>CAWUFW010000454.1:2807500-4007500 GCA_963921515.1 Calotriton arnoldi | reverse complement strand
GCCAACTGGCTTGCCTCCCACTTCTCCTTAACTCTATCTCTTAAAACTCCTGACAGACATGCTTTCAAATTTATTATTTCCTCCCTCTCCTTCTCACAGCTTTCCTGACTTCCTGCGTTTATTAAGACTGCTTCTAATTTCCGAATCTGTTCTTCTAAATCTGAGACTTTTTTATAATATATTCGTCTTTTTCCTGCAGCTAACGAACCAAGCCTACCTCTTAAAAACGCCTTATAGGCATCCCAGACAATCCCTATCTTAGCCGAACCCTGATTCCTCTCAAAGAACTCCTTAGTTTCCTCCTTTAAAATCTCAATCGTCTCAGACTCGCGCGATCCAGCCTCCATCTCGAACTGATCTTCCCCTCCCCCTCCCCCACCCTCACACCCAACAGGATGGCTGAATGATCTGAAAGGTGTACCCCAATATGTTCCACCTCCACAACCTCATCCTTTATTGCACGGTCCACCCAAAAATAATCTATTCGAGACTTATGCTTGTATTTTTTATTATAATACGTAAAGCCCTTTTTTGAACCAGCCTTACATCTCCATATATCGCACAAGCCCCACTGCAGCATCATTAAACGCACTCTATCCGACATCTTGGGGTTGACTGCCGCTCTACTATTTAAAGATCTATCTAATTTATGGTCCAAAACTGTATTAAAGTCCCCTGCCATAATGATCTGACCAGTAAACCCCAGCAATTCATTTGCTAATTCCTCTAAAGGACCAGTGTCATCTTGATTAGGACCATAATAGCCAACCAATATGATATTCTGCCTATAGATCTTTACCTTAACAATTAGCCATCTTCCTGAAGTATTGAGGCACTCCCTTCTATCAATATACTCGTGCTATGCTTTACTAATATAGCTACACCCTTAGTAACTGCTGTCTGTCTCGTATACATTGCATGTGCAACCCACCTCTGTGCCTTAAAAATCTCCCTGCTCTCTTCTTCCGTCAGATGTGTCTCTTGTAAAATAATAATTTGTGCCTCACAATCCTTCAAATACTGCATTATTCTATCTCTCCTACCCCTCACCCGAAGCCCATTCACATTCCACGACAAAACTTTCAACTGATTGCTACTAATCCCTGTCATCTAAAATTCCTGTGCAAACCCTGGGAAAATAGACTTGTGAAACCAAGACATCTGAGGTATTTTTTTTGTATATTTTTCCCCAAACCCCCTACCCCCCACCCTAAGCGAAAACCTATGCCCCACCCACCCACTCCTGGAAAATCCTAACCATCTTCCCATGGCAATAAGCCCTATGAGTGCTCCCTCGGCATGTGGCTACAAAAAAGAAAACCAATATACCCCTTTTTTTTTTTTTTTTTAGAAAAGCTCTAAAGCAGACAAAGTAACCCTCCACTCCCCTACCCTTTCCTACATAATTGCTTACTCAATCCCCGCCTCGACCTGTTCAATGAACTTGTCCACTTCCTCAACAAAATGAAAAGAATGCATCTTGTTGTTTAACATCACTTTGAGAAGAGCTGGGAATTTTAATTGGACTGAGGCACCTAACTTCCTTAGTGACTCCATTCTTTTACCTAGCTCCCATTGCCTATTAGACGTTGCCACAGACAAGTCAGATCTTACTTCAATCCTTGCACCATCTACTTCAAGAGTTTTTTCTTCAGAGCCTTGGCCAGAATCTTCTCTTTCAAGGTGTAAGTAAGAAAATTCACTAGAATTCTCCTGGGTTTGGTTCGGTTTGTGGTTAACCTGAAGGGGTCCCTATCCTCTGAATGTCCCGGGCCATTTCTTCCTCCGTTTCTTCCAGCTGGAGTTCTCTTCTTAACATCTGAATCACAAAACCTTTAATGTCTCCTCCCTCTTACCCTCAGGAAGTTTTAAGACTTTCAAGTTAATTCTCCTTTGGTAGTTCTCTAGCCTTTCAACTCTATCTTCCTGCTCCCTCTCTCTAGCCCTAAGCCCCTCAATCTCTTTCCTGTTAACCTGCACTTCTTCTCTTAGGTCTCTGACTTCTGCTTCAAGTGCAAGTGTTCTCCCACTTAAATCATCATTCTTTTTCTCCACCACTTCACACACAGACCTGATATCCTTCTGGTTCAACTCTGATGTTTCAAACCTGTCTCGCATTTCTCGGGGGAGGGTAGTAAGAACCGTAAATAACATACCTATAGAGGGGGCCCCACTCTCAATATCTGTTCCCTGAACCGCCTGAGTCTGCACCTCAGTTTGCACCTCATTCCGCTCTTCTTCACTGTTTATTAAATTCCCCCCCTCTTTAGGGTCTACTCCAGCTATATTACCCTTTTGATTCTCTGTGGGAGCCTCCTCCAATTAATTTTCCCCAACCTCCCCCATCTCTGTAGCTAGGACCTGAAAACGATTAGGACTCAAGAGTGCTGACCAATCCTCCAAGTGCACCGTCCCTTCAACTTGCACACCCTCCGTTTGACTATTTTGTTTATTTTGCTGGGGCTCCACTGCCGCTATTATGGCGCTATTATTCAATACCAGGGTTTTTGGTAGCACCTTAAAATACGTCCTAAGAGATGGGGTCACCCTCACCTTACGCTCCAAAGACCCCCCTTTGACAGTTTATTTTAACCTGCAATATCTTTAATAATAGACAAACTGCTCTTAGCCTTTACCTCCTTCTTTTTTACCCCTCGTACCTTTTCACACTTAGGAGGAAAATCCCACAGTTCAGGGCACCCCACTACCCCCCCTCTCACCTCACTTCTCAATTTATATCTAGAAACACCTCTAGGTCTCCCCCTAATAGACTCGGGGGCACTAGAGGTGTTTTCCCCCCTCTCACTTCTCTTCTCAGCCTCCTCCGTGAACCGCTTCTCTGTGCTTACCCCCCGCTCCCGAGCAGGTCGCGATAAGGACTGTGGAAGTTCCTTCGTTACCTCTATACTCCTGAGCTGATCCTCCAAACTCCTGGTGGTTCTCCCGTCTCCAGCCTTGCTCACCCTACAACTTCCTTGTCCACTCCCCCGGAACAGAAGCCTGGCAGCGGCCCGACGCCCCCGACGCAGCTCCAGCGCCGCTCTGAACCACGGCTGCTCTGCCGAGGTTGCCACTCCCCCTTCCAGCTTCGGAACTACCAGCGCGGCTACAGGATCCCCTGCCGCCGCTCCGAACCTCTTCAACCGTAAGCGTTTACCAAAAACTAAAATTATAAACGCTTTTTTCTTCTGTATTGCTTTAGACACTCAAAATTACTTCATTTACTACTAATTTTGCATCGTACTTCCTACAACACGCCACACACCTACAGGAGCTCCCGCGACCCGCCGCTAGCCAGCCGCCATGTTTTCCCCGACCACCATGTACTCTTACTTTTATAAAGCAAAGTACAGACTGGACAATCAATTATTTAGTGTTATTTCTGCGCACCTATAATGGCGATTACTAGCCCACACCACCTCCCTTGAGTAAGCCTTAGACTGCTCTGCAACGCTACCCTCTGAGAGTCAAGCGCTACAATAGGGTGTTTGGTTCCCAGTGAAGGACAAATGTGACATGTTATTTGTGCAGGCCTCACAGATACTGCCTCGTTTTCCAACAGTGTATAAAGTATAATTTATGTATACATTGCATGATCATATGCTCTACAAAGGCCTATAGATGTTTACCAGATTCATAGGCCTTAGAAGCATATAAGGATTTATCATTAGATGACAATGTACGTATGAGATTATTTATTTGTTTCCTTTGTATTTATGCAGGGTAGATGTCACTGGAATAAGGCTCAAGAGAGTCTTAATATGGTATGAGTGGTATGTATGAAGATTTGTGAGTGTTGTGAGCATGTTTTTTAGTGGGTGAGGGTGAGATGGTTCTTGGTTTCAAAGTATATGGATAAAGTTATTATGTCTTAAACATGGATTGTGAACATGAATGTAAAAATAAAGAATAAATTAAAGTGTGAATCATTCTTAGCAAAAAAGATATTAAAGTCCTCTAAAATTGTGCAGTAGTGTGTGACAGATCTCATCAGTTATTCCATGCCTGTTCAGTTGGTGATGTCTGGCTGTATAGTGCTGGTGATGGACAATCCACATAGCAGATATGTCTTTTGTGAAGTTATAATTTGTATAATGGTTTTAGTATTATTGTGGGCCATAGCTGTTATATATGGAAGTACATAACTATATAATGGTGCGTTGAACTGTAGGTCAGCTTTTTTGCTTACCTGCATAATGAAAGGAGTTTGCTAGCTGAGTTGTTTGTAATTCGTGGATTAGAAGATGAGGATTGCTCCTGAGGGTGCGACTGTTTTCTGTGCTATATTGCCAGTATGCCGGTGGTGAAGTTATCTAGAAAATAGCCAAGTTTTAAACTGTCTTCCGAAGTGTGTATGGTCATGGGTACTGTCTATGCCACACTTATGCTAGTTGCTAAAGACTTCTCAGGTTGCCTCAAAGCACTCTTCTCATGAAATACGTGGGTTCCTCAAGTCGAAAATATTCAGGATTATAATGTGTTGGATGCACCAAGCAGCACAGTGTAGCAGGCAGTGGGAGGAAATGCTTGAGACATGTTCTGCTATTTTATATGTAAGGGCCGTGTGACGCCTAGGGAAGATGTGGGTTTAAAGATGAATTTTTTAAAGGCCATGTGTTGTAAACCTCTTGTGGCCTTCGAAATAGGCTTAGACCAATCCGATTTCTAATTGATCCAGAATGGCCTCAAATGCCTTTGAGGAGGCTCCCAGTAGAAAAATAATATCATAGAAAGCTAAATGGTCCTCCTAAAGGCAGTTTAGGAGGTCAATCGCACTTGCAATCTGCTGAAGAGTGATAAGGTACACATACAAGGTGACACTCAGCATAGCATTGAGCAAGTATCCGAGTTGGGATGGTAACAAACCTCTCAACACCATCCGTATGGACAAGATGAAGGAATCCACCTACAGACACTATTTCTGATCTGGAAATCTGGAATACCTTAATGCCATTGAGCCTTCCTTCTTAGTAATTAAGGCCCCTATCCATGAGGACATGAAAGGGTAAAAGAAGGTCTTTGTAACCTTGGCAGGCCCCTGCCTGCAAGTCAACACCCAAGGCATTGCTCTGTAAGCAATGAAATGGCCTGCATTACTGCAAACCCTTCCTCAGCCCCCCAGGTACACCCTGGAGCCAAAATCTGCTGGGTTAAACCCGCTGCTACTGCAACCTGATCCCCTGGTCTTTACCTCTCTACCTGTACCTACAGTGGATCACTGACCTGCTTAAACACTGACCGATCATAAGAAAATAAACCCTCCGCTTTCATGCACCAATACATTCATAGATACCAAGAAGGTGATACAATTGCCTGCCCCAGTTTTGATTTGGAAAGATGTATAGCTTAGCTGTTTTGTGTGTTTGTTCGCCTGAATCATTGGTTATTTGCCATTAACTGCATTGAAGATGCTTTACTATGCAATGCCATGCCTCTATATTTAGCCCCAGTTAATTGTTATCCTTTAATTTTCCAAACAAAGGCTAAAGGACAAAATGTGGCTGGCAGAATAAGTTATTCTACCCTGGTATGTTGCAATGGGTTTACAGCATAGGTCCAGGCGGGCCAGATCAATGGAAGATTTTCAGGACATCAATTTAAGATACATAAACATACATTGATCTATTGAGAACTCCTTTACATAGTCAATGACTATATTGATAATTTCCATAGAGCCACAATGATTATCCCTGTATAAGGCACTGTCTGTCCCGGAAGAACAGCATTAAATAAATCTTGTAAAAGAAAAAAACTCTACATTAGGCCCTAGGTCCTTAGGTAGAAATCTTGATCAAGTGAAGGCACTAAAAGTATCTGTTCGACAACATGAGTTTGGCAGCCACAAAATTTCAATTTCCCACTCAGAGTTTTTCCTTCCAAAACCATTGGTGTCAGCATGACCTCATCTAATGGCTATCTGACTTCAATTGAACCTCACCAGATATAGATTGTCCCACTTGAGGAGTTCAACTTCCATAAAAAAGCCTAAGGGCCTGATTACGAGTTTGGGGCACAGGGTTACTCCATCACAAATGTGATGGATATCCTGTCCGCCAAATTACAATTCCATTATATCCTATGGAACTCGTAACATGGAAGACGGGATATCCATCACGTTTGTGATGGAAAAGCCCATGCGCCAAGATCAAAATCAGGCCCTAAGTTGTAAGGTAGAACCTTTGACCAGGATGACCTCCTTGGGGTATCAGACCTCTACTCCATCACGGTCATCCTAAAATCGCACCTTGGTCCCTGTTAGATCATGGCCTAGCCTTTCTTAGTAGGCGGGTGGACCAACAATTAAAGCTGGTGATCGCTGAGGGTGGTATGAATCCAGTGGCGTAACAAAATTTGAAGGGCCCCCCCCCTGCCTGCAAAGTGCATGGAGGGGGGCCCCTAAGCTCTGGACCCAGTCAGGAGCTCTCGGCCTTGCCCGTTCACAGTGATGGAGGGGGCCCCCTGGAGCTCAGGGCCTCTCCGCACTCCAGTGGCTGCGGGGGATATTGTTAGGCCACTGTAGGAATCACTTTCAGAATGGTGTTCCAGTCACTGATATGAGGAATACATGTGCCAACTAGACCCTGGTGTTGAAAAGGCTGGTTTCACCACAACAGTATCTGCAAGAAGAGGTCTATAGGTTAAGCAATGTCCATGGAAGGGGTTGACTTCCCTGTTGCCATGGTCTGCTTGGAGTGGAGAAGATAGTTGCCCAAATAATGGTAGTTGTATGCCCATCTCTTGCCCATAGGCTGCTTCCATTGCAGTGAAGCACCAAGATTGGCCCATCCCAGAATTCTGGGAGCACTGTCCTTAATGTTAGGCTACTGGGACCCAAGAGTAAAACATTTTAATAGACAATGCTGCTGGCTGTCCTTTGTCACCTCGGACACCTTTGTTTTCCCAAGAGCACAAACGATGCCATACAGTTCTACTGAACAGACGTCAAACAGGCCTCTTGTTGCAGTTTGGCCAAAGCAAGGCCTTACCATGAGGCAAAAGGAAAAGCTGAAATCTTGTTACTGTGAAAGCAGATAATGACATTCTTTGCACATGCCCAATTCATCTAAAGAAAGGGTGGGAGATGGGGCCTACCATTTGGTTGACCTCTGTTTCAAGATAGCCCATGGGGAGTTTCATTGGCACTCCTTGTCTGTGCTTGGCAGTCATACGTAATAATAGGAGGCAGATTTGCAAGTTTATGAGATTAGAATTTTCTCCCAATGCTACCATTACATATTTAGATTCTTCATCTGAGGAGTAGTACCGATAGGGAATTCAGTTGCAGTTGGTGTAGGTTTTCCAGAAAAAAAGTAACTTACAAGTTCTTCTGTAATGGCATGAGATTTATCCTGTTGGAAGACAGTGTTGATTGCTGGCAATTGTGGTCCCAAGCAGGAAGGTTAACAGTAGGTCAATCAGGGGTCCATTTACTTAAGGCTAGGTAGGGGGTTTCCAACAGACTGTGCTGCTTGGGACCCTGCAGTCTTATGTCTTGAAGAAGGCAACTCAGTAGTAGGGCAGTGGCCACTAGGGCATCATGAACCAGAGGGTTCTGTGAGATTCTTAAATGTTTTGCTTTATGAAAAAGAACAGACAGGCGATCTCTATTAAGATTATACACAACATCATGAAATTATTGACATATTTAACTCCATATTACTCTGTGACGTCCACATAGACTGTGGTGGACAGTGATTTGCACCTAGTTACTGCTCACATATGCCTTTTGTGATGTTTTTAGGGTCAGTAACTCTAACTTGACACTGCTCTCTCTGTCTTCTGGGAAAGGTTCTTGTTCATTATCTTAAGAAAAATACATCTGAAATGCCTTTTTGATAAAATAAGACAGTGGAACATAGTGTAGAATAGATCATGCATATTGCTGGTTGGCTACCTTTGTACATCTTTGCATTTCATGAACTAAAATTGAAAACAGATTTAAAAAACAAAATTGTAAAACATTATTTGGAAGAGAGAAGCTATCATTATTCATGCTCTAAATAATACTAAGAACAAAAACAAGAAAATGCACATCCATCATAACGTACAAGATAAATAGTGTGTTAAAAAACTTGTTGATGCTGACGAAGAAAAGACAGCATTTGGTGAATCAATAAAATAGTTTAAGTATTTTCTGCAAGACAGAGCCAACAATATCCATCACCAAATGCTAAGTTTTCTTTGTTCCTTATTTGAAGACTTCTGCTTGCTTGTTATATCGCTTTGTAAAAATTATTTTCAAATAAATGTTTATTTGAAGAGCTTTGTGGGTCTGTTTTTCACTCTCGTTGCTGAGCGTTAAAAGTCAGCTGCATTGTAATGTTTCATTGATGATTCACTCTTTTAAAAATAGTTTTCCACTTTCATGCTTCCAGATTTTATCGAAGCACTGAAACACATTTATTGTGCAATATAATGGTACCGCAAACTTATAAACTGTGTTTATGAAAAGGTCAGTTTGGAAACTAAGGCCTAGGATGCAAAATTATTTTTGGTATTTACTAAGCCACACAAAGCCACTCTACGTGGCTTTGCTTCAAAGGGCCTTATTATGAGTTTGGCGGTTGGACCACCCAAGCACCGTGTCAGCTTCGCCTACGACACCACTGATCTACCACCCGCTATATTACAAGTTGTGCTGTCTGAAATGCCGTCCATGGCCATGGCGGTCTACCCGGCGGGACCCTGGCGGTCTGCAATGTCTGAGGTGCATCCACCGATGCCGCCAGGTCTGTGGTCCAACCGCTGCGTGTATTACAGCTAATCAGTTGTACTCGCCGTCTCCCAGCGGTGCTCAACAACTGGCAATTGCCAAGCGGCGGTTGACCGCCGCGGTACATCCCAAAAAAACAACAACACAACAGTGGCCATTGGATGGATTTAAAAAATACATCCCTAATGTGCACTGGCATATGGACACGCCTGCAAGTCACACTATAAAGCACACCCCATCCTTCACCAGCATCCTTTTCCTCCAAACTGCTTCACAGCAAGACGGGCACCCCCATGTACTGCATTTTTAGATAAGGCACCCCTTTTTTCATCTTCCCATTTCATCTACACCACCTGTAATTTTTATTTTGCACCTTTTTCCCTCTATCACTTGTTTGTTTTGCATTCATATACTCATGCCTGGGAAAAAAACAAGCTTCTCTCAGCAAGAGTTGATAGCCATGGTGGAGGAAATCATTAGAGTAGAGCCACCCATTTTTGGATCCCAAGTCCATCAGGCTCCTCTCAGTAGGAAAAATGAAATGTGGGGCAGGATAATCAACAGAGTGAATGCTGTTGGTACGACTCTGCGCACACAGGGCGGCATTAGGAAGAGGAGGAACAACCTCAGGCTGAGGGTACATACAAAGTACAACAGCTACCACCTGGAGGTTCAGAGAACTGGCGGTGGCCCTCCCAGCGTACCATTACAACTCTTACACTGGGAAGAGAGGGTGATGGCTATCCTGCATACTGAGGGCATGACAAGAATAGAGGGGGAGTGGACTCTCGTACGTTACACTGCAATATCTGCCACAATATCACAATGTCCTGTTTGCTCTCAACTCTGCTTTTGCTATTGTGTTCTCTATCTGCTTTCCTAACATGCAATACTAAAAGTATATGAGATGTTGGTTTGTCTGTGGCAATGTGTATTGCTGCATATAAGAGCACATGTATCCAGCTCCAGGAAATCCCACATGTAGCAATGCTGTTTGTAAGTGCATTACCATCAAAATATCAACTCAGGACCCATGATATGTATTAAAATGTAAATGTATGCTCCATCCCAAATGCATGTTGCCAACAACTATGGTATCATAACCATTTTTCAAGTGTTGCTAAAGTGACATTGAACTGACTACAACTACCATGAGGCCTTGTGACTGCAACTCTAACCGAGAAGCTAGATTCCTTTTTTACTTTCTCACCTGTCTGCCATGTTATTACTGATCTACACTAGTCAGGCAGCTAACCATTTCTCAAGTGTTGGTAAGTAGAGATAGAAAAGCTACCACTACTACCATGAGGCCTTTTGACTGCAACTCTAACCAGGATGCTAGACTCCTTTTTCCCCTTCTCACTTGACTGCCATGTTACTGCTGATCTACACTAGTTATGCACTGTGCAATGTACAGATAATGCTCCACTCAGATGTACGTCTGAATACTTTGCTTGATCGTGTCCTGGACATATCAACTCAAGCAAATGATGGCATGAGTGACACCATAACAAAGGTGTAACCCTAATATATGTCAGCCATGATGGAAACCCAGCTGAGTAGCAGTGGCAGGTGACCCCTTGACTCTGCACTTCTCACATGATGAAAAATGCTAACTATACAACCAAGCTGGGTGTTTGCCTGTATTAGATACAACTAGGCTTGGAATGGACAAATACACATTTTATGGCTACATTGAGTTTAACCGTTAAATGTAATGGGGCAACCCTGTGTCCCTCAGAGCCTGGGTATAGTTGATATCTGCTACAATGTGTTCTGTCGGGTCAATCAATTGCTTAGTCTCAATGGCAATAAGTCAAAATAAATCACCCAAATGTTATGAAAGTAGAGGGATAAGTCAAGGCACACCAAACAAAGGACATACTTAATATGTATTATTTATGTATCATTTGAATGCATCATGGTATAAATGCCTGTAACACAGTTAAATCACAGGACAATAGATACAAGATTGTTATAACGTGGAGTGTGATAATATTCGGTACATATTCACAGAAACAAATAAATACACATAGACATATCAGGACAAAGCATAATTTTTTGAGAATCCATCCTATTACAATATATGTAGTTCAGCTTCCAGCCTGCCTCAACCTTGACAATGATAAATAAGGTGAAATTACTTCAGGATGTGGATAGATTAAGCGTTGACGTTTCGACCCAAGATATGTGTGTTAATGTGGGAACATCACGAGGGGTCTTCCTCAGGACTGGTGATCTAGAATGAGTATGGTGTGTATAAATAGACAGTGCTAATAAGCACGCATGAGTAAACCAGATAGGCAACTCACCAAGGTGAATGAATTCACAAAGTGGTAGTCCTCCTCATCAGAATGGAGTAAAGGAGCAAGAGTAAATCGCATTCACAACCAGAGGCGGATGTACCAATTCTTAGATACTGTATCCTCTGTGTCCAATTCTAATAATATATATCTGATGTGGCATTAGTTTAAGCAAAAGCTATTTTACACAGCTTGGTGAGTTGCCTATCTGGTCTACTCATACGTGCTATTAGCACTGTCTATTTATACACACCATACTCATTCTCAATTACCTCTCATTTACATAGGCTGTCTGCGGGTTGCATACCAGTCCTGAGGAAGACCCCTCTTGATGTTCACACATTAACCCACATATCCTGGGTCAAAATGTCAACGCTTAAGCTATCCACGTCCTGAAGTCACTTCACCTTATAAATCATTGTCAAGTTTTAGACAGGGTGGAAGCTGAACTACATATATTGTAATAGGACGGAGTCTCCAAAAATTGTGCTTTGTCTTGATATGTCTATGTGTTTTTGTTAGTTTCTGTGAATATGTACAGAATATTGTCACACTCCACATTATATCAGTCTTGTGTCTATTGTCCTGTGATTTAACTGTGTTACAGGCATATATACCTTAGCAGGACCACCCAAAGTATCAATTTGTTAACACAAATTCACTATGTGCGAACTAATGGTTACTCATGTCTAATTAATTAAATGCATTTTACCATTTTGTTAAAATAATTGCTTCTCAAGTCTAATGCATTAATTACATTTCATCATTTTTTCAAGTAGTGGAATCGTATTTTATATGTGGCACTTCACAAGGTCCAAAGGCAGTATTTGTGTTTCACATTTAAGAATATGTATTAAGTACACAAAGTCATTAGAAAATATAGCCAAATAATCAAACTGTTCTCAAAACAGAATTTACCATTCAATAAGAGGTAGTGTCAAAAAACCTAGTAACATCTCTACCCTTTCAGATCACATTATTTTTGGAAACAATGCTGTTGGTTGTATACTTCAAAAGTCAACCATCTTCTGGAACCTTTTTCCTAAAATCTATGTAATTGTCAAACTTTTCCACAGATGTCTTCCTGGAAGACAGTCACAGGTATAATTGAGACATTCCTCCTCCTAACCCACACAGGCAGTGTAGTGAACTGTTGCTCCAGTGAGTAGGAAGGGAAGATACAAAGACAAAATCTACCCAATGGCAATCAAGCATCTAGGGTATTTGGACATAATATTGAGTCTTAAATAAAAAGCTACACAAATATTGAGTTTTTAATATCGCGATACATAAATATCCTTATGCATAAATATCTTTTACAAAAATATCGATTTTTTAGGTATGTAATGTTAAAAATATCTGTGTTGTTAATACAGTTAAAAAAATATAGTTGTAAAAATTATACATTTTGTAATGATCTTTATGTATTTTAGTTAATATTTTAATTGCATATGTTATAAATTGTTTTTATAATTGTTGTTAATGTTTTTAAATATAGTTTGTAATTGTTAGATATTTATTGCTAATTGTAATTTATAGTGTTGTAGTGGGTTGTGAGGTTTGTAGGGGTATAGGGTGGGAAGGTAATTAATTATAAATATCTAGTAATTCATTTCTAATTAATATTAATTTGTTAATTGTTAATGAATTATGTAAATTGTGTAATTAATATATGTTTACGTTATTTTCTATGTGTGAATAGTTGGGTTTGTAGAGGTAAATTATTGGAAGTCAATTAAGTATAATTCATTAATAATTAATTATTGATTTATTATAAATCGTTTAATTGATAATTAATTGTGTAAATTGTGTAATAATTATATTTTACAGAATATGTTTTGGGTTGTTGGGTTTGATGGGGTAAAGGGTGGGAGGTTAATTAAGTATAATGAATTAATAATTTATTATTAATTGTTTAATTGATAATTCATTTTGTACATTGTGTAATTATTATATTTTTCAAGTTATATTTTAGGTGTGGGTTGTTGGGTTTGTAGGGATACAGGGTGGGAAGTTAATTATGACAAAATTGAAAGAAGGGGATCTCTACTAAATATAGAGCAGCATTCAGCATATAGTGCACAGTATCAGACCTGCGAACTCACCCGGTGCCACTGTGTGTCTCGTAATTTCGGCTCTCTTCACACAGTGCCCTGATGAGGAGCCAAAATCTCATGGTAGCAGGTTGTCCTGCTATAAGAGCTGACGGTCTCAGAGCTTCATTATGGCATTCTGTGCCATCTTGACATAAGACTGGAGGTAAATTGACTTTGCGTGCATGCATGGATGCTTAGATATGGCACTGCTATTCTCATACTTTGTGGCAAATTATATAAAATTCATCCACATTTACATTTCCGTAATTTTTTATATTTTTATTCTTTCCTTGTTTTATCATTTATTTCAATTGATAAACATGGAGCAAGTTGGCTCTTATAGTGCGAATGACACCAAATTCGAATCCGATTCTAACTTGCAGCATACAGTATTTACCCTTTGGTGAGATTTTCCTTAGGAGTAAGGCCGCTATTCCAAGTAGTGGAGAATAGGGGTGGTATTTACCTACCAATATCTCCTATTCTTTGTTCTCAATGTGGGAATGAGGCAAGTGTCGGCTGGTTGGGGATGGTGGCAAGGCAGGGGAAGGCGGGGGGGTTAGAAAATTTAAAAAAGAAAACTTACCTGCTGGTCACTATCGCCAGCCGCAGGCTCTCCTCGCAGGAACATTAAGCATCCAGGCTTCCAGACTCGCCTGACCAATCATGATGCTGCGGATAGCAGTGTTGTGATTGGTCTGAGCATCATGGTTCGGCGCTCAGAGAGGGAAAGGGAGCCTAGGCATGTTCTCCACCCAGGCTGCAATGCTGCCTGGGTGGAGAACATGCAAACTGTGCATGACTGTTTAGCCGGCCCGAGACGGCCGGCCAAACAGTCATGTGTTCAGCAGCAGCCACTCCTCCTCCCCCATGTCATGGGACCTCAGGCCCGCCCCACCCTAACCTGGGGGCAACTGGAATACAAAAAATATTATCATTTTATTTTTTCCATTGCACTGCTTTAAAGCAGTGGGGAGATGCTCCTTCACCTTAGAGCAAGAGACGCCACTGAATGAGGCATAACATGTGAAATCTATGTTTAGTTCTTAATAATTCAAAGTTTTGTCATTGTTTTCCAGTATTCAGCTAACACAATACTGTCAAGGGAAAAGTGCTAGGTGTGATATTTAACAAACCACATACAATTCTGATCTCTCTACAAATTTCCTGTTTCAACAGAGATTATTACTCCACAATTAGAAATCTATTTTTGCTTGTGAGTAAAAATATACTCATGTAGCTTTCCCTACCTGACGGCTGACTGGCCTGTCAGATGCATAGAAAATGTATGTGAGTTAGGCAGTTGTCGACAAGAAGTCTTGCGAGACATCCCTTTCCATACATTTTCTTTAAATTACAGGCAGTTGTGGCAGACAGTTCCTGTTAATTCTGCTCAATCGGCATATGTGAAAAAACCCAGAGGTTCCATAAACCACAAATAACCCAATAATAGGGATTTGTGCGAGATTGTGTCTGTTTAATAGAAATTACGTGCAACCCTAAATTATAATTTATGATGCAACAAAGCTCCTTTAGAGTCATGCATTTTAGTTGTTAATGGGGTAGGCTGTTAGTACACTTCCATCATGTTTGCTTCCAGTCTTTTATTTGAGTGTTTTTTTTTAATTATGTCTTTAAAGGCGATTTAGCACCTTGATTTTAGTGTAAATATACATCATTGTTTTGTTACTAATTTTCTACTAGTGCCCCCTTGTTTATTTCTATGTTTCAGTCGTTAAGATGGAAAGGGTGGTCTTGATTCTATCCATCTGAGAGCAATGATTCTCTACAAATAAAAAAAATGATTTATTCAGGCTGAGGATTCCTCTACTTAGGACCGTAGAAGAGATCACAACATTGTGGGCTAAGCTATAGTGAAACAAGACTGATGAAGTAAAATCAAATATTATGGTTCCAGTAGCGGCTCCTCTGCTAAGGTGTAGGAGCATAGCCCCACTGCTTTTCAGGAGTGCAAAAAAGGAAAAATAAAATAACAATACTACAATGTTATTATTATTTTATTTTTCCCTGCTGAGGTAGTTTTGCGGGGTGGATTTGGGCTGCCCACAGAGCAGGGGAGTAGTGGTTGGGCAACTTTCAAAGTGCGCCTGACGGTATGGCCGGCTGTCTTGGACCGGCCAAACAGTCATGCACGCTTAGCATGTTCTCCGCCAGGCTGTAATTCACAGCCTGGTTGGAGAACATGCACAGGCTCCCAACCCCTGTCTGAGCACCAAACCATGGCGCTCAGACCAATCACGATGCTGCTGTCATGGTGACAGCAGCGTCGTGATTGACTTAGGGGAGACTATGGGGTCGATTCCGATTCGGGCCGGAAATTTCTCCGACCGAGCCGGACCCGGAGAGATTTCCGACCGAATCGGACCCGTGCAGTCCGACCGAACGAGTACGATGCGTCCGTATGTTATCGGACTCGAGTCGGTCGGACTCCCATTGAAGTCAATGGGAGCCGGTCGTACAACGCGTACGCGGGCTCCCATTGACTCAATGGGTGCGAGTCGGACAAGGGCGCCCCCTACAGTGGGTACGCGGCGAAGCGATTCGTGCCGTACACGCACAGGTAGGGGGACCCATGGGTCCCCCCTGTGTGCGACTCGCGCGGCTACGCGTACAGGGGGTCCGACACGGACCCCAAAGTACGGCTCCGACAGCTCTTACGAGCCGGAGTGCGCGGCTCGGTCGGACTGCTCGCGGCGCGCATCGTACTTACCCGGCCGGGAAACGTCTCCATTGCGCGGTGCGAGTCGAGTCCGAGCGAGTCGGTCGGAGCGGTTCGAGCCGGGAGCGAGTCGGTCGGAGCGGTCGGGACGCCCGGACGAGTCGGTCGGCGATTTCGCATCGTACTCGCTCGGCCGGACCCGCGTACGGTTCGGTCGGGAAACAGGGCTCCGAATCAGATCCGGTAAAGCCGAATCCGATTCGGAGCCCTACCGGCCGAGATCGGAATCGGCCCCTATGTGCTTCCTGGTTCCATTCCGGGAAGAGAAGCAGAGGTGAGACGATGGAGGAGAGATGCAGTTGTGAAGAGGTAAGTGTTTTTTTCTTTCTTCACTCCCCTGCCCCTCCACCCAGGATCCATGTCAGCCACCACTGCACGGTTCGCCATGAACCTATGCTGGTGCTTAACATATGCCAGGACTGGCTTTAGGGCGGTGTGACATGTGCAGTCGCACCTGGTGCTGATCTCTTGGGGGGGGGCTGAGGGAGGATGGGGCGCTGTGTTTAGAAATAATGCATAGTTTTACAAGCACCTGCTGCAGAGTTCACTGTGCATCCAGCAATTTTCAGGCGGGAATAGAAATGTCAAGATAACAGTAGTGATTAATGTTCTTGCTGGTGAAAGATTGGAGTTTTTTCTAGTGGCAGTTTGACTAATCATAAAGTAGCACAAAGGGTTAATATGCCTGCTACAAAGAATGTGTACCATGCAGATCACAGAACTGTATTTTATGTGGATAGCTCAGTAGATTACTGCTTTTTTACAGGTATCCTTTTTTACAGCAATTCGTAAATTACAATCCTAATATAGAACAGTGATTTATGAATTGGCATTAAAGAGCTGCATGCACACTGCATAGTATAGATTAGGATGTTATGTTTTCCCCCCAGTCCTTTATCATCTATTGGTTTCTTTGGACAAATATATATTGTTATTAATAAAACCAGCCACAACCAGCGCATTAAAACAAATTAAATGTATGTGAGAGAGGCGCTATGGAGAGTTGAAGGTACTGTTGGAGGATACTAGTGAGGGAATATGTGGAGGTCATTGGTGGTGGTGGTGGGGAAGCACCAAAAAATGGTTGTCGCACTGGGCACCACCAGCCCTGACATACACTCACCACACATTTAGCGCAACCTCAGTATACCACAAATTTTCACAAAGAAGCATACTGCTCAATTAAGCACCAATAATATGCCAGGTAATTTTAGTTTGCTTCTCGCAGCTATTCAAGATTAAAAACATCAAAACCTCAGGACCTTAGAGATTGAGCAGATACCGATGACCTCCGGAAAATTCTTTATTTAAAAGGATATTTGGAGATTGCTGATCTGACTGACAAGGACTACTCTTTATATTCATAGTGCACAATACTGTCTCAAGATTGAATAAATCAAACGGTAGAGTTATCTTTTTTTAGCTATCTAGTATTTGGTCCGATGTTCTAATGTGTGTGCTTTTTTTTAGGAACATCAATGGTATGTCCCCACCTCCATTTTTTAGGTCGAGCTACAGCGCAAGCGCTGGCTGCAAGACCTGCAGTAATTGTATCCCGACATTTTTCCCGCCTTCTGCTTACGATTGGTTAATTCTCGTGACGCTCTTCTTTGGCGCCTCCTCAGTGGTTGCAATAGCTGGCACGTCACTTCCTTTGAAGGCTAAGGAGCACCGGTAAAGTACCCTTTCCTTACGCCTTCAGGGTTCATTTGTTGTTTGGGGAACTCTTTTGGTTATGCTACATTGCTTTTAATTCCTGCTCGCGAGGGCTGCTTTGGTAATGGCGCCCGCGCTGGTTATTCAGCATTTGTGGCTCGCTTGCTCATATGGGTGCCGAATCACGGCCGCCACGCTTCATTGTGCTCAAGCACTTCCCTCGTGGCACACGCGTCACAGACGCGATGCTCTTTTAATTTATTCACCCGCTTCGCACGATATTCTTTTCATTTATTTTAGCTGTTTGGGGATGCGCAGCTGCTCGTGTTAACTTGTTTAGCTCATTCGTTGTACTCTCGCTGGCCTCACAGAGAAGACATTTTCGAGCCTCGCAGAAAATAAACACTTTGGGGTATACTCACAAGAACGTGTGATAACTACTGCAAGAGTAGCGTAACGCAACTTTCAATATCGCAGCCTAGCATGGGAAAATAACCCCGTGTCAACGTGGAATTCACAACAAGGCGGTAGCATGCGATAGTCTGCCGAAACCGCAGACGATGTCCACGATACAACCACCACGATGGAGATAAAAACACAAACCACAACACCAAAAAACACGCGATGGGACAAAGCGCAATGAGGAAATCAGCGACAAGCAGTGCCAGGCCTGCAACACACACCTGGCAGGCATCAAAAATCACCATAAAAGTAGAAAAAACACCCACACACAAACTGACCAGCACACAAGCACCATGAAGGCAGCCGGAGCAGATGCAGAGGACGAGCGCAACCCCACAAGCACCCCGGACGACCAGCCTGGGACCTCGGGGACAGGGAAGGGCAAGGACAAGAAGACGAGGAAGACCAAGTTCAGTCCGCAGGCGAACAGGATCATAGTCACGGAGGTGATGGAACACCATCAACAACTCTTCGTCACCTCCAACGTGTCATTGGGCACCAAAAATGGAATATGGCGGGACATCGTCGACAAGGTGAATGCCGTCGGAGAGCACAAGCGGACAATGGACGAGGTCAAGAGGCGATGGAATGACATCAAGTGGAAGACCAAGGAGAAACTCACCGCCAACCAGAAGGCAGCAACGCAGACTGGAGGTGGGGGCCCTGCGCCACAGCTGGAGCTGGATGACATGGAGGAGCTGGTGTTGACAGTCATCAGTGTGGAGACTGTGGCTGGAGTCGGGGGACTGGACACTGCTCGACAGGACACAACACAACTGCAACAGGGTGAGTGACCACCAGGTACTGGGTTGACGGGGGGAGATGGCCACAATGGCACACATGCACAAGCAAGCAGGGCACAGTGCACACCCACAATGACCCTGGGTCCTCGCCCAGACCCACAGACTGTCACAATGTACAATGCCATGCTGTCTGAATGTCAACCTGTACCATGCGGCTACATACATGTGGACACATTGTAATACACCATCTCCCCTTCACATCGCAGGGGCATCGTCAACACCTCCTGCAGAGCAGTCACAGCCACTCTTCACTGATGACGAGGAGGAGGACAACACCAGCATCGACACCCAAACCATCCAAGACATCATTGACCTCATCCGCCAGCCACCTCCAGGATCAGGGCAGCCCAGCTACATCAATGAGACCCCACCCACCACCCAAACCACCCAGCAGGAGGCACCCACAGCCCCGGCACCCTCCCATGTCCCCCAGGAACAACAAATGGCCTTCCAACACCGTGTGCTGGAGGGCCAGAGGGAGATGGCTGAGCAGGTGCGGGTGGGGTTCGACCTCATGGCTACCAAACTGGACGCCATCCACGGGTGTCTATGTCCACCCCATGGTCTCCAACGAGCCCTGACTGACATCGCTGGAGTCATGACGCGGAGGGAAGAATACCTGTCCACTCAGAGTGGCTCCAGCGATGCCAGCCGAGAGCTGGCACACATGCGGAGGCTCATGGAGGACATGGTGCGGATGGAGGCGGAAAGGATGGCAGCCACCACTGCACATCAGCAAAATGTAGCAGGGATCTACCAGGCCCTGCATGTCCTCATCATGGTATTGCTGCCACAAGGTGTGGCGATGATGAATGCTGCTGCCCCCACACCTTCCACATCTCCACCCCCTGGTGTGTCAGTGCCTCCCAGTGCGGCAGGCGTATCCACTCCGGCACCTGATGTGTCACTGCCACACAGTGCGGCCGACAATCCTCCTCCGGCCCCTGATGTGTCAGTGGCACACAGTGCCGCAGCCGGTACTGCAACACCCACAGGTGGGGCAGAGCACACATCCGGGGATGAGGACATGGATGGGATTGAGATCAGAAGGAGGCACTAGCATTCATTTCCGCCACCTTGCCTGTTTCTGCTTGGTGCCGCACATAGCCTCAAGACCTACCACTGACCCTCGATACACGCCGATGCACTCACCTTGGACAGCGACATGGACTGCCACATCCTGTTTGACGACCATTGACACGGCGGACAGACTGCGGACTGTACCCTTCCTCTTCCGCAGTACAGGTCATCCCCGGATGGACACTGGCTGGCCCTCAACGGGCCAATATTGTGTAGTGTGCTCGCCATTGCCCTGTACCGCTCCAGCTGCATGACTGCACTGGATGTGCAAATAAACATCCAGTGACGCACTGCTGTGTAATGTCTTACGTCATTCATGTATGGATGTGTGGATGAATGTGGGGACAGTGCCTTCCCTTGCGTCAATGATGTTCATCCTGTGGGATGCCAGTCAGAGGGTGCGACATTGCATTTTGTGTACTGGGTCCCGTGAACACTACAACAGGGACACATGCATCAGTCACTTCCTTGTCCGGACATGGACTGGACGACGCCCAGATCCCACGAGTCGTTGTTGCAAGCCCTGCGCTGGTCCGGCGTACGGCAGGTCAGACCACTCCGCTAATGCCCCGAGGGGGGGCCCTCATTGCTACCCGTCGCAGCTGTACTCGCTGGTGGTGTGCAGGTCACTGGTCTAGTTGTCAGCATGTCACAGCCACTCCCTGAGGGCAGGTTTTCACACACACCACACCCATCCGGCACAGGCGTCACAGGCCAGGTGACTCCGCCAACATAAGGGGCCGAGGACGTCACATTCCCCTCTTCCGGTGGTGACTGGATGACGGACGCTCCACGGTTCTCACTCATATAGGGCCCATGAGTTGTTGCGCACAGGGTTAGTGGCATCCGAGGCCTTGAGTATGGCACAGGCCTACCACCACGTGGCACAGACTGGGGTTGCACAGGGTTAGTGGCACACGGGACCTTGCGGACGGCACAGGCACCCCGCCACGGGATGGTGACTTTGGGTGCACTGAGTCAGTGGCACCTTAAGCTGCTGAGCGGGTGTGCAGCCAGCAATGATGCCCCGTCCCGGCGGCCCGGACAGCTCTGGTTTTGTGTGCCCTGCTGGACCGCAGTGTATGCCAGAGCCAGCGGGCAGCACGCGCCCAGAGTTGGTGGCACCCATTGGGCTGAGCGGGTGTGCAGCCTGCAATGGTGCCGGGTGCACTGGTATGTCCTCTGCCATGGAGTAATCAAGACCCAGCACCAAACGTGAGACCTGGTGGCCTGCGGAGCGGGGCTGCATGATGTGGAGGGTGCCATGTCCGCGGGCCCCGGGCTTGTGGCTTGCAGCGGCACGTGGTGGGACCTCCTGTCTACGCGCCGGTGGTGGTAGGTGAGCATTGAGGCCTGGGTGTGCATGGGCGGGCATGCGATGTTGTCTTCTGCAGGTGTGTGTACTGTGCCAGTCATGTATCTGGACTCTGTTTCAGCTGACGGCTCTGACTCAGATGTGTGACCTGGTGTCCTGCTATACATACCGGCACGTGGTTGGAGACACACCAGTGGCAGCAGGTGAGCAGTGTGGCCTGGGTGCGCAGGGGCGGCACTCTCTCTCTCTCTCCCTCTCTTCCTTTCTCTCTCCTCTTCTCTCTCTCTCTCTCTCTCTCTCTCCCTCTCTTCCTCTCTCTCTCCTCTTCTCTCTCCCTCTCTTCCTCTCTCTCTCCTCTTCTCTCTCTCTCTCTCCCTCTCTTCCTCTCTCTCTCTCCCTCTCTCTCTCTCTCCCTCTCTTCCTCTCTCTCTCCTCTTCTCTCTCCCTCTCTTCCTCTCTCTCTCTCTCCCTCTCTTCCTCTCTCTCTCCTCTTCTCTCTCTCTCTCTCTCTCCCTCTCTTCCTCTCTCTCTCCCTCTCTTCCTCTCTCTCTCCGCTTCTCTCTCTCTCTCTCCCTTCCTCTCTTCCTCTCTCTCTCCTTCGCTCTCTCTCTGTCCTCTGATGTGCGCAGGACACACCTTCTCATCATGTTTTTTGTCTTATAGGCTGTGACCTACGTATTGTCCCGAGGGGAGCGGCCATGTGACTTCATTTCATTTCGGTGTTCATTTTAATAAAGTTTCATTTGTTGCTTCGAAAGTGAATGTGTGCTGGTCATTTCTGTGATGACACATGCATGTCACCAGTTGTGATTGTGCGGCATCATGCGGAATATTTTGTACATGTTTAGGTGTGGCTGATGTGGCATGTCTTTGGTCGGGGGTGGTGCCAGGGAGGGGTGGTCCTGGGGGTGGTGGCGGTGGGTGTTGTGGCCCTCTTGGGTGTCCGGGCTGCATGATGGGTGGCTCCATGGCATCTGTTGCCCTTCGGATGCAGCCCTGGGCTCTGCTCCCTTTTGGGTTGCATGCTGCCGTCCGACTTTAACCAGGTCAGAGCAGGTGTAGATTTCCTGGTGCTAACGCGCCTTATCGCCTGTTTTGTGTTTTTATCGCCGATGTGGCTGGTCATTGTGAATGTTGAGGTGTGATGTTGTCGCGCCTTTTGGCACGGGAACGCCACTCTGCATCTCATTAGCGATAGTTGCGCGGGTCCTCTGTGGCGATGTTTTTTGCTGCTGCTATCGCGGTTAAACTGGTGTTGTGGGCTGTTTACACCAGCTTGTGAATGGGGAGATATATTTATCACGACTTTGGCTGCGATAAAGTGCTGTTAATTCGGCGATAGCTCCTTGTGAATATGCCCCTTTGTTTCAGAAGCTCTGCGCGTGCTTTTAACCCAGCGTTTCTGTCGGCCGAACTGCTCTCCTTCCACTGAACTGGGTGATGGCTGGCCGTAGAAAACCCTTCCCTCAGTCAAACCAAACACAAACAGCGTGATTTTAAGACCCGGAAGTAAGGTAGTTATCCTGCATTGCTCGTTATTTCTATAATTTCTATCCTATAGCAGTGAGCATTGGAGTTCTTAACACACACTGCAGGCACTTACTTCTCTGCAGCGGTAACACTGCCCCATTGCTGGTAGCTGCAGCCCACAACTCGGACTCTCCCAGGTGGCCCTGCCCATGCTTCAAGGACTGGTCATTCTTAACTATGGAAACAGTGAAGGGAAAAACATTGTCGAGGAACGTGAGTGACCCCTCCATGTGAGAAATTATGTTTACAAAGTTAATTTGCTAATTTTCCACAGATATAATGAGCTGGGTAGATTTTGTGGAATTTTGTTTTGCAGTCTTTGCACAGTTTTGAGGGTTTTACAAACGCCTCACCCTCATGCAAACTACTGCGGGAAAACACCAAAACACACGCTCGCCTTTCCCTCGCTTCGGGTTGTTCTCTCTTTTACAGCTGCCCCCTCCTCCTCATCTAGTACCAGACGTGGAATATTGTATTGTATGCTCGCCCCTCTTCCCTCCCTCCTCTACGGTCGTGTCTCTTTGCCTTCTCAGACCTTGTGCGTTTCTCTGCCTTAGCTCACATTTAACGGATCTTTATTTGTCTTCTCTGTGTTTCATGTCTAGCAGAAAACTAATACCGCAAATAAAACGAATCCAGGTCCCATCGGCTATGAAAACACCATTCACTTCTGTAGCTGCCTGCTTTCTCCTTTCCTTGCCCTTCAATATGTGTTTTTGCTTTTCTGGAGTCCAGAACATGAATCATGTTTAAAAAATACATGCAAACATGATTGCACGTTTTTATTTGAGTGAAAGGCAGCCTTCTTCTAGAGGTCTGATTTCTGAGACTGTGTAAAGTAAAGTGTTTTAAAGTGTACCCAATATACATGTTGCGTACATCCCAGGTTAAACCTCTCCTCGTGCATACATTGAATCTCGCTCGTTTTAAACTCTGCTCTGGTGTATGGATGGATTTATGTCTGAAATTGGAGTCCCATGGACAAAATTGCAGCTCCTGGGACTATAACACAAGTACAGAAACACTTGACACTAAAATTGGGAGACTGCAGCACAGTGACAGACACTAAAACACAAAAGAAGCACCTTAACGCCTGCCACTATCATACTGGACAGCTGGATACCATCAGCCATTTAAACATATGTACAGTAAAACACATACGGTAGCACAGCTCTTCGCATTACAAAACCAGGACAACATCACAATGTGTGGTAGTAATATACACAAGACCGACTGGCCGATAAGGCAATAAGGCAGTGCCAGAAGGGCAGGTTTGACAGATCAGAGTATGGGCCATTTTTGGGCTGTTTGTGGACATGTTTTAAAGTCTGCTGGGCCTGTATTAACTGTTGATTTCCCCGATATTATCACAACCATTGCCTGCAGCAAGCACAAATGCATGCAGTCTTCCATACCTTGCATAACATATATACAGCGTATCTTTATAATTTCAAAACTGCCCCAATTTAAAGACCCAGTTCACCTTTTTAGCCATTTAATTCACCAAAAGCACAACTTTATTTTTGTGCCCAGGACTATTTCCTATCCCAATCCGACCTTGAATATACACTGACTTAGCAAGAAAGCACGTGTCGCTAAAACAATGAGGCCTACAGCAGGGAAACAGTACAATACTCCACCTATCTTTACTGGGTCAGTACCACGAAAGAAAGATAAACATAGGAGCAAGCACCTCACACAAAGACAGCCCAACTCCTAACGCTGGGGCAGCTGCACTGCGGCTGAGACAAAACCTCTAATTGGCAGCTTAGCGCTTCTATATAATACACGGAACGGCAGCACAGCATCTGTTATTGGGACAGCAGAACAGAGGGCCGAACATTAAAGACAGAGGAAAAATAGCCTAATGCTAGTCTAAGTAAATGCAATGTTTTGAAATGGCATGTCTGCTTTAACAGCTACCTCTTGTTAGGCAACATACAATGCTTATCCAACAGACATATCTCACAAATATGATCTGCTTTTCGCTAGACCGGGGTAGCACCATCCTATCGTTCTTCCTTGCTAAGATAATTCCAACCCACAACAGAATCATAGCAGCATTCCGCGTCTCATTAGTTAATTTTCAAAGTGTACTGATAGAACCCTAGGAGCAGGCTACCTCATCGACTTTAAACTAGCAACAACTTACCACTCCATCGCACTTATTTTTTAGGTTGACAGCATCAGTTTCCATGCCCCTGCACATCAACAATTTAAAAACCACCTCCTGTCCCGTGAGTTTACTGTATACACCTATCTGAGCATGCCATTATCTAACCAAACTAGACTGTTAATCTTTATCATGATCATTAGTCTTCCTGTGTCCCCTATTGTTCTCTTTGCTCTGCAGTGCTAGTAATATACATTCTTTGTTTTTTTTAAACTATCCATGAGTATGTCAGTCTTTAGATGAGCATGCCTGCACTGTTTTGTTTGTGCATATCAATTTTTTCATTATTCTTTACTCCTACTATAATTCAGATGCTCATTGAGTGCACTAATGCTTCTAGTACTGGGTGTAGTTGTGCTGTATCAAACTACTGTAAGCGGCAGTATTAGATTATGATGGTACATATTAGAAGTCCTTAAATATGGCACTCTAGTACTGGTCTTTGCAGATTCCAAACTGTTTCCTGTGCTCCCCAAGTATTGGCTTCTCATTTCATTTAATGCACTGCTGTACCTTTCCATTGTTTCTGCCTCCTGGGCCAGTTTAATAACCTGTCTCGTTAGTTAGGGTTTCCCTGCAGACATTTTTTAATGTTCCTAATGTTTCTGTATACGGTCAGAGTAGATTTAAATTTCCATTTCTCCAAACTAAGGGGTCCATTACGATGACTGGCGGATGCACCTCCGCGATGCTGGCGGTGGCATAAAACGCTGTTTTCTGCCCGTGAGCAGCGGTGCCCCCGTCCGCCATATTACAATGGCCAAACACAGCCCATTGTCCGACCGCCGCGGTGCAACACGGACCGCAATCAAAACGCGCCCACGGCAGAGACAACCAATCCAGAGCCACCGCCGTACGGAATGACGTCCCTCCCACCGTACAAATTAGGATGCGCAAAACAGCCAGGCCCACCGCAGTGGAGAAACCGGCCATTCTGAGCATACGTAAGCACCACAGCGGAGCGCAAAATCGATAACCGGAGCCGAACGCCATGGACCCGGCACTACACGTCTTCCCGGCGCTGTACATGATCCACCTACAGCAAGCCAGGGACCGTCGCGGACGCCGACGCAGGTTCGCCATCACACAACTCCGCTAACAAACACAACCCACAAATCCATGTCCGATGTAAGGTGCCTGCCCCCACCAGACACCCTTGTGGGGACAGGAACACAACCACAGGTGTAGCCACACATGTCCCACCTGCCACTAGTCCACCCCTCCACACCCAGGCCACCATGTCCGCAATCCTGAAATAATGCCCAGTTCATGTGACCGCAGCGGTGAATCCGCGAGTAGAAATGCACACAATGTAGTAGCCTGGGCCAGCGCAAGGCAGGGGCAGTGCCCAAAGTACACAGGGCAACACCTCCCCACTCCACACACTAGGCCCACCCACACCATGAAGGGACATGCCATGTGATCTCCCTGTGCCCCCTCATGCCCAAAAAGCAGCCAGGTGAACACACACACTGCACCACACAACAAACAACTAGGGAGACAGCCTCATCAGGTGTGGCTGCAGAGTAACACACAGCGTACAAGCACTGGGCCAGGGGAACACACACACCACAACAACACCACACTCATGGCAAGTAAACTGAGTCCAAGCAGTAATTAAACACACACAGATAATGAACAAACACTCCAATGGACACACAGCCTGTCAAGTTACACAGACATAATCCACACTGACACACAGCAACAAACACAGACCACATGCCAACAGCAATGTAGGACAACAAATAGGAAACCCAAAGTGAGGTGCACACAAATGGAATGGCAAGGAGCTGAACACCAAGAATGTGTGTATCACATGCAAGGGAAGGAACACATTACATCTACCCCAGCCAAAAAATCCACACATGGCAGTCACAGTGAGTGAAGTCAAACCACAGTCACCTCACTGCAACAACTCAGGGAGACAGCAAGGCAACCCATGAATAGGCACAGGGATGAAAGGAAGGGTATGAAGTCCAACCCTGATCAGCCACACATCTGAATCAAAATACATCACAAGAGTATGTCAGCAGCACAACACACAGGGCCCATTGCAACACTCCATGACAGTCAAACACAAGTATGAACCTTCACACAACCCCCACACCCATCACACCTGCAGCACACAACACCAGTGACAGAAGCTTGCCAATAATATCCAGTCAAGACACTGACAATCAAACACACCCCCTGGGTGGCATCCACAAACATCACACACACACACACACACAGGTATGGCAGTACCACTGTACGCACAAAAACAACAGTCAAACACTGAACACAATCAAAACACACACACAGAACTACTACAACAACAGACAAGACCTGTGCAGCTAAACAGTGCAAATTCTATGGGAGCACAGACACAACAGGAGTACACAACCACATCAGTCATGAAAAACGCACAGACAACATACCACAACACATATAAGAAGTGCATCCACTAAAAACAATAATGGAGAACAAAAGGCAGAAATGGGCCTACAATGACACATAGACAGACATACCACAACACCCATCCACTCAAAATGGTGTCACAGTGTACCACATGTCTGCACATGCACAACCATGACCATAGACACATCAAATGTGAGAGGAGAAAACACCAAGGACGCACATAAAACAAGCACGGCAACCACAATAGACCTCAGTCCATGTGACAGACACACAAGTAAGGCACACCACAATGGCAACACACCTGAATCAAACACAACAACAACACACACACACTGACAGGAAAATAGAACACCACACACAGAGCAACTGTCAACTGCATGACACAACACAACACAAACACTGCACACAGCCACATCAGTCACAACACATGCACAGGCAAAGATATCAACATGCTACAACAGCCAAACATCAGGGGGTGCACAACAGGCAAGGACAAGGCAACATCAACTCACAGCACTGCATGCACACCAAGCAGTGTGTGCACAACACACATACCAGTAACAAACAGAGATGAGTGACACACCATGAACACACACAACAACAATCTAAACATCACACACACAACAACACACCCAGGAAGTCAATCAGTCCATAGCAAACACACATACTACCAAGCCAACACACACAGATGCAGAAGTCTGGGACACAAAAGTTGAAACAACATGATCAGAGGAAACAAGACATTGGCAATGTTGAAGTGGAAAATAGAGCATGTGTCACAGTAAACAATACCCACACAGTAACCCTTTCATTTAGCAAGGACACTGACAAGGCAGACAACAGGAGTAAATGTCTTCTTTTTATGTACATTTCACACTGTCATGCAGCAAAAGTCAGACAAGAGCAAGGTCAGTGGCCAGGACACAGTGCAGGTGAGGTACATGAGATCCTGCACAGGCAAGGGGCAAACAGCAGTGAACAGCAAGGCCAGTGGCCAGTCCAAAGTGCAGGTGAGGTACATGAGAAGCTGCACAGGCAAGGAGCAAACAGCAAGGCCAGTGGCCAGTCCAAAGTGCAGGTGAGGTACATGAGATCCTGCACAGGCAAGGGGCAAACAGCAGTGAACAGCAAGGCCAGTGGCCAGGACACAGTGCAGGTGAGGTACATGAGAAGCTGCACAGGCAAGGGGAAACAGCAGTGAACAGCAAGGCCAGTGGCCAGTCCAAAGTGCAGGTGAGGTACATGAGAAGCTGCACAGGCAAGGGGAAACAGCAGTGAACAGCAAGGCCAGTGGGCAGTCCAAAGTGCAGGTGAGGTACATGAGAAGCTGCACAGGCAAGGGGCAAACAGCAGTGAACAGCAAGGCCAGTCGACAGTTCAAAATGCAGGTGAGGTACATGAGAAGCTGCAAGGGCAAGGGGCAAACAGCAGTGAACAGCAAGGCCAGTGGCCAGTCCAAAGTGCAGGTGAGGTACATGAGAAGCTGCACAGGCAAGGGGCAAACAGCAGTGAACAGCAAGGCCAGTAGCCAGGACACAGTGCAGGTGAGGTACATGAGAAGCTGCACAGGCAAGGGGCAAACAGCAGTGAACAGCAAGGCCAGCGGCCAGTCCAAAGTGCAGGTGAGGTACATGAGAAGCTGCACAGGCAAGGGGCAAACAGCAAGGCCAGTGGCCAGTCCAAAGTGCAGGTGAGGTACATGAGATCCTGCACAGGCAAGGGGCAAGCAGCAGTGAACAGCAAGGCCAGTGGCCAGGACACAGTGCAGGTGAGGTACATGAGATCCTGCACAGGCAAGGAGCAAACAGCAGTGAACAGCAAGGCCAGTGGCCAGGACACAGTGCAGGTGAGGTACATGAGATCCAGCACTGTAAATGTGTGGTACAGTACTCTGCCATGGTCAGCAACACACTCAGGGTGCCAAAAATGGGCAGTCCATGGCACCACTGTGGGATAGACATGTGTGTGAGGGGGACTAACACTCAGACTTGGCTGGCAGTATGACTGGGAGGTGGCTGTCTGTTGGGGCCAGTTGGGGTACTGGCTCGGGGAGAGAAAGGCCCAGCTGGGGTAGAGCCAACAGTGTTCTGGGAAGCCTGAGGGCCGCCAGGTCCAGGTGTGGTAGAGCCAGCAGTGGTTTTTGAAGCCTCAGGGCTGCTAGGTCCAGGTGGGGTGGTGGCACGTGGGGGTGGACTCATGCCCTCACGAGAACCAGTGTGTGTGGGTGAAGTTTGAGGGGTGCCCTTGCGCTTCTTGGGGATTTGATATGGCTTCCCTGTCCTGGGATTAAGGCCAAGTGGGGTGTATACAACAGGTACACTGGTCACAAAAGCTGGATCAGCTGCAGATGCTGGCCCCCCTCTGGGGACGTTCTGGATCCTTTGGGACGCTTGCCCCCGGATTGCTTCTGCCCCTGCATCACCTGTTTACCAGGTGTCCCCCCTACAGTGGCCTCCTTACCCTGCTTCACAGGGCTCTGGATGGGAGTAGATGTTGTGGGTGAAGTAGCCTTGGAGCCCTTCTTACGTGTACCCTTAGCAGGCACCTGTTTGTCACTGGGCACGGAAACTGTGTGCCTGTCCCTGCGAGAAACTTTTGGGACAGGTGAGTCCTTGGCTGGGGATGCCTCTGAGGCATGTGAGCCAGAGGCCTGCTTTTTCCCATCCTTGCCCTGGGTGTGGCCTGAAGGGCTTTTGCCCCTGCGCTCTGGTGTGGCTTTACCTTTATGTGGGGATGGTGTCTGCGGCCTGGACTGCTTGGGCTGCTGCTGCTGTGTGCTGCGCGTGACATATCTGTCCCTTGACGTCTGGGGTGTGTGCTCACCATCATCAGATGCGTCCACTGTCAGGGTGGTGGGCCTAGGGACTGGAGCTGGACCATGGGATTGGGCAAGTTGAATGGCTGCTGTCACTGCAGAGGCCAGAGACTGTACAGTGAGGTGTAGCCCACCCACGTCGGAATGCACGTCCTCCATGAAAGCCACCACCTGTGCCAATTTTTTGTCATGGTCCAGGAAGGCATTGAGGAGAGCTGTCTGACCCACACACAGCTGGCACAAAAGGTCCACAGACTCCGCACTAATGGCAGCAGGGGGGGACAGGGGCAGGGGCAGCGGTGCCTGGGATGAAGGACACTCTTCCCTTCCTCGTGGTGCGAACACGGGCAGCAAAAGTGAGAGTAGCAGGGAGGGTGGGCACTGAACGCTGTGTGGTGGACGAGGAGGCAGAGTCCCTGTTTCCTTCAGACAAAACCATAGATGCATCACCGCCGTCGTCAGATGACGTAGAGTTCTGCGTTTCTGGCAGGGACTCCTCTAGATGACTACGGTCCCCCTTTGATGCGCTGGTGACATCCGTGTCACTATGCAGATGAGCATCACCTGTGCCTGATGCCTCACCACTGGTGTCCGTCCCGTGTCCTTCCGTTCCCATGTGAGATGCTGCATGAGAGAGAGAGAGAGGATAAGTACATCTGCATCAAGTCAACAAATATCTGCAAGTGAAGCATCACTAATGATGGACAATGATCCATGTTGGACAACACCATGGGCAGTAACATTATGCAACCTCAATACAAACATCTAAATTACCGTGGAATGAAGCAAAATTGTACAGAATCCACCCATCGTATCTTGGGGCACAACTACAGTTGCACATCGGTGTCAGATGTTTAGCCAGCACTAATCTGACGTCAGGCAATGCACACATTGATGATGGCACACTCAGATCATGCACTCTGCTGGACCCTGACATGTGATGTCCATGACGACACCAATGAAGATGGTACCAGAAGGCCAAAACTACAAATGTGAAGTCAAGGCCCATTTCACCAATGATATGGGAAGGTACATGTTGGGGGAATGCATGACAACTGCACCCCACACCGCGGCCACTTACACACCATTGCATCACACTAGCAACATCACAGCCCTGCACTGGCCCAGGCCTGGAGCACATGCTGGCAAACAACAACCAGAGTCACACTCACAGAATACTCACCACCAGCTTGCTGCTGATGCACCTTCAGACTTGCATCCAGGTCAGGCTGCGTCACTGCTAAAATGCGTGCCATTAGTGGTGTCATGCTGCGCCGCGCCAACCTGCCGGATCGAGGGATCAGCCCCAGTGTCATCTCGGCCACGTTCCTGCTTAGCCGTTCAATGTCATCCCACCTCTTGTGACAGTGGGAGCGCCGTCTGTTTGAGCCACCCAGTGCACGCACCTTTGATGCAATGGCACTCCACACGGCCTTGCGCTGGTTGACTTTTAGCTGCAGACATGGGAGACAAGAGGGGGCAACATTCAGTGTAACCAACCACCATTCTCCAGTGCAGGACCATGACACTGACTCATCCCAAATTCTGCCATTACATCAGCGGCGACAATACATCTGCTAATTGCAAACATCATCATGTGTGAAACACACATTAATGCATGCAGGTATGAGGGTGGACACAGTACATGCCCATCTCCTGGCCATGCAGGACGCCAGCAGAGAGCTAAATGTGTATGCTGACCACATCTAATGCAATATTCTGGGAATAACAAGACATGCATGACATCACTACATATGTGACTGGGAATACTCACTGTGCCCAACACTGCGCAGCCCACAAAGCACTTGCCCTGCAACTGCCACATTGATGTCACATTGAGGGACATGACCTCACAAATGCAGACCCTCATCACAAGCCCTGTTGTGTGCAATCTACATCTCTGTAATGGCTCATTGATGGAGACTCAAGAGGAAAAGCACATATGTGACACTCTGTACATTCAGTGTTGTGTCACTGTCAGATTGGGCAGTGAATGTGCAGGCCATTTGGGGTCACACAGAGGTCCAACGTGGGGCAGCTCATCCCTTACATGGAGTGACGATTTGGAAACACAAACAGTGCCAACACATGCGAGTATGTGCACATGCTGGTGGGGACGGAAGAGTCCGGGCACAATAATGTTTGAATGTACCGTGTCATAGGTGAATGACCAACAAGAGTGTCACCCTGGGGGATTCAGGTCCTGAGTATGGCGCTGAACTAGAGATGAGGCACATATAGAGGTCTAAACAATGGCCTCACTACCCTCTGGACAGCAACACTAGCTAAGGCCACAGATGGGCCTGTGAAGGACATCAGGGACACATACAGACATGCAAACTGGCAATCACTATCCTGACTCGTGAAATGAAAAGGTGCAGCCTCACTGTATGTCTGACAAGACATCATACTTCCCTCACATCTGGATGTGCAGGCAGGGAAACTTGTTGAATAGGTCAAACACACCTTCCCCCTGGAAACAGCATGCAAGGCAGTGCATGACCCACCCTCACACTCCCACGCACATACTGCAGCAGATCAACTTCATGTGTCCCCCACCCTGCACTCTCACTCACACTCTTGAGTTACTCACCACGACATTAGGCGCACCAAAGAGCCTTGGATGCTGGTTGAGCACCTCGTCCACCAGGAGCTCCAGTTCCTCGGTGGTGAAGGGAGTGGCACGGATCTTCTCAGTCCTCGTCATCACTGTGGGCAGGAGACAGCAGCAGCGGCTATTGGTGGTGAGGGGTCTCAAGCAGCAGTCCCTGGAGGCAGCAGCAGGTGAGGGGTCTCAGGCAGCAGTCCCTGGAGGCAGCAGCAGGTGAGGGGTCTCAGGCAGCAGTCCCTGGAGGCAGCAGCAGGTGAGGGGTCTCAGGCAGCAGGCTCAGTGAGCTGTGGCAATGTGTGGCTCCCTCACATACATATATAGCCCCCAGTGCTTGTTTCTGTGGTTCTAAGCTGCTGCAATTGGTGTTCCAGGTGTGCCTCATTCAAATACATCCAATGACCGCCTCCGCGGTTGCGGAGCACGCCTACCGTGATTTTCAAAGTTGCATCAGGCAACCACGATTGCGCTTCCCATTGGCTGGAAGGGCATGCTCCATGGCGGTGACACACCGCAGGGGACAGGCGTGCGGTACCACGGTGGTGCATCTTACGAGTGCAGCTAATGACCGGCCTGCGGTGGCGGAGCACGCCTACCGCGATTTTCAAAGTTGCATCAGGCAACCGCGATTGCGCTTCCCATTGGCTGGAAGGGCATGCTCCATGGCGGTGACACACCGCAGGGGACAGGCGTGCGGTACTGCGGTGGTGCATCTTACGAGTGCAGCCAATGACCGGCCCCACGGTGGCAGAGCACGCCTACCGCGATTTTCAAAGTTGCATCAGGCAACCGCGATTGCGCTTCCCATTGGCTGGATGGGCATGCTCCATGGTGGTGACACACCGCAGGGGACAGGCGTGCGGTACCGCGGTGGTGCATCTTACAAGTGCAGCCAATGACCGGCCCCGCGGTGGCGGAGCACGCCTACCGCGATTTTCAAAGTTGCATCAGGCAACCGCGATTGCGCTTCCCATTGGCTGGATGGGCATGCTCCATGGCGGTGACACACTGCTGGTGCCAGGCGGTAGTTCCCGCTATTCCTGAGCCATGCATTGCCATGAGTGACTGGGATCTGGGTGGCGGAGCATGCCATCCGCCATTAGCCATGTGTATATGCCTAGCAATCCTGCCATGGTGTCTCGGGCCATGGCGGTGACACACCGCTGGTGCCAGGCGGTAGTTCCCGCTATTCCTGAGCCATGCATTGCCATGAATGATTGGGATCTGGGTGGCGGAGCATGCCATCCGCCATTAGCCATGTGTATATGCCTAGCAATCCTGCCATGGTGTCTCGGACCATGGTGGTGACACACCGCTGGTGCCAGGCGGTAGCTACGGCGAGGGTGCAGCATGACATTGTTGACTATGGGCGTGATGGTGTTCTTAGAGCACGTTTAATGCAGCAATGGACACATCGTGTAGTGTCAATGTCATGGGTCATATCTGTACTTCGAACAGTGGTCACTTTCAATTAAACATGGAACTTGATTCAATTGAAATGAGCTATAGTTCGTAATGAGAGCCTAAACTTCATATCTAACACCAAATGCAACACTGAAAGGACTAATGGGGCACATTACTCCTACACAATTTCATATCTGACCCAAACATTTTGCCCAAAGTTCATGTCTCTCACCGCATTCCCACCCAAATTTCATATCTGAGCCAAATTTTCACACACATATGCATATCTCACACAATATGTCGCTACACAGTACATGATTGTACATAGATTTCAGCATTGTCTCCATTACTCACCACATATGTCACACTGTAGTTTGTTTGGTATCACCTATTTCAGCATTCATGTAAGGTTATTGTTCGCTGTAGCAAAACAAAGAGTATATGTCCACATGGACATGTGTGTGCTATACACACTGAAGCTTGTAACATACATCACCGGCACACTTTGAAATATGTGCCTCCTTAATCATTTGACCTGTCTGTATGCATTTGGGTATGTTTTGTCACCATATATGCAAAATGTCATCAGCATTACTTGTGTCATTGTGTAGGATATGTGCTCATGTTGGTCTGCCGGTCATATGTGAATTTGTCACATGTATTTTCCACAGCTGTGAGTATGTTGATATTGGATTTGATGTGTGTGGTGTGTTACGTTGGTACTCACCAAGGACAGGTGCATTGACCTTGTCCACATGAAGATTGTTGGCTTGGTGAGGGACTGTAGCCAAATGTGGTGCTGGTGCTCACTGACTGGTAAGTTTGACATGGCATCTGTGACCAGTAGAAGGTGACCCACAATTGGCCTGGACAGTTCAGCATTGCGTGTGCTTTCATGTGCAGTAAGTGTGTGCAGTTTTTGCAGGGTGCACAATTAGGACACGTGTGCAGTGATATTAAACTGACACGTGTGGATAAGCCTGCTATGGTGTGGTAGCCTTTCGGGGCACAAGCTGGTCCTGCGCTGTGTGGGTGAACTGATGGTGCTGTTGACTCAAGCTAATGATGGCATCCAAGACAGGTGAGATATACCTTGATAGGACTGGCTGTGGCACCCATCTAACTCAGACTTTTGTTGTTCTAATGGTACCAGAGGCCAACAAGTGATGCACAGCCAGCATCTTTGTCTGCAGAGGAATGTTGAGAGTCCGCTTTGTTGTTCCTGACAGGCTGTGTGGTATGTGGCTCAGGATGCTTTAGATAGTAGTCCTTTTGTACCTGTGTCATGCGATGACATCCCCTGTTGTTATGTGCATGAGGCTGTTGTGTCTTCGGTACTTACTCAGTATGTTCATGCGTTGACTTTTAGGTGTAGTGGTGTGGCTTTGTCCGGGTGGTGGTGTTGGTTGTTTCTGTGTCACTGTTGTGTGTCCAAGCAGCTGGAGTATTAGCTCCATGGCAAATGTATTACTTTAGTTGTGTGTCTGGGCAGTGCTAGCTTCATACTGCATGTCATAGTGCAACTTTAGTGCAGATTTACGTTTGTCTGCAGTCCTTTTGGATCACGTACTTATCCACTTTTTGTGTGCCACATTGACAATCTGTGTGCTTGCTGATGATATTGTGTAGTTGTGTTGTTGTGTCTTTATTCACGTCAAGACTGCATATGCATATGCTGTTCATTATTAGTCATTGACTGACTTTGAATTATGTGTAACAGCATGTATGGCATGTCTACTGATGACAGTGGATATTGGCACAGGCTTGTGAATATGTCTGTGAGTGTCTCTAGACTTGTGTGGATTAGCATTGGCTCACATTCCATGCTGAGTCCTTCAGAAGTGGACAAATTGTGTAGTTCATGTGTCCCATGTCATGATTGCACAAGAATGTGTGGCACGTACAGCAGACATTTGGAAGCCAGCAGTGTTTCTGTTTCACACATGTCCTGTATCATTTACTGTCCGGGCTGTTTGCACCAGATTCCTAAATGTGACTATTACCATTCACAGACACAGTTTCCATGTTTGTAGTTCTCACTGTGGTAATACTGAAGAAGTGTAGTACAATGTATTCTCTATGTGTCACGACTATTGACTTGCACTGTATGGTGCATTGTGATGCCAGTCAAAGTTTGCGCTGTGTGAATCAGAAGCTACGGAGTTGTACACATCTCATGGTCTGTTGCAATGACGTGTCCCCTTTCATCTCACCTAGGAGGCGACCTAATGTGTATCGCCCTGTCACCCTGCTGGCTAACATTGAGGATGATGACGTGATACGCAGATTCCGTCTGGGCCGCACGAACATCCAAGACCTGTGTGCCATGTTGGATCCTCACCTGCGGGCTGGCAGGACATACCCAACAGCATTGACAACCGAAACAAAGGTGATGGCGGCTCTGCATTTCCTGGCTAGTGGGTCATTCCAGGAGACAGTGGGCATTGTAGGGGGGATGTCTCAGCCCACCTTCAGCATGGTGCTGAGGGATTTCCTGTTGGCCATGATGTGATACAAGGACCAATACATCAGTTTTCCAAGGCGTGCGGCTTTGGCGGATGTAAAGGTGGATTTTTATGCCCTTGGCCACATCCCGAATGTTGTAGGTGCTATTTGACTGCACACATGTTGGCCTGGTTCCACCACAGGCACGGGAACACATCTATCGGAATCGTAAACATTCCCATTCCATTGTCTTGTGGTTTGTGGCCTCCTGGCCTGCCTGGATACGTTGGCACTGGCCTGGCTGCCATGATGACTTTTGCGCACGTTACTCTTAGCCGTTGTTCTGTCGCCCTCTGCTCCTGCCAAGTTATTTTACAACTGTCTGCATTTTCTGTTTCTCACCTTTTCTCCTGTTCCCTTTGGGCTCAGTCTGAACAACAGTTACAAGGTCGAATAACACGTCCCTGGTTCTTACTGATTTGGCCCGTCCCTCGCACCTAGACATAACACCATGTACAGCTGCCATGGAGAAATTAGTGTGCCTTTAATAATACGGTTCGCCCGCTCTAGAGGACTTGGAGGCGATCTTTCCAGAGAGAAGAGCTGTGATTGTCTGCTGATGTAGTTTTGCATCTAGAGACTGAGGTATGGGGGTTCGCTAGTCAAAGCCCAAAGGTCTTCTATTTGTATAATAAACTAGCTTCCAGCACGGGGAGGGTGGTAATGTTAGTTAGACATATATCCACTGCTTTATGAGATGCTTTCCCCGTTCGTATTCTATGGAGTTGTAACTATGCTGATTATATTATTCATATGTATTATGCTAGTAGTACTGACACGTGTACTGTATCTTAGAGCACGTAAGTCGAAATAAACGTTTTGAACTATACAGTGTCTCTTATTACGCACGTTGTGGACAGGTACGAGTGAGTGACGAAAGAGTGTTCTTGCCTCTGCGAGTCCTGAGAGAGAGATACCGTGTTCTGGGTTGTCTAATCATTGGTACATTGGTGCTAATGGGACGCTAAGGCTAGTTGGGTTGGGGTTTTGGGTGCTAAGGTATATGGTTGGCTCACCACTATATTCTGAGGTCCTATTATCCTGTGCATAGCTCTGTAAGTGCAGGAACCTTATGACATGGCGTGACCAACGAGTGGGGCGGCTTATCTGCGGGACGCTTGAGTAGTACTTGTGCTTGTCCACAATACCCTCACGTACGCTTCCGGAAGCGTGTGTGACGGCGATACCTCCTATATTGCAGACTTTGTAGGTTCTTTCAAGCTTGATGTTATTAAAAAAGGTTTCTTAAACATAACCCTTTTTGTGCTGCCTCGTGTACGATTGTTGAATAAACCCGTTAGTAATGGCGGGTATAGACATAGCGGCGCATAGCCGCACAGCACTCCGGGATCACTTACGGGTGTATGGAGTGCCAGACGCGGGAGTTGAACTAGTCTTTGTGGTTCAAGCCGATCCGGCTTTCCACTTTGAGGTGTTCTACTCTTGGATCACTTTTCCAGCGGTGGACGCGAACGACAATCTGTTCCATGAATATGAACCCACTAATGTTCCCGCTGTCTATCGACCGTATACTACTCTTGAAGTACCGCTCACGGCTTGGCAACACCGTGTTTGGTTTAATGGCGCCCTCCCACAACCGACTACCACGGTTCGTTTAGGCCCCTTATCTATTGAGGGGGCCACTTGGCCTGTTTTGGCCGGGTACACCCCACATCCGCGTTATATGACTATACCAGTCGCAGAACTGCGCACTATGTATGCGGCCTTGGTGCAGGTGCATCGAGCTTTAGTGCGATATGTTACAGGCAGCATCCATGGAGCCGCTCCTGGAGTTGCCGGGCAACCAGCTGCTGCAGGCGGAGTGACCATAAGTCCTGTCATGGTGAATTCGGTGATGGGCAAACGTCCACAAAATAAGGATGATTTTCCTTATTGGCTTGCAGAAAAGTTTGATCAGTTGGAGGCAGTTTTTCCACATACAACCCCAGTGGATAAACATCGTATCTTAACGATTAGTTTGCCAAAAGACTTAATTCCCGAGTTGACAGCATGTGACAACTGGGGTAAGGTATTCGCAGCAGTATATTCTAAATGTTTTGGTACTCCTTCCATGACGGTTCTCCCCTCTGTAATTAAAAAAGTACAGGATGAACATGGCCCTGAAGCGGCTGTGGAATTAGGGATGAGACTGGTGGGAGTGTTTGAAGTAGTAGCTGAGCTGATCCTTGCGAATGTCAAGGGCGATGCAGTGAACTTTCAAGTAGCTAACGCTTTGGCTCTGGTCCCAGAATTGGACAGGCCTCGCGAATTACCGAAAATTATTACCCAGGCTTACAAAACTATTGGTAGAAATAGCCTGGGTAACAAGCCTTTTGCAAAACAGCAAACACAATCGCAAACACAACAGCAACAAACCAAATCTCAATCTGAGAAAGATGAGAAACCAGTCTTCACTAAAAAGAGCTGGAGGCTGAAAAAACAGGGTAAGCAACAAAAGAAGCCGGGGTCGAGAGGCGCATCCCCGGTTTCAGTTTCTTCTGAGCGTACTTATGATTTACGCGATAGAGCGAGAATTAAGTCACCGGATAGGTTTCAGATCCCTGATGCGCGTTCTCCTCGTTCTTCACAGGCACAGACATCGTCACAGGCCGGTGGAGGAGACCGCCAGGATAGAGGAAGGGACCGAGAGGCTCCCCAGGGACGAGACCAGCCTCGACAACAAGTCAGAGGAAAAGCGGAAGACGCTCAACGTTTTCGACCACAATTTCAGAAGAAGAAAGTTGCCGCTGTAACAGCGAAATATGCCACAGACGGTGAGAACGAGGCTCCTGAATTGGACGTGGGCAGTAACCCTCCTAGACAGCGCCGCGGAAGTTACCATAGTGCGGGAGGCGCTACGTCCTCATATGGAGGCGACAGCAACTGAAACATTCATTACTGTTGAAACAGCAGACACCAGAGTGGCACCCCCTGACAGACTATTTAATATTGTCATCCAAATTGAAGGTGATATACAGCGTGTAATTAAAGGGATTTTTTGGGAAAATCTGACCTCTTCATATGACATTTTGTTAGAAGAGGCGGATTGGCCACCCCCATTCGTTCTTGCTGCGCGTAAAGGGGAGGAGGTAATCCTTCCGAGCTTTTCTCGACATGTCCCAAAGGACAAAGCGGAGGCTCTTGCAGCAGAGTGGGCTGTGTCCCTGGCTCCTGCGTTATTCCGCAATCACGTGGGTTGGGACGAAGATTCTCCCCCCCATGAAATACCTTTGCGGTCACTACCGCAGCCACAACCCCAATATCTCATAAAACGTGAAGCCAAAGGCCCCGTTTCCGAAATTCTGACTCAGTTGGAATATCAGGGAGTAATTGAACCCTGTGTATCACCTATGAACAATCCCCTGTTCGCGGTTTCTAAACCCGATGGATCGTACCGCTTAGTATTGGATTACCGGCATTTGAACTCTCATTGTCGGACCTTTGCGGTGCAAAACACCCATAGTTCTGCGCTTGTAGACAGTCTTGTTCGTAAAAAATACAAAACGACCCTTGACCTTTCAAATGGATTCTACACGCACAACTTAGCCCCGGAGAGTGGCCAATGGTGCGCTTTTACATCCGGAGGTAAAATGTTCAAATTCAGGCGTCTTCCTATGGGCTACAAAAATAGTCCAGGCGTGTTCGCCGCTCGTGTTGTCTCTTTGTTAGACGGCATTGATCCAGACGCCTGTTCGTACGTGGATGACATTTATCTGACGGACGATGAATTGTTTCCGCATCTAACCCGAGTAGACCGCATTATTCTTGAATTTGCGGTTCAAGGTTACAAAATTAACTTTGCCAAATCTCATATTGCTGAATTTACCATTTTGTTCTTGGGCTATGAGCTCAACAATGAAGGTAAGGGCTTAGCCCCCCATTTTCTGGAGAAATGTGCACTTCTGTGCCCTCCTACTAATCTGAAGAAACTTCAGTCATTGCTGGGCTTTCTGAACTTCGGACGTACATACATTCCCGAATACGCCCAGCGTATCAAGCCACTGTATGCCTTGATACAACCTACTTTTTCGAAGTCTTGCTGGCTTCCGGAGCATACCTCCATTCTGCAGTCTTTGCAGACAGACCTTCTTGAGTCCAAATACCTTTTGACGCGTGATAACCACACAAACCTGGTGATTAGAATCATTCCAGGGGCAGTGGGTTTCACGTACTTAACCTTTAATGAAGGTGATACAGTATCTATCGCATACAAGTCACATCTGTACACCTCCGCAGAAATGCGGTTTTCATCTGTGGAGAAAGTTCTGACAGCAGTGCAAATGGCGATCCTGAAGGAGCGCGCACTAGCACAGGGAAAACGCATTTTGGTGGTAACACCATATCCTGCTCTAGAGGCAGTGACCAAAGCAAGTGTACCGAACTCTAAAGCTTTGCACCCCCGTTGGATTCAATGGGCAACATCTTTGACGTCTCCGGATGTCACTTTCATTTTCGACTCTTCTCTTCAGACTCAGGAGTTTTTACAGTATGAATTCATTCATCCTCCTCCTTTGTCTTTATTGCCGCTTGAGGATTACGACTGTGTGATCTACACCGATGGTTCGGCACAACCGGCCACGGGGTCCAAGCATGCTTATTCAGCCGCATGTGCTATTGTTGCAGGTACGTTTGTGAACGGAAAGTTCAAATCCACTGTGGTGCATACACAGACACTCGGGGACAGTACCGCACAATTGGCCGAGTTGCGTGCATTGGTGCTTGCGCTTGAGTTTGTAAACCCTGATGTGACCACTTTAATTGTGTGCGATTCTTACTACTGTGTTCAATCATACAATGACAATCTGTTCTTTTGGTCGCAAAATGACTATAGAGACGCTAAAGGCAACACAATCAAGCATAAAACGCTTTGGGTTCGAGTGGCAGAATTACAACGACGTCTGCCACTCACGCAGGTGGTTCACACCCTAGGCCATCAGCGGGTGGGCGCACACGCTGTTGGTAACAGTCTGGCAGATGAAGCTGCCAGATCAGCAGTAGTCACGTGTTCAGTAGCAGCAGTTACTAGATCCATGTCTAAAATAGACACTGATATCTTGGCAGCTATTGCTGCAACAAAAGAAGGAATGAATTACCCTAGAGGTTTCCCTTCCAAATATTCTTACCAGTTAGGTCCCGATCAGGCTCCTTATGTAACAATACCTGACGTTGGTGATCGGCTGATCCCCAACGCGGACCGCAGACTTTCCTTGATAGCGGCAGCACACGAAGGCATGGCTTCGGCTCATGCTGGTGTGTCTGCGACAATTTCCATTTTGCAGCAGCGTTACTGGTGGCGTGGTTCATATAAAGATACCCGTACTTATGTGCTTTCCTGTGACGTTTGTCAACAGATCAAGCCTTCCACGGTCACACGACCACCTCAGACCTCGCTTGGAATTTCAAACAGACCCTTTGGGTGTGTTTACTTGGATCACTGCGGTCCATTTTCATCGGACACTGCCTATAAATATATCTTAGTGGCAGTGGACTCGTGCACACGGTTCATCTGGGTCTGGCCACAACGGAGTGCTGACGCTCGAAATGTCATCAGGGATTTGCGTGTCTTTGTGGGAATTTTTGCATGCGGCACCTTCCATTCTGACCAAGGTCCGGCGTTTGCCTCTAAGGCTTACAAGGATGCAATGGGCTCCTTGGGGGTGCGGGTGAAATTTTCGTCTCCGTATAGGCCTGAGGGCAACTCTATCGTTGAACGAATGAACCGTGACTTAAAGCAATCCTTGACAGCTAGAGTTATAGGTACTGGCAGGAACTGGCTGGCCCACTTGTATACCGTTCAGCGTGCACTTAATAATCTCCCTAGAAGACCTCTGGGTGGGCGGACCCCTTACGAAATGCTCTTTGGCATACGAATGTTTGTGCCTGACCTTGATGGTCTAGACATGGCGGCGCAATCCGCCAAGTTTGATGTAGATAACCATTCTACTATGTTGCAGGACTTACAAGAAGCCCGAGACAAACTTGCAATTGCACATTTGCCTTCAGCCACAGACCCTGCTCTGCAGATTCCGGTTGCCGGCTGGCTTCCGAAGATTGGCGACCTGGTTCGAGAGAAGGTGGAGAACAAAAAGAATTCGGCCCCTCTTTTCGTGCACCGGTTCCAGTCCTGGGCTTGAAGGGAACACGTACAGTAATCTTACCACCGCTTCCTGGTCGCAAGGAGAACAGATACATCTCAGTGGAAAATGTCAAGCTACAACATCTGGCTGATCCTGAATAGTGTCACACCAGCGGTCTCTTGTCCTGCCATTTATCGGACATGTGTTCGAGGCACTCCTGCCCGAACGGTCACTGATGTTACCATGGAGATGGTTGATTTGCCTGAAAACATATTTGAACCCCCTGTCTCCCCCTGCATCGACGAGGACGAATATACCTATCCCGCCACGGAGTCGGTGGCACACCAACCAACAACGCCACTGAGCCCGACACGTTATTCCTTTGACTCGGATTCCACCTCATCAACGGTCCCGTCCAAGTTTAGTCTTTTTGTATCCTGGTTTAGAGACAATTTTTTGATTCCACCTTGGACATATCTCTGGATGGTGCTTTTCTTGATTTTTTTGTTCATGTCCATTGGCTTTGTCACAGTGTTTTTTCTACTCATCAATGGTCACTATTTACCTGAATGCTCTGCTGTGAACAATGTTGCTGGAACTTTGGCTCCACATTCCTCTTCACACATCATGAAGCGTGACCACACATTTGTGAACATTTCTGCGTTTCCAGTTGCTGATGGCATCGTATGGGATGCGGTAAACTTTCAGATCCATGGCCCGACAGAAATTATTAATGTACCAAATGTCCTTCGAGTCTCAATGGGTGATGTAGTAAAAAGTAATATTCATTCTGATGACTGGGATGTGCATGCCGTTGAAGCATTGTTTGCTGATTTAAAATATTATGCTTCCTTTAATGCTGAAGATTTGTATATGAATTCTGCGAATTATGCCGATCTGTATTGTTACCAGCATTGGGGCAACCATTTTCTCCACAAACCGAGTGCACTACGCAGCCCTGTTACTTACACCCAATGGGAACATTGCCCAAACCCCATCCCAGGTAGCTCCCAGACTCTTCGAAATAAATTCACCTATTTCACTGATTTTAATCGATCGAACCCTGGGTCCTATTATTTTAAATTGAAAACCCCATTGACACAAAAAATAATGTTGACCCACACCAAATTACTCTATTCGGGTTCCTTTTTGAGCGCCTTGGCGGTGGGTGGTTATGAGTATTGGAAAGACACAGTGGATTTAAAATCAATCTGGGGTTCAAAGCCATGGCAGGTGCAAGGCACCGAGGCCTTGCACCGCGCTTCCCTTATCCCGACCCAAATTCTGTTTCTAAATGCTTCCATTCATCAAACCACGTGTTGGGGGTTGGCTACCATTAAACAACTAAATGCGCCAGCCATCCCATCCTTGTCGAGTTCTCCAAATGATAGCTTGCGTTTTAATATGTCCCTTATGACGTTGCAGGCTCAGTTTCAAAACAACTCCTTTAACGTTTCTGCACTGATACAGTCACCCTGGTTGGCATGGCCCATATCATCGAATGCATGCCAACTGCGTTTTCATGGCACAGTTCCTGGCTACATACAGGACAAGCCTGATCCAAGATTTGCTGAAACTCGTACTGTCACCACGTATTCAGTTGGTAAATTATGTAAACAATGACTACAACATTCGTCCTTAGACTCTGTTAAGAAACATTTGTCCCTCCTATCAGGCACTATTGATTTGTCCGACTTTATCTTGGGACCTCGTGGTCCCCGACCGAAGAGATTCATTTATGAAGCGTATAATGAACTCTGGAAGCTGTCACAAATGGAAGCTGCTTCCCGTCTTCGGGAAATAGACCAAGCAAATTTGGAAAAGGTACTTGCTGTTGTTGACAATAGTATAAATACCCTGTCTTCCCGCATTTACACATTAGAGAATATTGTGTCCTCTGTTGTTGATATTGTACAAGATGATGTTTCTATTTTGTATCATGGTCAGAATCAATTGCGTTCAGTGATGCAGTTTGCGTGGACTTTGCAAACACTTAAGTTAGGTAAAGTTCCTTGGAATTTTTTGAACACCACTGCCCTTTTTCTGCCTTTTAATTTGACTGACAAACAGCAGTTCATGTCCATGAAAGATGCATCTTACACTTTGTTACATATCGAGAAAGTGGATCCTTTACCATTCTCTGTGGCGGAACTAGATTCTGCTGTGTGGCTAGTTCATGGGGTTATTGCTTTACCTTTTTCCTTGTTTGAATTTAGCTCGTGCATGAAACATTATCCTGTGGGCCGTTTCCAGCCTTTGGGTAGTGCTTTCCTGCATGAACTCTGGTCCTTGCCTTTCATGTATAAATGCCTTAGAGACGGCAAGGAAGTGTTTCTCACGGAGGAGTCTTGTGATTCAACTGTGGGTCATTCGCTTATTTGTAAACATATTAAATTGCACGGGGCTTGTAGCGTTTCAGTTCCGAATCTTGCATGTGTGCTAAAGGGTATTCCTGCTCCTGCTATTTCTCCTACTTTTACTTTGCTTACTAACGGTAGCTATTTGCTTTTAAATAACGAAGACTGTTGTGGCCTACAGGCTGGCATTCCGTATATTGTTACGGTCTCACACAGAGTTGTCTGCTGCAAGAATGTGCTTTTTCCTCCCCCTCATGACATCGTTGATAACTCTATTTGGCCTTCCATTCCTACCATGGAAGCAGATTTCAATAAGTTGAGCAGAATAAAGGCCCTTTTATTGAACGAGGAGGTTACGCTCACGTCCGCCCGGGAGACATTCGTTCTCCAGGTGGCGAGTACCCACAGTGAAATACAGGCCCTTTTGAACACCAACCTCCCCAACATTTCGGGAGTTAATTCATCGTATTTTTAACGCATCCAACACTGAGGGTCTAGTGCATTTTTTTAAGATTGTAGGGTCCGGCTTGGTGTCCACCTTCCAAACTATTTTCGGTGTGATACCGGCGTTCATACATTCTATATTTTCTAGCGTCTTTGGTGGTTTCCCATTAATCCTCGCTTTGGCGGCTGGTGTCTTGCTGTTGGTCTGTTTTCTGCGCAATGGCTGCTCACCACTGGGCCCTTCTCGATCCCGAACGCCTCCAGCTGCTCCGTGAGCGACTTCTGGTTGACTTCGATGTTCTGCCCTTGGCGACTATCAGTGTGTCCTACACCCTTTCTTTTCGCTTTGCGTATTTCACTTGCGTGCAACCTGTGATGCCTTGCATCCGCTGTCCTTTCACATGGACCATGGATTATTGCCTCTCCAATTCGTCATTGTCTGTTCCGGATTTTGTTCAGTTGGTGGGTCCCTTAGAGGCCCATGAACGGGACTGTTCCGTTGCTGGCTTTATGATGCGTGCGGCTGCACTGGGGATTTTGGCGCAATGGGATATCTGGGCGGCTGCTCAGAATCTCCTACAACGAAGTTATATTGAATATCACGCAAGCTGTCCCGCATTGCTTTTGGATGCTCCATCCTCTGAGGAACATTCCTGCAGCTTTGACCTGTTGGACTGGATGGCGTCTACGTTTTTTGACGATTCCAATGATGTTCTCTTGGACGGTATAGCGTTTTTCTGCACTTCCACGTTTTTGGATTGATTTGCCGTTCACTGTCTGTGGACTGCCTCGCTGACTGTCTTTTGCTACCTTACCACGTTCCACTTCTTCCACTGTGGACGCCTCTGTTCTGCTCAGGTGTTTGGAACTCTGTCTTCGTTTTTAGTCTTGGCCGATGGACTGTCCAGGGGAGGGTGTCTTGTGGTTTGTGGCCTCCTGGCCTACCTGGATACGTTGGCACGGGCCTGGCTGCCATGATGACTTTTGCGCACGTTACTCTTAGCCGTTGTTCTGTCGTCCTCTGCTCCTGCCAAGTTATTTTACAACTGTCTGCATTTTCTGTTTCTCACCTTTTCTCCTGTTCCCTTTGGGCTCAGTCTGAACAACAGTTACAAGGTCGAATAACACGTCCCTGGTTCTTACTGATTTGGCCCGTCCCTCGCACCTAGACATAACACCATGTACAGCTGCCATGGAGAAATTAGTGTGCCTTTAATAATACGGTTCACCCGCTCTAGAGGACTTGGAGGCGATCTTTCCAGAGAGAAGAGCTGTGATTGTCTGCTGATGTAGTTTTGCATCTAGAGACTGAGGTATGGGGGTTCGCTAGTCAAAGCCCAAAGGTCTTCTATTTGTATAATAAACTAGCTTCCAGCACGGGGAGGGTGGTAATGTTAGTTAGACATATATCCACTGCTTTATGAGATGCTTTCCCCGTTCGTATTCTATGGAGTTGTAACTATGCTGATTATATTATTCATATGTATTATGCTAGTAGTACTGACACGTGTACTGTATCTTAGAGCACGTAAGTCGAAATAAACGTTTTGAACTATACAGTGTCTCTTATTACGCACGTTGTGGACAGGTACGAGTGAGTGACGAAAGAGTGTTCTTGCCTCTGCGAGTCCTGAGAGAGAGATACCGTGTTCTGGGTTGTCTAATCATTGGTACATTGGTGCTAATGGGACGCTAAGTCTAGTTGGGTTGGGGTTTTGGGTGCTAAGGTATATGGTTGGCTCACCACTATATTCCGAGGTCCTATTATCCTGTGCATAGCTCTGTAAGTGCAGGAACCTTATGACACCATCAATGTGCAGGTGGTGTGCCAGGCCGATATGATCATATCGCATGTATGTGGCAAGTTTCCGGGCTCTGCACATGATTCATACATCCTGCACAACAGCATTGTGCCCCAGCTGATGGCCAATCTACTTCCGGAGCGGGCATGGATTGTGGGTGAGTAGGCAGGGTCAAGTTGTGTGCTGTGTGTACCATGCTGTCCTCTGCCACTGTTGTATTACTGAATCGTTATGTTTATTTCACACCTAGGTGACTCTGCATATCCCAACAGACCGTGGTTGCTGAGCCCACTACGCAATCCTAGGACACCGTCTGACGTCCGCTACAACAATGCCCATGGTAGAACACATCGGGTGGTGGAGCGAACCTTTGGTCTCCTAAAATCGAGATTTCGCTGCATGGACCGGACCGGAGGGGCACTCATGTACTCACCCAAGAAGGTGTGTCAGATAGTGGTAGCATGCTGCATGCTGCACAACTTGGCTTTACGGAAAGGAATACCCATGATCCTGGACGATGATGACCAGCCAGGGCCCCCCCCTGCGATCCCACAAATGTCCAGTGACGAGGATAGTGGTGAGGAGGAAGGTGTTGACCAGCATCAGCAGCTCATCAACTGCTACTTCACTTGAAGGTGGGTGACGATGTACAACTGGTCCATTGTCTGTTGATGTAGTTGTTTGGGTGGAAGTCTATGTGATCTTTGTGAGTGCATCCTGTTGTTGACTCAGTGCTGGCTGCCTATGTGTTGGATACAGGGTATGTAGGAACTGCTACAGGATGTCTCTATTGGTACTGTTGCACATTGTTATGTGGGCATATTGTTGTACAGTGAGGACATGTGTTGTGTGATGGCTGTGATGCCACCACCTGACTAGTGACTTTTGTTCTGTTGTCTTTTGCTAGGTCCCTTCTGCCTCCCCTTGCCTACAGAGGATCCATGCTCCTGTGACATTGTAACCATGGTAAACATTGCACATACTGTGATAAACATGGAGCAGACTCAACCACCTTTTTGCGTTTTTGTAGTTTATTTGCAATGGGTATCTGTGAGAGGGAAGTGGATATTTACATAAGTGTGAATGGTGAATCAATGAGTTGGCAGTCATGGTAGATGCGACAATCGGGTAGGCACCACATTGCTGTGGTGACACAGTCCAACAGACGGATGCCATTACCATGGCAGTGTAGGTGAGGACAGTGTACAGAGTCAATGGTTGGGTGAAGAGTGTTGACATCATGGCTGGCTCTTTGACTGGCTTTTGGCCGGTGCTTTGCCACGGATGAGTCCCAAGTTCTTCTTTGGACGGCCCCTTCTTCTCTTGGCAGGGGGGGCATCGTCTACTGGGCCAGTGGAGTCTGAGGAGTCACCCCTCTCCGTGCCCGCAGGGGTGGATGATGACCTGTCATGCTGCGTGGCAATGGGGGGAGGTGGAGGTGTGGTCTGTACCACTAGCCTGTCCCTCTGTACCGCCACTAACTGGGCCATGAGGTCCACGATTTGTCCCATACGGTTGTCCATGGATCTCAGCAGACGTTGGGGCTCCAGGGCATCTTCGTGGGCCTGGCCCATTTGTGCCTGTGTGCGTTCATAGGCACCCACAACTCTGGTGATGTTAGCCAGGGCTTCGGTCACAGTGTCCGGTGTTGTTGGAGTCACACTTGTCCTCCCACCTGCCCTGCTATCACTGACCTGTTGCCTCACCACTCTGGCCACACGCGTGCCCTCCACAGTTGTTGGTGTGGGCTGGGCATCCTCTGTGGCTGGGTGAATGTTGCAGGCAATGGTGGTAGTGGTGGTGGTGGCGGCACAGGTCGTTCCAGCAGGGGTCAGCGTTGTTGCTGTTGCTGATGGTGGGGGGGCAGTGGGGTCATGTGACCGGTTGCGCCCTGGCACACCAGATGGGCCGGCTTGGAGCTCCTCATCCAAAGAATCCAGGGACACCGCATCCGAGTGTCCATGTTCCGGGGGTGGAGACTGGCTCTGCAAGTTGAGGTGGTTGTCCTCTGCAGTCAGTTGTTGGTCACCTGTGGAACAGAGGGTACATGGTCATTGACTTACAGCCATATGGCTTGCTGTGTTTGATGTCTCATTTACATGTTATGCAACACACAGTTACGTATTTCATGAGTTGAATGTCTGCACAGTGTTGTTCGTCATGACATGATGTGGAGGTACATACATCTTGTTCCATGGTGTGACAAGTCATTGGTTGCCATGCCCAAATTGACACTCTTTGTATGGAACTGATGAGTTGTCATCTGACAACTGGCTGCCATGCAACTTGATGTGATGCATCGAGGATGATTACTCTTCCCGACAGATGTTACATATGCACATGTACTAGACATTGTCACATTGTTTTCTCATGCATACCTTTGTAATGTTCTGTGCTTGTATTTATTTGCTCGACAGACCATGCCTTTTTATTGTTACTATGGTCCTTCATGCTCAGCACCCATGGAATTTGCACATAGCATTCAGTGCAGGGCATATTTGGTCCCTGATTTGCTTACACATGGGTTTAGTTGAGTCACAGTTCTGTTTCTGTCACAGTTACATACGCATCACTGTCTGCATTCTATCAACTGGTATGTAATTGGGGTGTATTTTGTTGTGATGTGTGGCATTGTGTTGCAATTAGCTCAATGCTTTCGTTTAGGAATGGTGGGGTGCATGCACTGGCTGCTTACCTGTACAGTTGGCATCTTTTGGGTGGACTTTCTACCACATGCTTCTGGGTGGGAGGGAGTGCTCCTTCCTGCTGAGGGATGGGGCAGGGTGTGCCTGGTGGGAGTTGTAGTGCAGGCCTCCCTATTCCAAACACTCCTCCCTGTAAAGATGGCTACCTACCTGTTAGGTGAGGGTGTAGCACACAATGACTGCCACATGGTTGTGGGTGTGGGGAGTAGTCCATCCTGCTCAGCTGTGGGACAAGGGGGCCTGGTGGGAGTTGTAGTGCAGGCCTCCCTATTCCAAATACACCTCCCTGTAAAGATGGCTACCTACCTGTTAGGTGAGGGTGTAGCACACAATGACTGCCACATGGTTGTGGGTGTGGGGAGTAGTCTATCCTGCTCAGCTGTGGGACAGGGGGCCTGGTGGGAGTTGTAGTGCTGGCCTCCCTATTCCAAACACTCCTCCCTGTAAAGATGGCTACCTACCTGTTAGGTGAGGGTGTAGCACACAATGGCTGCCACATGGTTGTGGGTGTGGGGAGTAGTCCATCCTGCTCAGCTGTGGGACAGGGGGCCGGGTGGGAGTTGTAGTGCTGTCCTCCCGATTCCAAACACTCCTCCCTGTAAAGATGGCTACCTACCTGTTAGGTGAGGGTGTAGCACACAATGACTGCCACATGGTTGTGGGGAGTAGTCCATCCTGCTCAGCTGTGGGACAAGGGGGCCTGGTGGGAGTTGCGGGGCAGGCCTCCCACATCCAAACAGCCCTCCCTGTAAAGATGGCTACCTACCTGTTAGGTGAGGGTGAAGAACACAATGGCTGCCATATGGTTGTGGGTGTGGGGAGTAGTCCATCCTGCTCAGCTGTGGGACAAGGGGGCCTGGTGGGAGTTGCGGGGCAGGCCTCCCACACCCAAACAGCCCTCCCTGTAAAGATGGCTACCTACCTGTTAGGTGAGGGTGAAGAACACAATGGCTGCCATATGGTTGTGGGTGTGGGGAGTAGTCCATCCTGCTCAGCTGTGGGACAAGGGGGCCTGGTGGGAGTTGTAGTGCAGGCCTCCCTATTCCAAAGACACCTCCCTGTAAAGATGGCTACCTACCTGTTAGGTGAGGGTGTAGCACACAATGGCTGCCACATGGTTGTGGGTGTGGGGAGTAGTCCATCCTGCTCAGCTGTGGGACAAGGGGGCCTGGTGGGAGTTGTAGTGCTGGCCTCCCTATTCCAAACACTCCTCCCTGTAAAGAGGGCTACCTACCTGTTAGGTGAGGGTATAGCACACAATGACTGCCACATGGTTGTGGGTGTGGGGAGCAGTCCATCCTGCTCAGCTGTGGGACAAGGGGGCCTGGTGGGAGTTGTAGTGCAGGCCTCCCTATTCCAAATACACCTCCCTGTAAAGATGGTTACCTACCTGTTAGGTGAGGGTGTAGCACACAATGGCTGCCACATGGTTGTGGGTGTGGGGAGTAGTCCATCCTGCTCAGCTGTGGGACAAGGGGGCCTGGTGGGAGTTGTAGTGCTGGCCTCCCTATTCCAAACACTCCTCCCTGTAAAGATGGCTACCTACCTGTTAGGTGAGGGTGAAGAACACAATAGCTGAGACATGTTTCTGGGTGGGAGGGAGTGCTCCATCCTGCTGAGGGATGGGGCAGGGTGTGCCTGGTGTGAGTTGTAGTGCTGTTTGCCTAGACACATACAACACAGTAGATGTGGTCTACCTTTGTGATGTTTGAGGTGGGGTGGATGTAAAATCAGTGTGACCTGTGTGTGTTTTTGGGGTGCAGATGTGTGTACTTGTGCCTCAGGGATGTATCTTTGTAGTTGTGCAAGACAGTACATGGCAGTTTCATGGTATACATTAGATGGTACTTACCAGCCTCCACTCCCCCGGGTATTCCTTCAAGACTCTCTGGATGCAGTATGGCAAGCACCTTCTCCTCCCACGCAGTGAACGGTTTTGGTGGGATGGGAGGGCCTCCACCAGTCGCATCAGCCAGCTTACGGTTCTTGGCCCTCCTCTTCTTGACAACACTCTTCAGGTCATGCCACCGCCTCATGATTTCATTCTTGTTGCGGGGCACATTCCCTTCTGCATTGAGCCTGCCCACTATCCTTGCCCACATGTTTATTCTTGTGGCTAATGGTGTCTGTTGGACCATGCTGCCAAAGAGTTGTGGTTCTACTCTGATTATCTCATCTACCATTACTGTCAACTCAGTGTCAGTGAATTTTGGCATTTTCTGTGGTGCCATGGTGTGTGGTGTGCTGATGTTTTGGGGTGCAGTTGTGAGGGTGGTGTAGGTGGTGTGTGTGTGTGTTGTTGTGCTGGTGAGATGTGTGGTGTTTTGCCTATCCAATGTGCTACAGGTTTGGTTGCTTCAGGGCTGGAGTAGTGCAAAGGATTGTGGTCAGGGAAGGGGCTGGTTTTATGCTCAGCTATGTGGGTGTGTCAAGATGGTGTAATGCAGTCAGGTGTGCTGTGTGGGTTGTCCTGTGATTTGTATAATTGAATTTGCCATGGGGGGGTGTCATTGGGAGGTTTCAGGTTATTTTGGGGCAGGGCTAGTTGGCTGTGTGCATTTGCTGGCCTTCTTTTTTTTTTTTTTACTTGCCCGCCATTTTTTTTGCGGAGCATCCGCAGCTATGGCTGTGCTGCAGGGCTTCCGCCGTATCTCACATTCATTACTGTTGGCGAACGCGGCGGACGGAAACAGCGGAACGTACCGCTGTGACATCGGGGATATCATAATATCATTGGCGGTCACTCCGCGTGTCTGGCGGCGTGTTGATGTGTTTCCGCTATGTTACCGACCGTCGCGGTTGAATTTTCACTTTCTCTGCCCTCTACGGGCGTTTTTTCAATGCCTCCTACCGCCGCGGACAGAATGTTTTGGCGGTTGATCATAATAGGGTCGGCGGGGTTTCTGCGGTACCTGCGGACGGTGATTTTCCGCAACCATGGCGGTCGGAGTTTTTTCCGCCAGTCATCGTAATGACCCTCTAAGTGTTACCTAATTTTTGCCCTCTCTGACCTTCCTGTTGTGACCTACAAGGCAACCTGCAACACAACACATACCTGCAATCCACACTACAGATTTCCACATCACACCACAAAATTTAACAGCACACCACATAATGCAACTCCACAACACACCACTCCTCAACACTAATACCATTCCACATAATAAACTCCATAACGCACAATGTCACTCTAAATAATTCCAGTACACTCAATACCATATAATTACAATCCACATAGTTCCACAGCACACCATGCCACTTATTTCCACTACACAACTCCACACCACACAATTCCATGCCACACAATTCCACAACAAACAATTCCAATACAAACCATCTTTCCCTCGCACTTCCACAAACCCCTGTCATCTTTCTCCCACACAACCACTATACCTCTCTCTTCTCCCCCTGACACTACCACTACCCCCTCTCATCTCGCAATCCCACTGCCCCCTCTCATCCCTCCCTCACACTCCCTCTCTCCTCTCTATAATACCTGCTCACACATGCTACCTTGCTGTACCTCTTCATGCTGTGCACTGATCCACCTCTCACCCCATACCTCTAGGTACCACTCCCACTCGTCCCTCCTTCTCTTACTCTCTCTCACCCCTTTCTCTCACGCACTCTTCCCACCTCTCTCATATGATTGTCTTCAGGTCTTCGAACACAGTTTCTTTCCTGTGCCTTTTCAAGGTTTCTGTCCCTCAAACCCACACTCTCCTCTTGTAGGATGTTTTCTGCATACATGGGCGCGCCCTCAAATGCAGCTGTAGCCTGCTCGTCCCTTCTTTCTCACACACTCTTTCTGCTCCTCTGTCTGGAGTTCATTCACCACTTCGAGCACAAACTACTTATCCCTCTCTATCTTCCTTTCTATCTAGTCTGTGCAGCTCTCACCGCTATCTATTCACCTTACCACATAATTCCAATACACTACACACCACTCAATTCCACCCCATACAATTCCAATTTAACCCACATAATTCCACTCCACACACATCCACTCCACTTCAAACCAAAACACATACGTAAAAGACATTGTCATTTACAATGCCAAAAGCTCTAACTCACGCAAATGCAAGCCCTATTGCATTGCAAATGCTTGTTCTTTTTTATCTTCTCGTCTTTAAACTATTCATAGCAACATTGGGGGAAGTTGAGGATGCCAAAACCTCCACTGGAGCTTTTAGGCAGTCTTCTCTGTGGCACTAACACTGCTTTCCCAAAATCTGGATTCAACCTGGGTAGATTAGTTGGGCTGAGAAAGAGAATACCACAGGGGTATAGTTGGTGTCCATTTCTTGGTGCAAATGAGCAACATGCAAGCTCATTCAATCATTTTATTTTTTAGCTTGGCAGGGATGAACAGTTCAGGTATGTGCAAAAGTGTTTGACATGAAGGTTAGATATTATCATTGGTGACCCACATCAGCCATGTGTGTCGCTAGGAATTTCTAGAAGCCTGAGGTTTAGACTTTTGCTCATGGGAAAAAGAAAGTGTAAAGAAGTAATGAGAACTTTGATTCGTTTTTAATCTGCTAGAGGAAGACTGTAAATTAGAGAAAAGTGATTAGTCCGAGCACAATAGGGCCTTAGAGGCTCGTGCACCACGGGTGGCTATGAACAGAGCCAGAGTATGTGCAAGTCAAGGAACTGGGTCGTATTAAGGGATGAATCTATTGTCTGATTGGTGGAGTGGGTCTTGTGAGGCGACAGTGACAGGTGGTGGAAATGTTTCTAAACTTGTACCGCTAATTGTTTATTGCACCATAGATTATTAGGGAATAGACAAGGTGTGCATCGACAGGTGGTGATTTGGCTCGAAAACAAACATTTCGTATTTTAAACAGGTTTGGTTTTTATGAGGAACAGCTGGTTTAATGAGGGGCTCGTGAGCTTGACAACAACAAACGCACCCCAGATACGTGGAAGGTTTCTTCAGAAATGAAGTTCCTATCTGTGAAGTATTTTTTTTCTTTTTTATGACCATGACTCGTTGGCAGATGCATTGAGTGATTAAGCCATTTAATCCAGACAGACCCAAAACTGGGCCGCCAGAGGCATAAACAGTTTCTTTTTATAGCTGCGGGCAGCATCTGGCAGACGACGAGTATTATGATCCCAAATGCTAGTTCATTTGCAAAGTAAATATCAATGACAGGGTGACTAAGAAGCCACCGCCAGGCTGCCCTTCAGTCTGAATGCTGCTGTTTCTGTTGATTTATTATTTGATTGCTTTCAATAAATGAGCTAGTATGAAAGAAGCAATTGTTATTCATGTCATTAAAGTAACATTAGTCACAGTGATGGAGAAGACAGACACGACACTATATAAGTCAGGCATTCTTCGGAGACTTTTTATAACCAAAGACTGCGCATTACTCTTGCTTGAGACATTTGAGATGTCAGAAGCATTTTATTTCTACTTTGCTTCATTTATACAAAACAATAAAAGGCATCAGTTTCTAGATTTTCGGAACTAGTTTTGAACACGAACCACATCCTTTCACTGAATAGGACAGCTTCCTTCCTTTAAAGACGTAGGGGCAGATTTACAAGGAACTGACGCATCTGCATAGATGAGTCAGTTTCCTTGCGACAGCGCCGAATGTCCTTGCGCAACTATGGATGCGCTGTATTCACAATACAGCGCTCCATGGCGCAAGGATTAACAGATGCGTCAGAAATTCTGACGCATCTGTTGGCGCAAAAGTAGCGCATTGCTGGAGTTGCTCATGAAAGTGACGCAACTCCAGCAATGCGCCACAATAGATGGGTGAGTCCCATTCAAAAAGCCCTGCGTCATTCCTTACGCCTGGTCTGAGCAGGCGTAGGGATTTTGACGCAGTGAAGGCGTAGAGTGACGCAGTGAAATCTTGTAGATTTCACTGCGTCAATTCTACATGGCTTTTTGCGTGGGAACGCCCACCCTGCATACATTATACCTGACGCAGGTATAATGTGACGCAGGGCTTTACAACGTGATGCATCTCCCTAGATGCGTCACATTGTAAATGGGCCGCAACATTTACGCCGCAGCTGCGTCACAAAAGTGACACAACGGCGGCGCAATAGTCACGCAAGGGGCTTGTAAATATGCCCCGTAGAGTGCATGCAAACTCGTCTTTGTATGTTAGGCTGGTTTGAAATTGAAATCCAATGAACCTGTCTGCCTGCAGTCCTTCTGACCTTTACGTATCGGCCCCGCCCCATTAATGCCTGTTTCCACATGGCCTTCTCAGATTCAAGCAACGACATGCATTTGGTGGTGGGCAAACTATTTTGTTGTTTCTGCGAGTCTGATTTAGACTTGAAATGCGTTTATACACTTCTGAAAATCCATTGTAACAAGGATCTTCATGACTGAGGCATAGCTAAGACTACTACTCAACAGGGCCTTTGTCAAACATTCATCTCTCCTCTATGACATTTCAAGCTAGGTTATTTTCTAAAAGTATGGATATTTTCCTATTCCTGTAACCCTTCTCTCTTCCTCCTTGAACCTCTTATACTTTTTTTTGCCTCTGGGACCTGAGCGGTTTGCGAAATGACATGTCTCAAGCAATCAACCAGTGGTCTTGCGGCCATGTAAATCGGGATTGGTCAAAGGTGTTCTATGATCAGTCACATGACTAGGGCAGGCCTTCTGTTCCATTCCCAGGTGAAATCCCATTGCTTGGCCATCCTCTGGTGAATGGCATTTCAGCTAAAGGGTAAAAGCCAATGGCAGCACCTATGTTTGGACTTGTTACGGCCGGGAGCAACTTAGGATCTCACCCCTGCACCTTCGGTGACACAGTACGGCTCTCCTAGTACTACACTTAAGGAAAAGCCATCTTCAATGCCTGCTTGAAATCACGTGCGCCTGGCCACTTCTCATATGACATACTCAACCACTTTAAAATGTTCAACTGTGCTACATTTCTTCAATAAAGCAATGCACGTCCCTAAAATGACAGTATTTAAATGTAACCAAAGCATTTTGCTTATTTTCTATTCCCTATCTTTGTCAGACTTCTTCAATAATAACTCACTTCTGGATAGACCACATAAATATATTCCAAGGAACTGTGTATCTGCCTACCGACCTTAGGTGATACCATTCATCTAGCTGGCTTTTAGGAGCAGAATGGCCCTCTATGTTCCTGTTAACTTAAATTTACGTGGGGCCCGATTTTTCTTCTGCTAGGAACTGAGTAGTTTTCTATATTGCTTGTAAACGACGTCTAGGTGGACATCGCAAATACTTCCCTATACACATACACCTGGGACCGTGCATCCAGTGGGGGACTGCACATATGTGGTCCCTCAGATACAAATATCTTCCAAGGAAACTGAATATTTCTCTACATCATTTGTAAGCACATTTGCTATACATCTCTTATGTAGAGCTACAGCCACTTCCAAAGAAACTGGGTAATATTTACTTACTTTTATATAATGTTATACCTGACAGCTTTAAGTGTGGTCTTACCTCAAACTTTTTGCCTTCACTCCTTCTGTTTCCTGAATATTGTTTTGTTGGCATTAGGTATCTAGGCACTTCACCACTGCTAACCAGTGCTAACATGCTCGTGCTCTCCCCTCTAAACATGGAAAAATGGGCTTACACCCAATTGGCACATTTAATTTACTTAAAGGTCCCTATTATAGTGGCATTACATATACCCAGGGCCTGGTCTGTACATTAAATGCTACTAGAGGGCCTGCAGCACTTATTGCGCCACCCACTTAAGTAGCCCTTTAAAACATGTCTCAGGTCTGCCATTGCAGCCTGTGTGCAGTTTTAAACTGCTGCTTCCACCTGGCACCATAAACCTTTTGCCAGACCTAATCCCTCTCTTTTTAATACATATGAGTCACCCTAAGGAAGGCACTAGACAGCCCTAAGGGCAGAGTGCAGTGTATTTAAAAAGCAGGACATGTACTTTTAAGTTGTACGTGTCCTGGTAGTGAAAAACTATTAAATTCGTTTTTCACTACTGCAAGACCTATCTTTCGGATAGGTTAACATTGGGATTACCTTATTACATATTAAAAGTGTAATTTCCAATTGTGAAAAGATCGATTTTTCGAGTTTAGTGTCTCTGAACTCACAATTTAAAAATCATAACTTATGGTAAAGTTGAATTTTAAGTTGCAAGTCTGAAAATACCACTTTTAGAAAGTTGGCATTTTCTTACATACCATTCTGTGCCTTCGTCCTGTCTCTGAATATATACGTCTGGGGTGGGTGACAGCTGGGCTGTGTGCATTCCCTACAGATAGCCACATACATAGGGAGGTTAGTTGTGACTGATGGGCCATCAACATCCTGATGGGTCATCCTGGGCAGGATGGGAGGGAGGAGCTGCCACTCATACCTGAATGGGCTGTGTCTGTCCCCACACAAAGAGCTGTATAGCCCTATATAGTGAGTCTGGAGCCAGGGCAGGAAGGGCAGAGACCTTGTGAACTTCAAAGGCCTCTCCTTAAAGTCTCTCCACCTTCAAAGGCACAACTGGGTATAAGTACTGGACCCCCTGACACCACCAACTCAGTACACTTCTGGACCCAAGGACATTCTGCCAGTAAGAAGGACTGTTGATTGACTGAGTCTGCTGGACTATGCTGACTTCTGCTTTGCTGGACCTGCCCTGCTGCATGCTGCCCTCCTTGGCTGGGAGTGAAAAGGACTGGACCTGAATATCTATATTTCCAGAACCAAAGTGACTCCAAAGGCTTGCTGGCTTGCCTCCTGCTCTGAAGTCTCAGGGACATAAAAGACTTGCAACCACTCTTCTATAGCCTCTGGACTCTGCGTCCTGCCCTGTCACATGGTGCCAATCCAGTCCTGGGCCCTTGGAAGTGTGTTTTTCTGTGCTGTACCTGCAGAATCCACGCATTGCCAGTGCTGCGCTGGTCGGTACTGATGCATCTCCCTTCATCGCCGATGTATTGCCGCTGCCGCAGAGGATGAGGACATCGCATCACTGGCTGCGCAGCTCGACGATGACGCATTGCCTTCATCATAAAGGGTTTGTCGATGATCCATTTCTCACTGAGCAGATTGGAATCGACGCATCACCTACATCCTAAGGGATCCGCGCCGATGCATCGCCTCCTATGCTCCCTGCATCGGGTCTTCGACATCGAGGCACCCTCCACCCAAGGTACTTTTTCAGCGGGAAAAGTTTGGTCCACACTCCATCGCGGTCTGCCTGAACTTTCAGATTTGACCCAGTCAAGCGCAACCAGATGGCCCCGGTTGTCGCTTTATGTTTCTAAAAACTATATTCCCAGATATTCGTTAAAAATCATATCTATGGTCCTACTTATTGAATTTTTGTTGTTTTTTATTGTTTTTTTCATTAAATTAAGCTCTATTTTTCTAACCTGGTGTGGATTATTTATGTGTGATGTTTTCACTGTGTTACTGTATTAAGTGTTTCACAAACACTTTACACATTGCTTCTTAAGTTAAGCCTGACTGCTCTGTGCCCAGCTACCAGAGGGTGAGCACAGGCTAATTTAGGGTGTGTATCTGACTTTCCGTGGCAACGATTGTAGTAGGTAAGTATAACTTTATTTGCATAATTAATTAAAACCTTTGCAATTTTGTTTACATTATAAGTATTGGAAAAGGGAGAAATAAAAAATATTCGAACTTTATATACAATTCCCCTCTATGCAAATGTTAAAATTGCAACATTCATTCAATAAAATCAATAATCAAGGAAGCGTTTGTATTTCTTTTTCCACTTATAATATAACAAAGGGTGTTTACCTTTCCCCATATGTACCCATATGGAGCTTTTAATGTCTTCTTACCAGTCCCCATTAATTGGAATGCTGGTACACTTTAAAAACAATAAAAACCTTTGAAGGAAGAGATGTTCCAAGTTCCTTGTGCGTGGACCTTTTTTTTTCTCCCCATTTTACCGTTTAATTTTATAAAATCTTTGTTGATTTTCCAGCTTTTCCTGTTCCCATGGTGTCTGAATGGTGGTTCGGAATACATTTAGCTAAAAATTATAAAGTGTTCATCCACTAAGTATTGTTGTAGTGTCCTGATTTTTTCCTATTTACTAATCAGTAACCTCCTGTGCAGATTGTTTATTTGCTCTCGCGCCTTCATTGTGAGGCTGTGTTTGAGAAAGTCTCTTTTCCGCTATACCGAAGAACTTTGTGAGGCGGCAGTTTAGTTGGATAACAGTAGAGTTGAAGCATAGCTTCACTACCTGCCTGCCTGCAAGTCCTAATGCTGTTCTGTTTGAAAGTTGGACGAAGTAGAGTGCGTCTAATGCCCAGTAGACTTTGGCAAATACAGATAACGTGCACAAGGTGCTCGCTTACCGTTCCACAGAGGCGACAGGTATGCTCTCCTGATTTCCTTTTCAAGGGGTTAAGTGCAGGAGGATCGGTAAGATGCCCAGGCGTAGTCTAACATTTTTTCTTTTATCTTCATTTTAGAACCTGCACTTAAATAAGTTTGTGGTTTGAGAACTTTATAATCATTGAGCACAGACCAGCCATGTGCCCTTTTTGCCAGGGTTTCTTTGTCTTTGATTAAGGATATAGTTTTTGTTGCATTTGTTACTTCCTTCTTGAAGCTCTGATGGGTTGTAGACGTGGCCCACAGGCTAGTTAGACCTTGTTTTGATAGAGGGTCAAGGAGGTACTCTCTAGCGGGTGAATTTCCATGACATGTCAATTCGGTCCAGAGGTGTGAATTTAATGATCCTGGTTCGGCTCCTCTAATTTTATGCCAGCTTTTTATGTATGCCCCCCTCCTTGCCACTGTCTGCTTGTAGACTAAATTCTAAGCAAATTTGGGCAGGAGACACGTAGGTCGGGAGATGAAAGATCGCTCTATAAGTGCTGGTGATAATTTTGTCCAAGGCAATCGCATCTCTACCTCGCATTGATTTGCTTCCATATGTTAGCATTGGTTGTAGCTGTCCCGAATGATCTGTAGTAGTGGAACTACGGTTAAATCTGGTAGGGCTTTCTTTAGAGGCCTCATTGCTAGTGCTCTTTAGAGGCCTCATTGCTAGTGCCTTTCCGGCGCAAGACCTCCAACTGAGGTTTGTACGAGCCTCTGCTGTCCAGTAAGACTCCTAGATATTTATATTCAGTGGCCAGTTCTAGGCGATGTCCATCCAGATACCAATTCAGCTTTTTCTTCCTGGAATAATTTATTGCCATAGTTTGTGATTTGCTTAGGTTAATGCATATGCGTTGACTTTTGAAAAGTTGTTAGTGGTGTAGAGGAGGACCATTTGGCATTCTGCTTATTAAGACCAGGTTGCTCGCGTATAGAGGGTTGGAAGGGGCCATTTTTCCTAGTTTCGGGGCATGTGATATACTTTTGTCCAATTCCCCGGGGAGGTCTGCCATGAAGAGATTAAAGAGCAAGGGTGCTAGGACACAACCTTGTTTTAGCCCTTTGGAGCTGTTAATTTGCCTAGAGAGGTGTGTCCCGGCTCCCAACTTGATTTTAACCCAGGTGTCCGTATGTAGTAAAATCAGCTGGTTTAGGAGGGCCGTTGGAATCCCCCATTTTTCCAGTTTGTGCCATAATCTAGCACGGTCTACATGATCGAATGCTGCGCTATAATCTATAAAAAATAGGAATAGCAGTTGCTTTGCCTCTTTGGCTGCGTCAATCAGCAGTGCCAGAGCCACGATGTTAGTGATGGTTCCCATTTGTCTGCAGAAACCAGTCTGGTTTACAGGGATGATGGATTTAGACAAGCCCCAAGTTGTTAGTTCTTCCAGGATCACTCCCACATAGTACTTAGCTTCAATGTCAATTAAGGCGACAAGTCGATGGTTATTTGTTTTGGTCTTATTACCCTGCTTATAGATGGGACTGATTGTGGATCCCTTCCATGATTCCGAGATGGTTTGTGTTTCCGATACCTCATTAAAGACTGGCACCAGGGCTTTGTTCCAACACTCTGGATCATGTTTGTACAGAGTTGGTGGCGTTCCGTTGGGGCCTGGAGCACCTTCCAGCCTTCCTTTGGCTATTTGTGTCCTGCTTTGTAGCGCTGTTATTCCGTGACTTTCCTCTTCGCTGTTATGTAATGCTTCTAGGCCTGCTGCTGCTTTGGCCCTGAGGTGTCTATGACTATTCAGAACGGCGCCAAAACTTGTGTCCTCGTTTGGTTTGTGTCTGGACTCTTCCCTGGATGTATTACCTCTGTGCCTTTGTTTAACATGGGTTTCTTCCCAAGTCTGTTTCACCTCTTGTTTCATATTATTGAAGTGATGATGTAGATATTTTGCCCAGTCTTCCTCTGAGATATGAGAATGTATTCCTTGGTGAGCTGGCCGCCGGAGGCTGTTGATTGTCCTCCAAAACCGGGCACTGTTCTTGTGTCTTGAATCGTGCAATATCCTTGCCCAAAGTAATTCATTTCCTTGTCTTTTTTTGCCCAATTTTGTTCTTTTTAGTTTTGCCTTCAATTTCCGCAGGTCGCTTTGCAGGGCTGTAGTTTGAGGGTTCCTGCGTAACTGCCTTAAAGTCTTCTGATCTGAGGGGTGATTATGTTTGCAGACGGGGAAATCGTTGATGCTCCTGTTTTCGTTCCAATCCTGGTGGCGAATTTATCCCTAAGGGCCTTTGTGAAGTTCTCCCATGCAGTTAGGGAATGAGTCATCATATCGTTTTCTTGGCGAAGGAGAATCTTTGCAGATTTAGATAGCTCCTCAACCGAAGCGGGGCTGCACTTTATCCGTTTGAAGTCAGTGGTGTATTCTGTGCCAAATCTTTTGCTCATCTCCATTAAGTATTTGGCATTTGCTTTTAGGGTCACCTTTGCGGTAAGTGATCGCTTTGCTTGTTATCTCCGAGTTGGTAAGAATTTTTTTTATGAAACAAGGGGAGTGTGACAAGGTTGGTCCCTGTATATGACCCGTGCTCCATTGCGGTAGGCCTGAACTTTCAGATTTGACCCAGTCAACAGTGACCAGCTAGCCCCGGTTGGTGCTTTATGTTCATAAGCACTACATTTCCAGATATTCTTTATAAATTAATTACACCGGTTCTACTTATTGGATGTCATTTTGGTCTTGTTTTGTTCATTAACTTAAGCTCTATTTTTCTAACCTGGTGTGGATTATTTTTGTGTGGTGTTTTCACTGTGTTACTGTATGAAGTGTTGCTCAAATAACTTACACATTGTCTCTTAAATTAAGCCCGACTGCTCTGTGCCAAGCTACCAGAGGGGGAACACAGGTTAATTTAGGGTGTATATCTGACTTACCCTGACTGGGATTGTGGTTCCTACTTGGACAGGGTGCATATCTCTGCCTACCAGAAACCCAGTTTCTTTTTTTTTTTTTTTACTTTATTAACATTTTGTGTATACAAAGGCGCACAGAGTCATGTTACATACAAACTATCACTTGACACATATTTGCATTTTATATAACCCTTGTGTCCGACATGCAATCAAGCGGCAGTAGACAGCAACTGATTTTAGCGTGGTTTACAATTCTGCCCACAGCAACACTATGACAAATATAGGGTCGCGCAGCTTACCCCTCTTTATCTTTATTCAGTGTGTCTGCTTCTGAGCCTGCACGGTTCAGACCCGATATTGTGCGTCCGCACCTCAGTACTATTGTAACAGTTTACGCTCTTTCCGCCTGCCATGTGACGCGTGTCTCCCACCTTATGCATTTGTAGGTGCTGCCTCACCCCCCCTCTCTCTATCTTTGGTGAGTAGGAATGTTTTATATAGTCCCCAGAAATTTTTAGGGCAATTACGCGGGGGAAGAATCTCACTATAGTTTTCCGTTTGCGTACTGCAATACACCATGTCTTTCGTCCAACTCGTAACTGTGGGAGCCGGACCTCGGGACCAGCAAATCGCTACCCTTCGCTTGGCTATCAGTAGTGCCATGTCCACCAAACGCCTGACTGCTTTAGGTATTTGTTTAGAGTATCCCAATAATGCCAGCATTGGGTCAGGCGTTAGTGCCATCTCTATAATGTCACCCAGATTCTTAAATATCAGTACCCAAAAGTCTGCAATCCCAGGGCATAACCAAGCTAGGTGGAAAAAGTGTGCCTCCTGTGCTCCGCAGCGATCACAGTTTGCGGAGTCTCGCAGTCTGTATTTGTGCAGTCTCTGTGGCGTGTAATAGGTCCTGTTCAGAAATTTACAATGAATCAGTCTATGTCTGCCGTTTAGCGATATCCGCTTTGTGCTTTTGCAACGGTATCTCCACGTGGCGTCGTCTAGGTCTGTTCCCAGATCTGCCTGCCAGGCCAGTCGGGCCTTGGTGTAGTGATTTGCCCTGTATTCCTGCGATCGTTTGTATATGTGGGATACTAACTTGGTAGGAGAGCTAGTTTTAATCATGTGTGAGAGTGTGACCACTTCTGGCGGTTCCGCCAGATCGCTGCCAAGGATTTTCAGTAGTGCTTGTCTCGATCTATGGAACTGAAATTTATGGAGCAGCGTGGTGTTGTGCTCCGTTGCCTCCACCTCCTCCCACTTTTTCGCTATACCCTCTGAGAACATGTCCCCTATCGTGCGTATATTTAGAGCGCCTAATGCCTGAGTCACCCCCACGTCTGGGAGCCAGCTGCACCAGTCTAGTGAGGTCAGTGGTGAATACAGGATGGCTCCGCCTTGTGTTTTCAGAAGGTGATTCCAGGCGTGTACAATCGTGCTGATTGAGTCCAGAATTCCCGTCCTGCGGTCCGGGGGATTAAATAAGAGAGCGGGCAGTTGTGTAGGAGCCTCTACAGCTTTCTCAATCTGTAAATGGGGTGCACCAGGGGGGCCATGCATCCAATAGTGGGCATGTGCGCTTTGCGCCGCCCTGTATTATAAATCCAGGTCTGGAGCCCCCAAGCCTCCCAGGTGGTATGGAAGCGTGAGAATGTCCCACTTCACCCGCGCATGTTTCCCAGCCCAGGCTAGTTTCGTCAGTACAGTACGGAGTGTTCGGAAGAATGATTTGGGCAAGACCATAGGTATATTTGCGAAAAGAAATAAGAACCGCGGTAGTATCACTATTTTCATTATAGAGACCCTCCCTGCTAGGGACAATGGTAGCCGGGCCCACCTGTCTACGTCTTCTTCCAGTTTGCTGAGTGCTACTCCATAGTTTTCCCTCATCACTATCTCTGAATTGGTGTGGATCTTTATTCCCAAATAGCGCACCGGCTCAGTGGTCCATTTGAGCAGACAATCTGGGGTAAAAGGGATGGTAGTTGGTGTGAGGGGGAATATGATTGATTTATTCCAGTTCACTTTAAGCCCTGATAGCGTACCATACTTGACCACCTCGCGTAGCAGTGGTGAGAGGTGCCTGTCAGGGTCTCTAACGTACAATAAGGTATCGTCTGCATAGGTGGAAATAATCAGCTTGTAGCCCGGAAAGCGTATACCCCTGTTGCTGTGATACTCCTGTATGGCGCAGGCCAGGGGTTCCGCCACCAGTGCATATAAAATCGGGGACAGCGGGCACCCCTGAAGCGTGCCCCTGGTAATGCGAATCGGATCAGTGACCATGTTGCCAATTTTTATTCTGTCAGTTGGGGAGTTGTATAAAACCCCCACCAGCTGGAGAAAGATCTCACCTAGTCCCATTCTCGACAAGACCTGCTTCATGAACGGCCATTCAACGGAGTCGAACGCTTTCTCCATATCTAGGAATACCACAACAGCCTGCACGTCTCTTCTTGTATGCTGTATCACCCCGAATACAGTGCAGAGATTATAAGTAAGGTTTCTACTGGGAACAAACCCTGCTTGCTCGGGCGCTACTAGAACCGGCACCAACGGCGCTAAACGATTTGCCAATATCTTGGCATAAATCTTCGCGTCAACATTTAGGAGCGACAGTGGGCGGTAGGAGGCGCAGTCAGTAGGTTGTTTATCCGGTTTGAGAATCGCCACTATCAATGCTTCCCTCATTGTAGGCGGCATGATACAGCTCTTGCTTATCTCTTCAAATAGTGTAGCTAAGTGCGGGATGAGCACTTCCTTGTACTCTTTATAGAATACTACTGTTAAGCTGTCCCCGCCTGGCGCGCTCCAGGATTTCATTGCAGCCAGGGCATCCGCTATTTCCTCCGTATCGAGGGGACGCATCAAGTACTCCTGGTGCGCGTTCAGCAGCCAAGGCAGCTTAATATGCGTCAGGTAGTCCAGGATCTCTGGCTCGTTATCCCCGCTTTGCAAGCTGTATAAAGTCAAATAGTATTGTTTAAATCTATCCGTAATCGCCAGTGGGTCAGTAAGAGGTTCCCCTTCTAGGTTATTAATTTCCGTGACTCCCGACGCTTCCCGTCGCTTTTTTAGTAGCGATGCAAGAACCAAACCCAGACGTTCCTCCTCCCCATAGGTGCGGGCCGTCGCATATTTCCCCAGGTGTTTGAGTTCCGCGTCAGCTGCTACATGATATTCTTCAAGCAGTGCCTTAAATTCTTCTCCTACACCGTCGGTGGGTGCAGTTAGGGACCTTTGTTCTAGCAAATTGAGGAAGTTCTCCAATTGTGAGAGCCGCGTGCTTAGGTTTAGTCATGGCAATCCCTCGGATGTAGACTTTGAACGCCTCCCACACCACTGCAAATGTGTCAACCGACCCAACGTTACACTCGAAAAACGTGTCTATGGCCTCTGCAAGTTCTGATCTAAACACTGGGTCCAAAAGTAAATATGGGGGGAACCGCCAAACGAAAGGGGGAATGTGCTTATATGTGCGTTCCACTACCAGCAAGACCGGCGAGTGGTCGGAATACGTCCTGGGAAGTACAACACAGTCGCTGATCTGGCTGTATAGAGCGCTGGAGGCCAACCAATAATCTATCCTGGTGTGTAGGTTATGATACGCTGAGTAGTGTGTATACCCACCCTGCCCTGGGTGTCTCTCCCTCCACACGTCCCTTAGTTCCAATCGTGTCATTGTGTCCGCAATCATCCGAGCCGAGGCAGAGATTCATCTTTCTGGGCCCCCGACCGGTCTAATCGCGGGTCCAGGGTACAGTTAAGATCTCCACCCCAGAGTTGTATGTCCCTCTCATAGGTTTGCATTTTCTCGAGTAGCTTCACATAGAATTGAGGGTTGTCAAAGTTAGGGCCATAGACGTTTACTAGGGTGAGGTCTATTCCCTGCCCTGTACATTTCGAAATGGTAAATCTACCCTCCGGGTCCAAGTCTAGTGGTTCCAGTTTCGGTTCAGATCGTGGATTAATCCAGGTAATCACCCCCCGAGCATGAGTAGTGAACCCCGCAACATGTGTATTTCCTTTTAACCCCTTACTACTGAGCATAGGACTATTGTGGGGTAGGTGCGCCTCTTGCAACAGTGCAATATCTATCTTGTGCCTGGTTAGATAAGCCAGTACCTTCTGAAGTTTCCTGTAATCGTTGAGGCCACGGACGTTCCAGGTTAATATATTTATTTTACCATGTTGGGTCTGGGTCTTGTGAGCTACTCGGCTTCATAAGGTTCAGTAGCGAATATATCTTACTGCCTATCTGCGCGCCATCTGTACTCAATAAGCTGTGCTCGAGCAATTCAGTAAATATGTCATTGTATTCACCAACAGTTGTTGACTCTGTGCCCCCCCTTCTCCCCACTCCCCCTCCCACGCCAAGCAAACCCCAACTGTGCAAAGGCGGAATCCCCCCGTATTAACCCAACTATACATTAAAACAATCCCATCTGGTGATTTAAACAGCAATCACAACGTAGCTGAACTTTGTGTAGTGGTTCTCACTCGTGGGCTGATGTTGCCTTCGGCCTTACTAAACTAAACCGCGGTAAGCAGTGAACTAAGCTCTGCCCGCCGCCTAAAACAACAGTTGCATCAGCGTCCTTACATAACAATATGTTCTCTATCACATTAGCCAGTCTTGGGAAAGCCAGTCTAGGTTTAGAGCCCCTCTTACCAGCCTGTTATTGCCTTTGCTGCTGTATTAACTGCCTTAGGGCGACATTACTCACTAACTTCCTGGGTGTGCAGCAGCCTCTGATGTACGATTATTGTTCGTTGTTTAGACCAACCAAACCTGCAAAGATAAAAACTGTATCTAACAGAGTGGGCTTCTCAGCAGCTAGTCCTGATCATCAAGGTCTCCTCCCGTCGCTCTTTCTTCTCTAGGCTTCTCACCGTTGACCTGCATGTCTCTCGACCACTCCTTTAGGGCCTTCTGGAGCGCTTTAGGGTCCGTGAAAATTCACGATTTTCCTTGTCTATTCACTCGAAGACGAGCCGGGTACAGCATGGCATAGTCCAAGTTCTGCTCTCTTAATAGTCTCTTCAATGGTGCAAATTGACTGCGCGCTTCCTGTACTCGGAGCGTGAAGTCGGGGAAGAGTGATATTGTGGATCCTTTGTATTGCAGCTTTTGTTGCTCCCTCGCGGCTTTCAAAGCTGCGTCCCTATCTCAATAGTTCAGCAATTTTGCTATGATGGGTCTCGGGGGAGCACCAGGATGAGGTCTCGGCCCAACGAGCGGTGCGCTCGCTCCACCACAAACATCGAAGAGAATATTTTGGCTCCCAACAGCGTCACCAATAGCTGCTCCATATTTCCAACACTATTAGTTTCCGGAAGGCCCGTGATGCGGATGTTGCTTCGTCGGGACCTGGCTTCAAGGTCCTCCGCCTTATCTTGGAGAGATTGGAGCGCCTTTCCCATTTGGTTTTGAATAGTATCTGTTTCTGTCTGGGCCTCCTCCACCTCTGTGATCCGGCGTTCCATCATGTCTATGTGCTCCGCTTGCTTGTCCAAGCGTTCTGTCATCCTGTCCATACGATATGACAAAGAGTCTATTTTGCCATCTATGGTGGACAAGCTCTTTTGTATAACAGCGAGAGCAATGCGAATGTCTCCCTCCACTGGGTCCGGCATGTCCAGTTGTGAGCTGACAGTACCTTCCGGCGTGGGGTCCTGCTGCCTGGATTTCCTTTGGTCGAAGTGCAGTTTCGTCTGAGTTTTATCCACCCGGCCCATGTCTGCACCGTCAGTTCGCTCTCACCCTTCGCCTAAGCAAACGCAGGCAAGGCAGCAGCGCCTTCGCTTCTGGGTTGTCGTGCAAGTGGTCGCTCTTCAGCACCCAGGCATCGCGCAGTTGTAAACGCAGCCTCTGAGTTTCTTTACCAGCTTGTACTGCCAATGGTTTGACTCTAGAGCTCTTAGTTCAGACCCACGGTCTGCCCTCTGTGCCGCTTGCCATTCAACTCAGTTAGGACCGAGATCTGCCAATTACGCTTACAGCGTACACTTCTTTTTAGTTATGGTGTCAGGGCGTAGTAGTAGCGAGACTGCAGCCAGTAGCGAGATCTGGGCTTAGGCCAAGCCACCGCCGTTGTGAAGTATATTCGGCTCTGCTTTAGCCTTGTGTCAGCGCGAGCAGCAAATCGCGCAATGGCACCCTTCTATTTACTTGTGAGTTGCCGTAGGCTCGGCCCGGTTCCAACTCCCCAGGTAGCCGGCATCCACAGTGTCAGGCGGGGGAAGTCGGCGCAGGCCACAGGGCGGTCTCCGCTGCCAAGCAGCACCGGCAGTACGCTTTGCAAGCTACCTACTTGTCCCGCTGGCACTTAGCCCACTTAGCTGATGCCTGTCAGATCTTCTAAGACCGGCAATAAGCGCGTCCCCGCTGCGCTCTCCGGGGGGGGTCGACACACCGCCACCTTGCACACCGCCGATTCGGGCATCCACCACAAGTACCCCGGCGTGGAAATGCACGTGGCGGCGGATGGGCGCGATCTCAATCGTCCGCACGCTCGTCGTCTGAGTCGCCGGGCAGCACGATAGGACGAGTCCTCGGCCAGGTAACCTGCTCGTGCGATGTGTTTCGCTCTGTGCGCCTGCTTGCTTGTGCGCTCTAAGCTGTCAGGCTTCTTCCGGGCAATCTCGGCGGCACGTCCTGTAGCGGGTGGCAAGTTCAGCGCTGGAGGCCCAGCCCCACCGCAACAGACTCTGGCCGTTTGAGGGCAATCCAGGTAGACTCCACCCGCCTACCTTGCAGCGCTATCAGCCGGAAGAGAAGGTATCAGCTGTTGCGAGTCAGAGCGCGCCTGAGCTCCTGCCATCAGTTCACCCGGGGGGGCCTCTCGTGCGCTCCTTCCAGCGCTATCTCCTTACGGTCTTTTTCCTGGTGTCGCAGCTGCGGCCTTCCGGGCGCAAGAGCGGGCTTCCACGCCGATGTGCGATATCTTCGGAAGTACACCTTCACCAGAGCCACTGGACAGCTTTTTAGAGAGGTGAGTCTTTCCGATTCAGGATTCGGTGTAGGTTTGGTAGCTTTAACTACCCTGATGCAGGATTGATAATGGATTTTTCGGCGGCCGGCTGGAGCACTCGATTTAAGCGGCCATCTTTGGTTTTCGGCAAGCTCCGCCAGAAACCCAGTTTCTAACATTAGTGTATGCACCTAACTTGTTCACAGTTATATATTTCTCACATTATGTGTCTATATATTGGAAACGACCTTTTGTTTGGTATTCCCCAAATATTTTTTCTTCTTTTGCTGAACCTGGTTTTCCTGGCTATAGGACTCTGTGTACTTTACTCCTGTTTACCAGAAGTAAAGTGCCTGTGCTTCCCTCTCTAAACATGTTAGAATTGGTAAACATGTACCCAGGGCATAAATTAAATGCTACTAGTTGGCTGCAGCACTCATAGTGCCACCCACCAAAGTAGCACTGTAAAACGTGTCTCTAGGCCTGCCACTGCAGCCAGGGTGCACTTGATTCAATGGAGGTTCTCTGTAATTTCAAATGTGGATCATGCAGTACTCGTAGTTTTATGCTGGGTAGTTCATGTTGTGAATATCATGTTGAAAAATATTACATTAAAATATGCCCAATTGTCGAACTAAGAATATGATTTATTTACTTATATGCCCCCTTGGGAAAGGGTGTGTTGGTGAGACAGCCCGTGAATTCAGGAATAGATTTTGTGAACACAGGTTGGTGATTAGTAATGTGAAGCTTCTTTGGTGAAACACTATGTGAGAATGAACCACAATAAGAATGAGATCAAATGGTTATTTCTAGAAAAGATATCACTACCACTGAGAGGTGGTGACCTTGTTAGATAAGGAAAATTATGTGAACAATTCTTCATGTCTTATTTCTCAACATGTAAAGTTGGTCTGAATAATAAGGAAGACTGCGAGCAATGTATCTGGTGATGTTTGTGGTTTTAATTGCTGATGGTAGTCAAACATGCCAACATTTTAGAAGAGGAAAGTGGGAGATTTTAGAAAAATAATCGGGAGATTGTTTTTCTCCTATTGACTTCTATCGAGGCCTGAATCAGGTCTATTGTCATGTATGGGACTTGAAAGTGTGCTTTTGCAGGATCGGATATTAGAAATGTAGTTACATGTTTTTTTTTTCCTTACCTATCAGGAGCACGGAAAAAGCGCTATATTGCATGACAAAAGTGTTGTGCACTGGCCTGCAGGAGGAGGTTACTGGCAGTGAATACGAGCTCCGAGGAATTTTTATGTTAATTCTTTGTTATTACCTCTTTGTGCAGTTTTCTGCAGTTTTTATATGGTGTGAACTCGACCCAGAGGTATAGAAGCGCTTTACATAAACAAAGGTCACATTCTTTTCTTTTAGACACTAGGGGTTTGCCCAGAATCATAGGATGTTGAGCCAACGCCGAGACTCGAACCTAGCTTGTTCAGTTACAAAGTTGGAAGCTCTTGCTGTAATGCCACATCCTGGTTAGAAGGAGGGTGGCAGTCAGAAGGTATGTGAAAGCTAGCCTTGTTATGGGCTCTATGTTCCAAGAGCACCTCAAGCTGAGCCCAATTAAGGCTTCAGGCACATGCACAGATAAAGCTTTCAGTGGGTCCCCCATCTCTAGTTGGGAGAGTGGGGACAGAGGTTTACCTGCCAATGATGCATCAGGTACAGTGACACCAGGGCCAAGGTCTGTGAATGGCCTTCTGCACCTCAATTTTGGTCTGTGTGTGGGGTTCTGAGACTTTTTATGTAATTTAGCTTGTGTAAGATACACGCAGTAATGTACTATAGGATGGGGCATGCATTATACTATTAAGATAGTAGCAATGCATGTCTCATTGGATGAGCAGCCATCAGGGCGAGGAAATCATAAATGTCCCCCAAACATTAATGTGGAAGTACAATGTCTAATAGAGTATGGCCTGTTTCACAAAGGTAAACATACACTGTTGTGTAAGTTTACTATTTTTTCACCAATTACGAGTTTATTTTTACTAGCAGTAATTTTCAGACTCCAGAGATGTCACAGTCGGGGTGGAGAACTCCACAACTAAAAAGATAGGACAGGCCTAACTTTTCATGTGCGGATTATCTGTTACGAGTGCGGAGTCTCCACAGTCATAATATTACTATTTGTAAAATGTAACTTGTAGTTTATAAATACTAATAAATAGTAAACTTACACACTAGTTTAAGTTTACCATTTGAATCAGACGCTAATCGTGTCTGTCTATTTTCTGCCTGATGCTGTGGTGATGCAAAAAACTGTGTTATGTCAAGTAAGAAATTGTGTTGGGCTGAATTTGTTCTCACCTGTATGGCAGAGTTACAAATGTGAGCATTTCATATTCTGATATCCTGTTACAGTACATTCCACATTCTCAGGTTATAGTCAACGCCACTGGAATTATGCAATTTTATGGTTTCTGTGTTTTCTGACAAATTATGGATTTGCAGCATTTGCCACATAATCTATCATCTGCTGCATAATCTGCAGATTTAGAAAAAAAAATGACTAGCTCAAAGGGATAAAAAGTTTTTTAAATATGCTGCATTGCATGTTGTAGTGCAGTTGAAGACCCTTTGCAAGGGTTGACTATCCACCTTTCAGTTGCTTATTTCTAAACTTTTGTGTTAAACTTGTATTAATGAGGTCCAACCTAGGCCCAGACAGTGTTAACAAGTGTCAAAAAATAGCAAATTAATGAAGCAATACTATCACAAAGTGTCACAGCATTACACCACATCATTCGCCTTATCTTGCTGAGTAATTTAGTCAACTCAGCTGCATAAATTCAGTGGCCCAGGTGATACTCTTTGTCTAACCACATCTACTCGCACTGGGACTGATCATAATTAATTTAAATAAAGGGCTACGACGGGTTATGTAATGTGGGATGATATACACACGGTGGCATTAATGCTAATTATTTAGACTTACCTCAGAACTAATTACCCTTTCCAAGAACCTTCAACTCATCCTTGACTGCAAACTCAACATCACAGTCCAAGTCAACCCCATCAGTGCCTTATGCTTCCACATACTGAGGATGCGGTGGAAGATTTTTAAATGACTTCCAGTAAGCATGCAGAAAATCATCACCCACACTCTTGCGATCAGCAACCTAGACTACACTAATACCCTCTACACTGGGATAAACATGCATCTCATCGGAAGGCTGCAGAACACCCAGAACTTGGCAGCCAAAATCACTCCCAACCTTCCACAACACTCATACATCTTGCCTTACCTAGGTACACTGGCTACCAAAATGACCACATTTCAAACTCCTCACCCAAACTTTTAAGGCACTATGGCCCAGCATACCTCAACAATATCATCTGCTTTGACAAACCTTCCAGACACCTCAGCCCAGCAAGACTCCTACTTGGTCACAACCCACGTATATGGAATGGAAAACCAGATCCGGAGGTTGAGCCTTCTCCTACATCGCTCCTAAAGCATGAAATGACATTCCGTTACACATTCGAGCCTCCTCTTCATTTCTTGCATTCTACAAGAAGCTGAAGACCTGACTTTGAGCACCCACATTAGGCTCTAGGTTTGGCTAATCTCACACCTGCTCAGAGCCAAGATACCCTCCTGGTTGAGAGAAACCAACATAACATGGCATGACAAGACCTGAGAGAAGCAAATGCACTTTATGGAGCATTCAGTTCAAACTGGTACGAAACCCAATTATGGCTGGAGTATTCTGTTAGTCTGAATGATTGCTTTTGTTTTCCTTGTTGTGTGTATGCCTCTGCCCCAGAACTATAGTATAGACTGGATAGGAGGCAAAATTATTCCCTCGTTTGCGTGGGGTCACGCCCGATGCAAATGAGGTAACATCTTCTGAATATAGCACTGGCTATACATGCATACCCGAGCTTCAGTATTACAGAAGGGGCTGAACAAGCATCTGTGGCCCAGTCTGTCCCCGAGGCATTCTGTGTACTACGGCCCCAGAAGGTTGCCTGTTTGACTGCAATGAATGGTTTTACATTTCTCAGACATGTAAACTGCTCTTAGCTGTCAACAATACTGCTTTCTTGTTTTCCAAATGTGTTGCTGTTTTTTATCAGTGAAAGTACACCGCAAAAGAATGACATGAAAATAAACAGTTACAAAGTTTACAGTATGCAAGGAAATAGGTATTGGGCAAATTGCAAGAAGTAAGTAGCCAGTCGTCCCAGTGCGAAATGTTACGGCTTAGGTGTGGTAACAGGGACCTCCTTAACCTTGATTATCAGCATCTGCTTGGAATCCAGGTGCTTCTGTTGAAGCCTGGCCTGCTGGAAACCTGGCCTGCTGGAAATTATAAGGGTTGGGGCTGTTGAGTTTAGACATCAGCTCTTACTCTCAAATAACTCTCTAGATGTACTGTATGCCTGTTTGAAAGAAAATATGATGTAATCTTTGACTTGTAGGCTACCTCCAGAATTGACAAAAATTGGGCCCACATTGGCCCACCCGAACGTACCCTTGGCCCATCCAGATGAAAATTCCTGGAACCCGGCCTGTTTGGTATAAGGTGAGGTAGGTATTTCCCAGGTCAACAGTTTGAGGCCACAGTGTTCTTTTTGTGCCCCAGAGCAACACGTGCAATATATTATTGTAGAACGACCAAACATGCTGTTTCGGGGCAGCCTCTATGTCCAACTAAATATAATAATATGTTGTATACATATATGTATACGATTCTATATTGTTTGCACCTATTTAGTTTTGATAATTATATATTGGTGGTTAGTTTAGGCATCTCGGCGATCGCACAGAGATGGCGTCTCCTTTTTGTAGGGATGAATAAGGAAGGTTGCGCTGAGTATCATGTGACCCACAAGCAAGATGGAGCCGAGTAAATTACTGTAGGCGTTTCAAACATACTGATGTCGGGACCAGGTGAGCGGAGTTAGAAACAGGTGTGGTAAGTAGGTATATATAAGTGGCTATGTTTATTTAGTTTTATTTAAGCTGTTGAATGCCTGCACAACTTTTTGCCGCATAGACAACTCTTTGCCACACAGATGACTCTGCCGTTCAGACGCTTTGCTGTTGAGAGGTGAGAGAAGTTAAATTCACGACACAAGATTTCTGTTGGTATGGTTCTAAGTATTGTGTTGAAGTTCTGTGTTATCATAAGTTAAATCTTTGCACATTGTACCCTTGTGTGATAACCATTCTCATGGTTTTCTAGCCATTTTCAAGCAATTTGGGTACTCAACAGTTCTGTGGTATGGAGAACGTAATCGGCCACCTTTGGAGATCAAAGACCTGTAGTATTTCTGAATACACGCCACTCTATTGGAGATACGAAGAGTCAGAATGTGGGTATCCTGCTGCCTTTTTTTGGCTTTGATAACGTTGACTTCGGTGAAACTTGAATATGTTGCTGATTTGTAGGAGTTGTTTATGTGGATTAAATTTACAGGCAGGTATGTGGAGTGTCTAGAAATCCTGAGAGACAACAGATGTAGCTTGGTAAAGGGTGGTTCTTTTTCTAAGGTTGGGAATATGACACATGACACTGTGGCGATGGTTGTCTCACATCTTAACATTTATGTTTTTTAGTAAATGGATGTTCATTGAGATTCGTATATTTGGTGAAATCGGTTGGTTTTAAAACGTTAAGTACGGGAGATTGACCCCCATAGTAATACATGTGAGTTGGCATATATGCATCTTATTTATTAACTGACAGAGTCTTACACATGTATCTCTAACGGAGTATATATCTTGTGAGGTTATCCTTTCCAGTTGTTCATATAAGCGGCATTTACATACTAAGATTATACGTGACCCGCTGTGAAGGTGCTTTGAGTAAGAGAAATGACTCTAAAGGAATCAATGAAATACTTATTTTAGAAGGTATAAGTAGGTCATATAATTAATGCGTAACTGGATGTAAGGCCCTATGGAGATGTGTGGTGTGTGTGTGTGTTTGTAATGATGCTGTACAGTCAATTGTATGGATGTTAGATGGCCCATGATGGGCTTCCTGCATAAGAGGCACTGTAATGAAGATTATGTAAGATGGACAATTGGGATGTTAACCAATGGGTATAATAAGCTTTTGAATTGATGATGTGCAATCCCTAATAATGTCATCATTAAAGATAGAAGTGACAGTTGTAGAAATTGTTATGCAGTGGCGATTGATGTCTGGTTTGGCGTAGCTTTAGAAGTGTCTACTGTGCAAAAACCATGTTTCCTATTTGTTTTCAATGTTGTTTTTGTCTTTGTTTGTAGGTGATTCAGTGTGCTTACAAATGGTTGAATCTTAAGCAGAAAAAACCTTTATGTACATGCAATATATAATTTGTAATTGTCCTGAAGGTGGTCTGTATAATTTTACCCACCAAAACGCTTTGACGATCATGAGATGCATCCCTCTAGCCACCCCGGAATCCAGAAAACATTGGAAATATATAGAAAATTCAATACTTAATGATCTGCAACAGAGGATGCCTTCAAATTAAGTTTTATATACTTTTTAAAATTGATGGATTGGCTTTGAGCAGTGATATGTGTATCTTTTTAAACGTCTGTATTTTTTGCATGTGTTTATATTTAATAAATGATATATTTTTTATTATTGTTTATTGTGTAGGACGTTTTTGCACAGTCTACACCCGTAGGGGCTCTTTGAGTTTGGATGCAGGGGAATTCCATTGTTTGCTTGTCTTTGTGACCCTATCCCCTTGGTTTCTAAGGGGTCTCTCTCTTTCTTGTTTCTGTGCCTAGCACTAAGGCCAGGATTGGAACCTGGGTCCCCCAGCTAGCAAGGTTAGCAGCTTCATCGACCAGAGCACATCTCCTTATCCAAAGGCCTGGGGTAGTTGAGAAAGAATGTCTGTCGACCCAGAGGAGGACAAAATAACATATTTTATCATTGCCCCTGGATTGGTTGGCTTTCTTTGGCAAAGCAGCTTCAGTGAAACAAAGAGTGACATCGAGTTCATCTTTCCATAGCAGCATTATAGACCAGTCAACACTTTTTACATTTTCCAAAGATAGACTACCAAACCAGGTTTTTGTTCTTGGGAAACATAAAAAACGAATGCCCTTGATGAAATTGGACTTCTCCCCTAGTGCATGGAGGTAATTTCTATTTTTGTCCTGTCTGGTTCCACCTTGGTGCACACGACTGTCCCAGACTGGATTTAAGTCTGTGGTGTTAAAAGACTCGCCCTAGATAAGGCAGGCTTACACCACTATGTACACCTTTGGTTGACCTTCCACATGAGTATCCATGAATTCTGTTCCACTCCTAAAATCAAGGGCATTTTGTATGCAATCCTTACCTTGATTACTTGTTCCTCATAAGCGATTCAGTAGAAATACCTCTTGTGTAAAATTGCTTGTGAAAGTTCCACTTTTCACACAGAGTAACCCCTGGTTCCGAACTACATGTACTTCAATTGGCATATGTAGTTTTTGTGAAAAGTATGCATACTTCAGGAGGAAAAACGATGGCTTAGATTTACAAGGACTGATGCAGCGCTGCATTTATTAATGTGAGAAAAAGTTGTGCTGCGTTTCAGAGCTTTTTTACCTCATGGATGGATGCACCATATTTAAAATGCAGGGCACCATAATGCACCCCCAACTCATGGATGGCGCAAGAGCTTTGTAAATGTGGTCCTATTTTGCTTTGCACACACTTAGCCATGATACATCTGTGTTTTAATTCCTCTGTGAATGTAGAATGTCTTGATGTCCAATTTCCTTTTTTGTTCTATCAATCAGGATCATCCCCAGTGACTCTCTTAGTATAATCATTCTGGCATATAGTTTGGATATTCTTTTCTTACTATACTCATTGTCCACCTGCATTTTTCTCTTCTACACTTACATGTGTGTATCCCTTACCTTTCTTATTGCTTCCTCTCTTCCTCTAAAGTAATATATTTCCCTCATTTAACTATCCTGCATGCCTCCCACCGGAGTTTTTAAGATGTCCCTCCAGTATCATTACCCCCCCAGGTCCCTCCAGTCCTTGTCCCATTCATTACTTATGGAGATGACCATCTCCCTGACAGAAAAAAGAACAGAGGAATGCTGGGACCCTCTAGCCCCACCCCTCCCCTTGGGAATACTTAACCAGTACTTACCCAGCATTCTGCCTGTTCTTTTTTCTGTCTGCCCATCAGAATGGGACGAGGATTGTGTTGGATGCTGCTCCTGCTGGTCAGAGTGGTGGTCTTCATGTGATTCCCCATCTGGCAGCTGGGCTGTCCACAACAGGTTTTTCTGTGCCTCCCGGGCTGCTGGGCTTGCCGGGAGGCACAAAGTTTATCAGCGGGCTCTTTGCAGCTGATGCGCCGGATCCGCTGGAGTGGTTCCGGGTTACGGCCGTGCATCTTCCTGGTGGCTGGGCCGGGGAAAAGATGCACTGAGGCTGCTTGTTTTGACCTGCGGTAGACTGGCTGACGGTGTGGTCTGCTGCTGGGTGTCAGAGACGCTGGCTTGTGGTGCACACCTGGGCTGGATTTGGGGGCGGTTTTGGCAGTCGGTGTCTGGGAAGTCTGCCGGCCCCGGAGGTAAGTACCGCATAACGGTTCTGCTGTCTGCCATTCCTGCTGTTTTGCTTGTTTTGCGGCTGGTACGCTTGCTTACAGCCTGGCCATGGCCGGTGAGGGGGGGTTCTGTTACTCCCCGTCTCTCAGCCTCTGCTGTGCCTTATTGTGGCTTGCTCTGCAGAATGGCTAGCAGCTGGCCCTGTCGGGTGCGACAAGGCTCATAGGGTCTTGCCTCTGGTTCCCTCTTGCTGGGTGGACGTCCTTTCCCTGCCTTGGCCGGCATTCCAGCGGGGCGTGGGTGTCGGCTAGGAGGTTGCCCAGTGTTCCTGTCTTCGGAGGGTACAGGTCGTGGTTGGTGTCCTTCCTTGGCTTTGTTCTTGTGGCATGGGCTGGATTGGGAGCCTGGGGACACTACAGCTGGTGGTTCCTTGGCCGGGTCCTGGGGTTCCACAGGGCGTTTGTTTTTCTGCCCTTTCTGGGGGTTGTTGTGGTCCATTTTTTGGCTTCTTCAACATGGGAACCTTGGAGCTCGTTCGGCACTGTGGTGCGTTGTTGGTTGTGGCTTCCTTGTTGCGGGCCGTCTCCGATGGCCTTGTGGGTAGGTTTCCATCGCTCTCTCTGTGGTTGGTGATCCTTTCTTGGCTTGGTTTTGGCTGGTGTCCTCCTGTTATTCTGGGTCTTGTATGTCTGGGGGCCTCTCTTTGCTGCCTGGGCCGGCATTCCAGCAGGGCGGGGTTGTTGGGCAGTTGGGGGCTGTTTGTCCCGTCTCTTGTGGGTCGGGTCCAGGTTGGTGGGCTCCTTTTGGTGGCGTGGGTGGGGTTGGCTCTTCCTGCTTGCTGCCTTTTTGTCCCGTTTGGGTTCTTATTTTTGTGGCCTGACTGTTGCTGGGTCAATGTGGGTACAGTTTTTGGGCTGTGCCTCTTCTGGTCTCTGTTCACTCAGTGGGTTGGCTGGTCTGTTTTGTGGGGCTGTGGCTTCTGCCTCTGTTCTGTGGCCTCACTGCCTGTTTGGGGTTTCAGCCTCTGTGCATGTCGACCGGTGAGTCCAGTCCTGGACTTTGGTGTCTTGGTGCCTTGGGGGTCGCCTTTTGGGTGGCTGCCTGTGGGCAGTTCTGGCTTCCCTTCCTCTTCTTGCTGGGGTGGGGGGGCTCTGGCCCCTTGTGTTTAGGAGGTTCTGGGCTGGGCCGGGCATGGCTGGGACCCGAGCCAGTCACCCTGCCCTTCCAGAAGATGTGTTTTTCCTCCGGTCCTGACTTCCCTGAATGCTGGCGAGTCATGGGGTCCACTTCTGGCTTCTGGCCCACTTCTGACGTCTGTCCTGGCTTTCGGGTGCCTTTTGCATTGTGTGCCTCTGTGGCCTTGGTTGTGGTTGGTTCCGGCAGCTTTTCTCTGGGCCCTCTGTGGTTGGGGGTTTCTGGGGTGTGGCTGTTCGGTCTGATGTCACTTTTCCAGGCTAGTGGGGGCGCTGTGTTGGTGGCCTCCTTCCTCCTGTTCTGGAGACATTAGTGCCAACAGTTTCTGGCTTTTTGGGCTGTGGCGGGGCCTTCTGCCTTGGCTTCTTTGTTTCCTAGGGCGGTTGGTTGTGGTCCTGCTGCTGCTGGGTTGGGGGTTGCTGACTGTGCAGCCTTGTGTCATTGTCCTGGGTGTTGCATTCTGGTGAGTCTTCTCCTGGGCTGGTTCTGCCTTCCCGTCTTGGGGTCTGGCTTCCGTTGATGGAGGGAGGGGGTTCCTCCTCCTGTGTCTGCTGGCAGGTCTGTGATTCTGTCCGCTTGAATGTCGGGTGCCTTTGCGGACTTAGAGTTGGGCTGTGGGCCGTCCCGCTGGTTCCCCCCCTGTCCTTGTGGTCCTGGCTTGGTGGCTGTTTTCCTGCCGGTTTTTGGCTTGGGGCTCGGAGGCATGTGGCTGTTGGCTTCTTCTGTGCTCTGGGGCTATCTTTGGCCTTTTTGCAGCTGGTGTGGGGGCTCACTTGGGGTGACTCCTGGCCGGTTGGTCCGCTTAATGCTGGTTGGGGGTTTCCTCCTTCTCGGGTGGGGCTGATTGGCCCTGTGCTCCATTGCTCTGGTCTGGGCTGTTGGGTCCTGGTTGGGCTCTGCTCATCTCCGGTGGTCTGTGGGTTCATCTTTCTCCGGAGCAGTTTTGTCCGCCTTGGGTCAGCTCCCGGTGTTGTTGGGGGTGTCGTCCTTGGTGGGTGTTGTTTGTGGCAGGGTCTTCCCTGGGGTTTCTGTTTGGTCTTGGGTTCCTCTGGTTTCTTGGCCTTGGAGTTCTGCCTCACTCTGCCGTGGCTCCTCTCTGGTGGTCCTGTTCGGTCTGGTCGGGGTCTGGCGATGTCAGTCTCTTTGGAGTTTCCTTCCCTGATGTCAGTTGGGCTCTGTTGTTGGCCTCTTTTCCTGGTGAGGTGTTTAATGCTTCCCTGGGTTCTGGCCACTGGCTCTCCTCCTGTCTGTTCCTGTCCAGTTGGGGTGTCAGTTTCTGGCCTCCTGGTCCCCCTGGTTTGTCTTCGGGTGGCGGGTGTTCTGATGCCTACTTCTGGTCGCAGTGGTGCCTTGTTGGGCCGGGTTCCGGTGGTTGTGTCCCAGTGTTCACTGCATTCTTTGTGTGGGCCTCCATCATGGCCTGTTGGCCTGTCCCTGGGCCCCGGCTTCTTCTCCCGTTCTGGGTGCTTGGCGGTCATACTGTGTTGGCGCTGGTAGTTGATGCTGGACATTCTTGCCTTAGGGCCTGGTCCTCCTTTGGGGTTTTCAGTGGCAGTGGTGTCCTCTGTGCTCTCCGGTGGTTGGGTCGGTCGGGTTGTTGGGGGCTTGCTCATGGGTCGGTGTATCCTCCCTTTCTGGTTGGGCCTGTGTGGTCCTGCCCTTGGTTGGTCCTCTGGGTGTGTACCTTGGCCCCGTTGGTGGGTTCTCTCCTGTTTCTTTGGGCTGTTATGCTGTGGGCCTCCCCGGTGGTGGTGGGGTTTGTCCCGTTGTTGGCCCTGTTACCCTTCCTTTCTTGGTTGGGGCAGGGTCTGTTGGGTCTTCCCCTGCTTCCCCTCGGCTCTCTTCTGGGCGTTCCTTCAGTTGTCTTTTTTGGAACGATCTCTGTCGGTTCTGCTGCAGTGTTTCTGGGGCGGTTTGTGGTGCTGGATGTGGCCGCCTTCTGGCTCTGTGGGCGTCCTTGTGGCTTTTTCATGCCCTGTGGGGTGCCTGGTTTGTTCTGGTCCCCCTTTTGCAGGTTATTCTGGTGGTGTGGTTGCTTCGGCCCCTGTTTCCCTTCTAGGGATTGGCCTTTGAGCTTGGGGTCTCTGTGGTGGGCCTCCTTTCCGTTCTTGGTTTTGTTTGTCCTTGCCTTGTCACCTTTGTGATTGGCTCCCTTCCGCTCTACGGTTTTGGGGGTTGGGGGATGGTGGGCCCTGGGTGCCCTGTTTGTCCGTTTTCTGTGGTTGGCTGCCTCCTTGCTGCCGGTGGTGGCTTCTCATTTCCGGGGTCCTGGTTTATCCGGCCCTTGGTTGTGTCCCTTTTGGTCTGTCCCTGGCATTTCTAGGCACTTTGGGTCTTCTTCCGTCTGTGGCCTCCTCACTTTCCTTTCGTTGATGGTGGTCTCTGGTGATTCCTTGGCAGATGTTCCTTCTCCGTTGATATGTTCCCAGTGTGGGTTGGCTGCCCTCTAAGTGGCGGCTCCGTGGGCTTGTGTCACGATTTACTCCCTGTGCTCTCGTTCCCACCACCAGGGGGCTGAATTGTGGGGCTTTCCAGTATTCTAATATGCTTCCAGACACTCCCCTGTATGCATATCCTGACTTCCAGGCATTTGGACATCATTTAGGAATTGACATCCATTCCCAATCCATGCCGGGTTTTGTAGAAGCCAGTCTGCTCATGCTGGAAACTCCATTACCTATAATCCCCTGCTCACTGCTTTGTCTCCACCCCTGCAGGCCAAGGATGGGTGGTGGAATTCAGTTCACCTGTGGCTGGCTGCTGCTAGCCTGCTCACACCTGATGCATGTGATTACTGTGAGCTCTTTTAAGCCCCAGCTCCCTTCAGCCCAGTGTTGGTCATTGTAGCTGTATACCGGTGAGGCCGATCCTTGTTTCCAGAGCTTTTGATACCCTTGTTTCCAGTGTTTCCTGAGCTTTTGATATTCCTTGATTCCTGAGCTATAGTTAATCCTTGTTCCTTGATTCCTGAGCTATAGCTATTCCTTGTGCCTGAATTAGCACTGCCTGCAGTGCTACCTTGTTTCCTGAGTTCCTGAGCTATAGTTATTCTTTGTTCCTGTTCCTGGGCTTCAGCTATTTCTTGTTCTGATTTGCACTGCTTGCAGTGCTCTCTTGACTCCTTGTTTCCTGAGCTGTAGCTATTTCCTGTTTCCTTGAACCAGTACTGCCTGCAGTGCTACCTTGACTCCTGAGCCTTAGCATTCCTTGTTCCTGAACTGCAGCAGTTTCCCTTGTTCCTGAACTAGCACTGCCTGCAGTGCTACCTTGACTCCTGAGCCTTAGCATTCCTTGTTCCTGACCTGCAGCAGTTTCCCTTCTCCTGTACTAGCACTACCTGCAGTGCTACTTTGACTCCTGAGCTTTTGCTCAATTCTTGTTCCTGCCCCAGCACTGCCTTCTATGCTACTTTGTTTTCTTGATTCCTGAACCTGCACTATTCTAGTATACCCTTGTAGCCTCCCCTTCTGTATATCCTTTTCCAGTCCCTGCCTTTCTTCCCATTTCCTTGGTTCCAGTTCTAGTTTGCTGTCTTTCTATTTCTGCTGTCTTGCTTCTGTTACCTTGTATGTTTGTTACCTGCTTTCTGCCAAGTGTGCCCTGTGATTTCCTTCCTTTCCTGTTAAGCACTCCTCCTTGCTAGCTCCTTGTCTATTGTGCTTGTGTTTAGTTCTACCCCTTTGCTGTTACTGCCTTGCGTGTTCCTGTTTGATTGCCAGGATCCATGGGCACAGCTGACTACCTAGGTGGTGTTTCTTGTTCACTGTGAGTATTGTCTTTGAGTTACTGTTATAACATCACCATAGGTATATGCTCCACAGACCCTGCCTTTGCATACACATCCTATATGTGGGTATTTTCAGTCAGTATCTGTAACAGCAATTGTGGGTGAGGAACTTACTGAGCTTCAGTCTTACCATGTGGAGCTCCTGAGTGCTTTACCCCACCTTCCCTTTATTGTTAATGTTGTATTATATATATGTCTTGCACGTCTGTCCTGGGTGTAGTTAGTCTGAATGCTAAATTGCCTTGTGAGTGCCCTTCCTTTCTGAGTCTTAGCCATATTGTTCCTTTGTACAGGCTTCCCCTTTGGATCCCTTTTCTCCTCTGACTTCCTGTGTGATCCTGGGCAGCGCTGTACTCCTCTCTGTGTACGTTTTCTACCCCGTTCCCAGTCCTTGCCCAAGTCCCTGACTGTGTTCCCGACATAGTCCCGGACAGTCCCTGACAGAATGACCAACCTACATTTCCAGGGTCACTTGTGAGGTTTCTTTGCGTTCAGTTAGCTACCACTTTTTTTCTCAAAGCTCTCCCAGTCAGTTCTTGCCAAGATGTTTAGCATCAGAACCAGAAAGTCTGCGTCTGATGGCAGACATCAATTACCAAGGCAGCGCAGTTCCGTACAACCTATTAGAAAGAATTTAGACTCTAGAGATCGATTCATAAATATAAATAAAAAACAAAACAGACTCTTACGTGCTGAAAATTATTCCCTGTGGTTGGCTGATCCTTCTATGTTAGATTTTCATTCCATCTGTAACCCTGATCCTCACCTGATGTCAGCCTGTGACCTACAGGATGAAAACGAATTTCTGCAAACCTTGTTAGCAGCAGAAAGACAAAATAGTAATTTAGAGATTGGTACTATTAGGGGAAATGTTTCTGAAGTTTGTGACTCAGAGACCCCCTGTCAAGCCAATGTTTTCTTTGAAGACAATTTCCAGACACAGTATTTATCAGCATCTTACCAAACTGGTAGTTCAATGACCCCAGTTAAAGCATGTTTAACCACACAGCAGCCAAAGAAAGAGCAGATTCATTTCATAACCTCTGTTCTCCATTCAAATAATGTTACCCAGTCCTGTAGTCCAGTAAAGATCACAGTCCCGGATACTAAAGGGTCCTTGTTAGATACCACATTCAAAGTAAACAATAATCAGTTTAACAAAAGAGAGAAAAGACCTACTAGAACACAGGTGGCTAATAGCCACTTTGAACAAAATCCAAGGTATAGCTCTGTTGTTTGTTGTGAAGTTGCCAAGTCTACCACTGTCCTTGTAGAGAAAGATCTGCAGTCTTCACAGGATATAATTACATCTAAGATTCTTGAATTACAACAAGAGAATACAATGTTTCAGACTCTGTTAAAAAAGTATAACCCACAGTTTAAGTCGGAATCTAAATCCCCTATAGAAAACAACTTTTCCACCTCTATGTTAGCCTTCTTAGAAATGGAGAATGAAGCCTTGCGCTCTCTTTTGCGTTCCCCTCAGAGCTGGTCCAGCGATTGTGTGAACAATACAGTGGCTGATCCCTCAGATTCCATTCAGAAAAACCATAGTACCTTGTCTCACAGTCCAGTTAATGAAAGTATTTGTTTGAATTCTGAAATTTCTACCTCCTCTGATGTGTTGTCTTCTAGTGCTAAACTGTGTATAGGCACTACATCTGAGATGTGTCCCTCCACTTCTAAGGAACCCCAGATGCCAGGAAAGACACTAAATACTTGTTTGCTTTCTCTTCCTGGTAGTGAGGTCAGTTCCACCCCGGGGGTATCACATACACTGGCCATTGACATACAGACAAAACCTGAACCAGTGCCCAACATAATCCCTGATGTGACACCCTCTGACTCAGTCTATGCTCTTGGTCTAACTTCTGCGACTGAAGCCAACCTCCTCACTGAGAAGGAACAAAATCCTGACCTCTTGTTTGCTCTCTCGCCTTCAAGCACGCCACATATTGAAAAGTCAGGACATAATATTACTCTATGCTCTGATGCATCTGTACCACCTTGTAATGCAGAAGGAATTGAACAAATCTCCCATGACCAATAAGTCTCAGACCTATTGCCTCTGACTAAGACATGTAAACTGCCAAATGGTAAAGGGAGTCTGGTCATCAGAGACTCTAAGATAAGCAGTATTCTTAGCCATCCCGAAGAAAGCCCTTCAGTGTGTTTTAATGAGCCAAGGAGCTGTGAAGATTTCAATATTGACAATAGGGAATCTACTGTTCACGGGCTATCGCCATTCCCAGAATTTAAAGTCCATCATCCTTGTGCCTCACTGTCATCAGCTTGTCTTTTTGCAAAGTCTCCAGAATCCTCAGCTGGCCTGCTGCTCTCAGAGTCTCCAGAATCCTCAGCCGGCCTGCTGCTCTCGGAGTCTCCAGAGTCCTCAGCCGGCCTGCTGTCTTCTGAACTTCAGCCTACAGCCTGCCTGCCATGTGAACCCGAGCTGGCAGCCTGCCTGCCATGTGAACCCGAGCCTGCAGCCTGCCTGCCATCTGAGCCCGAGCCTGCAGCCTGCCTGCCATCTGAGCCCGAGCCTGCAGCCTGCCTGCCATCTGAGCCCGAGCCTGCAGCCTGTCTGCCATCTGAGCCCGAGCCTGCAGCCTGCCTGCCATTAGTACCGGAGCCTCCAGACTGCCTGCATTCAGAGCACAAGCCCTCAACTCACCTGCCTACTAAGTCAGAGTCTCCAGCCTGTCTGACTTCAGAGCCAGAGCTTCCAGCCTATCTGACTTCAGAGCCAGAGCTTCCAGCCTGTCTGACTTCAGAGCCAGAGCTTCCTGCCTGTCTGACTTCAGAGCCAGAGCTTCCAGCCTGTCTGCCTTCAGCACCAGAGATTCCAGCCTGTCTGCCTTCAGGACCAGAGCTTCCAGCCTGTCTGCCTTCAGCACCACAGCTTCCAGCCTGTCTGCCTTCAGCACCAGAGCTTCCAGCCTGTCTGCCTTCAACACCAGAGCTTCCAGCCTGTCTGCCTTCTGGCCTTGAGCCTCTATCTTGCCTACTTTTTGACCCTGTGCTTTCAGTTTGCCAGCCTTCAGAGGTCTCAGTACGTATACATTCAGAGACTGAATCTCCAGCATCAGAGACACAACTCTCAACATGTAAGCCTCAAGGGCCTGGGTCTCCTGCATACCTGCTTCCAGAGTCTCCTGCATGTGAGTCTTCTGTATGTTTTCATCCAGGGCCAGAGCCTCAGGTCTGCTTTTCGTTGTCTCCTTTGTCTTCAGCCAGTTTGCCGTTGACCTCTGTGCCTCCTGCCAATCCGTTATATGCTTTTGACCCTACAGTAAATCTTCCTTTGTTTTCAGAGTGCTACTCTAGCCTGCCATCATCAGGACTTCAAACACCTTTAATTCAGGCTTCTAAGCCCCTGTCACTGGATTTGGACTCTTCAGGTTCTGCCTTCAATACTGCTGTTAATTTACAGCCTATTATCCTACCCTCCAGAACATCACATTTTTCCTGTAGTCCTCTGGTATCTTGCACTACTTCTCTGATGGGAATGGACTTATTTCATAGCAGCAAAGGCTTTAAATCGAGTCCCAGATTCCGGGAGCCGGTCGTTGGAGGGGGTGTACTGTCACGATTCACTCCCTGTGCTCTTGTTCCCACCACCAGGGGGCCGAATTGTGGGGCTTTCCAGTATTCTAATACACTTCCAGACACTCCCCTGTATGCATATCCTGACTTCCAGGCATTTGGACATCATTTAGTAATTGACATTCATTCCCAATCCATGCCGGGTTTTGTGGAAGCCAGTCTGCTCATGCTGGAAACTCCATTACCTATAATCCCCTGCTCATTGCTTTGTCTCCACCCCTGCAGGCCAAGGATGGGTGGAGGAATTCAGTTCACCTGTGGCTGGCTGCTGCTAGCCTGCTCACACCTGATGCATGTGATTACTGTGAGCTCTTTTAAGCCCCAGCTCCCTTCAGCCCAGTGTTGGTCATTGTAGCTGTATACCGGTGAGGCCGATCCTTGTTTCCAGAGCTTTTGATACCCTTGTTTCCAGTGTTTCCTGAGCTTTTGCTATTCCTTGATTCCTGAGCTGTAGTTAATCCTTGTTCCTTGATTCCTGAGCTATAGCTATTCCTTGTGCCTGAATTAGCACTGCCTGCAGTGCTACCTTGTTTCCTGAGTTCCTGAGCTATAGTTATTCTTTGTTCCTGTTCCTGGGCTTCAGCTATTTCTTGTTCCTGATTTGCACTACTTGCAGTGCTCTCTTGACTCCTTGTTTCCTAGGCTGTAGCTATTTCCTGTTTCCTTGAACCAGTACTGCCTGCAGTGCTACCTTGACTCCTGAGCCTTAGCATTCCTTGTTCCTGAACTGCAGCAGTTTCCCTTGTTCCTGAACTAGCACTGCCTGCAGTGCTACCTTGAGTCCTGAGCCTTATCATTCCTTGTTCCTGACCTGCAGAAGTTTCCCTTCTCCTGAACTAGCACTGCCTGCAGTGCTACCTTGACTCCTGAGCCTTGGCATTCCTTGTTCCTGACCTGCATCAGTTTCCCTTCTCCTGTACTAGCACTACCTGCAGTGCTACTTTGACTCCTGAGCTTTTGCTCAATTCTTGTTACTGCCCCAGCACTGCTTTCTATGCTACTTTGTTTTCTTGATTCCTGAACCTGCACTATTCTAGTATACCCTTGTAGCCTCCCCTTCTGTATATCCTTTTCCATTCCCTGCCTTTCTTCCCATTTCCTTGGTTCCAGTTCTAGTTTGCTGTCTTTCTATTTCTGCTGTCTTGCTTCTGTTACCTTGTATGTTTGTTACCTGCTTTCTACCAAGTGTGCCCTGTGATTTCCTTCCTTTCCTGTTAAGCACTCCTCCTTGCTAGCTCCTTGTCTATTGTGCTTGTGTTTAGTTCTACCCCTTTGCTGTTACTGCCTTGCGTGTTCCTGTTTGATCACCAGGATCCGTGGGCACAGCTGACTACCTAGGTGATGTTTCTTGTTCACTGTGAGTATTGTCTTTGAGTTACTGTTATAACATCACCATAGGTATAAGCTCCACAGACCCTGCCTTTGCATACATATCCTATATGTGGGAATTTTCAGTCAGTATCTGTAACAGCAATTGTGGATGAGGAACGTACTGAGCTTCAGTCTTACCGTGTGGAGCTCCTGAGTGCTTTACCCCACATTCCCTTTATTGTTAATGTTGTATTATATATATGGCTTGCACGTCCGTCCTGGGTGTAGTTAGTCTGAATGCTAAATTGCCTTGTGAGTGCCCTTCCTTTCTGAGTCTTAGCCATCTTGTTCCTTTGTACAGGCTTCCCCTTTGGATCCCTTTTCTCCTCTGACTTCCTGTGGGATCCTGGGCAGTGCTGTACTCCTCTCTGTGTATGTTTTCTACCCCGTTCCCTGTCCTTGCCCAAGTCCCTGACTGTGTTCCTGATATAGTCCCGGACAGTTCCTGACAGCTTGCTGCTTTTTTCTTCCCTTGGTCGTTACCTGCTTGTTCTCAGTGGTACAGCTTTTTTGTTTGGTTGGGGCTGTGTGCTCCTGCCTGTTTTTTCCTGTGTATCTCCCGTTTGCTTTGCTTGGGATACTACTTTCGGTGTGGTGTCCTGGGGGTTCTTTGGGGGTTTGGAAGGCTGGGATTCTGGCATTGGTATGCTCCATAAGTAATGAATGGGACGAGGACTGGAGTGACCTGGGGGTAATGCCCTATTACTTACCGGTAATCTTCATTACTCCTGGTCCCGTTGTCCTCAACCCATTCATTACGCTGTGAAAGGCAGCGAGTCTTCTAAGACCCTCAATGCTGCCCGGTGCAGGGTTCCACCTCTAATTCACTTTGGGTTCGCTATCAAAATAATGAGGCAAGCGCTGGAAACTGGAAGACAAGAAAAAGGTTTATTTCTCATGAGGAGATCACGTCAACTGCAGACACTGGGATGTCTGAGGGAGGTGTTCTGCTGATAACTCCTTTGGCTCTTCCTTTTATACAGGTTTGACACAATGCATTGGTTTCATCAACATGGTTACACAAGCTTGGGGTCCCCGCCCCGGGCAGGTTGTCACACAAGCCCAACAGTAATTCTCTTCCCACCCAGGTCAAACAGACAATCTTATCTTGCAGCTGGACCTTGCTTCAGGGTCTAAAACATGTGAGACCGGCCAGATCTAAGAGTCCGTTCTGTTGATAAAAACAGGTCCCATTGTTGGTAACAACAAGTCTTGCTGTTTGCAGTGCAATAAATCATGTTGCAAGAGTCTTTTTGGTGTTTGGAACCTGTTTGTGTAACTAGGTGCAGTGAGGGGTAGAGTGTCCAAAGGTTTGCCTGAAAACAGAGATGAGAGGAAAAACGAGTTTGTGGCAGCAAGTGGCGCTGAGGTTTGTTGCGGCAATAGAGTTTATAGCCCCCAGCACACGTACCAGGTCGGTCAGAGGGTCAGAGGGATGCTAGTAAGGGCAGGGTGAAACAAAGGTGACCAACAGAGTACAAAATGGCTGTGATAGATTAAAATGACTGCAACTTATGTGCACATAGAATTCCACCAGACAAGATGGCGCAGGTAATGTTCACGATTGTCGTTTTGCTTTTAACAGTGGCCCCTTTGAACATAACTAGCCAGCTTGTCAGTCTATTTCGATCTCCATAATGTCCTGTATCTCTTGATCATACATTACTCTCATTTTTGTTAGCTGAGTGCCCATAGTCTTAGGGTGCAAGGTAGTTATGCAAAGAGAACACAAAGGTGGTATACAGTGTATACCCAAACAACAACCACATATTGTCAATACTGGGACCAAGAGAATCATTGATATTTTCCAACCCCACTCCTTCAAGATGCCCCAAAGCCAACTTCCAATTGTCCAAGTCTCTGATCCTTGATGAATTTCTGAAGATAGTCTATGGAGATGTTCGATTGCTTCATAGACAGAAGGTGAATTATCAGGAATGTATCGATGATGCGGCATGCTCCTCCACGGTCCGCTAGTACCACGTCCAGGACCATGCGATTTTGCAGGGTAACCAGACGGATCGCTTGGAGCTCAGCAGTGTTGTTGGTGAGGATGCCAGCAGTGACGTTCAGGGCGGTCTCTACCGCTTGGGACAGATGTCTGATGGCTCGGCTGTTTGCCATCGGACCCCATAGCGGGACGAGCCCTTTTGCTGCGTCGAGGAACTGTGATGAGGCAGAGTCTGCTTGATCAATGTCTTTAGAACGCTTTTCTCGATGATGCTCTGCAGGGGCTGTGTAGGTTGGTGGCAAAACAAAGGCGATGTAGCACGTGCCCCCAGTTTCTTGGGAGCCAGGTGTAGGCTTTGGTTCCACAAACAAAGTACATGTTGGGTGATGCAACAAGCGCTGGGGGTTGGCAGTGTTCAAAGTCCTTACAATGCTACAGGTGCTGTGACCCACATTCTTAGTCCCACGGCCTTCAATGCATACAAGGCCAGAGACGTTCACCACAGATAGGGCCACAGTCAGTGTTGCAGCAGTTCTTTTCTTCAGGTAGGAAAATGTGGCTCTATTAGGATTATTGAACACTTGCATTTCCACTCGTTCTTTGGAGGGGACATTAATCTGGAATGTCGCATTGAAGGTGTGAGGGCAGAAGGGGGCGGCTGTCCTTCCTGTTTTGTTTCGCCAGAACTCGTTGTAGAACTGGGCGATTAATCCGTCGGAAGTGGCATTGTCTTTGTAACCTTCTTGTAGGAGCATCATCCAGGCAAGGCAAGATCCGTGAATAGAAAAGGGCGAAGGGATGAAAGGGATGGAATGTTCAGTGGCATGTGGTAACAGCCCACAGACCCAACAGTTGGTAGCATTGGTGGCAAGATTGTGCTGGTGCAACATCTGCACGAAAGAATTATTCCAGAATTCTTCGCGTCGTTCTCGGAGATGTGGCGGTAGTGATACCAGGTAGTGTTCTTTCTTGGTGGTTGGTTGCATGGTGGGTGACAATGTTCTGTATGCAGGTGCATTCTCTTCAATGATCCAGAGTGCGACCATTAGCAGGAGACAGGTGAGAAATGCGGCTACAAGTGCAATTGTCTTTGTGCTGTGCAGGTTAGCAGTCTTGGTGTCTTTGCGGTGGTTTTGCAGGTGTTCAGTTTCTTCCATCATCTTCGAGGAGCTCAACAACTGTTAGGACCACAGACTTTTGTCTGGCGCTTTCCTGGTAGCGTTGTTTGACTGTGCTACCGATCTGAGACCTTGACTTAGTTAGTGGCCTGGTCGTTGGAGCTCCCTCCTTTCGTCGATCTTAGGTTGTACCCTTTCCTGGATGGCACCGTGGGGTCGGGAAATTCTGATAGTTCGAGGGTGTCTTCTTGTGGGTAGCAACTCAGAGCTGGTCGGTCTCTCAAGAGTACTTCCTCTTGCACCTCCACCCCTTCACAGGTTGCCAGGGTTGGAGGGACTCGTTTGCAATGATGAGCGTGCAGCCAGTTTCGTTTTCCTTCCACTCGGAGGGCAGTTCGGGTGGTGATCAGGACTTGCCAGGGGCACGTCCACCTAGGCTCCAGATTCTTCGTTCTTTGGAAATTGCGAATCAATACATGGTCGCCTGGCTTTATTTCATGTCCCGGGCCCCTGGATACGTCAGGCAAGGCTTGCTGCACCTGTTGGTGGATAATTGTTAGCTCGTTTGTCAATTTATGCAAGTAATCCGACATTAATATGTTCGGGACATCGTTAATGGAGGTGGGTCTTGGTGCCGCCCAAATGCTCATAGGCCTGCCGAAGACCACCTCATACGGGGTCAGTCGGTGTTTGGTTGGGGTGGAGCGCATCGATAACAATGCCAATGGGAGGGCTTCGGGCCATTTCAACCCGGTCGTGGCAACTATTTTGGCTAGTTTTAGTTTCAACGTTGCATTGTGTCTCTCTACCAGGCCCGCTGATTGAGGGTGGAAGACGGCATGGAACTTTTGTTTTACCCCCAACCCTCTCAGTATGTTCTGTATCACCTAGGCTACGAAGTGGGGGCCGTTGTCGCTCCATAAAATTCTGCAAAGGCCGTATCGGGGAAGAATTCTTTCAGCAATACTTTTGCAGTGGCTAAGGCGGTATTGTCGTGGGTGGGATATGCCTCCACCCATTTGCTAAAGCGCACACAACCACCAGGACATATTTTAGACCAAGGCATCTCTCTAGTTGAATGTAATCCATTTGAAGGATTTCAAAGGGGTGGTCAGGGACTCCAAACCCTCCCCGTGGTACTACTGTCCCCTTCCCTGGGTTGTGTTGTAGGCAGACTATACATTGTTGTACTAGGCGTTTTGCAGATTCTGCTATCTTGATGTTATGCCATACTCTGGTGATTAGTTCAATCATGGGGGTGGAGCCTATGTGTGCTGGTAAATGTGCCATGGTCAATATGGGGATGAGGTAGGCATTGGGTAACAGCCATTTATTTCCGTCTTTAGTTCTCCAGCAATCTTCCTCATCTTTTAGTCCCACCTTTTCCCACTCGGTCAATTCGTCTTGTGTGCCTGTAGTCTGTATGTCCCTTACAGTGGTTCTAGCGTCAGTCCATCGTTCAGCTTGTGACCTGGTCACATACATTCGTGTCGTAGTTCTGTCTCCTGCCGTGGCTCGGGCAGTAACGTCTGCTAGTGCATTTCCCTGTCCAATGAGATCAGTCACTTTCCTATGTGCTTGGCATTTTATCACTGCTAACTTCTTGGGGAGGAGGACTGCTTGCGTCAAGGCGGAGACTAAATCTCCATGCAGGATGGGTGTACCGTGTGAAGTCAGGAACCCTCTTTCTTTCCATAAGATCCCAAAATGGTGAACCACCCGAAGGCATATTGGCTGTCGGTGTATATGTTAACTGTCGTGTCAGTCGCTAAGATACATGCTCGTGTGAGGGCAATGAGTTCTGCAGCCTGGGCTGAACATTGGGGAATATGGGCTGTTTCCAGAACGGTTCGGGCTGTGGTGACAGCGTATGCAGCTGAGGTGGTGCCGTCGGGGAGTTTGATGCACGAACCATCCACCCATAGTTCTCCATCTGGTTCTAGAAAGGCGGTGTCTCTGAGATCTATTCTACTCTTTGTTTGTTCATCGGTTAGTGTCACACAGTCGTGTAGTGGAGTCACGCTAGGATCATTTTCGGGTAGGGGGTAACAGTGTGGCTGGATTGAGGGTGGTGCATCGCTTTAGGGTAATGTGCGGTGCTAGCAGGGTCAACTCATATCCTGTCAGTCGGGCGCTAGTCAAGTGTTGGGTTTTGGTCTGGTTTAGTAGTGTGTCGACTGCATGGGGTACTAAAACAGTGACTGGATTGGAGAGTACTATTCCTTCGCTCTGGCGTATCGATACTGCTGCAGCTGCCACAGCGCGCAGGCACGCTGGCAGCGCTTTGGCTACTGGATCGAGGGTGGCAGAGAAATATGCACAAGGGCGTTGTTTGTGACCAATTGATTGTGTTAGGACAGACAATGCACATCCTTCCCTCTCGTGCGTGTAGAGGAAGAATGGTTTGGAGTAATCCGGGGTTCCTAGGACAGGCGCTGAACAAAGGGCATTGCGTAGTTCTTTAAAGGCTGACTGGCATTCGGGGGTCCAGGGAGAGGTGAGGGGATGTCTTTAGCTAGGAGGGAGAGAAAGGGTTTGACAATGAGGCTAAAGTTCGGTAACCACTGTCGGCAAAATGAGGTGAGACCTATCAAAGAGCGGACTTGTTTCTGATCTTTGGGGACAGGGGTGTCTAGAATTGTCTGGATCCTGTCAAGCGTGAGTTTCCTCCCTTCTTTGGATAAAAGGTGACCCAAATAGGTCACTTGTGATTTACAGAACTGCAATTTCTTTCGGAGACCTTGTGACCATTCTCAGCAAGAAAATGGAGTAGTTTGATGGTGGCTGTGACGGCTATTGGTATGGTGTCCGCTGCTAGAAGGATGTCGTCTACATATTGTATTAGTGCCACTCCATCTGGCAATTGTATGGCGTCCAACTGTCTTTTAAGCGCCTGGCTATACATGCTTGGGCTCTCAGTGTACCCCTGAGGTGCTCTGCAAAATCTGTACTAACGAGAGTTTAGGGTGAATCCAAATAGATAGCGGCTGTCCTTGTGTTTAGGTATGGAAAAGAATGCGTTTTGAGGTCAATTACAGTGAAGGTGATGGCAGTGGAGGGATTAAAGTCAAAATTGTCGTGATGTCGGAAACTACTGGGTATTGTGGCACTACGATTTTGTTTATCTCCCGCAGGTCAATGATGAAGCGGTAGGCTTTTCCGTCTCCCTCTCCCTGTCTCTTTACAATCGGTAGTATGGGACTGTTACAAACGTTGCTCACTACTTCCTCTACCACCCCTGCCTCTACCAAAGAGTGTATGATCTCTGTCAGTGCCTTCTCACCCTCTGGCGATATTTGTACTGCGGTACTTTCGGTAGGGTTGCGTCCTGTCGTATTGTTACGTGTACTGGGTCAATCATCATTCGTCCTACGTCTGAATCAGCCCTAGCCCATAAGTGTGATGGCAAAGTGTCCAGTAGGGATGCGTCAGTGTCGGAGATGGGAAACATGTGCTGAGAAGGGTTCTCTCTATGGCGCTGGGGGTTGTCATACAGGACGACACGCACTCCGTCTGGTGAGCATCTGATAGTCGCATGGAAGTGTTTCAAAAGGTCGAGACCCATAATGGCGTCTGGGGTGTTGGAAGAGAGGAGGAATGTCGTTTCGACGCTATTGTTGTCAAGGTTAAAAGGGATCGGTCGGGACAAAGGGTTGGTGCAGGGCGTACCGTCAAATCCTATTGAGGTCACATGTGAGCCTGACAAGGGTGCCCTTGGAATCAGTCGTTTGGATAGTGCACTACGTGTTGCTCCCGTGTCTACCAGAAATGGCGACTTTGTGCCCAGGACCTCAGCGGTAACATAAGGGCCTTGCTGATCAACATAGAGCTCGACTGGATCCCTCCCTTGCCCCTGGCTGTCCTATGCAAAGTCGTACGTATTGTCATAATCTGTCTGTTGGTACTGATTCTGTTTGGGATGGTCAAATGTGTTCACTCTTCCTGGCCTTTCCTCGCTTGCTTCACTCGCGTACCCTCTCCCACGTCCTCTTCCTCTCTGTCCACTTGCTATTTCCTCGCCCTCTGCCCCTACCAGCTCCTAACAAAGCCGGGCATTGGGTTTTCCAGTGTCCATATTCTTTGCAAAATGCACATTGATCCTGTCCTAGGTCTTGGCGTCCTACATATGATGTCGATGAATTGTTTCTAGGTGGCTGTACTCTAGGGGTATTCTGCTGGTATCCTCCCCTATATTGCTCCCTTCCTGTATTCACCCCCTGGAGTTGTGCTACCATTACCCTTTCCTTCAAGTCCTTCTTTTTCCTTTCTGTAGCCCTGTCATTTTCGTTTCTCTGATGCTCATAGTACTGGGCCATTTGGAGAATGGCCGCCGGTTTAGATGCTACCCAACTACTTTCGCTGGCTTGTAATTTCTGGGATACATCTGGCAGTAGTCCTTTGACATAGTTCTGCACAAATAAGTGGTGTCCGGTTGCGGTGGACATGTCTTGTCCACTGTAATCGGAGAACACCGTTTCAAATCTGGAGAAATACTCTGAGACATCCTCTTGTGGTTTCTGGCGGCACGCGGTTACTATGGACCAGTCTATCTTTTTCTCTGGAATCAGCGTTTTCACTTTCTGCACTATTTTGTCAGGGAGGTCCAATATTGCTTTAACCGGTTTTTGACCATGGTTCCGCTGTTTATCTAGTGTGTTGAGTTGTTCCCAGGTATGACAAAGCAGTTCGGTATGGTCTATTTTCCTAATCTGTTTCCACACATCTGCTGGCAAACATAACCCGAAGAACAAGTCTATGTCGGCAAGTGTCATTATTGTTGATCCCAGAGAGGTACCTAGCTCGGTGTAAAAGGCGGTGGGGTTCTTTCGTAAATCCGGTAAAGATTTACGGAACGTCAAAATGTCCTGTCTGTCCCATGGTTGATACACCCAATTGTAGACCACCCTTCCTCTAGCGTCTTGATGGTTCATATCGTCATGAGTCCCTTGTCCTCTAGGAGGTACCCAATAAGGGGCAGCTTCTTTTATCGGCATCATGCTATCTGGTTTTTCTCACCGGGGGTCCTGCTATCTTAGATGTCCTGTCCTTATCTATCCGTCCTTGTTCCACAAGGTGACGGAATACCTCCAGTGTGGATGAAAAGAGTTCTGTAACATCGTTGTCGCCTTCATCTCCGGTGTCTACCTTCTTATAGAGAGCCACTAGCCGCTCGGGCCCTACATCTTGGTACTTCTCTTCATATGCAGTAAGAGTGTGGTAACAGACGTACAATAAAGTATTGTTTGCGGTTTTCAACATAGGAGTTGCATATGTCAGTTACATACTCTTCTGTCTCCTTCCTATCTATGAGGGATTTAACTATTTTATCAATGCCTGCTCGCTCATTTTTACTTAATCGCGGGACCCTGGGCGCTCCTTTTTCTTTTGATCCTACCTCTACTACTGTATCCTTTGATGAGGCATTTGGTGTGGGTGACTCGATGGGAGCAGAGGCGGTGGAGACTGAGGCGATCGTGCCATCTCCGGCTATACTTTGGTGGTCCTGGCGTTGTACTACGGGATGAGTAGGGGCGTAAGGGGGTGTCATGTATATGATTGGGGGACCTAACAATAAATCATCATCTACCCTTTGTTTTGCTGCTAACTTGGGGTAAAGAGTCGAGGGCGTTCTAACAGGGCATTGACCTGATATTTTTGATTCCTGTTCCTTTTTATCGATTTCCTTTTCTTTTAGTTTTTCTTCTAATCTTTTACAGGCTTGGTAAGCTGATTTTCACGTTTCTTTATCTTGTCTAGATTCGTCCCTTTTCTTTCTTTGAGCTGCCTCTTTTCGCCATAAACCAAAACTGTCAAACATGGCTGGTCTAGTTTTCTTTTTGTGGAGAGCTAATTCTAACGTTTCTATTTTAGCGGGATCGAAAGATCCCGTCAGTGGCCACTGATTTACCCGGTCCTTCCTAGTGTATTTATGCCATAGTTTGCTATAAGCTACGGTGGCTAATCCATACTTTACGTACATGTCCTTGTTAGGGGTGCCTTCCGGCGGTGCCGGCTGACTGACCTCTAACGAACGGTCTGGTCCAAAACAATTACAATCAAACAATCTAGAGAAAACAGGCATGACGTATTTATCGGTCAAAAATGAATATCTCAATCAATCAATTTAGACAAAAAGTCTGCACTACCTGTCCTTCACTGCCTGCAAAGAGAGAGAATATTCCTATTCTTCGTTGTTTGCAAGCAGGGAAATGTCGCAAATAACTCAATATCAAAAAAAGGAATACTAGTATTTCAATCAAACTATTCAATCAATCAATTTAAGTCGGTTTTTTTCACGACCTTACCCGGACCGTATGGACAGTTCTTCGTCTTCCCCTTCCAGCGCCTGGTTGTCCTCTCACTCCAACAATCAATGCGGCGTTCCTCTAAGGTCCCAGTCAGGACCGCAGGTCACTCGAGAGAGGTCCGTTCGGAACCGGTGAAGTTGTCGATCGGCAGCCAGACAAGGGTCTTCTCAGGCAGGTATACCCCAATCGTTTAGTCGTTCACTCCGTCGTTAGGACCTCTCTACCGGACCCACACGTCGCTGATGGGCCCTCACGTTTGGGCGCCAATTTGTGAAAGGCAGCGAGTCTTCTAAGACCCTCAATGCTGCCCGGTGCAGGGTTCCACCTCTAATTCACTTTGGGTTCGCTATCAAAATAATGAGGCAAGCGCTGGAAACTGGAAGACAAGAAAAAGGTTTATTTCTCATGAGGAGATCACGTCAACTGCAGACACCGGGATGTCTGAGGGAGGTGTTCTGCTGATAACTCCTTTGGCTCTTCCTTTTATACAGGTTTGACACAATGCATTGGTTTCATCAACATGGTTACACAAGCTTGGGGTCCCCGCCCCGGGCAGGTTGTCACACAAGCCCAACAGTAATTCTCTTCCCACCCAGGTCAAACAGACAATCTTATCTTGCAGCTGGACCTTGCTTCAGGGTCTAAAACATGTGAGACCGGCCAGATCTAAGAGTCCGTTCTGTTGATAAAAACAGGTCCCATTGTTGGTAACAACAAGTCTTGCTGTTTGCAGTGCAATAAATCATGTTGCAAGAGTCTTTTTGGTGTTTGGAACCTGTTTGTGTAACTAGGTGCAGTGAGGGGTAGAGTGTCCAAAGGTCTGCCTGAAAACAGAGATGAGAGGAAAAACGAGTTTGTGGCAGCAAGTGGCGCTGAGGTTTGTTGCGGCAATAGAGTTTATAGCCCCCAGCACACGTACCAGGTTGGTCAGAGGGTCAGAGGGATGCTAGTAAGGGCAGGGTGAAACAAAGGTGACCAACAGAGTACAAAATGGCTGTGATAGATTAAAATGACTGCAACTTATGTGCACATAGAATTCCACCAGACAAGATGGCGCAGGTAATGTTCACGATTGTCGTTTTGCTTTTAACAACGCCCCTCCCTCCTGGATGGACGGCCTTCCTGTTGGTGGCTTAGTAGTTCAGGTGGAATGCTGGGTAAGTACTGGTTAGTTTCTGCGAGGGGAGGGGGTGGGGTTAGGGGTCCCAGCATTTCTCTGTCTTTTTCTTTTTTCTGTTAGGGAGATGGTCATCTCCATAAGTAATTAATAGGATGAGGATAACAGGAACAGGAGTAATGAAGATTACCAGTAAGTAATAGGGCATTAGTGCTAACATATTGCTTGAGATCCTTCAATGTTCTTAGTCATTAACAGACTTTCAATCACCACTGTTTCTGAGTTACTGGTTAGCTTCATTTCTGCTGTGATTTTAGTATGGTCAGATTACGCTATTTGTGTTGTATCTGCTTCTATTAATGAGCCCTCGATGGTACCAATGCTGTACTAATGCATCTATATGTTATCTTCATTGTTTCAGCTGGTTTGGTGCTGGTCTCCTCGTTTCTCTTCTTTTCACTGTGCCTCAGTAAAAGGCTCTGGAAAAAAAAATAGATATTTGTAGCCATTATTCCATATGTTTTTATATCTTCTTTATTATGACTACTTTAGCTTAAACAAATAAATTTTTTGTGAGATTACTGTGATGAAATTCCCACCTTTTCATTCCAGGTAAGTAGTTCTGTGTGGGGATTCGGGACTCTCTACTACTATTTGGCTTTCTGTCTTATGTGCCATAACAATCTCTCATTTTTCTTTGGTCACTTTAGTACACCTAAAATGTGCACATTGTTCCTGCATTTTTGTGTTTTTTGAAGTTTTGTAGAATTGAATGCGCTTTTCCACATCCTTCAGCTTGCATGTATTTTTCACTCCAGAAAATGATGGAGTTAATGTGCCTCTTGGGACATTTGGTGTCTCCCTCGGAGTGACCATATTTGTAACACTCAGTACACTAGGGGACAAACCTTCCAGTCTTCTGATCAAAGAACCCCTTCTTTTTCCGATGAGTTACTATGCTTCCCTCGGGAATTGTTTTGGGGGCCTTTAGAGAACTCCTTGTTTTTAAGTTTTTCTCCTACCTCTTTATTATGGTGAGACCCATTACCACCCTTCTGGTGATCCCCTCAAATACTTTTTTGGACACTGTTTCTGACCCAGAGGTCCACCTCTTTCGCATGCTCCCTGGGGTCAGTGAGCTAATTATAAACTTGTTGCTGGCGCAGCTCTATAAAACAGATTTTGAACATGTACTCTTTTAGTATCAGATTAAACACCCTAGTAAAAACATCAACTTTGTTGCTCCACACCCAACCATTCAATGCCTTGCTGGCATAATCAACAAAATCCACCCAAGACTGGTTCTGTAACCTTTGGCTATTCCTGAACCTAATGCTGTACTTCTCTGGGATGACAAGTGTGGTTTTCATTGGGGTATCATTCATCTGGTCCCCCACCTTTAGTGTAAGCAAGGTATCCCTCCCCACTGTATGCATGTGTTTCCAGAGTGATGCCCCCCAAACTCTTCTGACAACCTGTGCATCTTAGGGGACACTTCATATGCAGAAAACCACTTGTCTATGTCATCCCCTACCACATAGCTGGTCACCATATCTTTGGGTATGTGTCTTGTCCCCTTCAGACACTGTGGGTAAGCTACCATCATTATTGCTGGACCCTGCTTACCTAGCTCCAGGGGTGTGGACATTTTTCAAAAATCTACTTTGCCAGGGGACAAAATGTTACACAAATCTACTTGTCCTTGGAAGGTAACTGCTTGCCCCACCTACTCCATAAATCACTAAGGTAGGTCTGCACGGAGAGAACTTGCACTGCAATCAGTGCAATATACTGTGCAATATATATTTCAAGTGAAAGTCCAATTTTGCAGTGCATGGTCATGCACTCTTAAATGCAACTGTTGTACTGGCTGGTTGTACAGCATGCATGCAGAAGTGTCAGTGTGCACCTCACCCAATTATCAACTAGTTTGCATGTAACACACTTTCATATGTAGAAAAATAGTAGCTAAAGGCAGAGTGCAGACTGGTAATTAACTAAATTTCTTGAAGTGTCTTTGGCATAAACTGTGTCGAAATATGAACCTGTAGGACAGAAGGGTGTTCTCCATCAAAGGGCCAACTCATAGCTGTCCAGCTTCAAAAATACTCCCATGTGATGCTCTGATAAACCTTTTGATGGGAATAACTGCAGAGCTTATGAACTGTTCATGGGCAGCAAAATCACGTAGCAGAGGTGCTATGGTTCACTGAGGAAGTATCCACAAGTACAAATACACAAGAGGCAGTAATGGGCAGTTAAATCAATCTCTCCTTTTTCACTTCTGGGCAGGTGTGGTGTGATTATATTATTGTGCACTTACTGCTACATCTCCACATTCTTCTCCCGCACAAAGAGCATATGCCGCACTGGCAGTAGCAGTACATGGATCTCTCATGCACAGTACAGGTATAGTAATGACAGCAGCAGAGTAAGCTACCATAACATGGAGAGGTGCAGCTCAGCAATTGATGTTCGAGTTTGTCTCCCTCAGATATGTAGGACATGTAGCAGCTGTGAAATCTTCACACTCACACAGCTGGAAAGCAAGTGTTAGTCTCACAGCGAAGGGAAGGAGTTTTAAGTTGAAAAGATAGTAAATCTAGAAGTGGAGAGCTGAGCATCATTGAGAAGGGGGGCTAATGAGTAACTGCAACTACTCAACATTTCATGTCACACATGGCATGGACGTGTAGGCTTAGTCACAGTAGAATTGGAAACACTGTCCTGGCCTCTTGCATAGTCAAATGCTATCTAGCTAATTAAGTTTGTTTATTCTTCAGCTACTAGGATTTAGAAATCCAATAATAGCTGAACAAACAGCCAAAAGCCCCACTAATTTATTTTACTTTTCTCTAGTAACGTATCATGTCTGGTGGCTTAGTGGACTAGTGCATCCACTGTAGGGCCCTGTGTTTGACCTCATGGTCACAGGTTCAAATCCCAGCGGGTCCGCTCAGCCTTTCATCCTTCTGAGGTTGATAAAATGAGTACCATTGAGAGTTGGGTAACAATAGACATCTGTTATACAGCACCAAGATACCCTTCTGGGTGAACACGCACTTTAAATATACTTATGTTATTAAGCCAGGAATGGGCCATAAACACTGAGGCACCTCTTGCACTGATGGTGGCAGAGTCCGAGTTCAAGATGCAGGATTCTTGCCTTTCACCTTTAAAATTGGGAAAGCTTCAGAGTTGGCTTCATCTGTGGAAGGAAAGCACTGAGCTTGGTGTGGGTGTTTATTTTTTGCAGTTGTTTTATATAGCGCAAACAGACCCAAAGGTATTGAAGCGCTTCTCATGAGCACCAGTTACATTACACAAGGTCATGTTCATTTTGTTTTGTTTGTTAGGCACGGGCAGATTAAGTGATCTGTCCAGAATCACAGGATGTTTAGCAATGCTGAAACTCGAACCAGTTCCCAAAGGTTCAAAGTCGGCAGCTCTGGCTGTAGCAGGGGGGTCGGGAGCAGGGTGGATATGTGTGTGGTGTGTGTGTGAAGGCAGGGGCGTAGGAGACACTAAAATTCTGGGGGGGACAGGGACAACCTTGTGGACTTTTCAGTGACCCTATGCAAATCACCGCCCGTTAAACAAATACAATCACATACTTTCGAAGTGAAATATTGAGAAAAGCAGGCATGTAGTCATAGTTTTCATGTATGCTTTATTGTTATTTACATCCATATAGTAATCAGACCAAATGTTAAAAAAACATGTATATGAATCTTGCATCTTCATGCACCAAGCAAACAGAGGTCGCTGACTTAGGGAGGGGGCGTCGTGTTTGCAAGTGCATTATGGTTTGAAAAGTACCTGCTGCTGCATTCCTGGTCTCCAGCAATTTTCAGGCAACAATAAAAATGTGAAGATAACTTTGGTGATTAATGTTCTTTATTGAGAGAGATCGGAGGTTTGTCTAGTGGAAGTTTTTACTCATGGTAAGGTAGCCACAGTGGGGTAATATGCCTGCTGCAAAGAACGTGTACCACGCAGATCACAAAATGCATATCATGTAAATAGGTCAGTGAGTTACTGCTTTTGTCTGAGAGATTCTTTTGGTATTTGCAGTTTATAAGTTAAAATCCTAAAATTGAACAGTGAGCTATTAACCGTCATCAAAGAGCTGCATGAAAACTTCAAGGTATAGATTAGAACGTTATGATTTTTCCCCAGTCTTTCCTTATCCTAATGTTGGAAAATGGGTCCATTAGGATAGAAATCAATTCTGATTATTAAAGAGAACCCCCCAACCATGGTGTTCTGAGTTTGTGCTTCTCTAGTGTTGCAAAGCCATCCTGTGCCCTGGGCACTCCCCAACTTTTTGCTCACTGGTACTGGTGGTACCTGACTCAGACTGACCCTGGCCTCTGCCTAAACAGGCCCAGGGCCAGTGCTATTCTGAAAGAGACAATTAAAGATACTGTGAAAACACCTACATACACTAGGGCGTACTATGGGTTAGGGTACCCCTATGATTGGCATGACCTCTCCTATAAGGCCCTAGTACATAATAGGGCAGCGGGATTAGAACTACCTTTAAGTCCCTAGAATATAATAGGGCATGGCAGTTTAGAGGCCAGCAGCCCTTTCTGCGCTTGCATGTTTGCACTGCTGAAGCCTGAGGTCAGTTTAAAAGTAGCCCTGTGTTGTAGGACTGCTTTTAAAAATGCAAATGGTGCCCAAACTCGACTTTTGGGTTTGGGGAACTTACAAATTGATCAACTACAATGTTGGGACAAAATTAAGTTAAGTGGAAAAATGTTTTCCACTTAACTATGGCTGTATCATATTTGCCACATAATACATCATCTGCTGCATAATCAAACGATTTCACCCAAAACAATTTTGTAGCTCAAACGGATCAAAAATTACTAAAAGAAATGTGACTTATGTTGCTGTGTAGGGCCCTTTGCAAAGGTTGACTGGTCACCTTTCCCACTGCTGCATTTGTTTGTCACACAGGTACTAATGAGGCAAAAGCTTTGCAGAGGCTGTTAGTATGTATAAATATGTCAAGATAATAAAGTATCATAAAATGTACCTCATTACTCTGCAGCTTTTTTATTGTTCCATAATTTAGTCAACACTGCGACATAATTTTGGCCTCCATTGCTGCATAACTCCAGTGGCCCGAAAGCAGGCTGCACATGTTAAAAGTGTTTGTGCATGAAGCAGAGACCATGAAGTTTGCAAACTTAGGGCTGATTACGATGGCAGGTGGACTTCAGTCCGTCCGCCATCAAATCAGGGAATGGGACCGCTGGCCTTCAAGGCGGCGGCCCCACAATAGGCATTACACTGCGACCGCCACTGCGGCGTTCGCAGTGCCTATCTTTTACATTGCAGCAGGTGCTGCTGGCTGCATCATCCGCCGCAATGTAAAAGGGACATGTTACATATATCACTGCACTACGTGGCAGGCACAATGCGGTGCCTGCCACATGGTGCAGTGATATGTAGGGGGGCTTCATAGATGTCCCCCAGGTCCCATGTCTGGGGGCTGGGGGAAAGGGGCCTGCTATGGGCCCCCAATGTCCCTTTCCGTCAGCTTTTCCATGGCGGGTGAACCGCCATGTATAGGCTGGTGGGTAAGGGACATCGTAATCCCTACTGCGGTGCCTGGTAGGCACCACCAGCATTGTAGGAACCACGAGCCCCTCCACCACACTGGCGGGCTCAAGGAGCCAGTCGGGTGCGTGGCGATTGGTTTTTCCGACCGCCAGGGAACCACCCACCATTGTAATATGGAGGGCGGTGATGCAGTCACCGATGGCGGTGGGACCGCCACTGACGGGGTGACGTGGCGGTCCCACCGCCGTTATAATCACCCCCTGAGTTTGGTGTGCATGCAAATCCTACATTGCCAACCCCTGGTAAGTTGCACTACTACTGCTGAAAAAGGCCAATGGAGGTACCAATGGGTGAGGTGGACTGGCCTCAAGGGTCTTGTGACCTCAGTGACATAGTCACTGTCGATCTAGGGTGTGCTTCTTCGTATGCCTGCTCGCAAGACTGGAGGTGACCTGCAGTATGGATTGTGGTGGACAGGCCTTCAAGGTTAACTCACACTTGCCACTGTTATGGTCCACCTGCGGGTGCTAAGACACCAGGGCTTCTAAGGTCTATCGGGCCTTCTAAGGTGTAGCATCGGAATGAGCTCTGTCAGGAGTGTGGTCTGGTGGACTGGTCATGAAGGCTGAACATGGTTCTCCAGTTCCAAATTCAGCAGCTCTGGCCAGAGTGCCACATCCTCTCCCACACTGAACACCATACTGCCCCACTGAGAAAAACTCGCACTGCCTTCAGCTCCAACACAATTGTTCTGCGACTAAATTCAAATTATGCACTAGACAACAGTAAAATGCTGCCTGAAAAAAAATGAATAACACCCTGGAAAAAGCAAACACTCATAGGGAATGCAAGAATAAGCAAAGCATGTGAAATGTAATCAGGAACAACATGGTTACCTTAACGGTTTTAAACTCATTATTCAGAAATCAGTAAGTGATTTTGCCTGAAAAGTTCAGGACATGACTACAGGACCAGGAAGGAACCCGTTTCAATGTCCATTGCTTATACCCTTTCAAAATGTAAGCAGTTTGGTTTAAAAAAGACCACATCCCCGAACACAGAGCCGCAGTGCACATTTTATAAGCTAAAATAATTAAAACAGTTGAAAACTATCATATTAAACGTTTCCACTCCACCCATCAACCAGGTATTGCAGTCCCTTTAGGAATGGTGCACTTCCCCACCCTGGGAAAACTATGTTGTTCAAAGAAAGAAGATAAAAAGAAAGCGCTTTCACTGGCAAACTCTGTAAAGTGGCGCTAATGTGTGTGGGTGTAAATAACAATCTGGCCTGTCTGCTGACCACTCTGTATTGCTTTATTTAGGTATTTAATTATTTTTTCTCTCCGTCCTGAGGTTTTTCTTTGGAATACAAAACGGTCAGAAAATGAGGACATTTCCAGCCAAAGTGTTCCGCCTTTTTTGGATCAATTTCACAGGGGAACAAATAAAGAAAAGGAGAGGCAAGAGAGAGTTCGTAAGAGCTGTCTCTTGAAATCAGCACGTAAGGAGGAGCGAGACAGAGACAGAAAGAGATGGAGGAATAAAGAGAGAGAGAGGGGAGGAGGGCAGCTGCCCGAGGCAGATCAGGAGAAGTGGACACTGTCCTTGCCTTCTCTGGGCATGAAGGAAAAGAGACAGGGTTTTTTCTCCCTCTCTGCCCTTCCCAGAACGCAGAGGCTTACTGCAGCATAACAAAAGGTAGAGGGTGGGTGGCCTCTGACTCCAGGCAGGTCAAGTGCAGGGCCATTAGGTCGTGCTTTCGCGCGCTAATGGCCCTGCGAATAACAGAAGGGAGAGGGGAAATTCTTTTGTCCCCTTGTGCCCCCCACCCTTGTCCCCCGTGTCCCCCCCACTCCAAAATCTGGGGGGGATGTATCCCCCGCGTCCCCCACACTTCCTACGCCCATGTGTGAAGGGCATATGGATGGTGTTTGTTAAAATGGTGGGATAGCCCCACTCTCTCTTCGTAATAAGGGGAATCTTTGCTCCCTTCACCCAGTCTGAAGTCTGTGATAGGAGGCCCTGGCCCTACCGCTTCTCCTGACCTGCCCTCCAAACCCCATGGCAGCAAGTCCTAAATACTGTATTCAGAGGGCAGTTTAAGTGCAGAGGTGGTAGCAGGCACAGTGTGAGAGGCTGGAGAAGGTGCTGTCTGCTCAGTGGTTGAAGTGCATTAAAAAAAGTATGGTAACTGTGATGCTACACGAAACGTGGCAGGCAGGGTGAGTGAGTCTGGAGGCGGGGTCAAAGCAGTGGCAAAAAAAAACATTTTCTAACTTTTTGTGGTCTTTCACCTTCAGGTAACTAAATATATAATAATGGACAGCTTTAATTAAAATAAAATGAAAATTATGTTAATCAGTGGGAAATGCACTATCATAATGAAACCTCTATTAGTTAATGCACTGACCAACCCATGTACATTTAGCACAGCAGGCAGGAATCTCTCTGACAAACCAACTTAGGCACAGGCACCCATATGTGCAGACTGCATCCCTATGCATGGGTGGCTGTGCAAGTTTCGCTGCAGACTTCTGATTCTAGCCACAGACAGCGGTCCTGCAGTCCACTGAACTCCACCAGAGACATCAAATTGTCAAAAGAGCCGGGCAGGCCTTTGAGTACATGGGGTAGAGGTGGAGGTTGTGAGATGCCTGCACACTGGGCCTCTGCTGAAGGAGGTTCTGGTCACTGGAGGTGGAAGGGGCGAGTTCAGCTCACATGCAATGAAACAGCTGCATATCTGCAGGGGCCTGTCCTGGAGGCTTTGATACCACATAGTGGTGACGCTGAACCAGTGACAATATCGGGTTATGACCCTTGGATCCCCTGAGAATCATTTCTGTAGTCAAAACAAAAAATAATGTGGAGGGACGAGTGCAGGCATCGAGAGGGATTTGGGGCTGGGCATGAGGTTCAGGGGCATCAGTAGGAGGGAGGACAACAGTCTAAACATTCTTCATGTACCTCTAAGGTACCCGAGCATTGAGGGTTCTTTGCCTAAATAGAGCTTGAGAAAATCTAATCACATCACAGACAAACTGTGACACTTTTTGATTACAGCCTCCATTCCCGATAGTAGGACAGCTAAGGAGGTCGAAGTCTGCTGCAGTGATCTGTTTGTAACCTACGTGCCATAGATGCATTCCAGTATGCTGGTTTGGTGGGCTATTGCACCTGCTTCCAAATTCAAGGTAAAGAGACACCTGCAGGTCCCCAGCTCCAATCCCAGTGGGTTAGATCAGCAGGCTGAGTGCTTTCTTCAGAGGTCTGCTTGCAATATGCCTGTTCCAGGCTCCAAAGCCAGTATGCTAGCTTGAAGGGTTGATGCACCTGCTGCCAGGAGAGAGAGAGCAAATGTGAGCAATAGACTGCATGTGAGCATGTATTAGTGCAAGGAAGTGTGGAGTCGATCGTTATTTTTATTGCATGTTCAAACGTTGATATAGTCTAACTCTAACTTCATGGAGCATGAGGGGGGATTACAGAGAATATTTTTATAACAGCAGGAACACCCTAACTTGAGGTGCTTTAGCAAGAACCGAATTGTGTGCATAGAGTCTGTGAAGAGGGTGCGAGGACTGGTCGTTAGTGGGGCATTGCTGGGTTGTGCACTCATGTACAGTTCGTTTTGATACTTTTCAATTTTTTTTATGATACACACAGTCTGAGAAACAGTGAGAGAGAGTAGTTTTAGAGTAGAATTACACCTGCTAAAACCAGAATACAACCAAGGTGTGCGGGTTCCAAGACCGAAAGGAGTACATTTCACTATGATAAAGTACTGGAGCTCGGCTGCTGAGAGGCGACTTGCGACTGGGAGCTCATGGACCACTACTACAGAGTGCTGGGGTGTCTCTTACAATCTCTGCATGCCTCCTGTGCAGTCAGCGTGCAGGACATTCAGTGCCAGGTGAGTGTTAGGGGTAATTGCCCAATTTTCAATGCTAGAAAATTAATTCCACCAGTTCCGTCGTAGCTCGTAAATACACACAATTATTACAAATAACTTTAGAGCACTAGTTTGAAATGCTTTTCATTGTGGTCTCCTGGAAGAAAGCAGACAATGTCTCCTTCCGAAGACGCAACATGTAATGTGCTAAAGGGGGAGGGTGCCAGGTGTCCTCTGATTGGACCGATGTGGTTTGGCCCAAACAAGTCAACTTCAAGTGATGAGGTGCGGGAAACATCTTAGGAGGGGTTTTGGGGAGGAAGAGACAGGGCAAAGGCACTTGCAGCACGTGGCAGCACGCAGCACTCACGATCCTCACGAGCCAAGCAGTTATTTCAAGATGTCATTACATAGGCACATGTTCCGAAAAATAGCAGGAAAGAGAGTATGAAACATGGGCACGTGAGAGAAAAAAAGGCGAGGGAGAGCGAAGGAGACTGATAGTGCTAACTCATGTCATGTATGCAATGTGAGGCGCACGCTCTATTAGCCCACTCAGGGCCGGCTTTAGGGCAGTGGGAACGGTGCAGCTGCACTGGGCGCTGACCTGTGGAGGGGGGCGCTGACCTCAGGGGGGGGGCAATAACTTATGATTGGCGAGATGAGGGGCACTTTTGCCTGGTGATAGTGAGAGAATCTGAGGAGGTGGTCATGGGGTGTGGGGGCGCCAAAAATGATTGTCGCACCGGGCGCCACCAGCGCAAAAGACTGCCCTGAGCCCACTGATGAATGAGTGTCTGCAATAGGCAGTGGTTTAAATGGGCCGGTACTGCCGGTACGGAGTACCGGTACTTTTTATTAGGTCTCGCCTACGCAGCACGCATGCGCTGCATAGGAGGGCCTTTAGTCGTCGCTCTTCACTTTTTCAAGCACTGCACTTGTGCTAGTGGCGGCATCCACCTTGCAGGAGCGAGCAGGGGCCCGCCACAAGCATGAGTGCTGTGCTTGAAAAGTGAAGACTGCACGCACGCCTGACGCTATGCGTGTGTCGCGTGCGCGGCCTGCACAAAGAGCTCCCCCTCCCTCCGATCGAAGGATGCCCTCACCTCCCTCAATGGCTCCTCTCCTCCGGAGGCTCCTCTTGCCCTGGGGGCCGTATTTATGGGGCCCGGATGTGAGGGTTATTGTCGGCGGTGACTCAGTGCCTCACCCCCTCCCCGCCTCCTCCTGCGCTCTGTACATTTCCTCACCTCTCCCTGGTGCTCCCTGCCGCCGGTGGCCGCCTCTGCTCCGCGAGCCGCTCGCCCTCCGTTCAAAGAGCTCCCCCTCCCTCCGATCGAAGGATGCCCTCACATCCCTTAATGGCTCCTCTCCTCCGGAGGCTCCTCTTGCCCTATTCACCTTTGTTGATGCTCAGAGTTTATAGCCCCTCAATTTCAGCATAAAGCGGTATTTAAAATCCTCGTTACTAGTGAAACCCAGCGCAGGTGAGCCAACTTTAGTGCTAAATTACCGACCTGGAAAAAAAAGCATCCAGTGCTCTTAGCAGTGAGTCTTTTTATCGTGGTAGCAGTTTGTACAAATTACAGATAAGTAGCTGCGCACTTTCGTTCTTCAGATTGGTCCTGCTAAAGCGCGCCTAATGTGCCACGGTCCACCTTTTTTGTTATCCATAACTTCCTCATTGGCAGTCAAATGATCGTCGCGGGTTGGTGCGTTGCTTCATGCCCTCTTTGCAGTGCATGTTTCATACATATCGTATTTCTTTCTGTCCATGGACCTTTTGTGTTTGCTGCCTTGCTCAGCTGGGTCATTCTTGAGTGTTCATGCACTCGTTGTTCAGTGGTGAACGCATTGTGTATAGTTTCGGGAATCGAGTTACTAGAGAATTACTGGTTATTTCGACGCAGGAGGAAAATGATCATTGGTAATTATACTGTCAAATAATAACGACAGTTGTATATGCCCTTAGTGCCGTTTGTGCCTTCGTTAAGCTCAGCTCTTTCCGCTTTGTTGTAGACTGGAGCATGCGTGGCTGCAAGTGTAGGTGTAGAGTGTGGTCCGCGGGGTAAAGTGGCGAAGTTTAGCTTTACTTTCATACATCGATGCATTGATGATAGAGTAGCACATCCATACTTATCTTTTATTTGTACCTTATTCATTAGCCTCCTGATTGTCACAGTTGGGAGGTTTTGACACCCAAAGGTCAGTGTTTTATAGGCAGCCTCCAAAAGCGTAATGTTATTTACTCAAGACAACATTGGTCAGCGGGCGTAATTTCGTAAACTCTTGTGCCGTCCGGTAGCAGACATCGCGTCAAGTATACTCACAAGCACCTGAGGCCAGTGTTTAAGATGAGCTGCTCAGCTGTGGTGGAGTTATTACTGAGATATTTAGGTGGGCAAACGTTACAGTACAGAGGGTCTGTAATGTTGTGATGGTATCCCAAGTACCATTTCTAAGCCATGTATGTATTAATTTCATTGGACTTTTTTGCCGGCGTTCCCATGTAAAACATTAAAATCAGAAATGAGCATTCAAACGGTGCTCCAGAACATTGTGTTGAAATTAGGGGAAAAGGGTGACGATTTTCTTATTTAACCTTGATGTATCTTATTTTGGGGCACAACCGGGAGCACATCCTCTTTGAGGATAAAGCTGGGAAGCAGTTTTTGTGGCATCTACAATACCTAGCTTTAATTCCCTTTTGTGGGTATGTTAATGGTGCTTCTGAATCTCCGTGACAGTTTTCTAACATGGCTTTTCTTTGTGCTTTTTCATAACCGTCCTTCACTAACTGGATTTGTACAAGATAAACATTTACTGTTATCGTTTGTAAGATCAGTTGTGTGTTCTTGATGCACATAAATATTTTGGCATTGCATACACTGCAGAGTCAACGCTGAGCTGAGGCTGTTTGATTAGATATTTGAGCAACCGATGACACCTATTTCAAGAACACACAGAGTTTATTAGTTCAAGTCAACAATTTGAGACGTCCATTGGTGCCATCTGCAAATTCCTTTTTCTAACTCTGCTAATGTACAACAATGTTGAGGCATCCTGTTATGTATGTCCTTGCTAGTTTACTTCCTGCCATCTCCACCTGTGATATCTAGAAACCCCATACCTTTCCATGGCACTATTGGTGGTGGTTGGGCAAAGAGATCCGAGTTGCTGTCCTCATTGTAACTTCTGGTTGATTCCTCATTCATACTTTCATTGTGATCCAGTTCTTGACTACAAACCTAAATTCACACAAAGTATACAATCTGTGAAGTTGGCTCCTCATTTAACATTGAGAACGAGGGAACTTTGGCTTCCAGCATGAGAGGAATTTCAAAGCAGAGCCCACCTGTGTATTGCTCCACCACATAGTCCCGTGGTTGTGGATGAGTTGTGGAGTAGAGTCTGGCTAAGGTCACAGCCCTGTTATATCAGCAACCCGATCTTTGAAGAATGGCTGTGAAACAGAAGCAGGGTACCTTCTCTCATTTATGCCTGTAACATCAGAGGCGCGAATAGGCTAGCCTTGCACTGTGAGATCTACCATGCCTCATATCCACCATCTGGAGTTCTCTGATTGTTCATTTGTAGTAAGAACTCCATGTACCAAAACAAGCATTGGCATAGCCAATAGGTCTCGCCTTTGGGACCTTATAAGTGTTTCGGTATCCAGCACAATATCCTTGGTGCAACAACATCAACTGTTGCATGGCAAAACACTTATAAGGTCCCAAAGGCGAGACCTATTGGCTATGCCAATGCTTGTTTTGAGAGGGAGAGTACCCGCACTTCTCAAGAGTAACGTAATAATTTTAATTGGAGAGTACCGGCACTTCTCAGAAACAAGCAGGTACTCTGTAGTACCTGCACTTCTATTTTTCCATTTCAAGCACTGGCGATAGGTGACTGATTTGGGACACTGGAATTTCAAACATCTCTTCGTCTTTACATATATTATGTAACAGCATACTGTTCACCAGCTTAATTCTCATCCAGGCACAAAGTGGACATCTGCGATCAGGCACTCTGCAAGTAACAGATAGCAGCTTCTGTCCCACTGTCTTATAAAGGAAATGAATACATATCACCTATCCTCCCCATCACTTTTAAAATCCACCACCAGCCACTGGCAACGCTATCTACGATGATACGAGGTAAAACAAACATATTGCTCATTTGTTCTAATGCTAACATGTGGCGATGCTGAGATACTGAGTGCGGGAATTTTAAATGTTTATGATCTGGTACAATTCTGTTACGTCAAATTTAGTATAATATTTGTCGTTGCATAGCTGACCTCCACTTAAAGAACAGTCCCCTCTGAACCCCAACTTAGCACGCTCTGTTTTCTCTCGTGGAATCTGAACAGGGCACTAGCGTGATGCCGTTATTTTGACTGTAATCCGTTGAGCTCTCAGCAGAATGTATGCATTTCTTCTTCCCTTTGCAAGCAGAGAAGGAAAAGTTCACTGTATTCCTACACCCAGGGCTTTAAGTGGGTCGGGTCTCACCGGTGCTGAGCACCTGCAATTTTTTAAAGGGGGCCTCGAAACGGGTCTCTATCGGGCTCTGTTTTGTGCCCTGGCACTTTTTTTCCACACTGCAGTGACATCAGACTGCTGTCACTGCAGTCTGGAAAAAAACGGACCGGCAGTGCCAGGGCACAAAGCAGAGACCGATGGATACCCGTTTCGAGACAGCAGGCACATCCTGTGGGCGTGCTCACACTGCTCACTTCTCACTAGTGGAGAAGTTACGGCATGACGGCATGACGGCATGACGTCATGCCAGGTGTGTTGTAGGGGAAGGGAAATCCTTTAAAGAGAGGCATTTTCTCTCTGGATTTCCCTTCTCTTTTTGAAACTCAGGAGCAGCAACATTGTCGTGGTGTCACCAGGGCTTAAGTGGAAGCTTTTTCAATATTATATACAAGCCATAGTTGCTGCTTATTTATCTTATGCAACTAACAACCATTGACAAAGCCAATAGACCTGACTTCTCGTAGGTATGATGTTACTTGTTCTATCATATATCGAGATGCAATGACAGAAACAGCAAAGTACAATTCGGGCGGCAAACTATGCTAAGCACAGATTTTTAGCTTAGGTGTTTTAAGCCACGCCCTTAATTACTCTGGCCACGCCCCTTTGAGAGACCCCCCAGTTTTTTCATCCCACTTAAAACCCTGCCTACACCCCAGATGCTGCAAGCTCATTAGGGCATCAGCCTGGTAACATTAATGCCCCCCTTTCTCCTCACGTCAGTCTCAGGTCGCGCCACCGGCAGCGAGATATTTGTGCTTTCCTCCTGTGTTAAAATGGAGACAGCTTCCTCATGGTTCTGCACGTCCACCCCATTGATCTTGAGACAGAGAGATACCCTCTTGCTGAGATTGCCGCTTGTTGAGAATGTTTCAGTACCTCAGCCAATCACTGGCTAGAGCCCAGTCATGAGCTGGTAGCCAATCGGAGGCCTACAAAGCATCTCCGGCTCTCTGCCAGCCTTTCTGATTGGCTGTGAGCGGTAGAGTGCCCACAGCCCGTATTATGTATGTGATTTAAAGTCTACTAGACATTAAATCTTCGTGACCGTAGTAAAAATCAACATGTTTCAGGTGTCGGGCAATATGATTCCCCCACCCCTGTAACTCTTATGTCCGGCTCTCTGAGGCTTCTTCATGAGCCATTTTCCTCTCCTCAGCCTCCATGGCCAGTTTCTTCACCTCCATCTTGATCTTGGCTATTTGTAACTGAAACTCCCTCTATGCCTTCCTGTCCAGCAACTCTTCTGGGGGCAGGCCATGTGAAGATACACTGCTTCCCACTATGGCTGGGAGTTCAAACAGAGGAGATGAGTCATCCCCCTCCCCTGAGTGCTGCATCTCAGAACTGGTATCCAGGCCCTGCTCCTGCTCACCTATATCAACATCCTCATTCCCATCCTCTGTTTCTGTCAGTAAGTGGTGTGAAGGTAGGGAACAGCCTATTCAATTGCTAGTGGGGCTGTGCGCTGCTCTGCCTCCCCCCATCCTGCTAGTTGATGACCAATCCAGGCACACCTAATTCCTCTATTGTGTGGCTGTCTCGGAGGAATAAACAAAGTCCTACTGTCAGTTATACCCAGTCATGTGACCCAAGAACAGATTGCAGGCACCAAATATTTAGAGTGAAAATGCCAACTTTCTAAAGGTGTTAAAGCAAACAAATGATGGACGGAATGCTGACAATGCAAACATTCTCCCCCAGTCAAAAGATCTGGGTTAAATCCATTGTTCTTTTGCCCACTACGCCACCCCAGTTTGGACCCAGCCATATGCAAATCAGTCTTGACCCTGTGCCCCATGGGAACAGTCCAGACTGAACTGCCAGGCCAGGTCCTCCCTGGACCGGAAACAAGCATCCTGGGACCGGTTTCAGGGTATGTCACCCTTCTTCAGCCAGGCTAGCTTGAATCCAGTGGCACAGTGAGCAAGGGACCCACGTCTGGGCATACCCATCCCACTTAGGGCGAAAAGTGTTACAGCAAACAAATGATGGACGGAATGCTGACAATGCAAACATTCTCCCCCAGTCAAAAGATCTGGATTAAATCCATCGTTCTTTTGCCCACTACGCCACCCCAGTTTGGACCCAGCCATATGCAAATCAGTCTTGACCCTGTGCCCCATGGGAACAGTCCAGACCGAACTGCCAGGCCAGGTCCTCCCTGGACCGGAAACAAGCATCCTGGGACCGGTTTCAGGGTATGTCACCCTTCTTCAGCCAGGCTAGCTTGAATCCAGTGGCACAGTGAGCAAGGGACCCACGTCTGGGCATACCCATCCCACTTAGGGTGAAAAGTGTTACAGCAAACAAATGATGGACGGAATGCTGACAATGCAAACATTCTCCCCCAGTCAAAAGATCTGGGTTAAATCCATCGTTCTTTTGCCCACTACGCCACCCCAGTTTGGACCCAGCCATATGCAAATCAGTCTTGACCCTGTGCCCCATGGGAACAGTCCAGACCGAACTGCCAGGCCAGGTCCTCCCTGGACCGGAAACAAGCATCCTGGGACCGGTTTCAGGGTATGTCACCCTTCTTCAGCCAGGCTAGCTTGAATCCAGTGGCACAGTGAGCAAGGGACCCACGCCTGGGCATACCCATCCCATTTAGGGCGAAAAGTGTTACAGCAAACAAATGATGGACGGAATGCTGACAATGCAAACATTCTCCCCAGTCAAAAGATCTGGGTTAAATCCATCGTTCTTTGGCCCACTACGCCACCCCAGTTTGGACCCAGCCATATGCAAATCAGTCTTGACCCTGTGCCCCATGGGAACAGTCCAGACCGAACTGCCAGGCCAGGTCCTCCCTGGACTGGAAACAAGCATCCTGGGACCGGTTTCAGGGTATGTCACCCTTCTTCAGCCAGGCTAGCTTGAATCCAGTGGCACAGTGAGCAAGGGACCCACGTCTGGGCATACCCATCCCACTTAGGGCGAAAAGTGTTACAGCAAACAAATGATGGACGGAATGCTGACAATGCAAACATTCTCCCCCAGTCAAGTCGGAGTGAGCTAAAGAATGATGATGGATTAAACCCAGATCAGTTGACTGGGGGTGAGTGCTTGCAATGTTCAACACTCCGTCCATCATCCCCTTTGGTTTTGCTATGTTCGCCCTAAGTTGGCAGGGTATGCCCAGACGTGGGTCCCTTGCTCACTTTGCCACTGGATTCAAGATAGCCTGGCTGATGACGGCTGTAAGCCAGAAACCGGTCCCAGGATGTTTGTTTCCGGTCCAGGGAAGACATGGCTTGGCAGTTCGGGCTGGACTGTTCCCATGCGGCACAGGGTCAGACTGATTTGCATATGGCCATGTCTGAACTGGGGTGGCGGAGTGAGCTAAAGAATGATGATGGATTAAACCCAGATCAGTTGACTGGGGGTGAGTGCTTGCAATGTTCAACACTCCGTCCATCATCCCCTTTGGTTTTGCAACTTTCTAAAGGTGACATTTTCTAAACTGTAACTTAAAATCTGACTTCACCGTTAAAGAGAATTTTTAATTACAATTTCTCAGACAACAAACCTGTTTCCAATCAAACGTTAGCACTTATTAAATGTAATAAGGTAACCAAATGTTGTTCTATGGGAGAGGTAGGCCTCACAGCAAACCTGCTTCCTTTCTCGCAGTGTTTCAGCTGCTTTGAAATGCTGGCGAGTGAACAAGGGCTTGGCAGCCTGAAACGCATTTGGCCTGATGTTGTTGGTGGCCATTAGTTGTGTTTGCTGCAGGTTAAATAAAGGATTGAAGCTGCTGTGGAGTGCATCTTCATTTCGAGGACAAAGTTTGTGAATATTTAAGATGGCCGGTCCAAGCCGTGAAGTGTGCACCACTGCGAGAAAGGAAGCAGGTTTTCTGTGACAAGCATGTTAGTCGCAAGCAAACACGGCAGAGAAGCGAATGTCCTACAGTGAACTGGTTTGAAGTTCCTGTCCGGCAGCTCTTCTGGGGGCAGGCCATGCGAAGATACACTGCTTCCCACTATGGCTGGGAGTTCAAACTGAGGAGATGAGTTATCCCCCTCCCCTGAGTGCTGCATCTCAGAACTGGTATCCAGGCCTTGCTCCTACTCACCCATATCAACATCATAATTCCCATCCTCTTTTGCTGTCAGTAAGTGGTGTGAAGGTAGGGCACAGCCTATTCAATTGCTAGTGGGGCTGTGCGCAGCTCTGCCCCCCATCCTGCCAGTTGATGACCCATCCAGGCACACCTAATCCCTCTATTGTGTGGCTGTCTCAGAGGAATAAACAAAGTCCTACTGGCAGCTATACCCAGTCATGTGACCCAGGCACAGACTGCAGGCACCAAATATTTAGAGCGATAATGCCAACTTTCTAAAAGTGACATTTTCTAAATTGTAACGTAAAATCTGACTTTACCGTTAAAGAGAATTTTTAATAATAATTTCTCAGACACCAAACATAAAAAAGGTTTACCTGTTTCTCATCATTAGCACTTAATAAATGTAATAGGGCAACCAAATGTTGTTCTATGGGAGAGGTAGGCCTCACAGCAAACCTGCTTCCTTTCTGGCAGTGTTTCCGCTAGGCCTGGGCGGTAAATTCCGTTCCGCTTGTGGAATTTTCGAAATTTTGCAGTTCCGCGGAGAATGCGGAATTTCCGAAAATTCTGCGATCCACGGTGTAGCGGAATTTTTTCCTTGTTCGCGCTTTCAAAATGCGTGTTTGCGCGCGCTGTAGCGACTTACCGGGATCCCTACGTTCGCCGACGAGTTTTCCTATCCGTTCGCGTGATCCCGCGCGATCGCGAACACGTCATTCGGACGCGCCATCGGACATCTGCGTTCGCGAACAGGAAACACGCATCGCGAGCGGGCGGGAAAAGTGAAACAAGATGGCCGCGCCAATTGGCGACCGCATGGGCAAGTTATTTCCCCCCGAGCACACAAACAATATCCCCGAACAGGAAAAACGCATCGCGAATGGGCGGAACAAGCAATTCCACGTGTTCACGGAGATTTTTTACCGTTTCGCGGAATTTTGCGTAACGCGACTACGCAAATTCCGCCCACCCTTAGTTTCCGCTGCTTTGAAATGCTGGCCAGTGAAAAAGGGCTGGCAAGTCTGAAACGCTTTTGGCCTGACGTTGGTGGCCATTAGCTGTGTTTGCTGCAGGTTAAATAAGGATTGAAGCTGTTGTGGAGTGCATCTTTGTTTCGAGGACAAAGTTTGTGAATATTTAAGATGGCCGGTCCAAGCCGTGACGTGTGCACCACTGCGAGAAAGGAAGCAGATTTGCGGTGACACGCATGTTAGTCGCAAGCGAACACGGCAGAAAAGCGAATGTTCTGCAGTGAACTGGTTTGAAGTAGCACAAACAAACCTACTGGGGAATGACATTTTAATATTGGGCATTTTTTCAGCAGCGAACCCACTGAAGGGTTGGATTGTGTTTCACGGGACTATACTTACCATCATGCACTTGACTCACTCGAGGACCACTGGGGGCGGATACATAATTTAAAAGCCGTTAATTAGTTCCCGATGCTGTTTCCGCTGCTTTGAAATGCTGCCCAGTGAACAAGGGCTGGGAAGCCCGAAACGCATTTGGCCTGATGTTGTTGGTGGCCATTAGCTTTGTTTGCTGCAAGTTAGATAAAGGATTGAAGCTGCTGTGGAGTGCATCTTCATTTCGAGGACAAAGTTTGTGAATATTTAAGATGGCCGGTCCAAGCCGTGAAGTGTGCACCACTGCGAGAAAGGAAGCAGTTTTGCTGTGACAAGCATGTTAGTCGCAAGCAAACACGGCAGAGAAGCGAATGTCCTACAGTGAACTGGTTTGAAGTAGCACAAACAAACCCACTGGGGTAATGACCTTTTAATATTGAGCATTTTTTAAGCAACGAACTCACTGAAGGGTTGGATTGTGTTTCACGGGACTATACTTACCATCATGCACTTGACTCACTCGAGGCCCAGTGGTGGCGGATACATAATTTAAAAGCCGTAATTAGTGTCCGATGCTGTTTCCGATGCTTTGAAATGCTGGCCAGTGAACAAGGGCTGGGAAGCCCGAAACGCATTTGGCCTGATGTTGTTGGTGGCCATCAGCTGTGTTTGCTGCAGGTTAAATAAAGGATTGAAGCTGCTGTGGAGTGCATCTTCATTTCGAGGACAAAGTTTGTGAATATATATAAATATATTATCTACTGGCGGTCGAGGCCACGCCCCTTTTTACACCTCTCTGCAACGCAGCTCTGTGGCGCTTACTGGAGGTACCTTGTGGGCTACTTGGACCCCAGGGACCCTCAGGATTCAAGGGGACTTAATCCCCCATCTTAAAACGCGCCACGGGGCGCGTTTGCACAGTGGTGAAGGGAGGGGGCGTGGCCTGAGGTGACATGTGTGCAAACACACCCTGTGGAGCATTTAAAGTTGGGGAATTAATTCCTCTTCAATCCTGAGGGTCCCTGGGGGTGAACTAGCCCACCAGGTACCTCCAGTAAGCGCCACAGGGCTGCGTTGCAGAGAGGTGGTCCAGGCCACGCCCCTTTTTACACCTCTCTGCAACGCAGCTCTGTGGCGCTTACAGGGGATGTCACTGACCATGTCATGAGTGATGTAATATGTGACGTCATCAGCAGTGCATTGCGGGGGCGCGAGTTATAGTTAGCTGAATTAACTATAACGGGCGAATTTCTCTGGTTTTGTACAAGAGAAATGTCCAACTAACTATAACTTTCCCTAAAACCTATGGTTTTTTCTGTGAATTTCTAAGGTTTTTTAAATGCTAATTTCTAACTATAACGTGCCTGAAACCTATGGTTTTTTCAGTGAATATATATATATATATATATATATAGTTATATCTTCACATTTACCAACGCTTTTTCCACTCAGCAAGGCATCCACGGCACCATGAAGAAAGGAAGTCTGGGCAGGTACTTCTTTTTAAATATTTATTTAAACCACCATTAGTGCAGAGATATGGATGGTCTACGCGTTTCGGCACTATGCCTTCAACTGGACCATAGAGTCCGGCTGTCTAGATCGCCAATTTAAAGTGACAGGCGCTCATTACAATCCCTTGTTTGTTTTTACCCTTTGTGCTTTTTCTAGACTGTTAACCCACTACTTATTATGATGGCGTTTCATGTCCGCCATTTTCACATTTCACTAACTGTAAAGTACAATAGTTATCTGTTTACAAGTCTTTTAAGACATAATACGGCAGAAAGTGCAAATGCATTATTTTCAAAAAAGTGCTAGTGCAGAGGAGTGCATTAGATTACAAATAAATTTGTGCAAGTTGGTTAAGAAATAAATATGTACACATTTTCATAATAAAGGAGGGGGGTGGGGTATATATATATATCTCTCAAAGACACAATCATTCCTTCCAGGGAACAGATTAGTTCACTCAGTGGGGTTGCAAGACCTCATTTATTTCAAGCAGCATAACGCATTTCGGCGAGTGTGCCTTTTTCAAATGCTAATTACTATATATATAACCGGAGTGGTTCTTCTTTCTTCCCTGGAGAGGTGATGTCATGAGTGATGTCTCTGACCATGTCATGAGTGATGTAATATGTGAGGTCATGAGCAGGGCATTGCGGGGGCGTAAGTTATAGTTAGCTCAACTAACTATAACTCCTGAATTTCTCTGGTTTTGTACAAGTGAAATGTCAGTCTAAGTATAAAGTCAATGTAACCTTTGTTTTTTTCAGTGAAGTTCTAAGGTGTCTTTAATTCTATTTCCTAACTATAGCATCCCTGTAACCTTTGTTTTTTTCAGTGAATATATATATATATATATCCACTTCAAAAAAGGGGATGATGACGCCATGTGGGAGCATTCTTTATTCGCCATTCTACATCGAACGCATTTCAGCTGTAATCAGCCTTGTTCACCGATAACGGATATATATATCTTATGTGGAGTTAAGATGAGTTCATATATAGTTTTCTATGTATAATCACTGTAACAATAATGCAACAGTTGATATTTTATTCATGATTTTCAAGCAGGACGATATTTTACTACTCAATATTCTGACATGAAACTGTGAATTCAAGAGCACTATACAATGGGAATAGCATTTACACTGAGTGATTGCATTAGGGTTTGTTATCGACATTCAGACTAAAAAACCAGATGCTGACCCGAATGACCTCAAAAACTTCAGGCCCATCACCAACCTTCCTTTCCTAGCTAAAATCCCTGGAGAAATGTGTTCTCGCCCAACTGAATTAAACACCTGGAATCTAACAACCTACTTGACTCACACCAATCCGGGTTCAGGAAGGGATGCAGCACAGAAACTGCTATACTGAGCATAACCGATGACATTCACAACTTCCTTGACTCTAACAGATGCTGCCTACTTGTCCTCCTCGACCTATCAGCTGCTTTTGACACGGTAGATCACAAGCTACTCTTAGACGCCCTACAAAAGCGTATCGGAGCAGATGGCAATGTCTTAAAATGGTTCTCCTCATTTCTACATAACCGCTCTCAATTCATAAAAATCAAAAACTCGATGTCCGACACCTCCCCCTCAACTCGAGGTGTCCCCCAAGGCTCAGAACTCTCCCCCACACTCTTCAACATTTACATGGAACTGCTCACTACCATTCTAAAACAAGCAAACATCGCCTACCACCTCTGTGCTGACGACACCCAGCTGTACCTCGAGATATCCTCCCTCAATGACATCCTCCGACTCAACTCTACACTTTCAAAAGTAGAAAATTGGCTAACACTCAACCACCTCTAACTCAACCAAGAAAAAAACGAAATCCTTGTTTTCTCCAATCACGAACAACCCCCTCAAATCCAAGAATGGATAAACAACCATGACTCTCTAAACTGCAAACTTACTCCAGCAATCTCAGCTAAATCACTAGGGATCTCTCTAGACTCAAGTCTCAACATGCGCTCCCACATAAACTCCACAGCAAAAGGCGCCCTCTACAACCTAAAACTCCTCAACACAATCTATGTGACCTCCAGTACTCTAGATGCTAGTTCACTGTATTCTAATGTTTATGTTTCTATACATGTATGCTGCTGTAAAGCGCTCTGATACCCCTCGGGTCATGTAAGCGCTATATAAAACTCAAAAAATAAAATAAAAAATCAGACAGGTTTGACCCTATTGGCAAAATCGAGCAGAAAACGATTAACGTTTGTTAGGAGTAGCCATTTTATTTTTGCACCTGCTTCACACTTTGATTGAAATAATTGGAGAGTAGCGCGTGCAAAATTTTTGCACCTACTTTCCAAGTTTGATACCCTATTTTTGATGTTTTACAGAGGCATTCACAACTAGCTACCCTGCCACGGCCAAAAACAAGGGAGTGTAATTTGAACTCAGGACGGTAAAAAATTTTGGCAACCATTTTAGCACCAGGCTTGGGTCTAAATTACTCTGCAAAGGTGGCACAAAAGAGATTTGGGGAAGAACGACCCTACCTACAATGCACTTTCGGAAAACATATCCTAATTCTCGAAGTAAATGATATCAGTGCCATGCACTCAAAGAAACATGCACATCCAGTAATTAGTTAACAAGAAATTAGGTTCTTGATGTTATGTTACATTGTTCATACCTGTCAAGTGACGAAGAACTGAGAAACCCTATATCATAAAAGACAAACATGAGAGAAGATGTAATGACAAAATAGTTGGGTATGGAACTGAAATGTGGGTTCTTATTTCGGCTCACCCTTGAGCATAATGTGTGATCATTCACAACTAATTTTAAGTTACAGTGACTCAGTTCCTATATTTGCCAAATCGTTGCATTTGTGGTACATATAGTACTAAGGGATAAGTGTAAAGCCGCAAAGCAATGAAATCAATTTTGGGCACACAATTGCCTCTGAATAAGTTAGAAGAATTAGGGTGTGTGAACATTGGCTATCCATCTGTAAGTGCTCTATCTAAAGTCTTGCATATGGTGGCAGACAGGCGCCCACTAGTAAATGCAAAATGTTATTTATAATTTTAAAATCTCTATGAGGTAGAAGTTTTCCAATGGCGTGTTATGCATATATTTTAAAACTTGTTATAGACCTGCATAATACACCATGCCCATAGTAGAAGGACTATATTCAACTATGCTCACTATATTTAGATAACAGACACTGAGAGTTATTTTGAATTTGGTGAATGCCCCAATTGCTAAATTTGTGGTTAATCACACCCCATTTTGATTTGGGCAACCACTGGTTTTCTGTTGGCAGAGCCTTAGCCAACTCTAGCAGAAACCCTTGACCTAATGGCTTCGCCACCACTAGGACACCAGGTGACCATGACCGTAGACCCATTGAATTTAAGGCAGCTCAGCTGTCATTGGTTTTTCCTGCGTTGGTCAGCCAGGTGAGGCCTTGATGTTCCTGGCAGGAAAACCAACCAATCGCCCCCACAAGTATGAAAAACTCACTGCATGTCAGATAATTTATTACTGTATTTTTCAAAAACAAACAAAAGTGCCAAGCGGGGCTAAGACAACATGGTGACCAATCGGAAATTCCCTGAGTGTACAAAGGGGCATTGGCATTTGCAACTCACTGTATGTTTATCTATCTCCTTCAGACACACAGGAATTTCAAAATTTGGCAGGATATTCTCAGTCAGGGGAGCAGTGGCCATAGAATATGCAGCCCTTTCTTTTATTTCTGCGACTTGTAGTTTTGTTCATTTCATTATAAAACAGAACTACAGAACTTCAAGTCAGAGTTCAAAGAAAAAACCTGGTGTAGAGCAATACATCATACATGGACATGCAAAACTTGACAAGATTGCTTGCAGTGACTTGGCTGACCGTTGGACTATCAGTGGTGGCTCATCCGCTAAGGTGGAGGAGTGTACCCCCACTGCTTTTTGCAGTGTAAAAAAAGGAAAAATAAAATAATAATAACTTGACATTATTATCTTTTTATATGTTCCTGCTGCGGCGTCTTGTCGGGCGAGGCGGATCTGCTCTGCTCTCAGAGCAGGGGGAGGAGAGGTGGGCACTCTGTGAGTGCGCAATGACTGATTGGCTGGCCCACTTGGGCCGGCCAAACAGTCATGCGCACTTTGCATGTTCTCCACCCAGGCTGCATTACAGCCTGGGTGGAGAACATGCCCAGTCTCCCATTCCCTGGCTGAGCGCCGACCTACGGCGCTCAGACCATTCACAAAGCTGCATTGCATCATTGTGATTGGCTATGGTGAGCCTGGGAGCCCGGGTGCTTCCTGCTTCCTGTCTGCACAGAAGAAGCCAGGAAGAAGACAGGGTAGAGGTGGCGGCCTGCAGGTAAGTGAATCCCCCCTCTCCGCCCCACTGCTGCTTCCCGGGAGCAGCCACCACTGTGGACTATACACCTTACTTTCTATGAACCCTGTAGTCTTTTCTCTGCTTTAACACAGAGGAAAGACGATCATCTGCTAAATATATTTTAGACTATGATCTCCTTCTGATATAGTTGCAACAGGGGGGAAAGCACTCCACCATAGGCCTAATAGAGTTTAGATTAATGCCCCACTGCCATGAAGTATTTTTTGTCACTGCTCAATCAACCTCTATGTATTTATTTTCTGAAAATTGTCAGGGTTCACCGTCTCGGCGTACACTGACAGCCGGCCACGGGAGTCGGAGTACGGAAATCGCTCCGGGGCTGGAAGAACTCTGTTGCCCATCGTCCTTCACGTTCCTGATGTGTCACATGGTCTTGTGCGTGCTGTCAGGTAGACGGGATATAGCAGGGGGCTGCTTCCACGGAACTGCCGATTATTTTGTGATTATGGTGGCGGCGGATACTCGAGAGGAGGTTGAGGCCCGGTAAGGGTGCTCCTTGCACCAACTTTGGTTCTTTCCGAAAGAAGTGTGATCTTGTTGAGTATTACATAGAAACTTGTTCGTTTTCTCCCGTTGGCGAGACAAGCTTTGTGAAGGTCTCATGTGGGAGAAATACAATTGACTATCCCTGATATTTAGCCAACACTGCTTTGTGCCCTCAACTCTCTAGTGAAAGGTCAACGACGCGTTTTCGATCTCCTCCGTTGGCGAGTCTCAGACCGTTAGGACTCATGCGGAGGAGATTTCTTGTTTCGTTTCCTGCAATTCCCTGGGAGGAATTGATCTCTCGCCTTTGAATTGGAGTGGGACTTGTAGTAACGAGCTTTACGGGCTTGTAGAAAAGATTAGCCCCAAGCTCTCTTCGTACTCACCTGCACATACGATTGTGGAGTAAAGGAACTCCCAATCATGATTATTATTGCTTTGGTATTGGTAAACGGATTTTTACACACTGGAAACTTTTGCTGTGCTCATTTCTTAAAGACCCTGCAATCTCGTTGAACCAGTAGTTGTTCCAAGAGAAAAGATATATAACAGTGTTTTTTTTTTGTGTGTTCTTATACGTTCCCTACAGGGAGGGTCAGTAGGGAATGACCAGGAAGGCAGTCGATACATGCACTTTTGAGTTCTTCCAACACGCGGAACTGGGTAGGTGAGGCGGTCTAGGGGTTTCCTATTGTTTATAGTGCCTGAGATAAAAAGTATGTACACGGAATCTCTATGTTGTTCTTTCTCCATGACAGTATTCGTGTTGGTATCCTGTAAACACCCTCTCATCTCTCCTGATATAGGGTAGCTTCTTTTCCTTTACAGGTAGTTCTTGCACATGTTACATATACTCTTACGCTTTGCATCATTAGGTGATTGTTAGATGAATATTATAGGAGCAAGATTATTTACTACTCTTTATTGTCGTTCTCAGATCTCCCTCCCTGCAGTTCCTACCCTTTCCTTCCCCCGCTTGACGATCCCAACAGTCCGAGTTAATCTCTATATTCTGGACTTGGGGCTGTCGAGAGGTGGACCCCTCTGAGCATCGGCACAACCCTAAGGATATTTCAGTGAACCGTGACAAAAATATACATTTGATTGAATATGGTAAACAAATCCAAATCTTTGCCTTTTGTATCTCCTTTTCCCTCGTCAAATAGAATCAATCTCAGTAATATTGCTTATGTCCAAAACTACTGTTTTGGCTTTAAGCCTGTTGTATATTTCAGGAAATGGAATATGGTGAAAAACATCCCTTTAGTATTTACATACTAAGAAAGTTTACACTGCTGGCCTACCAAATTATGCAGAGCAACGGCCAACCTGCTTGCTAATTACGTCCTGGCATGCATCTCCATAAACGCTATAACACAGATTTGAATGCTAAAACAAAGATACGGGATAAGTGCTTTTGCATTGACAAAGCTCTATTGTCTTTTTGCTATAAAAAGGAGAGCAAAAAAGGTGTCAGCTACGTGGATACAACAGCTTGAGTCTTTAGGGATGCACTTCCTTGAGGCTCCACTAGAGACTATAGGTAAAGTGAATGGAACATTATCAAAATATTGAGGAATAATGATATCCAATCTCATGCAATATATTATTTTAACAAATAAATGAAGAAAATTCACCACCAGGCAGCTTCAAAATGTGTTCTACAAATCATTATGAATGAACATATACATGAAATATAGAGTGATAACAGACAGAGGTGTGAGTAAAAGGGCTGTTATAACCTGCACTTTGCATTATTCTACACTGCATTTTCCTCTGCTCTCGTGTCAACATTTTGACAATTGACGACCGAGACCGTTGCTTTTAAGTATTTGTCATATTTTCTCTGGTTTTAACCAGCTTTCTTTATTTTAATGGGGGGATAACGAACCTTATCTGTGTGTCTGTACTCTCCGGTCCGCCGCAGGTGTTTTCCCGTTTGAGCAGAGAGAGTTTCCTTTGGGCTTCTCAGTTGCTCTATAGCTGGCCGCCATTTTCGTTGTTGATGGTCCAGCTTTTTCTTACTTCCGGGTTTTCAGGCATTTATGGAGAGGGAAACCCGGGCGTGGAGTGGACACATGCAGCGGGTGCAACACTGGCGTGCCAAAGGCAAGCCCATCTGCGCCCGTCCGCACTTGGACAGCGCCAGGGGGCAGGAATGCTGCCCTTTATATTTCTGCAGTTAGAACTTACTCAACCACACGAGGCGTGTGTGGACAAGCTTAATCTTGTAACCGGGGAGGCTGAGTATTGTCAACACTGTCAACTTAGCCTTATTAACGGTGCGGCTACTATCCCGGGCACTCTTAGTAGGGCCTGGGGGCCAGGCAAGGAGAGTTTGACCGGGACAGGGACGAAGGAAGGGCCCAAGGCTAGCTATATTCTGGGGGCATTAATTAATTAATGCACGTTCCATGCTTAAGCATAAATTTGAAATTGCCTTGACCATTCAAACACTTAACCTGGATTGCCTTTTCATCACGGAGACGTGGGCCAGGGATGACTCCGGCCCAACCTAGTAGACGATGTCCCTCCTGGTTACACTATTCTTAGATGTGACGTTTAGGTCGTAGGGGTGGCGGCCTGGCTCTAGTGGCACATGAAAGCCTGAGCTGTACCCTTAGTCCTGTAGAGAAAGGCCCAGGTATCTCATTAGAGGCAGCCTCCTTTGGGATTAGGTTATCAGAGAATTACACTTTTGCAGGCCTTTTGATATATCGCCCGCCCGGTACGCAATCTAATTTCTCAGAGACGTGGTGTAATACATTGGAACCTTTTGTTACTATCACTCGGTGTACCATCCTAGGGAACTTTAACTTTCATTTCGATAACAAACAGGACAATGACTCAGTTCGTTTTTTGGATTTTATGACAAACCTGGGTTATGAGCAACTGGTTCAGTCTCAGACCCATATAGCAGGTCATACCCTGGAATGCATTTTCACTAATCATAAGAACTTGGCTATTGTGGCAGTCCAGCCCCTTAGCTAGGTTGATCATTGGCTGGATGGCTTCAAAGTACTTCTGCCACATCCCAGAATGGGTGAAAAGGGTCCCTCCCCCAGGCATATACGCTGCATGTGCGTGAAGAAAATCACTGCTGGTAACTGGGAGACAGATCTAGCACAGGTATCGGATGCTAGAAATAGCCCCTACCCTTCGACTGCAGAAGGTTTCCGTGAGTGGATTAATGCTGCCTTAGACATTGTTGCTCCGTATAAAAACTGTGTCATCAAAAGAATAAAACCCTCGGTCCCTTGGCTTTCAGCAGAGCTCATGTCTCTTAGGCAGGAATGCGGCAGACAAGAGCGGAAATGGCGGTCCAACCCTTGCTTCAGGGAAAAAGGAAAGCAGAAGACTCTTCTTCGGAAATATAAACAAGCTAAATTTCAGGCCAAATCATGCTCTTTTACAGAAAAGATTAAGTCAGCGGACAATTCCTCCAGTATGCTGTTTAAAGTCATAAAGGAGATATCTGAGCCTCCGAGCCTACAGTTGGTGAACTCCTCTCAAGAATTCTGTGACAAGGTTGCAGTCTTTTTTCAAGATAAGGTCCTTAAGATTGTTTGAGATTTCGTCCCCTGTGAAGGGGAGGTACTGGTCTCTGCTGACTCTACTCAGGATTCTAGGAAGAGTCTTTTCTCTTCCTTTTCTCAGAATATGTTTCAGCAAACAATGGAACTTCTGTTGGGCCTAAAATCGGGTGCTCCATCAGACCCAAGCACACGCGCCACACTCAAATTGGCTCCGAAGCCAGTTGCCAAATTTTTGTGTGAGGTATTTAACGACACACTTCAATCCAGTAGCTCCCCAGCCATTTGGAAAGAAGCCATTGTTTGACCGCTTCTTAAAAAAACCTAAAGCTGACCCCCTGGATTTGAAGAATCTTCGCCCTATCTCCCTGCCCCGGCTAAGATCCTGGAGAAATGTATTAATAAAGAACTGATGAAATATGTTGAATCCTAGGAGATGTTGGATCTCTCTCAGAATGGGTTTTGCGCCGGTCACAGAACTGAGTCAGCCCTTATTGCGGCTACCGACTGTATTCGCGCACAGGTAGATCAGGGCGGGGCGGCGGTTCTGATAATGCTCGACCTTTTGGCGGCATTTGACACCGTCTCCCCAGTGCATATGGTTCAGCACCTGCGGCAAGTAGGTATCTCTGGGAAAGCCTTACAGCTTTTACAGTCATTTATGTCAAATAGGGCCCATATTGTCAGCTGTGGGGGCTTTAGAGACAAGGCCTTTAGTCTTCCCTGTGGGGTGCCCCAGGGCTCATCTCTGAGCCCTACTCTTTTCATTCTTTATGTGACTCCCTTGGCTGAGTTGGTGCAGTCCTTTGGCTTTCATGTGCTATCCTATGCGGTTGATACGCAAATCATCATCTCCATCTCGAATGACTTGCAATGGGTGGCGGAGAGGTTCAGTCAGTGTATGTCTAGCATTATTTGCTGGATGAAAGACAATTCACTGAAAATCAATGCGGACAAGACTGAGGTGCTGGTGTTTGGCTTGCAGAATTCCATTTGGTCAAACACCTGGTGGTCAGAGGTCTGTGGTCCCCTCCCGGTCCTTGTTAGGACAGCAAAACATCTGGGGGTCATCTTCAATAATGGTCTGAGCTTTGACGCACAGGTCAGCCGCACAGTTAGTACATGTTTCTATATTCTAAGGATTCTGACAAAGGTTTTGCCATTTATTCCATCCAAATTGCACCAGTCGATTGTTATTGCTCTGGTTACCTCTCGGCTGGATTATTACAATGCTCTGTACCTGAATATCAATGGCGTTTCCCTCAATAAGCTCCAGGTGGTACAGAACGCAGAGGCCCATCTTATTTTGAAGATTCCCAAATGTCTGTCAGCCAGGGAGGGGATTCGTTCCCTTCATTGGCTTCCATCATGCAACGTATCAGCTTTAAGGCTCTGAGCATGGTATATAAAGCCATGCATAGCAAGGGTGTGCCACATCTGAAGTCTCTTTTTCAATGCTACACCCCTGGGAGGCTCCTGAGATCCGCCTCACAGAAACAACTTGTGATCTCCAGATTTCGGAAGACAAGATGGGGTGGCCACTACCAAGGTATGAAATTCCCTACCCACTTTTATCTCCAACGCGGACTCTTATCTGGTTTTAAAAAACTTCTCAAAACCTGGCTTTTTTCATCCTAGGTTGTGGCCTTGTGCCTCCTCTCGGTCTCCTCTATGTCTGCCACAGCGCCTTGACACCTATGGGTATTAGTGCGCTCTACAAGTGACATCCTATCCTATCCTATTCTACATGTGTGGTAACAGAAATTAGAAGTTTGGCTTATAACACCGGGCTGCCATTGTTTTCTCCCAATAATTTTATAAAGGTAAACCCTGCTGAAATTTATTGGGTGAAAAATGACAAAAAATTATGGAGCGTGCGACTTTGGTGAACTAAAATCTGTGTTATTCTACTTTTACAGGGAAAACTCTTTGGAAGTTTTTTATCAGACCTGATAAAGTCAAACGCAGCAGGGTAAGATTTTGTCAGGTCTAATAATTATAGGCACAAACACTGGGCCACTTGTAAGGAGGGCCTAATCCGTAATAATGGGTTATTGCTTGTCACATTCTGTTTCCCCATATGTAATTTATGACTGGGGAAAAAGGCCACGCCTAGAGTGCAGAGACTAATTTATCATATGCTGATTAAATTAATGAATTAATAAGATTGATCATCGTTCCAAAGGCCTCTTCTCCCACACAACTATCTGAGCTATTCTACATGTACTATTTCGAGACCAGCATACCTGTGTGAAGCTTCTGTGACACAGTTTTATACAATACCAACTAAAACATGATATACAGCAAGGTGATAATGGAAAGTGAGTCAGATTCTTTCAGGAAGTGCTAATTCTGGAGGGGAATCCAACTTCCTCCCTGATAGGCATGGATCTGTGGAGGAAATTTCACCAGTGAGTTCTCCTCAGGGATTAGTGCTCCCTACCCATCAAAATCATAGGATTTTCCAATAATACCGATTTCTAAATCAGTCTTTGAAGCTCTTATAATCAGCTGAGTTTTCATGCATGAGGAAGAGTCACAGTGATGTAAAGTAGGAAGAACAACATCAGTGACTTGATAACCCACACTTCAAGCAAAGGCAATGGGGGCACACATAGTTTACGTAAAGATGGTGAGGTCGTCAGTCTTCGGTGGCATGTAATGGACCAACATTTGTGTAATGTAATGTCAGGAATTGTTGTCCTGTGGGTCATTCACTATTCATGATGTCATCTTTTGATTCTTTAGTTGTATGAAATTATGAGATGATGAATGGGTGAGAATTTGTTTAAGGCATGAAGTAAAACAAGGACGCTTACTCTCCAAAACAACCCATTTGAGGTTTTTTTCTAGATCTGTATTGCAAAACAACACAAATGCACAACTGGTTGTACTGAAAGCCACGCTGAACTTTATAATTGAAAATGAAACACATATATAATGCATATATAGATAATTGTGTAGTTCTCTACTACATGCATTGGTATATACTGATAATATATGATAACAGATATTAAAGAACACACAAACTCATAGCATAACATGCGTAACTAGACAAAAACACAACATTTGATAATCAAGGAGGAAATGGAAACTTTTAGGCTTCTGAAAAAATGCTGTTGTTGGAGATGCTAGTTTGTGAATGCTGATGTAATCTCTTTCAATGCCGTTGCCTCTGACACATGAGGTTTGGGTATGTTGTAGATTTAATTTGATCCAACAATAATTTGGATGCTTTTAAAAGGGGCTTTGATGTAGGCAGAGTAGTGATTGTATGTGAAAGTAGTCATCATCCATTCTTAACCATCCTTCTTCTATAAGTGGTGAATCATGTGAATTTCTCAGTGGCTGAATGGCAAAAAGCAAGCCCCTAAAATCACAGCCCCTATATCAATGGAGGAATTTTCATCTTGGAATAGGAAGTATCCTGTGCTAAGCGCCAACATTTAATAAACATCTTATAAGGGATAAAGCAAAAGTAATCTCATAGGTTGCTTTTCTTCCTGAAAACGTAATGTCATCAAATTTCAGTGACTGTCATAAAAATATTTAACCCTTACAATTGAATTTCATTTTTAGAGCTGACTGCCAAGCACTTTCCTTTGAATGGTAACATTCAAGCATAATGGAATCCTCAAGGCTTTGCATTTACATGTGTTATGCCTTAGTTGAATAAAGAGAAAAGTCTGGGACTTCCACCATTATTTTAACCTCATTTTGTCACCACTCACTGCTGTATAAATCCACAAAAACACTTACTGCATTTTCTATCCCTCACTCACAATATAATGATCTTGCTGTGAGATACATCTCCCTCAAACGAGAAGATAGGGAGGTGCCATTTGATTAACAAAGCAGACATTTCATGATCCATATTTACTCCTGAACATATTTACTCCTGAGCCCTACCCTTTTCATTCTTTATGTGACTCCCTTGGCTGAGTTGGTGTTGTCCTTTGGCTTTCATGTGCTATCCTATGGGGTCGATACGCAAATCATCATCTCCATCTCGAATGACTTGCAATGGGTGGCGGAGAGGTTCAGTCAGTGTATGTCTAGCATTATTTGCTGGATGAAAGACAATTCACTGAAAGGTACCAACTCATGATATTTTCCTCAATCCAACTCATGATATTTGCCTCAATCCATCCTTTAGACAAAATACTACAGTGTGAATCACAATTATAATCCTGAATACCAGTGAGAACACAAAAGAGCCACTGTCTTTCGTCAAACAACCAAATCCAAATATAATGCAATTAAGGGCATCAATTGCCCTGGAACATTTATTCCCACTCAATTTATATAAATACTGGTCTCCTCAGATGCCACCCTATTGCAAGTGACCTTGTATGCGCAATGTGCATGGTGATAAGGTATCATGCCCAAGTTCATATAGGGAGTGTGCATGTAAATGGGACATGAGACCATCAACATTTGTTTCCTGAGCAAAAACCCTGCTTCATTGGGATTTGCTCCATTTTGTATCAGAGTGATGCCCATTGGTTGTGAAGAACACTGATCTGCAACTACATGGAGTACTTTGGTTTTTCCATGGGGTTTTAGTTTATGCTGAGAAAGAGTCAAGGATGGAAGGAATTTCAATGTATTCACTCCTGACATCACATATTTATATCATGTTGATGGATCTTCATCCTTTGGTGGAGTGGAATATTGGTCTCCAAGAAGATGAAAGACAGCTGTAGTGGGCACCATGCATCTCCATTTTTGTCATGTTTCTTTGGTTTGAAGGACCCAAAAGGCACTGGAATGAGACCTTATGTGCTAATAAACAGATATTCAAACAAGAGTATGGATCAAGGAAGCCATTGTATTCCCGGGGAAACTAACCATAGGTGTTTTCCAAAAAGTCCAGCTGGCTATATTTATGGATGTATGCAAATTAAATGGATGGAGATCATTTTAACATCTGGCAAAGAATGCCAGTCATTTGTGCCTATGCTTAGTCTTCACTCCGCATTCTCCAAAGAAAACAAAGACATTTGCAAAGCCCCAACAACGTTAAACTATAGCTTGCCTCATCAACACCACACACACACTGGATGAGTAGGAAGTTCTTTAATCTGTCACGAAGGTGCACTAATTATAGCTCAGGTAAAACTTATAGGTTGTCACAATCACCGGTTTACGTTCAACTCCTAAAAAAAATCAGAACACACATTAACACAATATTCGCCCTTACTCTTGTAACCACCTCAAGCTCCCACCTCCCCTCACACCAACATACAGCAGTGGTTATTGAATTCCCAAAACTACTGCAGGCTCAAGAGCCATTTCCACATCATAGTTCGCCAACTCTCCCGAGTGATTCCTGTTTCTTGCCCAACTTCACCAGCACTATAACCTCTTGATTGAAACGATGTATGCATGCTTGCTTTTGTTACAGTGTGCTGGGAAGTTGTGTTTCTCTGGTTAGGGTATACAATGGGAAGATTCAAACAATTATAAACCAAAGTTCTCCATGCAACCACAGATCAGGCCAAATTTCTTGATGGAGATGTACTGAACATCTCCGGTAGGCCCAGATGACACCTGTGAAAGCACCCAGTAGGCTTACCTCATCAGGTGCTTCCACTCTGTGGGCCACTAGTCAAGAGTGAATCTTAGGGCATATGCAGTCCTTTCCTTCTCCACCTAGACTGCCTGGAAGAGTGTGAGACTGTATTCAGGCAGTCAGAATTACACACATAGCCGCACACAGGGTACTGGGTGGTACTAGAAACTGGTCTGATGTCAGCCAGCAGTTTTCAGCTGGAATGGAATGAGTGCCAAATATGGAAGTAAACTGCCCTTCAATACCAACCTTTGGAGAAACGTTGTCCCTCTTTTACCATTCAATATAAAAGCACCTAACTCTAGCTCTGTACACATCCGCTCCTCTCAAGGCTTTGTGCTTTCCACAATTACTTAGCTTGAAAAAAAAAAATGTGTTGAAAGGTTAAATTTCCCAAAAAAAAAAATATATATATATATATATATATATATATATATATATGTAGGTTTTATTTACTTATGGTTCAGATACAGTTAGCGTTGGACATTTCTGATGGTGGCATTCAAGTGTTTTGTTTCCAGGTCATGCTATCCTCAGAAGATGGGGGCATCTGATATTATCATCAAAAAATGTAGATTTACTCTGGCAGGCAAAGAAACGGACACGTGGTCTATGTCCTCAAACAGACTGCCTTGGAACAGCTAATGTGATGATCTAAAGGTGCTTATTTCAAACTTTATATTTTCACATTACAAGTTTCGCTTGAGTTTCGAGAATTGAAACTGATGATCTCTGGACAACAGAATATGTTGTCTGTCTTTCCTTGCAAATTTCTGAAATTGAGAATAATGCAGCTCTCCTTTTTGGAGACTGGTGGGATGCTATGAACTGTCCTATTGCAAAAGTGTACACCTTGCTGACCTACACAGGGTCTATTGGTCAAGTAAGTAGACAGGTTTAAATAGGAGTAATAGTGTGCAATTCTCTCTCGTTTTTCTAAAATTGATTTAATTTCTAAGGTAAGTAGATGAACCTCTTAGATTCAAAGAAGGATATGTGAGGTGCTTAATCTGTGAGGATTTATCAAAATGTTTGGACAGAATGAAGTCCTTTTCGACCCTTTCGTGGCACAAATTAAATTCATGCAAAAGAAGAATTATTGAACAGCTGATGGGAACACTATATTACAGGTTGACATTTAGAACACCCCACTGATGTAATGATCAGTTTACAGTATTTTGTGTGGATCTGTCATACTTGTATCATTCATTCCCCAGTGTAGGAAAAAATATGGTTAATGCTCCAGTACTTAATTAACAATGATCAATGAGATTATGCCATTTTAACAGATCAAAATGGCAACCTGAACATTGGAGTGTACTGCCTCTCTGATGGCACATGAATGACATAACCTGCATGTATAATGAGTTGCACTCCTCAATGCTCTTATACCGAACGGTGCCATTGCAATAGGGGACACGACAGAGGCAACAGTTGCTCCGAAAGCACCAGTGCACTTTCAATAACAGGACCACGCCCCCTCTGAGTGAGTTTATGAGCGGCCAGGCAAGTTTATATTGGCTCAAAGATCCGAATGTGCATTTCCCGCCAAACCATATGCTGGATGTAACGCTACATAATTGGGCCGACACACACTATGCTTAAATTCAGAATCCCACAACTGCTGTTGGGCGAGGTGTCATGTAGTCTATGTAGTCCATTTTGGATTATTACAATATTCGGAAAAAAAGAAATGATATCAGCAACAGTAGTACAGACTCTGGTGAAGAAAAGGTGTCAGGTTTTTGGGGCGGGAGCCTGTGATTTGGTGCACCAACCTGCAGTTACCCACACAAATGGTGAGTCTACGCAGAGAAAATTCATTCAACCGTGTCATAGCCAGATTTTACTGTCACCTCAATCCAATCTTTACAACCGAAAAACAATTTAATGGCATTTTGTACAGATTTGGGGGGAGGATCTGAATCATAAATAAGATCTGTGTTTTTTTGTTTTTTTTAGGAAATACATGATTAAAACTGCTATTTATTTTACAGAATAAACGTAGGACGGAAAAAGGAATGCTACATTTCAGCACACAACACACAATAGGGACACATACTGTTGGTTCCCAAGGGACAGTGCACAAGTGAGGGCTGCACATGGCCTTCTGGGGGTGCCAAAGGTATCATGCCTTAGCAGGTATGGAAGTTTATATGGGTAGCAAAAGTGCGCAAGAGAAATGTGTAGCTCACTGATCATGTTGTTTAGAAAATGCTGCTTTCATTTAATTGAAAACATCCTGGAGAACTAACCCTTCGAAATATGGGCAAAACTGAATGTTTTCTCTTTTACACTGTAGCAGAGGTTTCGCCTTGTCACATAAGCTCTCTATGTCATTTTGCGGTTATGTACGATAAATATACCTTTACAGTGGCGTAGCAAGGTCAGGTGGTACCCGGTGCGGAAAATTTCTTGTCACCCTTGGCTTGACAAAATGGCAAAAATATGTGTTTAAAACACATATTTTTGCGATTTTGTCACCCCCCTCAGTGATGACACCCGGGGCGGCCGCACCCACCGCACCCCCCTTCCTACGCCAGTGTACCTTTAAAGCAATAATGCTGCTATGGGGCCTGGCACTGCCATTGACACTGTTTGCACATTCAAGCTATATGCCTGTTTTACCACAAAAAGTGCAGATATATGAGGATGGTCTGAATTTCACACATTCAAAAGCATGATATTCACCATGCTTCTTGCCCAAACCCTTCTCAATAGGGCCAGAACAATGTGCACTGTTTCGGCCAGTTCGGATTGACTGATCAGACTGTCCGAAACAAGGAACACTTCATTAATCAGACTTTTCATGTTGCACCTGTTTGGCCACCCCATTGCCTGGACATGGGTTTCTGCAACTAGGGAGAGGAACAATAGCCAAGGGTAGCCCAGAGAGTTGGTGAAACGGCCAAAGGAGCGAGGAACTGGCCTTCATCCCCCTTATAGTCGGTGAGTCAGATTATGTATATTCACCCACTATTGATCCTGTGTGCAGGACAAAGCTTATTCCAGCCAGGTCAATGTGTCATTTTGCCACCAAGTAAGCATCACAGCCTATGACAGCGCCCCCCCCTGACCAGCACCTTATACTGCCTCCACTGATCCATGGCTTGTGCCCATGCCTGCCTGAATTTACTCCAGACTAAGGGCCCTATTTAGAGTTTAGCAGATAGGATACTCCATCACAAACGTGGCGGGCGTCCAGTCTGCAATATTATAAGTGCATTATAGCCTACGGCACTTGTAATACGATGGATGGGATATCTGTTGTGTTTTCTTAGAGTATGTCATCTTCAAAAACCTTAATAAGGTCCAAAGGGTTCCTGTACGTCCAGGAGCAAGGCACTGGGGAACAGACATGGAAGCAGAGGAGCCCATTCCAAGAAATGGCAGCTTGCACAGTCAGCATATGCTATTGTTTGCAGTGTGATTAAATAAAGAGACATTTGTGAGATCTGCTGGAATTTGAACTTTATGAGTATTCTGACCACTGAGCTTGGGCACAGGCGGCTTCCTAATCTCTCACTGTTGGGGTGGACGTGAGTCAGACACATTGCTTTGAGAGGGTAATAACTCTGGGTAATACGAAGCAGCTTTGCAAAGATTCATTGTAAAAAAGTCAATTTCTCCTCATATATTTCCCAACAGGGGATTTTAAGGCCACAGTGATGCACAGCATTTAATTTAGCTGATGGATAACAGATTTTCAAAACAACATGGCTCAAGCGTTAGCAACATCTTATCACTTTGGTGTATTTAAGGCTAAGCTGCTGCAGAAGGACATGTTGGCCTGTGGAAACAGTAAACAGGAAGCTCTGTATGACCCCAGGGACCCCATGCACAGCCCGACCATTTGGCTACTCGATGAGCTCCAAATAAAGGTCTGACCGCAGAAATCTGGGCAGCGAGTCTTTCTCCATCAGGGCGTGGATCTTCTTCTGGGCCAGGTCGAAGCTGGTGGTTGATGGCTCCACCAGGTGCTTCAGTGTCACAGCCTTAGTGAAATGGTCAATGTTAACCTGCAAGAAATGACAAAAATTGGAGTTCATTGTAAGGGATGGATAGATTTTTAATTCTTAATTTATGCTGGCGGTGGGCACAACACTCATTTTTGGTGCCCCGGACTTATTGTGGACTACCACAAACAAGAGAGTAAAACAGTAAAAGTAAATGGAGGAGGGAGAGGAAAGTAGGAAAACCGCAACAAAGAGAGCAAGAGTGAATGAATAACAGCCTACAAGAGTGAGATAAAGAGACGGGAAGCATTGGTTAGTGTAAGAAAGAGGAATTCGATTGAATTAAGACTGGACTACCTTGATGTTGGAACTGGCACTTTTGGGTTGGCTGAAGCAATACCACAGTCAGGCAAAACCTACCACTCCCATCAGGGGTGAGTGATTACACACACTGTATAACCTGCGCTCATCCATGGGTAGCTTGGCACTGAGCAGTCAGGTGTACTACAGAGGCAATGTGTAAAGCATTGCCACAGCACTTACGGTAAATACCTTGAGTGTCACAAAAGAGACTTCACAGCAGATGTATGTAAATAACGTTTGTATTCAACACACATAATATTCAACACCACATGAACATCATTTATTTCTGGGCATAAATGACATTTGGAATTATTAATAGCATAATTAGGTCCAACCATGTTTGAGTGACTTCAGCAATATGCACACTTGGGAAAGATCCTATTCTACACCCGTCCCCCAGCACCCTTAAGTGGTGCAACATGTCGTCCACCCCAGGCCCACCCTAGCAATTCTTATAATTCAATACTACACAGTTAGAGGGTACACGCCGGGTCACAACGATATCGAAAATATGTACATACACAGAATTATACCACTTGCTAGCAGCACCGCAGGCTGAGGCCTCCTGGGGAAAACCAATGTCAAACGAAACGCTTTCTGGCAAGAAATCAATGTATCGGTCAAACTGCCGACCAGTGTTGTTAATCTCGGGCATTTCACCAACTGTCACTCCCACACCACACTCACTCCGCACCGACATGTGGTGCAATGGATATCAGGCAAGTCTGTACGAAACACGCTTGTGTACATACGCACTCAGTACCCTAATGCGGTGCAACTGATGCCCAGCAGGTCTTTTGACTGCACACTGCAGACCCCGTGGCCCAAATCCTCCCTTCACCCTCCAACTCACTCTGACTATCCTTAACCCGGTCCTCCCCCTAGGCACTTTGCAGCTGAAGTCACTATTAGTCAGGGTCCCAGGGAAGCAGATGGGGGTAGAAAGCAAGGTTAATTAGGATGCAGGTTTCAAAAGGGGGTTGGGAAACCACTTGAGAAATTCAACCACAAGATGTGGAGCAGAAAGGGCTGAGGGCAATAGTCGGTCACACCATAGGGGTCCACAAGCGTCCTTCTAGCCCAAACAATCACTCTCACCACCCAGGGCCGAGCCGTGCAATACTACCTGGCAACACGATGCAGTCGGGCAAGACAGGGTGAGGAGAGAGCAGCTGGTCCATTGCGCTGAGGGCACAATTAATGAATAGGAAATACAGCAGGGGGGTCCTCTCAGAAAGAGGAGGCACACGGTCAGGTACATGTTGATCAGAGTGGCACACAGGAAATCTGGGCACCACGTCTGGCACGCAATGATACAGGTCGCACCAGACCATTCCGGTCACACACAACAAAGAGTTGCAAGGTCCAGTGCAGGTCAATATTGGCCACACCAGATAATTCCAGTCACATACACACAGACACACACACACAATGAACAGTTGCAAATTCTGTACCCTCCTGGAAATGAGGCACAACGTCAGGTCACACCAGACAGTTCCGGTCACACACACAGGTGCAAGTTCAGCAGTGCCTCATGAAGTAGAATGAGGCACTACTACAGGTATGCCCCCACCTCTGAGGCTCGCAACCTGGGAATCAGACACCGCATGCAATGATGATGCAGTCGGCGTGTCACACGAGAGAGATGCGGTAAGATCAACGAAGCGGGCCACACTGGACCCCGCAACTGGTGAATCCACTCACCACCAACAAAACATGTGTGCTTGCGAAGGTCCCCACAATGCGGGGGTCACATGCCTTAGATAAAGGTAGGACTTTGGGGCTCCACACAAGGCAATTTGGTCTACAGGCATAGTTCTTAGTGTCCTAACCACAGCGCGCTACCAGTCAGATTCCAGCATGCAATGTGGGCACTTGAGAGGGTACTGCTCTCCATGTGTCACAGGTAGATGGTGTGGGTCCCTCATAGAAGATCTTTGATGTCCCTATGACCTCTGAAAAAACAGGGGGCAAGCTCACCAAGCCCTTGGAGAGCACACTTCAGGGTGCCACACAGAAGCAGGTAATCCGCCCAGGCCAGACACTATTCAGGAAGGACACGCAGTCCTTTTCAATGGCAGTAATCCTCCTTGTGCACAACAGAGTCCTCTAGCAGTGTGCATTACGTAGTTCCAGGTTCTACATTCCCACATACCAACAAACATATATCACCCTTTGCTGCAATATGGCACCAGCTGTTATACTGGAGTGTACCTTTGAAGTTGGGGGTGGTTTAAAGGGTCTCCCTTTGAACCATAGATGTCTCCCCTAAATTTCAGTCCTGTCTGCCATGAGGCCTTGTAATGCAGATCTTAATCTGTAGTGGGGCCAAGATCTGGCTCCGCAGGCCAAGTGTCAAAATCTCCTCCTACAATCTCTGCAGCCAGGCCTGCAAATGGCAGTCTGTTGTTCCAATTGAATGCCCAGTGTTTTATGACTGTCGCTAGGGAATCCCCAGATGTGCTCCCCCAACCTCCAGTATGGACTAGAGAAAAGCAGCAAGGCACACAAAGAGCTTTAAAGCTTAGAAATGCCCACTTTCTAGTAGTGGCATTTCTACCCGAATCATGACAAAGCCACCTTGACCACTGGCAAGGGGTTGTCACTGTGATTCTAATGATAAGAAACATCATGAGGCTGCTCCACTGCAATCCACCATTGCAGCCTGAAGTAATTTCACCCATGCTAGCCTATGGGGAAAGCAAACCGCATAGGTAGTGAAAACACACATGGGAATTCCTCTCCACCTGGGCATGTCACACACGCATGTGCCTGCCCTGCCTTTCACCTACCACTCGCTTCTCCCCTTAAGACGTACCTTAGGGGTACTCGGGTGGTAGCAAAAGGTCCTCTCAGGATGGCTAATGACTTTAACAGGCCAGTCTAAGTAGATGCGCAATTGAGCACACCGGCCTACAATAGCAGGCTGGACAAGTATTTAGGGACACCATTGGTGCAAAGAGCACACCAGCCTGTAATGGCAGGCTGGACACATATTTAGAGACACCATCAGTACAAGTGTGCACACAAGCCTGCAATGGCAGGCCAGACCCATGTTTAGAAGATCCTCGATGCAGAGCGCTCACTAGCCTGCAATGCCAGGCTGGATACTTTTTAAGAAACACAATCGGTGCAAGTGCGCACATCAGCCTGCGATGGCAGGCTGGAACCATACTTAGAAACACCATCGGTGCAAAAGCGCACACCAGTCTGCAAAGGCAGGTGTGACACTTATTTAGGGACACCATCGGTGCAAATGCACAACCATAGCCTGCAATGGCAGGCTGGACCCGTGTTTGGAAGCACCATGTGTGCAAATGCGGACACCAGCCTACACTAGCAGGGCTGGATCCAGGATTTAAGACATTAAAGGCACCAGTGCGCACACTGGCCTGCAATGGCAGGCGGGACACAGGTTTACAACCACCAGAGGAGTGAGTGCGCATGCACCGGCCGGACATGGCAGACCTGACCTATGCTTTAGAGCCCTCAGGTGAGCACCACTTCCTGTCGTGTGCAGAAGGGTGCACACACTTTCACACTGTACTTAAAGTGGGAAAGAGCCCCAGGCCCTAAGGCCCTAAAAAGAGAATCAGCCACACCCGGGAAGTATCCCATGGGGAGGTCCGACCCCCTAGGTAGGGAAATAAAACATGGGGGTTCATCCCCACGATGTGGTGGTAGTGAAAGGCCCATGCACTTTCCTGCTGCAGTACGGTGGAAAAGTGCCCAGAGTCCTAAGTTCAGGAAAAGAGAGTTGGCAAAAACCAGGAGGACAAAACGCAAAATGTTTCAGGGAAATCCCCCTAAGAAGGGCCATGTCCAACACTTGGTATTCGGCAACCCTGGTGTTCTCCAGTGCTGGCTGCAGGTGCCTAAGTAAAACTTTGGGTGCCTCCACTTATGTTTTTACAAATTAAGCACTGGATTTCATCTGGTTTTCAGTCTGAGCAAATGAGAAATAGCAGAGTTTGTTAGTGTGGTCTAAGAATAAACCAATCAAGTCGTGGTAAATCATAGAAAATCTGTACGTTTTTTTGGACTTTGGGCTCTATGTGTTAAGCAGGTAAATTAAGGTAAATTCTTCTGGTAACATAGAAAAGTCAATTAGGTTGATTAAACACCATGAACAGAAATATTCAGTTCATAGATGCCATTGGAGGCTAATGAAATTTTCTCCAAAGTAGCTCAGTATGTATCCCAAATCGATATGTGCATTTGGATCGCGCAAAAACCCATTGTAAGTGCTCAACTGGAATTTTCATCTATCTCCCCAGAGGTTACTGAAAAACCTTAATCCAGAGGTGCAGCTGTCATTGATGCTATGGGTTCAGTGACCCCTGAAAGCCCTAGGCGCTGAGGACCTAGTGACCTGAATTTCAGCTTCCTTGTTGCCCAACCAGGTCTACTTTCCTTGCTATATCACTGCATTCATTCAACCTGCGTGGAAGGCATTATTTCCATTGTATGCATGTAGTTGTAAATGAGGTTTTTCGGAAAATCAAAAACAAAGCAAAAATGCATTTTTTGCAAATTATTTTTTCTAGTACGTGCTAACTCTAAGTAAGAAACCAGAACTCAATGTCATATTGCGTATGGTATGTCAACACACTCTTCTTTTTGCCTTGCACCATGGACTGTTTGTTTTATGCACTTACTGGCCAACGCCTTTATGTGTGTCCAGTTTATAAATATGACAGACTTTAAAGAGCTACCGGTGCCTTGACCAGGAAGTAATCTGAGTGACAGGAAGCAATCTCCGTGCTTCCTGCTTCAGAGGCCTCCAAAACAATCGGACACTGCTTGGAAGTTTTATGTATCCCTGGTGGAATATTGACGTATGTCACACACATATTGCATGTCAAGCATGCCTGTCTAGTGAGTGAGCCTAGCACTGGTAACACGTTGTGCTGGGAAAAGGACAGCGAGGAAATTCCTGGTGTGCAAGTTTATTTTGAACGGCATTCACTCACACAGGACTCACACGTGTTGTAAATTCCAGTCAAAATAGCCTATTGAATTGTTTTATGTGAAGAAATGTAGTCATTTTATAATGCAATAAGTTAATATTAGCATGCTAAATTGCCATCTTTGTTGGTTGCTTTTGTAAAATTAGGTAACATTCCCATGATCCCAGGCATGTTGCAGAAATAATTATTTTGATTGATCACTTATTCACACTTCTTTTGTGCACCAGCTCCAATGCTAAATTTGTAAGAGTAATTTCCAGGACCCAAAGGTTTTCTAAGAAGCCCGCAGCAGCTCTGTCAAATAACTAGGGTGCCAAATACCAAAGCTGCATAGCCTTAATTCCACCCTATGCCTCTTACATCAATGACAATACACTCCCTGGCCCTTTATCTCAATTTTTGAAGGATTTTTTCAGTTCTACTCTGCTTCTTTGTCACTCTTTTTACACCGTTTACTTCCTCCTTCTTTTATGTTTTTTTCTCACTTGCTCAGGGTCTGATTAGGGAAATAAGTGGCGGCCCCCAAAAATGAGTGCCGGTGGTCCTCACCTGCAACCACTCGCTTAAATTAAGCATTGACCAGCGGACAGTACCACTCTCGATTCGTTTATTTGATAGTTCAAGACTGCAGTCTCATCATCAAAAATGCATAAGCAATATGTAAAAAAGAAGGTAAAAACATTAAAATGATTAAACACCAATAACCGGGTATAAAATCACATACAGTGCACAGCCAAACGCTTAGAATCATCCTAAAATCAAATTCATACATGGTGCATTTGGGACGTGGCTGATTATGCTGGCCCTAGTGCTTTAGTTCTAATTCCCCAAGCTATGTACAAGAATTTAGAAACAGCCACCACCACAATAGTGGCGGTGTCGCTTTTGTATATTCTAAAAGCTCCCACTCGAATTTCTATGCTAAGGGATCTGCACAAGGGGACGATCCATTTGTTTCTAAGGTTAGCATAGAGTGGGCAGAAAAACAGCAAGTGTCATCACTTTCTTGGACAGTTTTACAGTAGAAACAACAGCCAGATCCTTGCTTCTGCTTCCCCCAGTTAGCAGTAAAAGCTGCTATTGGGAGGGCCGTGTACCGACATTGGAGGAAGAGGGAGCGGGCATGCATCGGGCTGATGAAATGACAGTTCCACTCTAAGTTATCCATGTTGAAAATAAGAGTCGGAGTGTCTATGCTGAGAGAGTGGCATGGGTTGAGAGGGTGTCTGAGGTCAGGGGAGGCTGCTGTCAGTCTGAGGGAGCCATCCATGCGACCCCCTCATGCCTTAGGAGGGTTTCACTCAGGGCCAAGCTTTTTTTGTGGCTAAAAACCCTGCACAAGCCCCTTCTGATTTTTCAAGCTGGATGTTCAAGCCAGGAAATTTGTTCTCAGGGTTCATGAACCCAGAAACTGTAGGTAAGGAACACCAAACCAGTTGTGACCAGGTGGAGCACTCTCCCACCTGGGGACACCACCCTGCCTGAACGCAATGCAAACTTGGTCACCAACATGTCCGACCTGCTCATGAAAGCCTTCAATTCCAACTCTTACTAAAGGACTATATTCTCCCATGAGATGCAGCAACCAGTACATTTAAAACATTCATTCATATGCAGACTGCTAATGTCACCCAGGATGTTACAATCACAATGCACACCACACAAATTATACTGGATGCCATTTGCTCCAGCATAACAAACCTCTCATGCTTCCCTCCTAGACAACTTCAAAGTTGTCTTTGGCTGTGTCACACCCACGGGCAACAACAGAAACCAAAGATGAAAGTAGCACAGCACATGGGCACCAGCATGTAGGCATATACACTGAGTCGCTTGCACTAGAGCACCAAAACTGACACAGGGAAACTACCAGGAGAGACACATATTGGAACAACACTACTAAGACATTGAATACTGATGGAGGACACCAAACACGGACTGTAAGTAAGTTTATTTGCAGATTAATTAAAATCATTGCAATATTGAGCCATACAGGATGTTGAATAAAATTATTGCTAAGAGAAAGCATTATTAATTAAAAAAGAAATTCATAGTTAAAAACATCTTACAGTGCGGGGGCGTGGCTAGCGCCTGAGGAGGATGGCTGCTGGCGCCTGACACTCCCGGGAAGGCGGAGGGGATTTTGGTCTCGACAGGCGGCAAACCCACTGCACGGCATCCCAAACTTTCAGCTTTGCCGTCGGAAATGTAGCGGAGCTGAATGTAATCCCTTTGAACTCCCGCAAGCGAATATAAGAAAAGGTATTTTGCACTCGGAGCGCTTCTCACACGGACCCTGCCGCCATTTTGTCCGCTCCGCTTGCTCTCCACACTTTTCCCTGCACATCTCATTAAAATTCCAGCGCTTTCACCGGCAATGTTGTCAAAGTGATTGATGCGCCCTTGAACTGAACTGCCGCGGAAGGAATTAAGAGATGTTATGAGGTTCTTTTTTTTTTTCCTTTTCTCCTCATATGTTTGTATTTTTTGTTTTAAAAACGAAGTACCTCTGCACTGGTCTGGCCGCCATTTTATGTTCTACATTCCGTGAAGGTATTTTTGCAAATATCTCTCTCAAGAAATACTGAAATGTGCTGAAAGCTTCAATTTACTTACTCTTTTGAAAATAACCTGCAATGCTGTAATATATCTCTGTGTTTCAACGCTCTCAAAGTTCTCCCTCATGTACCTGCGTGCTATTTTGCTTTCATCCTGATTATATCTCATTTGTTTTAATTGTGGGTCATTGCTAGCTATACTGGATATGCTATTTTATTGGCCTACTTTTAACTTCACTTATGGATGAGGTTGTCAGAAGGAGTCGCTTGCAGTATGTTGCTTTGACTATTGCTTATGAATCTCTTCTCCTATTTGCACCACATGAGATGATATAAATATCTATATTGTTTACAAAACTATGAGACTGTTCGTCCTAACTCCTCTGACCTGCTATAGCTGAATGGGCAAAATACTCAAAGTTGCTTCACTTTCATCGTCTCAGCTGCGCAATTCCTCAATCCGTTCTAAATCTCGTTTAGATTGTGATACCATGGATGACCCATCGAACACTTCACCTAAGAACGTCATAGCCACCAATATTACAACCTCCTCCGGCACAAACAAAACACCAAGTAAACGTCTAAAGAAGGACCCTCCTTCTCCTCCCAAACAAACGTCTTCGGTCTCTTTGGGCTTACTACTTGAGGAAATTAGAGCCCTTCGTCCATTTGTTGAGGAGACTAATTCTCAAATACAAACTCTAACGGAAAGATGGTCAAGCTTGGAAGACAGAGTCACTACAGTAGAACAGTCCCTTGAATCCTTGACTTCTGCCAGTTGCAAGACTGATGCTCTTCATTCTCAAGTGTTGTCTCTTCAAAAACAAGTCGAAAACTTGGAAAATAGAAATAGACGGAATAATCTCCGTATTTATGGATTATCAGAAAATTCGGAGGGCTCTGATCCTATCAATTTTTTCAAGTCATTCTTACCCAAAGTACTTAATTTGCCTCAAGACACCCAGCTAAACATCCAACGAGCTCATCGTTTGGGTCCTGCTCCTACATCGTCTTCTACCAGTATGAGGAAACCAAGAGGGGTTATCTTGTATTTCCTAGAGTACACTGACCTACTTAAAGTTCTATCAGCAGCTAGAGCAGCTAACCGTGTTTCTTGGGCAGGAAATACTTAGTTTTTCTCTCAAGATTATTCAGAACCCACTGCTAGCGATGAGACCTCAACTTCGATCTATTGGAGCTCGCTATGGCCTTTTTCACCCATGCCTCTTCAAAGTTACTTTCAATAACAAGACTACCACATAAGAAGATCCTCTAAAATTGAAAAGCTTTCTCAACTTCTGTCACGCGGACTCTATGGATACATCTGCATCTTCCTCATCAACTAACAAATAGTTGTCGCTGTTCTGTTTTGACTGCGTTCTTATTTGAATGTTGAGGTTTTTTTTAATAATTACTATTGATGTTTTTATCTGTTCATGTTTGAATGTAGCCATGGATCCCCATCTTCTGACTTTTGTTGATATGTTTACGTTGTTGCTGTTCTGTATTAATTGAGCACTTATTTTTGTATCGCGTTTTTTCATAATTACTGTTGATGTCCTATTTGTTCCTGTTTGATTGCAGTCAATGCTTCCATTTTCTGGTTTATGTTGATTTGCTTATTATCTTCTTTCTCTTATCGCAGGTTCTGCTCCTTAGATATATTTCCCCATGTGTTATATCGCTCGTCGTTTCACGCCCCTTCCCGCTCCCGCTTGATGTCTGGAGTCGTCACTCTTCCATGTGGCCCCATCTCCCCCCACCTTATATGTGTCTTAGATTATTTGTATGTTCTTTGTGTTTTCTCTATTGTGTTACGTACTATTTCTTTCTCTTCACCCTCTTCTTTCTCTTTTTCCCTCTCCTCTTTTCCTTCATCACACCCGTTCTTTCCTAAGCTATCTTGTTATTCCTTCATATTCTCGTCGAATGACCTCTTCAACTTATTCACTCCCTTTTTTCCCTCTCTCTTTTCTCTTTCTTCATTTTTTCAAGTTTAAAATGTTATACACTATTAATGGCATCTTATCTGTATGTGAATGGTATATGCATTATGGTTGGTTCATCTTAATATTCATTTTTTCCCCTGATTTATGGCTTTAAAAATCATTACATGGAATGTTAAAGGTTTAAATTCCCCTATTAAAAGACAACAGGTTTTATCTTATCTATCTAAATTGGACGCTAAAATCGTTTTGCTGCAGGAAACTCATCTTACTGAGTCTGAATCTCTAAAGCTCAAAAAGAATTGTGTTGGTGAACTCTTCTTTTCCCCTGGGGATGGCAAACGAAATGGTGTTATTACTTTAGTCCACAAATCGCTGCGGACTTCCCTTGTTGCACAAGAAAGAGATGATGAAGGTAGATGGTTGTTTACTAGGTTAGAGATTGATGGCGTTTTGCTCTCTATTTTTAATGTTTACGCCCCTACTTCTGGCGATGCTCCCTTTTGGTTCCATCTACAACAACTGATTTCCCACAATTTTTCTAGTAATGTTATTTTAGCTGGTGATTGTAATCAAATTTTTGATCCTTTTTTAGATCGGAAATCCACAGTACCCTTCGCCCCTTCCAAAGCACACAAAACTTTCACACGAGTTATTAAACGCTCACATTTAATTGACGCTTGGAGACTATGTAACCCGTCCTTGCAAGAATTTACTTTTTACTCCGCACCTCATCAGACCCAATCAAGAATTGATTATGTTTTTACATCACATAATATCTCTCAATCACTAATCTCTGCTGATATAGGTCCCATCCTTATCTCCGACCACGCTCCTATCTCCATCTCATTAGACTTAGTGCCTCATACACCATATCCCAGGAGATGGAGATTCAACAATACCTTGCTTTTGGACCCTCATTTTAATTCTTCCTTTATTTCTTTTTTTAATGAATATTTCCTCTTTAATAATGATGATACTATGCCTTTTCACATAATATGGGACGCTTTCAAGGCTTCTGCTCAGGACTTCATTCATCGTTACACTTCTAATAAACGAAAAACTGCCCGGGCTTTAAACAATGAACTCCTCTCGACGATAAAGAAATTGGAACATATTTATTACACTTCCAAATCGAAGGAATGCTAAACAGAGCTCATTAATGCCAAAATCCAATATAATAAAGACACAACTGACGCTGCCTCTTTGTTTCTTTTAAGAACTAGTGCTAAGTTCTATGGAGGACAAAATAAATCCGGTAAATTATTAGCTAATTATCTGAAGACTAAACAAAATAAATTACATATTGAATCCATAACATCGGACACAAACACTTGTAAGTACAAAGACGCTGACATTTTACAAGAATTTGTTCAATTCTACGAGCAACTTTATACTCCTGAAATTCATCCCTCTGAGGATGAGATCTCCCTATATCTCTCTTCAATCCACAAAAATCCGAATCCTTCTCTACGTCTTGACCTTATAGAAACGGATTTGACTTCGACTGATCTACTTACTGCTCTTAAATCCCTTAAAAAAGAGAAGGCCCCCTGTCCAGACGGCTTCAATGTTGAATTCTTTTTACACTTTGCCCAAATAATCCTCCCTAAGCTTCATTCTTTAATTTCCTCTTTTCTTTCTTCTGGTAATTCCTCTGGGACTTTTCTAGAAGCCTTAATCTGTCTTATCCCCAAAGAGGGGAAGGACCTACATTAGTGTAAAAACTATAGACCCATTTCCCTAGTCAACATAGATTACAAAATCTTCTCGAAATCATTAGCTTTCAGATTGGAATCTTTTTTGCCCCAACTCTTAGGTAAAGAACAATCGGGTTTTGTTAAAGGTCGATCTATTAATGATAATACCCGTTTGTTTTTTGATATCATCTCTAAGTCGCCAAATCTTACAGAACCCCTCGCTGCCATAGCCCTAGATGCCGAGAAGGCTTTTGATAGAGTTTACTGGCCTTTCATTTTTCAGACATTAAAATGGTTTGGTTTTGGCCCAAAAATCATCTCCTTGATCTCTTTACTGTATTCCAACCCTAAGGCCGCCATTTTTGCTAATGGTCTTACTTCTTCTTACTTTACTTTACATAGAGGTGTGAGACAAGGCTGTCCTCTATCTCCTTTCCTTTTTAATTTAGCTCTTGAACCCTTTTTGTCTAAAATACGACAGAATCAATCCATCACGGGCTACTCCTCTAAATCTTTACAGGTCAAATTAGCTGCTTATGCTGATGATATTCTTTTATTTCTCTCCCAACCCCTTACTTCATGCCGACTTTTTTGAATGAAGTTAAATCATACTCTTTAGTTTCAGGCTATAAGTTAAATAACGATAAATGTGAAATTTTGCCCCTATCCAAATACACTTTAAAAGAAGATTTTTCCTTGTCTAATTTTACTTGGAGCCCCTTCATATAAAATACCTTGGTATTTGGTTTACTTCTTCCCTCAAATAATCAATTCCGCTTAATTTTAATAAATGTATTGAGAAACTTACTTCCCTCACGACCAAATGGCACCCTCTATATCTCTCATGGTGGGGTCGTCTTGATACCATTAAAATGATGTTGACACCCATTATTCTTTATCTTCTTTCTAATATACCAATGACTATTCCCACAAAATGGTTTCATAAAATAAATTCCATTCTTATTTCTTTTTTGTGGCTGAATAAAAAACCCAGAATGTCCTTACTAAAGTTGTCGCGTCCGAAATCTGAAGGGGGTGTTCGATTCCCTGATTTTCCTAAGTACCACAGGGCATTCTTATTGAAACATTTATCCAAGTGGTTGTCGGTTCCATCGCCTGATCTTCCTCTCTGGGTTGATTTGGAGAGCTCCTTCCTTTCCCCGTTTTCTTTTCAAGAATATCTATCTTTTACGAGGAAACCGCAAAACTTACATACACCTATTATTAAATATTCATATAATAGCTTGAATAAACTTCTTCATGTTGAGCCACATGATTTAAATACATTTCTCAACTCCTCCATATGGCATAATAAACTCATTTGCATTAAAGGGAAACCAATTTATTGGAAAACCTGGAGAGATAAAGGCATCTTGTGGGTACATCAGTTATTTGAGAACAACTCTTTTCTCACTTTTTCAAAAGCACGCTCCCTGTACCGCTTACCACTATCATTCCTACACAAATTTCTAGTCCTACGCTCTGCCATACTAGATTCCTATACACACTTTCACTCCTTGCCTCTTGCCCCTATACCTTTGGACCACGCCTGACTAAATATCATTTCCAGATCATCGAAGGCCTCCATCCTCTACTCCTGTTTATTATCCACGCTCTTACAGAGGTCCAAAACTAAGGTTGAACTTTCCTGGGAGACTGATTTGGGCATACAATGGCCCATATTTATTTGGAATAAGATTTGGACGAAAATTAGGAAATCTTCCAGGGCAGCCAGTACTACACAAACTCTTTTTTTTATTTACAATAGATTGTTATTAACACCAGCTTCCTTACACAAGATGCATTCTGACACTCCTGACTTCTTGTTGGTCTTGTTCATTCCCACAAGCTGATCTTCAACATTTACTTTTTTCATGCCCACAAGTTTTGCCGTTTTGGAAAGCAGTCTGGTCCCAATTCAATACCATCTTTAAAACTAACACTTCCCTGACATTTGCTAATATCATTCTGCTACTTGCTGGAATAAACCGAAATCACAAACGCAAATCATTGATCCGCTAATTGCCACTGCTTTTCAACAGATAACAAAAAATTGGAAGGATTCCTCCAAACTTCCGTACTTGGCTTGGTGGTACTCTATCTGTCATAATCATAGACTTGACACAACTTTTGTTTTTCCCATGTCCTTGAAGCAAAAACGATTACTTTTATGGTCCCCTGTTATGATGTTTTTAGATAATAGTGCTAAAAGCTCCTTTGCTCCAGTACCATCTACTCAGGAAGTTACTCAACCACCTTGATGTATTCAAATGTAACCTTAATTTACTCAAATGTAATCTTGTTTTATTTTACATGCTTGTTCTTTTTCAATTATTGTTCCCGTTGTCCTTTTCCTCATTCCCTTTTTTTTTTTACTTGTGCCATAGATCTTTTTATCTTATATAATTATTCGCCTTGATGCCATTGTTAGTATGTTAAATATTATTTCCTTTTGATGTTATATTACTTGTTACCTGATGATACATTTTATTGTATTCCCAATAAATTTTCTTTTGAAACTTAAAAAACATCTTACAGTGCGAGAACAATAATCTAAAACATTATGACTGGTGGTTCGGTAATGTACTCCATGCCCAAATTTTTACAAGTGATTTTATGCCAACTTCTATTTGGGAAGCAATTAAGAGACACCTTATGAATTAAAGGGAGTTCATTTTTGGGGCATCATGCTGTACCGAGGAGGTGTCCTTGTGCATTACAACGTATAGTCCATAAGGTGCTCCAAGCGCGGATATTCCCATAAAGATTTTCTGATTTCTACTTGGGAGACATCAAGTAATTTGCAGCCTTGGCGAAAATGAGTTTGACCGGACTAGATTGGGCGCTAGGGGCCTCCTGGTTAATGACTAAATTATTAAGTAGTAATAAAATGTAGGCGTACAATTCAGCTTACAAGTGCTAGAAACTTTATCTAAAGATTCCCTGTCCCATGACAGCCATTATTTGTCTGAAATGACTGAGTTGACTATTAATAGTTTGTTCACTTATAGTAGGAACTTGGCGGTCCTGCAAGTGAGCTGAATTGATTTGCTGTTCAATGATGTCAGCACTGCTATATGGCATGATCTCAACTTAAGGGCCCGAAAGGCAGGGCAGAGTAATTTCTGTCTTAGATGATTTACAGCAGGGCACATATACAGGAAATGTAGTAGGCTTTCATCAAATCGGCCACATAGATGGCAGAGAGAGTTCAGCCATCTTTGTTTCCAGGACGGAACCTGGTCTTTTGAAGGAAAGGCTCCCATTCGTGTTATTAGCACAGGGACTGTTCCTGTGTCATTGTCCACATGTCAGTGTTGGTACATATGTGTCAGTGTTGCACTGTTTGTTCCCCCCTCTGAGATTTCCTTGATGAAGGTTAATGTCTGTGTTTCTCTGTCTACCCAGTATCAGTTTCCTGGTGACAGTGCCTCAGCGTCAATGTCCTCATGTCAATTCTTCTGTGCCATTGTCCATGTACCAATGGAGGTCTTTCAATGCCATTGCCTCTGTGTCAGTGTCCTCTTATCCTAGTGTCTGCATTCCCAAGCATTGCCACTGTCATAGTAACTGTTGGCAGTGTTGAAGTGTCAATTGTCCCCATCAGTGTTACATTAGGGGAGTGGCACAAGAGCACTAATATAGATACAGGAACACATGGTTATCAGTACTGGCATTGGACAGTAGTATGCACCTTGAAAAGTCCATTGCTGTCATTAGCACTTAGCCTCAGATACTGTGAAACAGTGACAGTGGGACAGGTATAGTTATATGGACACTGGCACTGGAATGGTCACACTCGGCCAATGACACGGGTATAGGAATAATTAGCAGTGGGACCCTGACACAGGGACACAAACTGGCAAACGGACTCGTAGGAATGGAGACACTGAATGGGCACTGACACACAGACACAGTGAATCAGACTGACACTGGGGAACACTGCAACACTGACACTGTGGCATTCAGATACAGGGACACAGTGTCACTGACAAGGCCACTTGAAGTTATACAAAGTCATTGGCACTGGGACATAGGGACACTGATGCATGGACACAAGCCAGGTCTGGGAGAAAGACTGGGAGACCATGGACACTAGGAACATAGGCTTAAGACTGAACAAGTCTATCGTCCCAAATAAACAACTTTGGCCCTGATTATGATGTCAGGTGGACTTGCGTCCACCCGACACCATTGCGGTTTGGTACCGCCCGACCTTAGGTCGGCGGTTCCGACCGCAGGATTACAAAACATCCATTTGCCAATGGAGGCTTGTGCAGTGGGCGGAAAAGGCCCACAGTACAAGCTTCCATTGACAATTGGATGTTTGTAAACATCCCTGAACCGTGTGTGCCACACGGTGCAGGGGTGTTTAGTGGGGCACCAAAGGTGCCCCCCAGGCCCCATACCCCCTCCAGGCCCCATAGCACAGGGCCCTAAGACACTTTCCGACAGCCTTTTCATGACGGAAAGGACGACATGGAAAGGCTGTTGGAAAGTGCCACCATAATCCCAACAGCGGAGCTGAGCCTGGCTCTGCTGTCAATTGGGGAATATGGTGGCTTCCGACACTCCAACGGTCTCCTTGAGCCCATCGGAACCGCAGCGGAATCCCCCTGCTGGTTTCACTCTGCCTGCCATCATCCTAATATGGCAGTCGGTCTGGAACCCACAATGTCGGGCAGAAAGCCTCCGGCTGCTGCCAGAGGCTTTCCGCCCGACATCGTAATCAGGCTCATTGTAGTTTAACAGTTCCTAGCATCAAGAGGGCATAACATTGGTAAATGATGGCCATCAACAATATGTCCTAATCTTTATTCTTCAGGAAATATGGTAGCCTATCAACTTCAAAACACCTTTTCAGTTTCCAGTACTGTAAGAAGGCCTCGAGTTTTCTGCTGTCACAATAAAGAAAAGGGGACTTCAATCGGGCTAGGTAGGCTGCATATGAAGGAGAAGAAGGAGTCTTTTATCATTGTTGTTTGTGCCTTATTCAGCATTTAAATTACACTGCCTGCTAACTGCCCAGTTAATTTGCAAGCACACTGGGGGCAGCTACAGAAAGAGCAAGGTTTCAGTAAAGAGTGACGATAGGGACCCAAAATGAATTACACACTGTCAGTGGTTTGAGGTAGAATCAGTGCTTATTTTGTAACAAAAAACATAGGTCCAGAAGTACGAAAATGCAATTTTGCAGTTCCTAAATACCGACTCAATAGGAATCGCTATTTAGGAAATGCAAAATTATATGTATGAAATTACAGATTTCCTAATAGCGATTCCTACAGAGTAGGAATTGCTTTTATAAAGTCGCAATTAGGAAATCCCATTCCATTCGTACCATTGGGCCGGTTTTGCATTTCCAAAAAAGCAATTTCCTATTCAGAAATCACTATTTTGGAACTGCTAAACCAAGGATGGCTATGGGCATAATGCACCCCAAATATAGTGGTGCACATCTAGAGCACACATATGCCCTAGGGGCATGTGTGTGCTCTATTGCACTTTAAAAAAGCATCTTGTGGTGCTTTATTTAAAGTGCACAAGGTTACCATCAACTTTTAGTCGATGGTAATTGCATTTCCTAAATGCTCGTTTTGCATTTAGGAAATGCTTTGTACATGTGCTAAGAAATCGCAAATGGGAAATCCCTATTTGCGATTTCCTATTTAGGGAATCGCAAATTGTGATTCCAACTGGGTAGAAATCGCATTTTGCGATTCCCTAAAGGCCTTTGTACATGGGGAAACGGCTGTTTTGCATTTCTCAATGGGCCTAATTTGCAATTCGGCCGATTAAGAAATGCAAAAGGCCTTTGTACATCTGGCCTACAGTGCAGGGGCTCACAGTGTTTCTTAGCAGGCTGACTCAGCTTTTAGAATTCCAGGCCTGTCAAATACCAAGACTCCTTAGTTTTGATTCCACCTCATGCCTCTTTCTTCTACCACTTGATACTTTATGTCTCTTTTTCTTACTCTTGCACGTTCTTTTTCAACCCTGCTATCCCCCTTTGTTACTGTTTCTCTATCACTATTTTCCATCTTCAGCACTGGCAGCCCTGGCGGAGCAGGGCCTGCAGCCTGTGCTTCACTTGTTCTGAGCAAGGTGCTTTTCTCCGAAGTTGGGCTGACGTAATGTGAATGCTCATCACAGCCTTAGAGAAAGCAACCTTGCTCTTAGGATCATATCCAGTGCCAGAAACGCTCCCCATTCTCCCTTTGTTTCCGCTTCCTCATCCAATTAACTTCTCCAAATGGCAAAGGGGGCAAGAGTAAGGGTCGAAGGGAGACTTTAATGTGGGTACCATCACGACCGTAAAAAGGTTGATGGACATGCACTCATTCCATTTCCATCAACGTCTTTAAGGTCGTGTTTGTTCCCCTGTCCAAGGGAGCAGCAGAGGACTGAAGTTCGATGGAGCAGTGCAGCAAGGTACCTAGTTATGTGATACCTCACTAGGTTTGCCACCTTTCCTAAAGAAAAATACCATCCGTTCCTTCGCGTTTTAACTTTCTGCAAATCCCAGGACATGATGCTAAAACAGAATGACATCCTCTGTTTCATTTTTAACATCGTCAATCTTTCTTTACTTACTTTAATTATCATTTGGGTCATTAAGGCAGCTCTAGAACACATTTTAAAGCATTATAAGTGTTCACCGTGGGATCTCAGCGGGCTGCAGCTTGCTTATTGGGGCAGCATTGTGGATCGACAGATCATTAGTGAATGAGTGCGCTTTTGGGTGACATTTGTATTTTGCATAAGCAAAGAAAAGTGTTTTGGACACATAATGGAATGGCAGCCCACATGGGCATTACTAGAAACTGCCAATCCCATAAAACTTTGCACTGCTTGATACTCAAATGAGGACAATGATGTTTACAAGGGAATATATTGATGATTAATTGTGCATAGATTCATGCGTGCAGCCTTTGAAAAAGGAAGTTTTTTCTGAAACGCGCTTGGCAATGTTTTTGCGTGTGTGTTTGTGTGTGCGTGTGTATATATATATATATATATATATATATATATATATATATATATATATTACCTACTGGCGGTCGCCAGTAGGTAGTTAAAGTTAGGACCTCGTTTCTATTCAAAAAGCGTTTTTTGTTTTCCCAATAACTTTGGCGTCGTTTGACGAATCTTCGCGAAATTTTCAAAACTAGTGGGGCGCTCCGGTCAGCTCCTGTCTTGAAAGTTTTGGGGTGATTCATCAAGCGGGGGCCGAGAAAAAAGGGGGGTCCCAAAACACGTTTTCCCCATGTTAATTTCCATAGGAAACTTTAGACAAAGCTACAGCCCGAACTCCTGAACGGAATTACACCAAATTTGGCAAAAAGGTAGCCCTTGGTTCAGAAAGAGCCCTTTCTGTTAAATGGTGTAAATCCGTTCAGTAGTTGCTGAGAAATTAAAGAAAGAAAAAATGTATATATCTGAGCACCGAGGAAGGTTCGCGAACCCTCCCAGGCACGAGCTTCACTTTGATTGGCTGCCAACACTCCAAACCAGGAAGTGTTGGCGGCCATCTTGTGACTGGGTAACCGAGTCACAAGAAATCAGTAGAAAAAAGGTTAAAAAACAAGAAAAGGGGGCAGGGTAGAAACACCCTGACCCCCTAGGCCTGCTCAGGGGGTCCCACAAGGACCCCCAGGGCCAAGAAAAGCATTTTTTTGTTTTTTTTAAATGGCAGAATTCGCGTTGGGGTCGCGAATCTCGCGAATCCCGCCAAAAGTTTTTTAAAAAGCTGTGCTTCATTTTAATGAGGCCCCTGGGTGGCCCAGGTCCCGGGGGCCGCCACCTCCCCGGGGCTATGTTAGTTATGTGCGGGGGCCCCGGGGACTGCCACCTCCCCAGGGCTTCAAACAAAATGAATGCGTGGGGGGTCCCACCCCCCCTCGCTGCCCCAGGGACCGCCACCTCCCCGGGGCTTTTTTAATTGTATGTGGGGGGCAAGCAGCCCCCCGCAGCCCCAGGGACCGCTACATCCCCGTGGCTTTGTTTAAAAAATAAAAAAATATGAAGTGTGGAGGGGGGAGAGCCCCCCCACACGCCCCGGGGACGACCAGCTCCCCGGGGCACTCTTTATTCAATTTCGGGGGTCCGTTACAGACCCCCAGCCCCAGGGACCACCACCTCCCTGGGGCTTTGAAATGAAATGAGGGGGGCCACGCGGCCCCCCTCCTGGAGCCCTTGATGGCCCTGGGGACCACCATCCCCCAGGGCCGGCTCCTGCAGTGTCCCGGGGTGCCCACCCCCAGGACACTGATGTTTGCTATGGCAGGGCAGGAGCCGTGCGGCTCCCGCCCTGTCATAGCAAACTCTGCTTTGCTTCGTTGAAGCGAGAGCAGGGGAACCTGCTCTCACTTCAATTAGGCAAAGCAGAGGATTGCTTTTGGGCAAGGGGAGCTGCATGTCAGAAGCTCCCCTTGCCCAAAAGCAATGCCGGCTCCCGCAGGAGGCGGGGAGCTGGCGGGACTGTGGGGGCATTGGGGCTCCCCCCACGGTCCCCAACCATGAGGCCAGGCCCTGGGGGATGGGGTCCCCGGGGCCAGAAGTGGCCCGGGAGGTGGGCCACACGGCCCCCCTCCCCTGCAAACAAAAAAAAAAAAAAAATGGAAAGGCCGGCCCCGTGGATGGGGTCCCCGGGGCCATAATTGGCCTGAGGAGGGAGGCCACGGAGCCCCCCTCCTTAAAAAATATTTTAAAAAATATATATATATGTGGCCATGCCCCGAGGGATGGGGTCCCCGGTGCCGAAATTGGCCTCGGGAGGGGGCCGCGCGGCCTCCTTCCTGTTTTTTTGGTTTATTTTATTTTAAAAAGGGGTCAGGCCCTGGGCGATGGGGTCACTGACCATGTCATGAATGATGTAATATGTGACATCATTAGCAGTGCATTGCGGGGGCGCGAGTTATAGTTAGCTGAACTAACTATAACGGCCGAATTTCACTGGTTTTGTACAAGTGAAATGTCCAACTAACTATAACGTCCCTGAAACCTCTGGTTTTTTCAGTGAATATATATATATATATATATATATATGTGCATATATAGATGTATGTATATATATATATAATTACATGGAATGAGTGAGTTTGAATAAATACGCTTATAAGTTACAAGAGGAGACCGTACCTGATTGTTTCTTCGAGCAAGCAACATAAGGGATTTGGAACTTTGATATATATGTCACTGACCATGTCATGAATGATGTAATATGTGACGTCATCAGCAGTGCATTGCGGGGGCGCGAGTTATAGTTAGCTGAACTAACTATAACGGCGGAATTTCTCTGGTTTTGTACGAGTGAAATGTCCAACTAACTATAACGTAGGGACGTTTTTTCAGTGAATTTCTAAGGCTTTTTAAATGCTAATTTCTAACTATAACGTACCTGAAACTTATGGTTTTTTTCAGTGAATTTCAATGGTTTTTTAAATGCTAATTTCTAACTATAACGTCCCTGAAACCTATGGTTTTTTCAGTGAATTTCAAAGGTTTTTTAAATGCTAATTTCTAACTATAACAAAGCAGTCTCGTTTTCAGAGTGGTGGAGAAAGGTGAGCGTGGCCTCCAAACACCTTTTAGCAATCCCACTGTGTGGGATTTACTGGAGGTAACAGGAGGGGTTGTTAGCCCCCAACGTCAACCTTGGGGGCCAACTACCCCTTTTATTACCTCCAGTAAGTCCCACACAGCAAGATTGCTAACTTGTTATATCAGGCCCCGCCCCCTCGCTGCACCACTGTGCAAACGCGCCCCCTGGCGTGTTGTAAGTTAAGGGATTAAGTCCCCTTGAATCCTGAGGGTCCCTGGGGGCCAACTAGCCCACCAGGTACCTCCAGTAAGTGCATGAAGTCCACTTGTGTCCTGAGGTCCTCAGGACACAACAGGACCTCATCGCCCCACCAGCAGTGCGCCAGAAGCCGCGTTTGCAGAGTGGTGTAAAAAGGGGCGTGGCCGCAGACCACCTCTCTGCAACGCAGCTCTCTGGCACTTACTGGAGGTACCTGGTGGGCTAGTTGGCCCTCAGGGACCCTCAGGATTGAAGGCGACTTAATCCCCCAATTTACAACACGCCAGGGGGCACATTTGCACACTTGTTTTGTTAGGCCCCGCCCCCTCCCTGCACCACTGGGAAAACGCGCCCCCTGGCGCATTGTAAATTGGGGGATTTATTCCCCTTGAGTCCTGAGGGTCCCTGGGGGCCAACTAGCCCACCAGGTACCTCCAGTAAGCGCCACAGGGCTGCGTTGCAGAGAGGTGGTCCAAGGCCACGCCCCTTTTTACACCTCTCTGCAACACAACTCTGTGGCACGGCACTTACTGGAGGTACCTGCTGGGCTAGTTCGGCCCCAGGGACCCTCAGGATTCAAGGGGACTTAATCCCCCAACTTAAAACGCACCACGGGGTGCGTTTTCACACTTGTCACATCAGGCCCCGGACCCTCCCTTCACCACTGTGCAAACGCGCCCGTGCCGCGTTTTAAGTTGTGGGATTAAGTCCCCTTGAATCCTGAGGGTCCCTGGGGTCCAACTAGCCCATCAGGTACCTCCAGTAAGCACCACAGAGCTGTGTTGCAGAGAGGTGTAAAAAGGGGCGTGGCCTCGGACCACCTCTCTGCAAGGCAGCCCTGTGGCGCTTACTGGAGGTACCTGAAGGGCTAGTTGGCCCCCAGGGACCCTCAGGATTGAAGGGGAATTAATTCCCCAACTTAAAACGCGCCACGGGGCGCGTTTGCACAGTGGTGCAAGGAGGGGGCGGGGCCTCCGGCGAGTTGCCGGTTCCTTTTTTTTTTTTTTTTTGGGAGGCCCTTCCCTGGGCCACTTTTGGCCCCAGGGACCCCATCTCCCATTGCCTGGCAGCCTTTTTTTTTTTTTAAATTATGCGGAGGGGGACCGCGTAGCCCTCCTCCAAAGGCCAATTATGGCCCGGGGACCCCATCCCCCGGGGCCTGGCCAGCCTTTTCATTTTTGAGAGGGGGGCCGTGTGGCCCCCCTCTTCAGGCCAATTATGGCCCAGGGGACCCCATCCCCCGGGGCCGGCCTGTCCGTTTTAATTTTTAAAAAAATTTTTTTATAAAGGGGAGTGGGGCCGCGTGGCCCCCCTCCCAGGCCACTTCTGGCCCCAGGGACCCCATCCCCAGGGCCTGGCTGCTCCATTGGGGACCGTGGGGGGAGCCCCAATGCCCCCACGGTCCCGCCGGCTCCCCGCCTCCTGCGGGAGCCGGCATTGCTTGTGAGCAAGGGGAGCTGCTGACATGCAGCTCCCCTTGCTCAAAAGCAATTCCGTTTTGCTTCTTTGAAGCGAGAGCAGGTTTCCTGCTCTCGCTTCAATGAAGCAAAGCAGGAGTTTGATATGACAGGGCGGGAGCCGTGCTCCCTCCCTGCCATAGCAAACGGCAGTATCCCGGGGGTGTGCACCCCGGGACACTGTAGGAGCCGACCCTGAGGGTTGGCAGTCCCCAGGGCCATCAAGGGCTCCAGGAGGGGGGCCGCGTGACCCCCCTCCCAACGTTTTAAGCCCTGGGGAGGTGGTGGTCCCCGGGGCCCCGTAACAGACCCCCGCATTTCATTACAAAGTACCCCGGGGAGGTGGTGGTCCCTGGGGCAGTGTGGGGGGGCTGAAGCCCCCCACACTAATAATTGATTTCAGCCCCAGGGCGGTGGCGGTCCCCAGAGCTTGGGGGGGCCCGCGAGGCCCCCGCCCTTATTTAATTCAGCCCCGGGGAGGTGGCGGTCCCTGGGGCAGCGTGGGGGGCTTGGGACCCCCCCACGCCTTTATTTTCAAAGCCCCGGGGAGGTGGCGGTCCCTGGGGCTGCGGGGGGGCCATATGCCCCCGCATTTAATTACTATAGCCTGGGGGAGGTGCCGGTCCCCGGGGCTGCGGGGGCCCCCACGGGCCCCCACAAATTTAAACCACATTGTCCCCGGGACCTGGCCCACCCGGTGGCCTCATTAAAATGAAGCGCGGGAGCCCCTGCTTTTTTGGGCCCTGGGGGTCCTTGTGGGATCACCTGAGCAGGCCTAGGGGGTCAGGGTGTTTCTACCGTGCCCCCTTTTCATGTTTATCTTTGTTTTACTGTTTTCTTGTGACTCGGTTCTACGGATGGCTGCCAACACTTCCTGGTTTGGAGTGTTGGCAGCCAATCAGAGTGAAGCTCGTGCCCAGGAGGGTTCGCGAACCCACCGCGCCCACAGATATTGAAACTTTTTCTTTTTCTAATTTCTCAGGAACTACTGAACGGATTTACACTATTTAAAAAAAAAAGGTTTCTTTCTGAACCAAGGGCTACCTTTTTGCCAAATTTGGTGTAATTCCGTTCAGCAGTTCGGGCTGTAGCTTTGTCTAAAGTTTCCTATGGACATTAACATGGGGAAAACGCCCCTTTTTCTCGGCCCCCGCTTGACGATTCACCCCGAAACTTTCAAGACAAGAGTTGACCAGAGCGCCCCACTAGTTTTAAAAATTTTGCGAAGATTTGTCAAACGACGCCAAAGTTATTGGGGAAACAAAAAACGCTTTTTGGAATAGAAACGAGGTCCTAACTATAACTACCTACTGGCGACCGCCAGTAGGTAATATACACACATATATATGTGTGTGTGTATATATATATATATATATACACATATATATGTATATAAAAACACACAAACATATACATGTGTAAATAAATGTGTGTATATATATATATATATATATATATACACACACACATGTGTATATATATATATATCACTTGGTACCACTGGTGAGGCATTGAACCGATTCTCCTGGTTGGATTAGTTTGTGCGCAGGAACACATTATGTTCAACCCATTGAAACACGCTCACCAGAGAATATACAAGTGCTACAGGGTACAGTAATAGCTACCTCAAGGAGCGCACCTACCCCTTTAATGTGTCTTGTCACAGCAAACAAGGCCTTCCTTTCCACATCATTTAGATAAAAATCAAAAGGCGTCACCTTCAGGGTCCCGTTCTTTGGCCTTCCACTTTCAGTCACAATCAAAGTCTTTAAAACGACTAGCAGACCTTTCACGTTTTTTGGTAGAGTATTTTCTTAAATGAAAAGGTTTCAAAGCTACCCTGATGGTTAAGTAATGTGAATGTTCATAACTATAGGTCGCCATCAGCCTTTCAAAATTGGTGTATCTGTTGTGACTTTTTAATGTGTTTAGCGGTTAAATGGCTGACAACGAACCTGTTGTTCTGGGCTCCAATCGGCCTTGCTTTTGAGTAAAAACTGATGTGAATATGGGCTAATCTTCCTATGCCTAAACTTCCAAAATGTCACACACAAGTATATTTGAAAGATTTAAATTCCCTACACCCACAATAATGTACAGTGTTCAGCAGCTTCATATAGCTGTACGCACACACGCACGCACGCACGCACACACACACACAGTGAAAACACCACAAAACGACTCCAAAAATCGACACTGATGTTCCTGAAGTCATTTTTTTGTCGTTTAGAAGACATTGCCCTGTGTGGACTTGGGTTCAAGTCCTCACTGTGCAATCAAGTCCCCACAGCGTGAGTGTGTTATCACACCCAAGTCTCCACAAGGATAGTAACACAAACTCCCACACAGACACACACACGTATATCCTACATTTCTTTTGCAAACACAGGTGAATAGTGTACATACAACCCAGCACAAGAAATTGTCTTTGCTCCCTTCAATGGTAAAAGTCTGAGTGAATAACAATAAATAAAACTGTGCAATCTCAAAGCAAAGTATTGCACTAACCTCTCTTGGGGCCTCGGTTTGAATGTATTCCTCATAAATTTTCTGTGCCTTCAGGGCCATTTTGGCTGGAGACTTGGTCTTCTTGTAGTCTTCACAAGCAACCCAAAACTCCACATTCTCCTCGCTGAACTCAGACTTAAGAAAGCTTCTGAAAGCTGTAAGCCCATCTGAAAATAAGCACATGTAGTCTGTTAAATGCTGGTGAAATAATTTGTATAGAGCCACTTGATGTGGTTCACCTGGCTAAGCACTACAAACAAGTGGTATTGTGTACAAAAATATTGTAGCAAAAGTATCGACTGCCACAATATGATCAAGGTAAGCATAAATAGGTAAATGTAGATTGATATTTTTACACTAGTCATACCTTCATATATATGTAAGTCCATAGCAATAGCATTTTTTGTTTTGCCAGTAACTTTGGCGCAGTTTGTCGAATCTGCACAAAACTTTTAAGAACATATCATCCACCACATCTCCATTATAGAAAGTGTTGCAGCAATCCAGCAAGCAGAAGCCAAGAAAATTAAGGGTCCCAAAACGTTGATTTTTCATGTTAACTCCCAAAGGAAACTTTGGTCTCTGATAGAGATTAAGGGCCTGATTACGACTTTCGAGGTCTGTGAGTTGGCCGCCATGTCAGCGCCCCACTCCCAGACCACCAATGTCGCCCATCGCCTGCCTGCCAGATTACGAGTTTCCTTGTTGTTTGATTGGCAGGCGGTGCGGCGCAATGGGAGCACCAAGGGTCATTCCTGCACGGCATGGACTGTGCAGTCCATGCCTTGCAGGAAAGGGGGTGCATGCATCTCCATGCACAGGGACAGTTTCCCCTCTGCCAGCCTTTTCATGGTGGGCTCACCCACCATGAAAAGGCTGGAGGAGGGGAAACTGTCCCTGTTTTTTGTGTTGAATATGTTAAAAAAAAACTATAAATTCACCAAAAAAGACCGAAGGTGAAATAGCTGTTGTAGTCAGGTTCAGTGATTTGATTTACCCTAACATTAAATACCCCTGGAAAGTAACTGAAAAACACAAATAAGGTGATGTTATATTTAGGTATAGTAATAAGATCTTAGATTACATTAAAGAATCACCCCAAAATCACAAAAAAACTAAAGTTTAAGTAATGAAATAGCTCGGTGTTAAAATTTATTAAAAATGCATGTTTTAAAAAAAACACTGAAATTCACCAGTTATAGTTAAAATCAGACTAGCTGACAGTACTTTTTTTCCCATCTGTCGTTTTGGCCTGCCAGACCGGTACCGTCTCGTGGGAACGAGCAATCTGATTGGCTGGCTGCAACATGAAGAAAAATGTTGGGGCCGGCATTAGACTCAGTCCCAGTATACTCAACTTGTTTGAAAAACACATAATGGGCGGTGTCCAACCTAACCCCCTGGCACTCTTAGGAGGACCCAGAGTGGACCCCACTGCGTGTCAGAAAGTAAACAATTTTATTTTTGTGCTGCAGGTCCTGTGGTACTTCCGTCGGACAAAGCAAGAACCCCCTTGAGGTACTGCGGGACTCTCGTCCGAGACAGGTTCTGCAAGCCTCAGTGAATCAACCATGCCCTCCGGCCAACCGCATGATGTCCACAACCGTAGTCCATGTGTGACAGGTGCTTGGCACTCAGGACGAGTTGGGTGCCCAACCCCATGCCACGCATGGCCAAAGAACATGCGTGGCAGGATGTTGGCCAAACCCACACTGCGCATGGCCTAAACCCATGCTTAATGAGGGAGCTGAGTGAATATGATTCAAATGCTCTAGAACCAAACTGAAAAACCCAAAACATAAAGTGATGCTATAGTTAGGTATGGTAATAAGATCTTATATTACTTTGAAGAATCCTTCGAAATTCACTGAAAAACAAAAGTTAAAGTGATGTTATAGTTAGGTATGGTAATAAGATTTTAGCTTACGTCTAAAAAAAAACCCTAGAAATCCACTGGAAAACTCAAAGGGTAAATCTATAGTTAGATGTTGCAATAATATACTAACATTTAAAAAAAACTAAAAAACACTGAAATTCAGCAGTTATAGTTTATTGAGTTAACTATAACTTGCACCCTCAACGTGCACTGTTTATGACCTCATATATTACATCACTCATGACATGTTAAATGACGTCATTGAAGACATCAGTGATGACATCTCAAGTGAGAGAGGATGGAACTATGCAGTGATGCAATATTCTGCATACAGCTGGAGTTGCCACCACGCAGACCCAGTACCTTTGATTTACACAACCAGCTACAGTAAACACCATATGAGTGATTGTTTGAGTGACCCCACACACACACACGTGGGCTGATTTGGATTTTTTGGGGGTGTTATAAATTAGGTCTCCAGTTGGCAGAGGTATATACCTTGTCCAAGTAGGGACCCTTCCTTCTAGTCCGGGTAAGGGGGATTACACTTCTAGAATAACCCCTGTTCACGCCCTTGGTAGCTTGGTACAAGCAGTCAGGCTTATCTCAGAGACAATGTGTAAAGCATTTGCATATAACACACAGTAATACAGTGAAAACACTACAAAATGACAGCATGCCAGTTTTAGAAAAAATAGCAAATATTTATCTGTGTAAAACAAAACCAAAACAATAAAAATCCAACATACAGTAATCAAAATACGAATATTGCAAAAATAGACTTAAAATACAGTTCCTTGAATTCAATAGCTCCATCCGGGGCTATCACTATGTCGTGAGCAAACAAATCAAACAGTTCAGGCTGACCGAGGCATCGCGGGCCAGCTACAGTGTCGGGCAGACCCATAAACAGTACCTTGGAAATGCAGGGCATCGAGGACCTTGCTATGAGCTCTGAAAAGGCGGTGTCGGTCCTGCAGGTAATGCAGGAGCCATTTGGCCCTAGAAGTCACACGTGTTGCATATCGAACTCCGTAAGGTCGGAGTCAGGAGGGCTGCCATCCTTTTTCTTCTGTTGCAGCACAGAACACACAGTTGCCAGTGCTGGTAGCAGATAATCCTGAAGTCTTTGCTGTTCCTTAGACTTCTGGAATAGGGGGCAAGCTCTACCTCAAGTCCTTAGAGAAACTCAGGAAAATAAGTTGCAGAAAGTCCAGCCTAGTCCTTTCACTGCCCAAGACAGAAGCGGCCACTGCAGGCCAACACAGCAAAGCACACAGCAAAGTGGTAGTTCCTCCTGACAGCTTCTCCAGTTCTCTTTATTGGCAGGTTCCTTAGTCCAAACAAGTTCTAAAGTTCTGGGGTCAGGGCCCCAAGAATGTATACTACTTTTCCCTTTGACTTTTTGGGCAGAAAGTCTCTTTGGCTCAGTAAAAATCAGTTGGTCCAGCTTCACTACAGGAGGTGGAGACAGCATTGTGCAGGGCAGACACAGCCTATTTACGTACAAGTGAAAACTCCTACCACCACTATAAATGCAGAAAAGGTCTACTCAGCCTGGCTATGATTCACCCAGGAAAGGCAGGACACACCTCAACCCCCTTGTGACTGTCTAGTGTGAATGCATATCCCTAGCTCATGTCATTCCAAAAGCAGACGGTGAAAACGCAAACAGGCAGAGACACACACGATGGTTAAGTAAGAAAAAGCCCACTTTCTTAAACACACAATTTAAAAACCACCTTTACTAAAAGATGTATTATTAAATTCTGAGTTCATAGAGCCCAAACTCCATTTCTCTATCTTGTCCCAATGAAAAGTTACACTTGTAATATGTTACAAGGCATCTCCCATGTTAACCTATGGGACAGACAGTCTTTCAATAGTGAAAAACGAAATGCACAGTATTTCACTATCAGGACATGTAAAATACACGACTACATGTCCTACCTTTTACATACACTGCACTCTGCCCATAGGGCTACATTGGTCCTACCTTAGGGGTGCCTTACCTGTAGTGAGAGGGGAGGTTAGGGCCTAGCAAGTGGGTGCACTTGCCAGGTTGACATGGCTGTAAAAACTGTGCGCAGGCACTGCAGTGGCAGGTCTGAGACACCTTTGAATGGCTACTTCGGTGGATGGTACAACCAGTGCTGCAGGCCCACTAGTAGCATTTGATTCACAGACCCTGGGCACTCCTGTGCACATTACTAGGGACTTAGTAGTAAATCGAATATGCCAATCATGGATACACCAATCCATAACACAATTTACATGGAGAGCACTGATTAGCAGTGGTAAAGTGCCCAGAGTCCTAAAACCAACGAAAAATGGGTCCGAAACAGGAGGGGGCTGAGCACCCAGGGAAACATCCTTTACCACGAAACCATTACAACGCGGTATGGTTACATCGTGGTTTTCACAACGCAAGTCGTTACATCGACTTGCACTGGAGGGCACTCTAGACTAAGGAATAGTGTGAATTACTATTCCAACACCTTCCGTACTGTACGTAGACTGGAGTTGGAATAGTAATTCACACTATTCCTAAGTCCAGCGCCCTCCAGCGCACCCAGGGCTCTATCAGACTGCTGGGGGTGACATCCTGGCCCTGACCCTATTGCAAAGCTGTGAATGAGATACACAGGGCCTGCATCGAGTAAAGTGACAAAATACTCTGGAGTAGTTGGCATTAAGTGATGCTGATGAAATAAAAGTAATGTGTATCTCGTTATGTGACTGCTGTCAAACTCTTACATATTCTAAATAAACAGAGCATACAACTCTTGATCTGGTTTTATGCAGTTAATGGTACTACCATCAGACTGGGTTCTGCATGCAGCAGGAATATGCGCCTCTTAAAAGCATTATAGTGCTAGATCATGTGATCTAAACCAGTACTAGGCAACCACAATAGCAAGTATTGATAAAGCCAAAAGGACTGGCATGTACGTGGTACCACATGGAAACACAGGCACACACCAATGCCGTTTACATTATTCAGCACATTAGCACCAAACATATTTGCTTTGCTAGTGCTTGCTGTTGTTGCTTAATTTTTAAAACCTCTGGCAGACAGCTAAAACGGGAAATTCAGGGCAAGCAATTATAGGTTACTACCTGGAATAATACATATTGTAGGTTAGTTTTAAGTGCACACAACGCTGGCAGGCATTTGAAAAGGAAGTAGGAAACTGAACTAATGAGTTTGCAACACAATAGAACACATTTCTATTTTTACATTTTGCTCTTTACGTTGGCAGTCAATGTAGGCATGCTTTGGTGTTCAGTCAGAGATGCCCTGCAGCTCCTTAGTTCCTACAAGGAAGCAGTCAGCAAACCAAACATCAGGAAACAATGTGAGCATTAAGATGGGATACTCAGGGTCACGCTCATGTTCTTCCTTTAGTTGAGGCATTTGTGTCAAGTTAACAAATTGTTACTGCCAGTGACATGTTGAAACGGATTCACTTTTAAATATTAGTGGTTTGTCTGTCGGCTAGCTTGGGAGGGCGAGGCGTGGGGTCATGAGATTCCAGCAGTGCACCGAACTCATATATTAAGGCTAACTGGTGTTGATCCAGAATGGCCGCTGGGGGACCTCACACTACAGATCTTTTTACCAGAAGAGTGGGAGGTAATCTTCCTCGGACTGAAAGATGTGAAAGTGCCATTCCCTGAATTGGGGCTGGCTTTAGTGCTGGCAGCGCTCGGTACGATAATTTTGTTTGGCGCCTTCTAGTGACCTCCTTTTACGCAGCTTCCCTCACTACTACCCTCCAGTAGTGCTCCTCCTCCCTCCATAGACCCTCTCCCTCGCTCATTTCATTTGTTATATAGTGCTACTCATACCATTGTAGGGTAGGGTGACCAACTGGCATGGGTGCCAATTCAGGACAGTGTGTGTAAAAATTCAGGACAAAGGGTCAAAATTCAGGACAAAAACTCGGGACAAAAGATAAGTTTTACAGACACATCAGAGGAGGTCGCGCAATATTACATAAGTAAATAGACAACCAACACAACTACAAGTCAAAATAAGTTTATATTTGGTTGAGACAACCTTGCACCTCATCTGTTGCGTGTGCAGGTGAAACTTAAACACCTGCGTTTGCATATTCCCAAAAAAAAAATGAAGAAAAAGATCAAAGCTGAAGGCTTCTCAGATCGTACATGCCCCCTCTCCCCCATTGAAAAAAAACACCCGATCCGATCAATCATACCAAGGGGATGTGATGTGGAAAAGCTAAGGGGCCTCGGGGGGCCAGGGTAAACATGGAAATAATAACAGCACAAATGCAGAGACTTTCCACTGTTGGAGCAAAAGAAATAAATAATAAAGGACAATTGTATTTGTATCATTATCACTGCTTGTGTGACAGTTTAAGAGGCTAACAGTGGATGCACCTGGGTAACATGCGCCAAAATGAAACCTCCACCTCCCTGGAGCTTGGCCCCGGGTGAGGTGACAGGAGCCCTATAAACAAAAGCAGTTTGCCATGCCCTGGGCTCTAGCAGGAGGAGGCCCAACACATGCTGTCCCTGAGCAGAGAGGCCCATTATCATTCTGTATGTGATAATTAGGCCGACATACAGAATGATAATGGGCCAATAGCAGTCTGTGCCATGTCGGAGAGGGGCTGCTGCAGGCCACTGATCACAGCAGGAGCACAAACTGGCCCCTGCAGTGAGAGTTACAGAACTCTCTGACCGCTTGCAGGGGGACAGCTCGCTCCAATGTCTGAAATTACGGACAAAAGGTGTCTGAAAGAATTCCTCACAGACAACGGACAAGAGGCCCAAATAACGGGCAGTCCATGAAATTTACGGACGGTTGGTCACCCTAGTGTAGGGTATTGGAGCACTTTATCACACACAAATACAGAGACAATGTTTCACAAATATGTAAATCAGCCTGTAAGAAATGTTACATAAGACAATGAGGATTGCAAGTTGTAGGAATCACATGTTATTCATACTAGTAGGTAGTATCTTTTAAGAGTATTTGGTTTGGAGAAACACAAACTCTGAATTTAAAACGTACCACAGTGGTTGGCTTTACTAATACGAATGTATTTCTACACAAACTAACCCTTTTTAACAACATTAGGATAATGAAAGACTGGGGGAAAACATAAGATTCCAGGTCTATGCCTTGCAGTTAAAATGCATCTGTTTATTTACAATTCACAAGTCACTGAGCTGCATAAAATATAGTTCTGTGATATGCATGATTCACGTTCTTTGCAGGTGGCATATTAAATCTCTGCACTACTTTTTGATGAATCAGAACTGCCACTAAACAAAAGTCAGGACCAGATTTATCAAGGTTTTGGTCACCCTTGAACCACGCAAGGGGGTGCAAGGGCGACGCAAAACCTAAGTGAGATATATCAAGCCGCGCAAGGCCATCTTGCGTGGCCCTGCATGGCTTGATAAATCTGGAGTAATGCAAGGCAGCGCAAAATGGTCATACTATGGCCTTCACATCTGATGACCTTGGATACTTAGGGGCCGATTCCGATCTCGGCCGGTAGGGCTCCGAATCGGATTCGGCTTTACCGGATCCGATTCGGAGCCCTGTTTCCCGACCGAACCGTACGCGGGTCCGGCCGAGCGAGTACGATGCGAAATCGCCGACCGACTCGTCCGGGCGTCCCGACCGCTCCGACCGACTCGCTCCCGGCTCGAACCGCTCCGACCGACTCGCTCGGACTCGACTCGCACCGCGCAATGGAGACGTTTCCCGGCCGGGTAAGTACGATGCGCGCCGCGAGCAGTCCGACCGAGCCGCGCACTCCGGCTCGTAAGAGCTGTCGGAGCCATACTTTGGGGGTCCGTGTCGGACCCCCTGTACGCGTAGCCACGCGAGTCGCACACAGGGGGACCCATGGGTCCCCCTACCTGTGCGTGTACGGCGCGAATCGCTTCGCCGCGTACCCGCTGTAGGGGGCGCCCTTGTCCGACTCGCACCCATTGAGTCAATGGGAGCCCGCGTACGCGTTGTACGACCGGCTCCCATTGACTTCAATGGGAGTCCGACCGACTCGAGTCCGATAACATACGGACGCATCGTACTCGTTCGGTCGGACTGCACGGGTCCGATTCGGTCGGAAATCTCTCCGGGTCCGGCTCGGTCGGAGAAATTTCCGGCCCGAATCGGAATCGACCCCTTAGTCAGTAGCAAAACATCTTGGGGCCATGTAAATTGTCTGAAGTTACTGGTTTTTAGTAGTGATAGGGCATAGAAATATTGGCACTAAGCCATTAAAATACAAAGTTTGTCACGTTTGTCATGGAGAGTTAATTTCATTTTATGTGCATTTTAATTTGCCTATACTTCCTGTGGGAGGGCTCTGCAAATACCGTCATTTGGAAAACAGTTGTTTGTAAAACCATGCCAATCAGCGATATATCGGAAAATTGAGTGACCCTGTGCAGAATGTGATAAGGGACCTCTGATGCACCCATATTTTAAAGATATTCTAAGGCTTTAGGCTGAATGAGGAGCCTCCTTGAGTGTCGTACAGTTTCCACTTTCCAGTAGGAACTGCGCCTTTGTTGGGCAACATAAACTTTGGGATTGGTGCAAGACTGATTCAAAGCACCCTCTCAGGATATGTTGTTCTATAGACAATATACCTCACAGTGACACTATACCCTAAACCTAGAAAGGTAACAAATGGTTTGGGCATCCTCAGACCATGACAAACCTGATTGCCCCAGGAATCCTGGTAACAGATCTAGAACTTTTTCGCTCAGGCACTTGTGCTCTCTCAGAGAGATATACAAGAAATACACAAAGGGGCATTTTCAAGCTTTATTGAACCATCGTGGTTCTTGTATAAAATATATGCACTGCAATGAACAACAGAGAGAAGCAGATAAAAGTGATTAGAAATATAAGGATGGTGAAGAGAATTAACAATTTCACCATTGTGCTACAAATGTGTATATATGCTGGCATATAAGTACTGGATATAGTGTACTCCTACTATGCATTGTGTTGTGACTTGCTTTGGTTGCTATGCATCCTTCCCTGAGTTCCATGTCCCTACTGCTCAGCCAGAGTGTAAAGTGATCTGGAATTTAGAGTGTTAGTGGAATAGAGTATCAGTTGGTTATGGGCTGAGCAGCAGGATGCTGCTCCTGGTGGGGCTTAACCATCATCTTACTTACTTGTGACTATGATCCAATAAACCTACCTATAATATACTCCACGGCCTCTGCACCTTGATTACAACACTGGCGATGAGGATAAGATACAAACCCACCCATGCAGCGTTAAGTTGTTGTGAAATGCATGCATCATTATGCACGTGAATGTAGTGGCGTCTTACTGGAGAACTAGCATGTTGACCTGTAGGAAGCTTGTTTTCAGTTCCCATCATTATGACGTAGCGTGTCTTCCAATCTAGCCGTGTTTCATGAGTCTATGACCCTTAGCGCCTCATCAGTGTGCCTGGGAACGCACAGTGGGCCTCTCTGAGTAGCGCGCATTATGCATTAGGACTACTAATGAGCATATAATCTTCAAGTCAAAGCCAATTAGGAATTGGCATCAACACCAGTGTCTTTATGGAGTAATATTAATCTGAGAAGCCAATCTACACCCTGGTTAGGAGAAGATTTTGTCACATTCTTGATTGGTGTCATCGGCCTCATCTGGATTGGGAAAGATATTTCTTGATGCTGTAATCAAAGACGTGATGATCTGCACCGGGACTCTCTTCCAGGTCAGAGGTGAACTCACATTCCGATTTTGTGAAGTTTTGGCACTGGACTTGGGTGAGATGTCGCTCACCAGGAAGTTTGACTGTGTGTGCTGCAAATTGTGCTGGATTCATCTTTGTGCTTGTTCTACCATGCCTGTTTATACTTTAGTATTCCTCTCAATTGCTGCTGTGTTTTGATGTGTGCCTATCATAAATATCTGCTAAGAGTATTTTGTTTTTTGAGGTAAGTATTTGCTGCATAAGTTTGTTTTTGACTGAGTGTCAGGGTGTGGGTGAGTGTTGCAACCCTGTCTGGTGCATTTGTCTTATGCTGTATAAGGTGTGCATATTACGGAAAGTATTACACTGTGAAGTTTCCTTATGCATGGGAATGAGTTAGGGTTTCAGTTTGGGTCTTTTGGGAGACCTGGTGTGGTGTTTGAGATCATGCATGGTGTGCGGGTTTTTGTTGTTGCTACATTTTTCTGGGATTCTCCATGTGAGTGGGAATGTGATGGGCTGTTATATACCTGTTGCTGCATTTTTCTGAGATTCCCTATGTTAGTGGGAATGAGATGGGTTGTTATATACCTGCAGCTACATTTTACTGTGTTTCCCTGAGCCTGACTGGAAACGTGTTGGGTTTAAATATACCCTGTGATTGTGATGAGTCTAAAGATACCCTGTGAGGTTATGGGTCGAGTGATACCTTTTTGCTATGTTTTTTCTGAGTTTCCCTGAATGTGAGTGGGAATGTGATGGGTTTAGAAAATACCCTTTGATTGCGATGGGTTTATAGGGTAAACAGCGTTTACCACGCATGCGAGACAACGCATGCCATTACAATGCGGTCGTTACAACGACCGCGTTGTTACATCGCATACCTTTACAACGCAAGTCGGAACAACGACTTGCGTTAGGGGGCAGAAGATGTTGGATTTAAAATCCAACACCTTCTCTACTGTTGCACAGACTGGAGTTGGAATAGTAAATTATACTATTCCAACATCCAGGGCCACCGACAGCAATACGTTGTTCTGACTTGCGTTGTAAAGGTATGCGATGTAACAACGCGGTCATTGTAACAACCGCGTTGTAATGGCATGCGTTGTAAAGGCATGCAGACTAACGTCACATATTCGTTTATAGATACCCTGTGATGTTATGGGTTGAAAGATACCTTTTGCTGCATTTTTATGAAATTCCCTGTGTGAGGGGAATTTGATGGGTTTAATGGCACACTTTTTGGAGAGGTTCCATGTTCACGGTGCCACCCTTCCTAATTGGCTAAGGGTGAAGGGGCATTGTTTTAGCCCATTGTACCACCTTTCCCATGTCCTGTTGTTATGCAGGAGGAGGTGTGGGTGTGTAGTTACATTGTTGTGAAGTGTGACCACCCTTCCCAGGTCCTGTCCGTGATGCAGGAGGAGGAGTGGGTGTGTAGTTACATTGTTGTGAAGTGTGATTTTTAGTCCAACGCTACCCGTCCCAGTGCTGTATTATGAAGGATACAGGCTGGTCCACCGTGAGTGTGTGTCGTGTGGGGAGCGGGTAGTTGTTCCAGTTTTTGGGTCACCTACACCTTTACATTGTGGCATCTTTTGTCCTTTTGATTTGTTGTACTTGTCGATTGTTTTATTTATATATTCTATTGTTTCCTTAAGAGGGAAAGATGTGTTGTGACTTGCTTTGGTTGCTATGCATCCTCCCCAGAGATCCATGCCCCTGCTGCTCAGCCAGAGTGTGAGGTGATTTGGAATGTAAAGTGTTCGTGGAGTAGAGTGTCAGTTGGTTATGGGCTGAGCAGCAGAATGCGGTACATAGTGGGGTTTAGCCATCATCTTACTTACTTGGAACTATGATCCAATAAACCTACCTATAATATACTGAACCTTGATTAGAACACATTTCCTAACCTAGTTGTCTAGGGTGAGGGTGTGCTCTACCAAGAATCCCCTATTGGATGATCTAACTCCCCATTGCCCAAAGACAAGGTATGTCTTGACCGCCTTGGTCACAGGTTGACATTCCTCCTCACTGAGGGATAAACAGGAACCAGTTGAAGCGCTGACACAGAGATGACCTCGCCATGACAGCAGAATGCTGCTCTAATTTGAGCATGGAACTACGTGTGTATTTATAACAATGGTATCCATGCATCCGTGTCAATGCTACAGCTGAGCTGACATTGTTTATTGTCTCCTTCATGGCAATGTTGCCTCATGGACGAAATAACAACATTTACACAATGTCTGTTGAGGCCTTGTACGAAATGTTCAAGGTGTTGTGATGGTCAATAGTGTACTTACAAAGTGATTTTGTAACCAATGTGGTTTCGTAGAAACTAACCCTGCACTGTCACACAAGCAAATGTATCTCAAAAGTCATTGTGTGAAAGAGAAGGCAACTTAAGAAACGTGTACATGTTAAAATGGCAGTGTTTCTTCCTGGGCCTAACTGAGCCATGAGACAGGAGAGTGGGGGCTTCATGCACAGCATGGGCTGATGGGCCAGTTTTACATCCCAATGTCATCCATACTGTGAGTGGCAGTACAGTATATTCAAGATGCAAAGAACCTCAAGGTACTCCTTGTGGTTGCTAGATATGTTGGAGAGGACTTGTTGTGAAATTACCTCTTCCGATTAGTTTGCTCACAACTCCCTGCCTGTCAGAATATTGTAAAAAAGAATGAAGCCCTCAAGCACATTTCAAAAACTTTTAAGTGAACATGAGTGCACTGGATGAACATCTCTTGAATAATAGACCCCCTCTTTCTTGGCAGCAGAGAAGGACTGCGGTCAGGGCATCGAACTAGCATCACAGCCTTACAATCTGGTCCAATGACTAATCTGACTCCACTGGAACATTGGGATGTGGGTTATTAGCCCAGCTGGTGCCCTTAACAGAAAATTGGGTTATTATTAGCAAACCATGTAATTGACTTTGCCTAAAACTGTAAACGTGTATCAAATATAATGCAATTATAATGATGTGAATTGAATTCTAATTGTGAAGTCCAATTTCCCATTTGATATACACAATCTTAAATCACTCATCACATCCTCCATTAATGTACATCACTTGTTACTACCTCACTAGATTTGTGCAGTGCAAATATTAGTATTTAGAGTGAAGACTAGCAGGACTCGGATATTATACAGTTATATGTACAAAAAAAGGTATGATAGTTTGATGGGCTGAAACCAGCATAGAAACCAACTTCTCACAGGTTTGAATCCTGCCTGAGGTCTGTCAGTCGTTATCCTTTCAAGGCAAGGACAAATGAGTAGCTCCATAACAGGTAACGTGCTGAGGTTGTAATGTGCAGTAAAGCAGTTTCAGAGGGAGTATCACCCTATGGTGCTATTTTGTATTCATTGCGTATAGAGTAAGTGCTATTGCTGCCAAACAATGTTATACTTAACCTTTCACACAAAACAAACAGCTGAACATGTTTTGCTGTGTGCCCAAAAATTATTAAAACAGCACTAGGTAAAGAGAGTGACAGAGTGAGTGAAATATGCAGTAAGAGAAAGAGAGGTTCCATTAGACAAATCCAGTAGCGGCTAGTGACATTTGAAAGTGGTGAGGCGAATCACGGCAGCAGGTCTCGGGGCTCACGGCTAACGGGGACAACCCCGTAGCCCTGTACCCCATGTCTCTGCATTTAACTGCCACACAGATCTTAATTTAAGCAAGCACAGGTTGTAACAAGAAATGGATCGAGGACAAATGAGACACAGGCCAATTCATTCTCAACCTTCCTTCCAGACGTGTGAGACTCAAGGTCCTTGCTATGTGGCATCAAGAGCTGCAAATTTGAACACAAACGCTGGTGCAACATAAACCACAACTGAAATCTAATACTCAAAAGGGAAGTTCATGAAAGACATTCCAGCAGATTCAGCAGAGACATAATCGTGAAAGGTAGCTGGTCCAAATTATTTCTCTCAATGGCTCCGTTGCCTTGTGTACACAGTACTGCCCCCTCCCCCAGATGAAGTGAGTTGCCCACGGTCACACAAAGCTAAGAAGAGAAAATGAGACTACAATAATTGTGTCTTGATCTGTAGGCAGCAACCTGACCTATAGACCGCCTGACCAGCTTTATGTGGCTTCAATACATCAATAAAAAGAAAATGTGTACATTTCAACCTTACTTTCAAACGTACCCAATGTGTCGTATCTAAAGCATAGCTTAAAGCACCCTCCGTTGTAAATACTGATACAAAACACACAGAACACATATTTCCAGTGTTTGGTTCACGCCAGCATAAAAAGCAGTGATGTAGAAAAAACATCAGCAGTTCGACATAAGATACAAAGAAAACCTCTTGGTGTAATAAAAACAAAGCCCAATTGCTATTCTAACGCTTACTGTAGGGAGAGCATATTCCTATTTCCAGTGAGAACGGCGACTCTGTGGAACAGGCTGTCCGCAGGCTTGGTCCCCGCAGTCGATGGGGCCTGTTTATTCAGCAATACGCAAACGAAAACGTCACTTTTGCCCCTTTCAGGTCCCATTCCATTATAAGCACATTCTCCTTTCCTCTCTATCTCGGCGTCACAAAGTCACACACATCAAGCTGTTTAGCATACCCTGAATTGTGACTAATCGATGACATTTGATTGGGCCGATGGGTCTGAGATGTGAGGCTGTCTCCTCTCTGCCTGATTTGAATATCAAGACGAACGTTCTGAACAGGTGCAGACATCATCTGCACCAGCACGTTCATAATAAAAATAAAAAGTTACCTACCTTACCGCCGGTACCGCGCCGCCTCCGAGTCCGCTCCTGGCCGGTGTAATGGCGCTGCCGGGTCCCTCGTGTTCTGAATCCTGGAGGAACAGGAAGCAGCCAGCAGGCAGCCTCCCTCCCCTACCCTAGGCTAAGGCAATCACAACGCTGAAATGGCAGCGTTGTGATTGGTGAGGCGCAGTGGAGAGCGCCCCAGCCAGGCCATTTTCTCTATGTAGGCTGCACAGAGAAAAAGGGAGAGTGCGCATGATTGGGTTGGTCGGCCCTGGGGCCGACCAAACAGTCAGTACCCACAACAGTGGGCAAGCCACTCCCCCCCTGCCCTCGAGCAGGACCGCCCACCCACCCGCCCCCAACCAGGCACTCCAGGCACTTCTGCTTTCTCGCAGTGCGAGAAGCAGAAACATAAAATGGTAGTTTTACCATTTTATGTTTCTGCCTTCTCGCAGTGCGAGAAAGCAGTGGGGCGACGCCCCTATGGAGGAGCCGCCACTGGACAAATCAATAATCTTGAGACAAAGTGAGGGAAACTGAGAAAAAGACCACTTTGCCAGGGGGTCCTTAGAAAGTGGGAGTCCTGCCCATTTGCCCATGCCTTAAAATGTCTCTGATTGATCAGCTAGGTCACATGGCACTCCAAGCAGTCACGCTTTGTGCAAGTTTCACTCACCACTCCTCCATGCTCTTAATACCATTTCTACAGAGCAGTTAAACACTGTATACTCATGTGAGTACACCCGGGAACAGGAAGGCAGCATCAGCACAAGTTGTGGGAAGCTGCTGCACTCGCAGTGATACGCGCCTTCAACCCCGATGAAGCCCTGAATAGGACTTACAAGATACTTTTGACCTCCGGTTCAGAGACAAGAACTCTTAACTATAAATTTGGATTTGGACAATACCCATCTCCACCACTTTTTCTAGGTCCTGACAAAAGCCCCCCGACCCCTAGGGGCATACGAAGGGGCTGAAACATGTCGACCACCTACCTGGACTAACAAGTGCAGTGGACTCATTGAATGTCCAACTATGCACAACACTGTTTTTATCTTTTCCCCATGCTCCAAACTGAATAAAATTATAGTTTAGGTGGCATGAGGATTCTTTTTAAAAATTCACTCCACACGAGCACCCTCACTTTTTTTGATTTCTGATCACCACTGAAATAACCAGTGGTTCCCTCCAGGCGGAGGAAGCATGAAAGAAACCCAATGATGATGCTGTCACGTATCTGACTAAGGCGTGGAACCAAGATATACCGCCCACCGACTTGTCTACGTGAATGAGGGTTTTTTAAGCATTGATGGATAGAACCACATGAACCCTGGTAGCAGGTACAAGTGATCCATTCCCCATTGATTTTGGATACTCATGTGAGTAGAAACATCCAAAGCAAATAAAAGAAGAGACAACTGCTAATCCACTTCAACAGTGGCACATAACTACTCATTCAGGCTTGTTCTTCTGCAGGACAGGACTGAAGTGAGCTTAGCTAGGAAGGCCGACACGTCAGCCATTACAGCTAGAAAGGTAGAAATAAGAGCTAGGGCATTGGAAATTTGGAGACTGCTGGGAAGCTAAAGGACTCCAGTGCTTTCTGGAGGAATGTAAATCAACCATTCTTCTGTAGCATGATGGCATCATTCCAGTTACGGTGTGGGTCGAACATTTTTCTAAGATCTTTGACCTTGGGTGTTTGATTCAGGGGACTCAGAATAGTGATGAACCAGTCTTTGATTATGAGGCCTCTGTACTTTTAAGCAAGTCTATTGGTATCAAGGAAGTGAAATTGGCCATTGAAAGCAGCCTCTCATGGAAAGCACCCGGCCCGGACGAAACCCCAGTGGATTTGTGCAAAGATAACTCTTTGTCCTAATGGCTGCTATAGTAGGCCCGTTAGTAGGCCCGTTGGTACCAACATGGCAGGAGACAGTTCTAGTCCCAATATTTAAAAAGGGGGACAAATCGCAGCCTAACTGTTATCATCCCATTTCCTTATTGGACAGTAATTTTTAAATCTCTGGAAGGGTGGTATTGTCGAAAATTTGAAGAATGGGCATATGAGAACAGGGTCCTGTGTGATGTGCAGCTAGGGTTTCGCCTGGGAGTTGGTACAATAGATCGAAGCTTTAATCTTTACCTTATTTGGCAGAAATGCGTTATTGTTAACAAAGAATCCATGCACTTAGCTTTCATGGCTATACGTGTCCCTTTGACTCAGTTCAACGACTCAAGTTATGGAATATCAAGGAAGGCAAGGGGTGCGATAGGGCTATTGTTGATTTGTTACGCAGGTTACACTGGTAGACATCTGCCGAGTTCCCCTACAGCTCCAATGGCAATTACCCTCCAAAAGTAAAAGCCTCGGTTGGGGTACACCAAAGTTGTGGCCCAGCACCTTTTCTATTTTTACTTTATATCAATGGCTTGAAAGATTTCTTGTGTAAAAATGGCAAAGATTTAGCTAAGATAGGCCCTCGCCCTGTCTAAGTCCTAATATATGCGTATAACGCGGTTCTATTGGCTAGAACTGCCAATGGGCTGCAGACACTTTTGGGCTCTTTAAACACTTTTATGATTGACCTGGGTTTGACAACTAACCTTGCTAAATCTTTTGTTATGAAATGTGGAGCTAGATTTTCTAAGTTCCAGAAATTTACAATTTGGGGGAAATTGGTGGCTAAAGTATCTATCTACGCATATTTGGAGATACTGCTGGATGTAGCTTTTATTCGGAAATTGTAGTTAAAAATTAGATCACTTCAATTAAAAAAAACGGTTGATTCTGTGTTTCGTTTTGCTAGGAGACTTGGTCAAACTAGTTAAGGAATTAATTCACATCTATAAAAGCAAATGCCTGTCGATTGGTACATCTGGTGCCAGAGTCTGGGGCACATAGATGTTAGCACCTTACAAAAGATTGAAAATAGCTTCATGTGTAGGCTCCTGGCAGTTCCACAATCCACACCTACTATTTGTTGTCATGCTGAGGTCAGGTTGGGCCTCATTGAAGATTTAATCAAATTGCAACCTTTTCTATTATGGCTACGAGCCTGGGGGAAACCAGAAGCACACCTCACAAAAGCAATCTTACTGGATTGTCTTGCCTTAGATAATACCTTAAGAATTCCATGGCTAACATATATTAGGCCCATCACTACTGAGGTAGGTGTACCTGAATTATATTCAAATCCTCTGAGCTCTGTACACCCAGCTATTGAACACCCAGCTATTGAACAGGTTAAACCTTTGTATTTTAAAAAGTGTTTTATTATGCATAGGGATGAATTGCAGCTGAGGGACCCAGGTCTATTATGATGGAACACTATTGTGAGTCCTGTCCTGGAGGCGTAGCTCCAACTTCTTTCTAACGAATGGTTTAGGTTTCTCCTCATGAGGTTCCGTTTTAACCTTCTCCACTTTTTAGAGGCATTTGCAAATCAAGACACGTGGTTCCTGTCCCTTCTCTCATGCCTTTTGTGATGACATGTCTAAGCAGAGCATGATGCACTTTATACTCTTCTGCAGACTTACGCAACTCATAGGAAATGTTTCCTTATCACTTTTTTGAGTAGCTTTAATACAAGTTTACATAAGGTGGCTTTTACTTCTGTACAACAATTGTGTACCTCAGAGTTGCGCTATGCTGTGCTAAATTTTATTACATGTTGTTTACAGACCAGGAGGAGACATTGATGTGATGATGAACTGCTATGTTTCATTAGAGCCTTAACCCTGTCATATTGCTCTGGATTTTGTATACAACTTTTAACAGTTTTTATAGTATATTGTGTGTTTTTATGTATTGCTTGGGCACTTTTATGGCTGTTTAGATAGCCGAATAAAGTTTGATTTCACTTGACTTGACATAACTACTATTATGTATCTGTGTGTGTGGGGTCAATGGCACAGAAACGAGCAAGCCTGGCATGTTCTGGACACAACCCTGCCCTAATGACTTTTCTCTCATGCATGGGGAAAATACTTTTTTGCAAATTTAAGTGAGAATTCTGTTGTAAAATGTACTATTTAACCGTCTTTTTTTCAGATTTCTCTCTGGGAGTACCCACCCCAATACCCCTCTGGAGAAAAGTGAGCATGCTTACCTCACTCGTAGTTTATATTAGAAATTAGCCCTAGTTTTGGCTGTACCCTTACAGGCAACAGACAGTTCTAGTGGTAGAAAGGGGTGGTACCAGTTCTGGTTCTGGGCTGCGCCAGTTGGAGAAGTAGGTGATCGCCTCTTAAGAAAAAGTTTTGGGCATGTACACTTACTATTTTTGCAAATTAAGCATCATCTATAAAAGACAACATATCTGATTTTAATTTTGTTCAAAGCAGAATAATTTTGAAGACAATAGTTTCTGGTGATATCAGGAGCAAGATTAAATAAACTTTGGCCTGGCACAAAATGGGAGCAACCCTCTTCTGTGCCATTTTTGCTTCTTGTGAAATAACTGTAGCAAAAAAACGATTTTGCTACAGTCCCCGATACATAAATAGGTTTTCAGGAGAGCAAAAATGGAGCAAATATGTGATACAACTGCATATTTTTTTATTTATATATCATTTAAGTTTAGAGTACAATTGAAACCAAAAAAGATTCACAGACAGAGAGTCCTGATGCAACTGTCTGCATTAACTCTGTTGGAAATGGCCCTTTTTGCTGGGTTACACCAAACATTTTGCTCACTTCCTCCTCTGTTTTTGACTTCGATTTTGATGGCTTTAGGACTTTTTCACTGCTGACCAGTGCTAGAGTGCATGTGCTCTGTGTATAAAATGTGATGGCATTTGGTTTCTTTATGATTGGCATATTTTAACTACTGATACGTCCCTAGTACAGTGCACAACATGTGCCCAGGGTCTGTAAATCAAATGCTACTAGTGAGCCTGCAGCACTGATTGTGCCACCTACATGAGTAGCCCTTCAACCATGTCTCAGGCCTGCCACTGCAGAGCCTGTGTATGCAGTTTTAAAACTGCCATTTAGACCTGGCAAGTTCACCCACTTGCCAGACCCAAACCTTCCCTTTTATTACATATAAATCACCCCTAAGGTAGGCTTTGGTAGCCTCTTGGGCAGGGTGCAGTGTATTTAAAAGGTAGGATACGTACTTTTGAGTTTTACATGTCCTGGTAGTGAAAAACTGCTAAATTTGTTTTTCACTACGTCAAGGTCTATCTCTCCCACAGGTTAGCATTGGAGCTGCCTTGTGGCAGATCAAAGTTAGGAAGAGTGCATTTGGTGTCTCTGGACTCACAATATAAAAACACATCTTTTAGAAAAGTTGGTTTTTAAATTGCAGGTCTGAAAATGCCACTTTTTGAAAGTTCTCTGTAATACATGTCTGGGTCGAATGACACCTGGGCTTTGTGTGTTCCCTCTAGACAGTCACACAAAAGGGAGCTGAGGTGTGCCCTGCACATCCTGATGGCCCATCATCAGGCTGATGGGTCTTCCTGAGCTAGAGTGAGAGGGAGGAGCTGACACTTGCACCTGAAAAGGGCTGTGCCTGTCCCCACAAAAAAGAGTTGACTGCGCGCTGTAGTGTGTCTGGAGCCAGAGCAGGAAAGGGCAGAGTCTTGTTCACTGCAAAGACCTTTCTTTGAAGTCTCCCTACTTCAAAGGCTAAAATGGGTATAAGTATTGGACCTCTGACACCATATACTCAGAACACTTCTGGAATTGAGAATATTTTACCAGGAAGAAGAGCTGTTGTGCTGCCAGAAGCGATTTCCACTTTGCTGCTTGTTTTGCTGTGTTGGCCTGTTGCTTCTTGATGTGAGTGAGAGCATTGGACTTGACTCTCTACATCCTGCATCTCTAAAGGTTCTCCAAGGCCTTGCCTCCTATTTGTGAAGTTTATGGATATCAAAGACTTCACCTGCATCTTGCTACCAGTACCAGGGCTCCTCTGCTGTGAGTTCCTGATCTGTCAATTGGTGCCAAATCCAGTCCTGGGCCCTTTGAAGTGAGTGTTTGGTGCTGCAACACAAGAAACCAATGCATGAACACAGAAGCACCGTTCGGAACTGGTGCATTTCTCTGCAATATTAACGAATCGCCACTGCCTGCATCAAAGCCATGGACACCGCTCACCGACTGCACGATGCAACCACTTCAACTTACAATGCAGCCCTGACTTTGCCGACGTGGGGCCTCCGAATCACTGCTGCTGTGTGAGCCTCGGACACTGCATCACTAACGTTTGCGAGACACCTTCCCCACCTCCGACGCATCCCTTCCGTGACTTTGTGCCAATGCATCACCTACAGCCGAGTGGTTTGACATCAACACCTCACCCCAACGCATGGCGCTCCTGACATGGACGCATCAACGACGTTGCCTGACTTCGGAAACGACGCATCGCCTTTGACAGTGACGCATCCCCTCCTTCGTTCAACGCTTCGTCCCCAGGCTTCGAACAATCCAATGTATGGTCAGCGAGTCTGCGTGACTCCTGTATCCAGCCCGAACTCCATCGTGGTCGGACTGAACTTTTGGATTTGCCCCGGACAAGCGTGGCCAGATAGCCTCAGTTGGAGCTATTGATTTCTGAGCACTGCATTTTGATTTAATCTTGCAAAATTCATAAATTGACTTGTGTATGTTGGATTTTTGATGTTTTGGTCATGTTTTACTCAGCTAAAAATGTACTATTTTTCACAACTGTGAGGAGTACTTTTACGGTATTTTCACTGTGTTACTGTGTGTGTGTGCACAAATACTTTACTCATTGCCTCTTTAGTTTAGCCTGACTGCTCTGTGCCAAGCTACTGGAGGGTGAGCACAGGTAAACGTTTAGTGTGTACTACACTTACCCTGACTAGGATTGTGGTTCCAGCTTGGACAGTGTGCATACCTCTGCCAACCAGAAACCCAATTCCTAGCAAACTCTTTACCAGTTCCTAATTCTTTGCACTGATTTGATATATGCCTTTGTGGTTCATGACTGGGCCCAACACTCTACGGGGCAATACTGTCTGAAAGGGTTAGCATCTGTGAAATCTTGGAAGGCCCTTATTTCTTGTCCAGCCACACCCTGACTCAAGAGAGCAATGTGGAACTTACTGACTCTGAAAAGTCTGGCACATTGGCCTTCAGTTTTAAGGCAAGCAGCCTTCACTAGCGGCTCCTTGCTGCTCCTATATCATTCTGTTAGTACCTTGGGGTTTGCCATGCCCAAGTTGTACACCTCAAACACACAAAAGGTGATGGGAGGAATGCATGCATTAAGTATAACCACTTGCAATCGCTCCAGGTAGCAATACAATCCATTCTTCTTTTGCCCACATATCACCTCAGTTTGGACCCAGCCATATGCAAATCAGTCTAGACCTTGCTCCAGTAGAAACAATCCAGCCTGAACTGCCAGTGTAGGGTCCTTATGAACCGAAACACAAGCAACCCAAGATCAGTTTTGCCCTTATTGGGTCTCTTCAGTTGGTTGTAACTTGGTTCTAGTAGCGCAGTGAGCACGGCACCCATGTCTGGGCATACCCTTGCCTCTTAGGGCAGTACATCAAACACACAAAAAGTGATGGGAGGAATGCTTACATTAAGTCTAACCACTGGCAATAACTCAGGCAGCATTCCAACCCATTCTTCATTTGGCCACCCTGCCACCTCTGTTCAGGCCTAGCCATATGCAAATCAATCTTGACTCTGTTGCAATATGAACAGTAGATCCTGAACTGCTAGCCCAGGTCCTACCTAAACCGGAACACAAGCAACCCAATACTAGTTTTGCCAAGATTGGGGCTCTTCAGTCGAGTGTAGCTTGGTCCCAATGGCACAGTGAGCATGGGATCGACATCTGGACATACCTTTGCCACTAAGGCTGGTACATCAAACCCCAAAAGGTGATGGGAGGAATGCTTGCTTTAAGTCTAACCACTGGCAATCGCTCACAGTAGTATTCCAAACCATTGCTCTTTTGCTCACAATTCCATGTTAGTTTGGACCTTGTCATATGCAAATACGTCTTGGCCTTGCTTAAATAGGAACAATTCAGCCCAAACTGCCAGGCCAGGTCCTTCTTGAACTGGAATACAAGCAACTCAAGACTGGCTTAGCAAAAACTGAAGTCTTATTTTCGTCTTCTGCTCCAAGCAAGTGGGTCAAGCAGGGTATTTTAAAGGCCAGGACAGTCAGTCACTGTCGATGACGTCCTAGCCATCCATAATTACATGCTCAGATTATTAACTTCCATTTTTGTGGAAAATAATAGGCTTTAATTCCTAAAGAAATGATTTGTGACAACAAACTATCCCAGAATGCATGATGAAGAAAGGTATCTTCCCCTGAGCCACCACTTACTCCAAATTCATGTAACACATATTTGCATGGAATGTAGCGGCGGCCTCCCAAGAATCAGAATGGTGCAACAGAGGCATATATAAACATATATGTCCCACTTTATACACTCAATAGACTTCCCTCCTTCCATCCTGGAAATTGTGTGACCGGTTCTTTGAGTAGCAGTTAGCAGCAAGATGCCACATGGGTGTAACTCTGGTGTGAAGGCAGCCAGGAATATGTATGACTTTTAGAACACCCTTCAGCTTAGCTAAGGCTGAATATCTGTCAGAATATATTTAATATTCCGAAATAGATATTGCTCACTAGTCTTTTCAGCCCAAATACACATAGACAGAAACATTTATTTTGACAACACTTTCTCATCAAAAGTTACAAATGTAAGGTTTTTAGTAAATTTTACTACTTTTTGTACTGTAGGACCATGCCCTGTTGCACCAGTAGCTAAAAAAAATTGTCAACTAAAATTGCATGCAGGTGGATGAGCCAAATGGATCCTTCTCCCTTGATCCATATATATCTTTCGAACTGTGCGAGGGTACTGCACACTGGGAATTATCTTACAAAAGTGATATTTATGACAATTTGGCAACAAAAACACTTAGCTATTTAGACAAAACACGTGCGGCTAGACTTGCTTTGCAGAGCTTAGCCACTGCAGCTATCAGAACACGAGATGTCTAGATCAAATAACTCTGGAGAACTAAAGATATGGAATCCCTTCTTTAAAGGTCCCAGCTGAAGCCTTAGGCGCCTGCATGGGTCCTCTATCCCAGTGATTTCAAAATTCAGTCTTCAATGATCACTTAAAGTACAGACCACAATGTCCTATTACTTACCGGTGATCTTCATTACTCCTGGTCCCGTTGTCCTTGTCCCATTCGTGAACAAAGTGGAGGTAACCATCTCCACGACAGAAAAAAAGAACAGGAGCATGCTGGGATACCTAACCCACTCCCTCCCACTGGGAGTACATAAGCGGTACCAGCCCAGCATGCAGCCTGAAAACACCAAGCCAACAACCGGAATGCCGGCCGCACGGGAGGGACGCAGGGGCGTAAGGAATGGGACGAGGACAACAGGACCAGGAGTAATGAAGATTACCGGTAAGTAATAGGACATTACCCCCAGGTCCCTCCTGTCCTCGTCCCATTCCTGAACAAAGTGGAGAATACCAAAGCAAACAACCCGGCCTTCCGGACACCCACCAACGCCAGGGGCACCAGACCGAAAAAAACGGCACCCAACAGAAGCAGAAGGGAGCCCACAAGAAAGAAGAAAACGCAGGCAGGAGCACACAACCAGCCATGCCCCCAACCAAGCCGACAGAGCTGAGACCCCAAAACAAGCAGGGGACGACCAAGAAAGGACCGCAAAAGAGCACAAGACCCCCCAGGCAAGCCAGAAGGAGGCCCAGAACCCAGATTCAAGCCCCTAGGGAACACCCAGAGGGGCAGAAACAAAGCCCCCCCCCGAACAACCAGGGGAAGGGAGACCAGGAGAAGCGGAAGCGCCCCAACGGAGCAACCAAGCCAGGAAGGGCAACCGACCAGGGAGAAAAACCGCCGAGGGCGAAGCCCACAGCACCAGGCACCACCAGGCAGCCGCCCCACCAGGGACAAAACAGGCCAACCCGGCCCAACGCCCGAGAGCACACAAGAGCAGGCCGCACATGGCGGCACGGCCGAAGGCCCAGGAAGGAACACAGCAGGGGCAAGACAGAGAGCGAACTCCCCAGAGCAGGGAAGAAGTCGACCCACAGCCGCACGAACCCACAAACGACCACACCAAAAGGTGAGGGGAAGGAAGACAAGACCGAAGAGGCACGCCAAGCAAGAGAACAACGAACGACACGAACAACCACAGGACCAACCCCAACACACCAGGGGAAGCCACCAGCAGAGCCGCAAAGACCAAAGAGGGCGGAACCAGACAAGAAAACAGGCACTGACCCAGAGGAACAACCAGGAAGAAAGGGGCCAAGGAACACAAGCAAGCCCCCCCCCACAGCTGACAACAGCAGCAACAGGGAACCCGGAGGCACAGAAACCCCACAGAAGGCCCAGGCCACAGGGCAGGAATGACCAGCGGCCAACCACAGCGGAGACACCGGACAGCCGCAGGAAAAGGCCGCCACACCGGGAGAAGAACCCAGGGCACAGGAACCCGCCAAGCAGCCAGGCCCAAGGCACACCCACAAAAGCAGGAGACACAGGGACACGAACCCAGCAACCCGCAAAACGGAGGCCAGGGAGAGCAATGAAGCGCAACCCGAAGCAGACCCCGCACAAGACCAGGGCACATCCAAGAGAGAACAGAGGGCCGAACCCGGAACCGGGGAAACAAAACCCCAGAACCGGGAAGGAGGAACCTCCACCAACCAAGAGCCGACTCACCGGCCAGGAGGACAAAGAAGGACACCAAGGAACTACCCAAGGCGAACCACAAGAGGAGTCGCAGAAGAGCAAAACAGGAAAAGAAGGAGAGGCAAAGGGCCAACCGACCCAACCCCAAAAACCCCCAACCAAGAAGGGGCACAGGGAAAGGCACAGGAGTCAGCCACAGCCAGGCCACCAAGAGAGGAGAAGCAGCAGGAAGACAGGGAGGGAGACTGGCAACCCACAACTGCCAACCCACCCAAAGGCCCCAGCGCAACAGCCAGGCGCAAAGGAGTGGCACAGGAAAGGACAGAAGACCATCCCAGGACCCAGACCACCAGGGCCAGAACCACCGGCCACCAAGAGGCCCAAAAGAGGCCCAAAAGCACCAGAGAACAAGCGGCCAGGAAAGGACCCAGGCAGGGACCCAAAGGGGGCCCCGAATCAACCAAGGACCCCACAGCCAAAAAACCCGACACACCCAAGCCGAGAAGGCACCAGCGACCCACACGCACAAGCAAACGGGAGGCCAAACACAGGGACCGCAAGGGCAAAATCCAACAGAGGCAGAGCCCAGGCCCCAACAGCACCCCGGAACACCCCAGGCACCACCAAACCAAAGGAGAGGAGCCCAGAGAAACCAAGGCGCACAACCCACCGGGGGGCGTGGAACAGACCCAAAAAAGGGAAGAACGAACCCCGCAGAGTCAACAAGAGAGCAGCGGCCTGAGACACCACAGGCTGAAAGCAGCCCGCACGGGAGCGGGAAAAAATGCACAAGCCCAATGACAGGCTCCCAAGGGGAAAGCCACAGCCCCAGAGCCAAGGCAAAGCCAACCGCAACCACAAGGCCGACAAAGAGGAGCGGGGAAGCAGCAATGTGGCCCGCACACCAGGGGAGGCCGACACCAGACCCACAACCGGCAGCCCCACCAACAAACCCACCGGCCAAGACCAAGAGCAGGCACGGCGAGGAGGACACCCAGACCGGCACCCACAAAGCAGGGAAAGGGCACATGGCAGCCTGAACCAGCAGACAGGGCGGGGCACTTGAGCCGCGCACCCAAAGAACAAGGAGCCACCCAAGGCAGAGGCCAAGGAAGAACCACAACACCCAGCCACCACAGGCGGCAAAGGGGGCGGCAGGCGAGAGGCAAAGGACCCCAAAAGCGCCCCAAGCCACCAAGAGAAACACAAGAGGTGAGAAGGAAACCACAACCAGAAACCAAACCCCAGTAGACAACCCAGGGCAGCACAACCCGGCAGGAGGCGAGAAGCAAACACCACGCCAGCCAGAAAGCCCACCAGGGGCACCAGCAGCACGGCCCCGGAGCCAACAGCCCAACAAAGCCAAGGGCCCACCAGGACAGAGGGAGGGCACAACAGCCCCCACACCCACGGAAAACAAGGGAACCCAAGAACAGGGAGGCCCCAGCGAACCCGCGGAAGGGCAAGAAGAAACAAGGCACCCCGAGCACGGGCCAAGCAAACACCCCCGGAAGGACGCAAGGAGCGCCCAGCACCGGAAGCTGCAGGCAGGCACGCACAAGGCCCGAACCCACAAGAAAGGGCAGGAACCAACAGGGCGGACAGGCAGCAGGCGGCCGAAGTAAGCCCAGGAAACAACAAGCCACCAGGACCGAAGAAGGCCAGAGCAACAGGCAAACCCAGGCGGACACCCAACCAGGCACCAACCAGGCCCGACCAAGGAGAACAGAAGCACGCAGGGCAGGACGGCCGGAGGCCCAGAGGCCAGAGGGTACGAACCAGGCCGGACCCTTGCATGCGACCAGATGGCCGAGGGGATAGGTGCGACCAGAAGGCCGGGACCGAAAGGACGCCAATCTGCCCGCCCCGAGCCGTCGCGGGAGGGCTCCCGCCCGCCCTTGCAGGGCTCAGGGGCTGCGCGTCCCAGGGGTTCGGAGACCGCGGCTGGGCCTCAGGCATGGGGAGGCCAGGATGCCCGGGGCAGGACTGCCCGGGACCGACGGAGACCGCCCCGGGCACTTTGCCATGCAGCGGGCCAGAGGAGGGAGCCCCAGACGGAGGGAAGGTGTTTTCCGGGCCCAGCTCAACTGGTCCCTGGCTGAGAACCGCCAGCCCGGGAGGGGTGCCCCGGCATACCCTGCACCTTGCTCAAAAACGGAAAGCCCACGAGAGCAGACGCGTGCATAGGGGTACGGGCGTAAGCCCACAGCACCCGCCCAGCCCCGGCACACCCCCAGCAGGGGGGAACAGGGAGCAAAGAATGTATGACAGTACATCGCGATCATTTTGATCGCGGTACTTTACATCGCGGTTTTTACAACGCAAGTTGTTACAACGACTTGCGTTGGAGGGAGCTGGATTGAGGATTAATATGATTTTCTATTCCAACTCCAGCCCACGTAACAGTAGGGAAGGTGTTGGAATAGAAAATCACACTATTCCTTAACCTAGAGCGCCATCCAGCGCAAGTCATTGTAATGACTTGCGTTGTAATGGCTGCGTGGTAAAGGTCATGCGGTGTAAACACCGCGTTGTAAACGACGTTTCCCGGACAGGCCAACACCACCACACAGAGACCGTCCCCCAACCCCCAGCCCAGACGCCAACCAGCAACAAGCGCCGAGCAATCGGAAAGCCAGGAGGCCCGGGAACCCACAACCTGTGGAGGAAGCCCCCGAAGGACCCCCCCAGTAGCACTGGAAAACAAGGCAGATACACAGCCCCCGCAGAAAGCCACGCAATGCCCCCAACCCAGCACGCAGGGACAGGGAGTGCCACGAGCCTGCATAGAAAGGCCCCAACAGGAACCATCCAGCGCAGAGAGAGACCCGTGGACGCCACGTCCAAGAGCACCAACAACAAACCCACGGAACCAACGTGGCAAGGAAGAAAAAAAGGAACCGCTACGCGGTACTCACCACAGGGGCAGGAAGAGCACACCACAAGCTCACCGTCCCCAACAGCCAGCCCAGGCGCCCACCAGGACACCAGCGCCGGGCGGAGGAGAGGACTGCAGCAATCGGCCTCCGAGGCCACATCAAGGCACGCCCCCGCACAGACAACGAACAGCAGGGGCGTCACGGAGTAAAGAAGGCCAGCAGGACTCCAAATGCCAGGCAGGGAGCCCAGGAGCACCGCCAAGCGCAGCCCCTGGACCCGCCAAACATCCGCAGCAGCGCGTCTTCCAGACCGGCCAAGCCACAGGAAGACACGCGCTATAACCCGGAAGAGACCTGGAGGAACGGCGCCCCAGCCGCAAAGGGCTGGGCGCCAAGCAACGCGGCTCCTGGCAAGCCCGGCAGGCCAGGAGAACGCGGAACAGGACGTCGAGGACAGCCCAGCAGTCCGACGAGACATCCAGCGAAGAATCCATCAGGTAAGTCAGCAAACACGACCCATCCTGTTGGAAGACATAAAAAAAGAACAGGCTGCATGCTGGGCTGGTACCGCTTATGTACTCCCAGTGGGAGGGAGTGGGTTAGGTATCCCAGCATGCTCCTGTTCTTTTTTTCTGTCGCTGAGATGGTTATCTCCACTTTGTTCAGGAATGGGACGAGGACAGGAGGGACCTAGGGGTAATGCGTATTCAAATCCATCTATGCAGATCAGCACGAAGTTGTTGAAAAGCAAGAATTAGGGTACTCCAGACATCTGTTATCTCCATCTGTGCCAAGGCAGTGCATGCATCGCTTAAGGCGAGAGATGAGTTCAACAGAATCCTTCACTGTGAACAGGTCCACAAACAAGCAGAGCTATCACCACTGCACCAATCTCTTTAAATCGACCAGCCGTGCCTAGAGCTCAAGCAATAATGTTAAAAACTTTTCACGTTGTTCTGTGTTTAATAGTAAAACTAGTTTTTAGATTGGAAGGAGGGCTTCTCAGGGTCATGCATTGTTCCACACTTGACAGTTCCTTTGAGTTGTATCCGCTGCAGTGCACATTCACTCCATATTACAATTTCTAGCCCTTGATGCAGAGTCTGTTTCCCTTCTGCCTTTTGGATTTTTAATGCGCTACCCACTTTAAGTTTTGCATTTTGAAAGTGCTCTTTTACTTTTTAGCTATGTTTCTACTATATGCCACATGCACATACATGCATACATATATACATAAAACATACAGTCATGCATACTTACATACATAAATACATACATACACGCATACATCAATACATACATGCATACATACATTCATACATACCTATATACATATATTTGATGTCCTTGTTTCGCCACCTTTTTGCATACCAGATATGTTACTTGATGAAATATCGATTCACCCCGCCAAATTGCCAGTTATGGCGATTATTAATCCAGTTACCTTCAAGACAGAGGGGGTTTAGCTCTGGAATTGGGAGACATCAGCTTCTAACTGGTTTAGACCTCAATTACAAATGGCCCATTAAAATCCCATTATTTGTTCAGTCTCGAATTATCGCTACAACGTACTTGTAATTTCGGGAGGAAAATGGGATAACAGGTTTTTGGCTATTAACATAAGGCAATCCGCGTTTCTATGCCGAGTCCCAGTTGTTTTCTCCCTAGTTTTTCACAGTGTGTTCCCACACTGTTTCAACAGTGTAAGGGCCATATTATCAAGAACTGCGATAACATTATCGCCGCTTTAGCGGCAGGAAACTGCCAAATGCGATGCAGCGCGAGAAACGAAATTCGTTTTATTTATTTATATGTTTACTTACCTGTAATCCGCAGTAATCCATAGTTTACTACCCCCCACCCTGCCCCTCCCCCACCCCACGTCAGCGCCCGGCGGCACTCCCACCACCGACCGCTACTGGGTGCGTTGTATTTAAAAAGTTGGGCATGTATTTTTAAGTTCCACATATCCTGGTAGTGAAAAACTACTAAAATTGTTTTTCACTATGATGAGGCCTACCTCCCCTATTGGATAACATTGGATTATCTTAATATATGTAATCAGTGATAACATTTGTTTGGGAGCAGGTAGGAATTCCATGTTTGGTGTCTGAGGATTTGTAATTTAAAACCCCCTTCAATGGTAAAGTCAGATGTTAAGTCACAAATCTGAAAATGCCACTTTCAGAAAGTTCATATTTTCTTACTTTAACCATTTGGTGCCTGCAGCTTGTTTCCTGGGTCACATAACTAGGTGTAGTTGGCCTTTGTTTATTCCTCACAGACAGCATCTCATTAGAGGGTCTGGGTGTTGACAGGACGGGCCATTCTGGCTTGATGAGGGGGACGAAGCTGTCACCTGTCACACTTGCACTTCAAAGACTCTGCGTCAGCTCACACACAAAGGACTTCACACTAGCCTATTGTGCCTATGGACATACTGGGACCTGTGGAAGAAAGCAGGAAATTACAGAAACCTACTTAGGGGGAGGACTCCAGACGTTTCTTCCATTTCAAGGTGGGCACAAAGTGTAAAAAGGGGACCCTCAGACTCACACTTCAATACACTTCTGGACCTTTGGAGACTGCAGAAGAAGGACTGCCCAGCTGGCCAGCTGCATTGGACCTGACTAGACCTGCATCTGGACCTGCCAGAGGCCTGCCCTGCTGTTTGAGAAGGAAGACTGGACCTGCACCCTTCATCCTAGTCCGAAGTAACTCCAAGAGTGAGCTGACTGACCTCCTGTTCTGACCTACAGGGACACAACAAGTTCCATAGGCCTCCCTGCAACTTACCGGCAGAACCTACAACAATGGACCTGCTACTAGACCCGCCTTAGCCCTGCTGATCTCTGCTGGAGTGTGTACCTGATCTCCAACAGGTGCCTCCCAGGTCCTGGAACCTTAATGTTGAGCTCCTCATTGAAGAAAAGGAGAAATCCTGAAGTTTTGGCCTCTTCACAACTGCGAACAGTCCCATTCACACCAAGATCTTGGCGGCCAATCTGACTGCCAATACGAAGGTCCGGTTAACCTGACTCAGTGACTGCCAGCGATGACCGGCAACACAAGATCTGCAGTTTGTGATACAGCATCAACAACCTGCGGCGACCGCCATTGCAAATCTCCAACAATGTCCATCTGCGCAGCCCAACAGGATCTTCGAGCAACAGCAACAACAGTCTGCGATGCCCGGCCATCTCTTCGTATCACAGCGACGACCATCTGTGATGCTCTCACTGCTCCTCACAGCCTCCTCCACCGTGAACAGAGCTCTTCACGCTGGACATTACAAGGTAACGTTTTCAGCTGGCCTAACCTGGTCCCTGTATTCGGCCCACACTCCATCGCGGTCTGCCTGAACTTGTGACTTTCACCTTGTCTCGCACAATCAGGAAGCCGCGAGTTGTGCTTTGTTCTTTTGGGCGCTATACTTACCTTAAGTCCTTGAAATTGCATTTCTCTGGTTCTACTGACTAGATTGTTGTCATTCTGGTATCAAATAATTTATTAAAATTTACTTTATTTTTCTGAATTGGTGTGGGATTTTTCTTGTGTTGTTTTCACTTGACCACTGTTTGAAGGCTGCATAAATACTTTACATATTGCAACTAAATTACAACTGACTGCTTTTGTGGCAAGATACCAGATGGTTAAGCACAGGTTAATTTAGTCAAAGTCCTCTTCCTATGTGTGCTCAGAATGCAGCACAAATAGAAAGAGGAAGTTATAAGGAAAAATAAAGATATTTCTCATTGTTAACCGTCACCCGGGGAGGCGTATCTTTTTGACTCATTCCCAGGTTTATCAGTGCTGGTAAATCTGGGAATGCATCAAAAACCATGGGCGTTGCGTGGGAACACCCACGCAATACCCATGGAGTGCCTCCCTGATGCAGAGTAAGGCAACGCAGCGATTTGCGTTGTGCTGCTTTCCTCGAAATCTATGAAGCCACTCAGGGCTAGGCAAGGTGGCCTTGCGTGGATTTATAAATCCTATTTTGAGTTGCGTAGCTCTTGCACTACATTCCGTGGGTGCCAGACACGGCTTGTAAATATGCCCCATAGAATTTTCTTCCATGGATTGCTGGTTAACTGAAGCACATATGCCTAGTTCTTTTGACTGTATTCCTAGATATTAGCTTTGTTCTTTTCGAATTTATTTTACATCAGGCATACATTGTTGTCAAATATCTGTTTCTGGGTTGTATTTCACAGTTCACTATTATCTTGCAGTGACCACAACACTTCACAAACTTCCAGAGACCTGCAGTCTAGGTTTGGCTCACTTCCTGTTCAATTTTCTTTCTACATGCGAGATTAAATTATTCTATTACGTTTAGCCTGTAGTTTATTAAGAACATAAATTCGCTGCTCTTTTTATTTGCATTTAGATTACGAGTGTGCCAAATCGGGAGGCTTAGTTTCAGCAGACTTTGAGACATCTAGTTTATTTTTTACACATTTCATGAGCATGACAATTAAAACTATACAAGATTAGCGGCAAATCCCAGGAAGCGTGCAAAAATGACAGCAAATGCCATTTTTCGGTAATGCACATTGACACGAGATTTAGCCATCTAAAGCAAAGGCGCCTAAAAGTGACAAGCTGTCCATTTGGCAATGAAGATTTTGCATGCAAAAACGCGTGCCTGAAAACAATTCCACGCTTAAGCATCATAATAAAAAAAAGATGTGCAAAGTGAAAAATGTAGAATTGGGTATTTTGCAAATTCCTTGGGCAGAATAAGAATTCAGCTCACTCCTGATTCAGATGAAGAACACGAAAACAGGATTTGGAGAGTGTAAAGAAAAACTAGTTGGGGGTCGTTGTTATTGATAATTTACAGGAAATGTTATTCTTTTTAAAGAGTACGTCTTCACCCATTCAGTAGCAAGAAAGTCATATATTCTCATTCCATTGGGGAGGCCCTGAGGTCGATGTTGCGTCCTAGGAGTTGGCTTAAATGAAGTAAAGCACTTAATTTTGTTGTCATTTCGACTGTGTTTGGGGAGTTTTGAGCCCTAATTTCACCACTTACAAGACATCTGCCCTTATGTAAATTACCTTGACACCTAGGTGCTGGAAGTAGGGGAGGGGGGCTGCTGCAGCACCCCCAGGAATAACCATGCCGGAGTTTGGAAGGTGAATGAGCGATGAATATGCCTTAAAATTCTGTCTTTGTCTAGTTACATTTGCTGCTGTTCAAAGCCAGAGGTCAAATGTCAGGCCATGTCTTCTGACAAATTGCTGCTTATTTGCAGTGAGGGGTGAACCACTGGAAGCTCAAGCCAAGCTCGAACCTGAAGTCTGGTTCCGGCTCAGCTCTAGGTCCTGTTGGAAGCTTGAGCCCATAACGAGCCGAGCTTTTCATGTGGCTTCTGCCTGATACCCTCCCTCTAAACAGTACGTGGCTTTATGGCCAGAGCTGGAGACTGTGGAACTCAGGAACCAGGTTTGATTCTTAACGTCGGCTCAACATCTGTGATTCTGGCCAAATCACTTAATCTCCCAGTGCCTATAAACAATGCATGTAACCTTGTGTACCGTAAGTCATGCTTATATAAAGTAGTCCAATACCTTTGGGTTGAGTTTCTTCTGTATTTTAAAAACTGTACAAGAATGCTGTTAGAAATTGGGCTACTGGTTGACTGGGGTATGGGCCTGGTCAAGCAGCAACCACAATCCTTGTCAGGGTAAGAGGCAGGCAAACCCTAAATTAACCTGTGCTCATCCTCTGGTAGCTTGGCACAGAGCAGTCAGGCTTAACTTAGAGGCAGTGTGTAAAGTATTTGTGCAACACTTCAAAAAGTAAAACATTGAAAACACCACAGAAAAAGATTCCACGCCAGGTTAGATAACTAGCTCTGATTTTAATAAATAAAACAAGACAAAAATAACAAAAATCCAGTTAGTAAAAATAGAGATATTGATTTTTAATGTTTATACGAAAAATTGCACCAAAAAGCACAAACCGGACAAAGTCCCAAGTTCAGGCTAACCGTGATTGAGCGCAGACCAGCTACAGGGACCCAGTTAGGCCTGCTGAACAAAATTCTTGTTGAAGATGCATCACGCAGCAGAGGCGATGCATCGGTTCCGAGATGTAGCGAGGCTGCGGTGCGAGGTTCTGTTGTGTCGACGTGGAGGGTCTGGTCGTCAGGGCTTGCAATGCAAAGTCCAGTGTTGAGTATGCAAGGCACAGCAGTGGTGTTTCATCGATTCCGATGAGTGGTGAAGCTACAATGCGGAGTTATGTCGTCCTGGTCGTGGCTGCCGTTGACGAGGGAAGCATCATGCAGCGGCCGTTCCATAGGTGATGCGTCACTCCCAAGATGCGGGAGAAAGTGGCGATGCAAGTCTTTTGCGATGGGTCGTTTCTGCTCTGGGATATGCTGCTCAGCTGAAAAGATACTTCGGTTCTGCTCGGGGTTGCGTCGCTCAGCAGAGAAGATGCATCGGTTCCACTGGCAAGCACCTTGCCAGTGGTCAAGGACTGGTGTGGCACCACTTGGCAGGGTAGACTCACAGAAGGCAGAGTCCAGGTGTAGGGGTTGGAAGCCTGTTATGTCCCGGAGGCTTCGGATCAGGAGGCCAGCTAGTTAGCCATTGGAGTCACTCTGGGTTCTGGTGTCAAGAGATGCAGGTCCAGTTCTTCTCACTCAGGCAAGTGGGCAGCAGGCAGCAGATTAGCACAGTGAAGCGGGAGTCTAGCAGAGTGTAGTCCAGCAGAGCGGCAGGCCTTAGGCAGCACAGCAGTCCTTCTTCCTGGCAGAGTAGCCACAGGCCCAGCAGTGTACTGCTGTGATGATGTCTGAGGTCCAGTACTTGTACCCAGTGGTGCCTTTGAGGTGGGAGAGACTACTAAGATATTTCTTTGAAGTGCACAGAGATCCTCCCTTCATGCCCTGGCTCCAGAATCACTACAATGGGGGGGGGAGGGTATGCTGCCCTTTAGGTGTGGGCAGCACACAGCCTATTCAGGTGTAAGTGAGGCTGTGCCCAGCTCCTCCTTCCCATCCTGCCAGAGTTGGCCCATTGAGACACACCTAAGCTCCTATTGTGTGTGGCCGTCTAGGAGGAATACAAAAATCTCAACTGCCAACTACACCCAGTCATGTAGCAGGATACAGGCACCAAATGGCTAAAGCACGAAAATGCTAACTTTCGGAAAGTGGCATTTTCATAATTGTAATTTAAAATCCGACTTCACCATAAGTTAGAATTTTAAATTAGGATTCCAGAGATACCAAACATGAATCAGTTATATCTTCAAAGTTGGAGATTACTCTTATAAAATGTAATAATATAATTCTAAAGCTATCCTATGGGAGATATAAGCCTTGCTGTAGTGAAAAACGAATTTAAGAGTTTTTCACTACCAGGACATGTAAAACTTAAAAGTACATATCCCGCCTTTTAAATACATTGCACCCTGCCCTCTGGTTTGTCCAGCGCCTACCTTAGGGTTGGCTTATATGTATAAAAATGGTAGGTTTGGGCCTGGCAAAAAGGTTGATTTTTCCAGGTCGACATGGTAGTGTCAACTGCACACACAGGCTCTGCTTTGGCAGGCCCAAGACATGGTCAAAGGGCTACTTAAGTGGGTGGCACAATCTGTGCTGCAGGCCCTCTAGCAACATTTAATTTACAGGTCCTGAGTACATGTATTACCTCTTTACTAGTGACTTATAAGTAAATTAAATATGCCATTGGGATGAGCCATTATTACCATGTTTAGGGGAGCGAACACACGCACTTTAGCACTGGTTAGCAGTGGTAAAGCACACAGAGTCCTAATACCAGCAAAAATAATGTAAAAAAAGTGGAGGAGGAAGGCAAAATGTTGGGGGAAAGACCACCCTAAGGCTGCCAGGTCTCACGAATGCCCTATGAGGTAAAAACATAGCCTTAACAGGAAAGACAAATACCAATTTACTGGCTGATTTGTACAGAGTCAATCCAGAAAACCTCTATAAATTGCGGCTTCCTGCTTAAATTGTCCAATCTTAGGCAAATATTTAATTTCACCAAAACTCTTTTTAATTAATTATCTCGTATGACAGTGCTTTTGAATATGTGAGTTTAGACTACAACTTATACAAAACTATCACTTTTAATAGGTATCAGTAAAGAGCTATAATGTGCCCTATTAATGTCAAAGCTTCCACATGTTGAAGCAATATTTTTTTTCTACTTTGAAGACACTTTATCATATTTTATTTAGTGGTATAATTTGCATAAGGCTCAGCTCGTGCACGGGCTCTAAGATTTGGATCTGACCCTTGGGTTGGCTCTGGTTCGGCTCCCTCTGGTAATTTGTTGGCTCGCTCACCTCTACTTATTTGTTGAACACAGAGATTGGTTTCTACATTTTCTTTTCTGGCTTCAAAGTGCACAGATTTTGTAAAGGGAACTATGGGATAATCTTGCATGAGTATAGGAAGTGAGAAAGGAAAGGCTGTAGGATGTCATATTGTTCTAACACATTACAATTTAAATACATGTAAATGTATTGTACAAATATTTCAAAATATACCAGCAGTTAATAAAGCACAAATGAAGCACTGTTTTTGTAATTTTCAAGGGTGATGGAAGCAAAGATTTTGAATAGGATCAAAACAAATTAAAACACGTAGTGATGTCCAAATGATAAGTAGTCACTGAAACCCTATTTCCACACATTGCAGTTTTGCGCTATATAATTTGGTCAATAAAAATGCATGCCTGTTTAAATTTAGTGGCCATTTCAATGGAACATGTGCTGTCTGTAAATGACAGTGCACTAACATACAATGTTAAACAATTTGCGACAATGTGCTCCAAATTGCACCACCATCTACATGACACACCCTTACTACTTTCCTGCTGAATGGGCATTGCTTATTCGTTACAATAGTTCTTTGTGTGTCGCTAGAATTTTTCTCAATCCCTATGACTTCAGTGATATAACAGTGATGACAGCACCCCCACTCTGAAATTTGTTACAGCACCACTGCCATGACAGACTGTACCCGGTTTTCTCACTGTAACCTTGAGGAGCTGCTTTTGCCATCACAAAGCCTCTCCCCTATATTCCTGCCGATTTTGGGTTTTTCACTTTCCTTCAGTGCTTGGAAACAGAATCAATCTCCTACATTTTTCCAGCTGAAAAAGGGTCAAAGACAAGTTTGTAAATAACCACAAATGTTTATGATTGTGGGTGTTTGCAAATTCAGCTGGTAATCCCACCCTTTAAGGCCTACTCAGCACCCACTCCCTACCCTTCCTCACTGATTGTCTCACAAAAAAATATTTGTGTGAGTATATCTATTTACGAGTGCTCAACAAAATAATCTGAATTAGATAAGTGGAATGCTTCTGAAAACTAAGGCTTTTGGGGCATTTAACAATAGTTTACAAGATGAAACAGCTTTAACAGTCAGGTTGATGAAATTTCCTTCATTTTAAAATTACATTTATGGCAAAGAACCATTCCATTTTCCTGGTAGAAAAAGGAATGTTCCTCGACCCTGACATTGGTTATTCAATCCTGTCAGACCTGGCATCTCTGGCGTGTATTTCCCCTGCCTTTTTGCTTCTGACCTCCTGTTTTTGACTGTGTGCTTCATTTTGTTTTTGCTGGTTTTAGAACTCTGGGCTCTTTACCACAGCTGTTCAGTGCTAAAGGGCTAGTGCTCCCTGTGTAAATTGTGATTATGATTGGTGATCCATGATTGGCATATATGATTTATTGGTAAGTCCCTAGTAAGGAGCACTGTGTGTGCCCAGGGCCTGTAAATCAAATACTATTAGTGGGCCTGCAGCACTGATTGTGCCACCCACATGAGTAGCCTGCAAACATGTCTCAAGCCAGACTCTATAGTGTCTGTAAATGCAGTTATTAAACTGTCATGTCGACCTGGCATGTGCACCCATGTGCCAGGCCCAAACCTTCCCTTTTTCTACATGTAAGGCACCCCTAAGGTAAGCCCAATGTAGCCCCATGGGCAGGGTGCATTCTATATAACAAGCATTGGCATAGCCAATAGGTCTCGCCTTTGGGACCTTGTGTTTGGCCAGATTTTTTGGCTATGTTGTAGAGCATTGTGGCTGCTGTGCATCATGTTGAAAAGATAAAATTAAAAGTGTTAAGCATTTTTGTTACCTTTATACAAACCAAGACGACATTATATACAACTGAACAACCTGATTAAAAAAAGATTTTAACATAAAAAATGCCTTCTAGTTTTTTTGTACTTGCACTGCTGGCAACTTCTTCCTGTCTGTTCTCATGCTTGTTTGTTATAATTTTTTTTGTTATGGGGGAGCGGGACATAAATAACGGGGGAGTGGAGTTTGGAAAACAGTAATTTAATTAGAACACGAGCAGCGGACAGACACTAGGGGAGAATCAAAAGATGCCAGATTCCGAGGGAAGACTGACGTGATGCTTAGGTGATGTTTAGGTGATGCTTAGGTGGTGCGCTGATGCAAAATGGTGGTGGTGAGTGATGTTTGGTGCTCAGGTGGTGCCACTATATGGTGTGGATTGGAGGTACGTTGTGGATTGGGAAGTTGTGTAGTTGAAATATGTTGTTTGGTGTGTAATTATGTGTTGTGTATTGGAAATGTGTGGAGTTGAATTGTGTGGCCTGGAACTATGGTGTTGAGTGAAATTATGCTTAGTGAAATTGCGTCATGGTGTGGAGTGCATTTATGTTGATTGGTGGTATGTGGCATAGAGTGCATTTATGTGGAGTGTATTTATGTTGCATTGAGTAGAGTGCAATTATGTGGCGTGTAATTATGTGGCACTGAGTGGTATTATGTGGAGTGTATTTATGTTGCACTGAGTAGAGTGTAATTATGTGGCTTGTAATTATGTGGTACTGATTGATATTATGGGGAGTGCATGTTGCATTGAGTGTAGTGTAATTATGTGGCATATACTTATGTGGTATTGAGTGGTATTATGTTAAGTGTATTTATGTTGCACTGAGTAGAGTGTAAATATGTGGCATGAAATTATGTGGCACTGAGTGGTATTTTATGGAGTGTATTTATGTTGCATTTAGTAGTGTAATTATGTGGCGTGTAATTATGTGGCACTGAGTGGTATTATGTGGAGTGTATTTATGTTGAATTGAGTAGAGTGTAATTATGTGGCTTGTAATTATGTGGTACTGCGTGGTATGTGGGGTGTATTTATGTTGCATTGAGTAGAGTGAAATTATGTGGCGTGTAACTATGTCACACTGAGTGGTATTATATGGAGTGTATTTATGTTGCATTGAGTAGAGTGTAATTATGTGGCGTGTAATTATGTGGCACAGTGTTATTATGTGGAGTGTATTTATGTTGCATTGAATAGAGTGTAATTATGTGACGTGTAATTATGTGGTACTGAGTGGTATTATGTGGAGTGTATTTATGTTGCATTGACTAGAGTGTAATTATGTGGTGTGTAATTATGTGGCACTGAGTGGTATTATGTGGAGTGTATTTATGTTGCATTTAATAGAGTTTAATTGTGACGTGTGATTATGTGGTACTGAGTGGTATTATGTGGAGGATACTTATGTTGCATTGAGTAGAGTGTAATTACGTGGTGTGTAATTATGTGGTACTGAGTAGTATTATGTGGAGTGTATTTATATTGCATTGAGTAGAGTGTAATTATGTGGCGTGTTATTACGTGGCACTGAGTGGTATTATGTGGAGTGTATTTATGTTGCATTGAGTAGAGTGTAATTATGTGGCGTGTTATTATGTGGCACTGAGTGGTATTATGTGAAATGTATTTATGTTGCATTGAGTAGAGTGTGATTACGTGTTGTGTAATTATGTGGCACTGAGTGGTATTATGTGGAGTGTATGTTGCATTCAGTAGAGTGCAATTATGTGGTGTGTAATTATGTGGCACTGAGTAGTATTATTTGGAATGTATGTTGCATTGAGTGCAGTGTAATTATGTAGCATATAATTATGTGGCACTGAGTGGTATTATGTGGAGTGTATTTATGTTGCATTGAGTATAGTGTAATTATGTGGCGTGTAATTATGTGGCACTGAGTGGTATTATGTGGAGTGTATTTATGTTGAATTGAGTAGAGTGTAATTATGTGGTCGTGTAATTATGTGGTACTGAGTGGTATGTGGAGTGTATTTATGTTGCATTGAGTAGGGTGTAATTATGTGGTGTGTAACTATGTCGCACTGAGTGGTATTTTGTGGAGTGATATGTTGCATTGAGTAGAGTGTAATTATGTGGTGTGTAATTATGTGGCACTGAGTGGTATTATATGGAGTGTATTTATGTTGCATTGAGTAGTGTAATTATGTGGCATGTAATTATGTGGCACTGAGTGGTATTATGTGGAGTGTATTTATGTTGAATTGAGTAGATGATAATTATGTGGTTGTGTAATTATGTGGTACTGAGTGGTATGTGGAGTGTATTTATGTTGCATTGAGTAGGGTGTAATTATGTGGTGTGTAACTATGTCACACTGAGTGGTATTTTGTGGAGTGATATGTTGCATTGAGTAGAGTGTAATTATGTGGCTTGAAATTATGTGGTACTGAGTGGTATGAGAGGTGTATTTATGTTGCATTGAGTAGAGTGTAATTATGTGGCGTAAAACTGTGTCACACTGAGTGGTATCATGTGAGTGTATTTATGTTGCATTGAGTAGAGTGTAATTATGTGGCATTTAATTATGTGGCACAGTGTTATTATGTGGAGTGGATTTATGTTGCATTGAATAGAGTGTAATTGTGATGTGTGATTATGTGGTACTAAGTGCTATTATGTGGAATGTATTTATGTTGCATTGAGTAGAGTGTAATTACGTGGTGTGTAATTATGTGGTACTGAGTGGTATTATGTGGAGTGTATTTATATTGCATTGAGTAGAGTATAATTATGTGGCATGTTATTACGTGGCACTGAGTGGAATTATGTGGAGTGTATTTATGTTGCATTGAGTAGAGTGTAATTATGTGGCATGTAATTATGTGTCCCTGAGTGGTATTATGTGGAGTGTATGTTGCATTCAGTAGAGTGTAATTATGTGGCGTGTAATTATGTGGCACAGTGTTATTATGTGGAGTGTATTTATGTTGCATTGAATAGAGTGTAATTATGTGACGTGTAATTATGTGGTACTGAGTGGTATTATGTGGAGTGTATTTATGTTGCATTGACTAGAGTGTAATTATGTGGTGTGTAATTATGTGGCACTGAGTGGTATTATGTGGAGTGTATTTATGTTGTTTTTAATAGAGTTTAATTGTGACGTGTGATTATGTGGTACTGAGTGGTATTATGTGGAGTGTACTTATGTTGCATTGAGTAGAGTGTAATTACGTGGTGTGTAATTATGTGGTACTGAGTAGTATTATGTGGAGTGTATTTATATTGCATTGAGTAGAGTGTAATTATGTGGCGTGTTATTACGTGGCACTGAGTAGTATTATGTGGAGTGTATTTATGTTGCATTGAGTAGAGTGTAATTATGTGGCGTGTTATTATGTGGCACTGAGTGGTATTATGTGGAGTGTATTTATGTTGCATTGAGAAGAGTGTGATTACGTGTTGTGTAATTATGTGGCACTGAGTGCTATTATTTGGAATGTATGTTGCATTGAGTGCAGTGTAATTATGTAGCATATAATTATGTGGCACTGAGTGGTATTATGTGGAGTGTATTTATGTTGCATTGAGTATAGTGTAATTATGTGGCGTGTAATTATGTGGCACTGAGTGGTATTATGTGGAGTGTATTTATGTTGCATTGAGTAGAGTGTAATTATGTGGTTGTGTAATTATGTGGTACTGAGTGTTATGTGGAGTGTATTTATGTTGCATTGAGTAGGGTGTAATTATGTGGTGTGTAACTATGTCGCACTGAGTGGTATTTTGTGGAGTGATATGTTGCATTGAGTAGAGTGTAATTATGTGGCATGTAATTATGTGGCACTGAGTGGTATTATATGGAGTGTATTTATGTTGCATTGAGTAGAGTGTAATTATGTGGCTTGAAATTATGTGGTACTGAGTGGTATGAGAGGTGTATTTATGTTGCATTGAGTAGAGTGTAATTATGTGGCGTGTAACTGTGTCACACTGAGTGGTATCAGGTGGAGTGTATTTATGTTGCATTGAGTAGAGTGTAATTATGTGGCATTTAATTATGTGGCACAGTGTTATTATGTGGAGTGGATTTATGTTGCATTGAATGGAGTGTAATTGTGACGTGTGATTATGTGGTACTAAGTGCTATTATGTGGAATGTATTTAAGTTGCATTGAGTAGAGTGTAATTACGTGGTGTGTAATTATGTGGTACTGAGTGGTATTATGTGGAGTGTATTTATATTGCATTGTTTAGAGTATAATTATGTGGCATGTTATTACGTGGCACTGAGTGGTATTATGTGGAGTGTATTTATGTTGCATTGAGTAGAGTGTAATTATGTGGCATGTAGTTATGTGTCCCTGAGTGGTATTATGTGGAGTGTATGTTGCATTCAGTAGAGTGTAATTATGTGGCGTGTAATTATGTGGCACTGAGTGGTATTATTTAGAGTGTATGTTGCATTGAGTGCAGTGTAATTAGGTAGCATATATTTATGTGGCACTGAGTCGTATTATGTGGAGTGTATTTATGTTGCATTGAGTAGAGTGTAATTATGTGGCGTGTAATTATGTGGTACTGAGTGGTATTATGTGCAGTGTATTTATGTTGCATTGAGTAGAGTGTAATTATGTGGCTTGAAATTATGTGGTACTGAGTGATATGTGAGGTGTATTTATGTTGCATTGAGTAGAGTGTAATTATGTGGCATGTAACTGTGTCACACTGAGTGGTATTATGTGGAGTGTATTTATGTTGCATTGAATAGAGTGTAATTATGTGACGTGTAATTATGTGGTACTGAGTGGTATTATGTGGAGTGTATTTATGTTGCATTGAGTAGAGTGTAATTATGTGGTGTGTAATTATGTGGCACTGAGTGGCATTATGTGGAGTGTATTTATGTTGCATTGAATAGAGTGTAATTGTGACGTGTGATTATGTGGTACTGAGTGGTATTATGTGTAGTGTATTTATGTTGCATTGAGTAGAGTGTATTTACGTGGTGTGTAATTATGTGGTACTGAGTGGTATTATGTGGAGTGTATTTATATTGCATTGAGTAGAGTATTATTATGTGGCATGTTATTACGTGGCACTGAGTGGTATTATGTGGAGTGTATTTATGTTGCATTGAGTAGAGTGTAATTATGTGGCATGTAAATATGTGGCACTGAGTGGTATTATGTGGAGTGTATGTTGCATTCAGTAGAGTGTAATTATGTGGCGTGTAATTATGTGGCACTGAGTGGTATTATTTAGAGTGTATGTTGCATTGAGTGCAGTGTAATTAGGTAGCATATAATTATGTGGCACTGAGTGGTATTATGTGGAGTGTATTTATATTGCATTGAGTAGAGTGTAATTATGTGACATGTAATTATGTGGTACTGAGTGGTATTATGTGGAGTGTATTTATGTTGCATTGAATAGAGTAATTATGTGACGTGTAATTATGTGGTACTGAGTGGTATTATGTTGAGTGTATTTATGTTGCATTGAGTAGAGTGTAAATATGTGGCGTGTAGTTATGTGGCACTGAGTGGTATTATATGGAGTGTATTTATGTTGCATTGAGTAAGGTGTAATTATGTGGTGTGTAATTATGTGGCACTGAGTGGTATTATGTGGAGTGTATTTATGTTGCATTGAGTAGAGTGTAATTATGTGGCTTGTAATTATGTGGTACTGATTGGTATTATGTGGCGTGCATGTTGCATTGAGTGCAGTGTAATTATGTGGCATATAATTATGTGGCACTGAGTGTTATTATGTGGAGTGTATTTATGTTGCATTGAGTAGAGTGTAATTATGTGGCATGTAATTACGTGGCACTGAGTGGTATTATGTGGAGTGTTTTTATGTTGAATTGATTAGAGTGTAATTATGTGGCACTGAGTGGCATCATGTGGAGTGTTTTTTGTTGTGTTGTGTCCCCCAGCAGCCCTAACTCACAGTCTAGCCAGAGCTGTGTGTTCCCCCCAATCAGGCACCGAGGTACAGCCTGTCCAAACCTGTGTACCTCCCTCTCCCCGCAGCAGGCACCGAGGCACGATCTGCCCACTGATGTGTGTGTCCCTAATAGGCACCAATACACAGTCAACTCAGAGGAGTGTGTCCCCCCAGAAGGCACTAAAACACAATATGTTCAGGGCTATGTGTGTCACAGACTACCCAGTGCTCTGTGTGACCCACACAAGATACCGGGCTGGGGCCCATCCTGTCCAGAGCTGTGTGTCTCCAGCAGGCACAAAAACACAGTCTTGCTTAGAGCTCTTCGTGTCCCTCAGCAGGGGCCGATACACAACTTAGCTACAAGCATCGAAAAAACCAAACCTCACGTTGGTAAGACCTATTGGCTTTGCCACTGCTTGTTCTACTGTGCCTTTAATTCCCCGGACGCCGGGATAGCATGTTCACTCTTCACAGGGTTCAAACTGTGGCTTTAGCGGCAAGCCAGGCGTGTCACCATAGCATGTGTTACGCAGCTTTTCAATTACCCCTCAGCTCGCGCTCTCACCCACAGAGGCATCCAAAGCCTTTTTGTAACCTGGCAGCTGTACCATGGAAGGCTGCGGGGCGCGTTCACGCCTTTCATCACAGTAAAATGTTGAGTCCCCGCATCAGGCTCAACTCGCCTGCACATTCATCACACGGGCCAATGGGAAAGGCGAGGGCGATCCCAATGTCAAACCCAGTGACCTTTGGTTTGTCGCAAGAAATGCATCCATGGACGAATTTCTGAAAAATCGCCTGTAGGTGTAGATCTAAAGGGCTAAAATGGTGCCCTATTCTGCACTGCGCTGTAAAAGGAGGAGTGCACACATTTCACCAATTATGGACTTCTCTTCTCCGCTGTCCCTCACACCCCAAAAAATGGTCTGGAGCCCACAGATTTAAATGGATAAGAAAACCAACAACCAGAGCAAAAACAGCTTTCCCCATTTAACATTTATTAAACCCAAATGGGTTAGCTACTTAAAAGCTTAATTGATATGCTGACATGGTCCCCTGAAAATCTGCGAAAGAAAGGGCAGGTATATATGTATATAGGGTGCTGCATAAACCCATTTAACGCTGTTGAGGTTTCACCTCTCTTGAGCCATATGGCAGCAGCCCCCTGGTCTTGTCTGCCATATATATGGAGCCTGCAGGCCAGATCTTAATTTAATCTCTTGATCGTTCTAAAACAATAAATGGCAAGTTTCCGAGTTCCTTATTCAGTCTGGTTTGTTGGCTAGTTGTCCCGCTCATGCATTCAGTGGCTCTGTATTACTCCTAGGGTTACAGGAAAGACTGACAGGCGTTCAGTCATAAAATATCACCTGTTTGTCCAGGTAAATATAATGCCAACAGTCTGTCAGCCCGGCACTCCTGGACTTTCCTTTGTATAATTCCGACAAAGCACACCGAAGCCGTTTGTAAATACATTGCTGGTGCCAGCACACCACGAGCACTGGTTTCAGTATATAATAAAACTTTTTCCAGTAATTGGACATTCTTGCAGATGGTACGACTCGTTTGTTAGAATAAAAAGAAACGCTATGGCGTGACGCCTTGGAGGTGTTCAAAGGAGCGTTTAACTTAAAAGCAATATTATTCTGCCTTCAAGAGAAACAAGGAGGCACTGCAGCTGCTCGCTCCCGCAGGCAAAACGCAGTGAGATGCGAGGAATGCAGCTGCAGACCTTTGTAATATGACCCACAACAGATGGCACCCTCGCGCCACTGCTCGCTCCCGAGACCCCTAGGCCGTGGGAGGAAACATTTACTGGGAAAGGTGGGTCTTTGGCCAATTGCGTACTTTCATTTTTTGAAAGCCACACGCAATGGCCAATACAATGTGTGCAAAAAAAAAAGCCACACGCATGAGTTTGCTCACAAGCTGGAGTGATTCCAAGAGGTCATTTCTAGAGCAGCGCATGCGCGCTGCGCTAGGCCCGACCTAAAAATGTAGGATATGCATGGCCGAAGAATGACTGTTGTGCGGTTCCAAGGTCGCCGCAGCCTGAGTCCTGAGTACTGTGTTTCTGATGTTCGAGACACCCGCTTCAACGTGTGGCCGAAGATTTTAAGCATCACCTGCTCACGGCTGGGATAATCAACGCAGTGCCTGTTTTGCTGCCGACGCATCGCCCCTGCGCACCAAGTCTTCATCAACATTGCCCAGCAATAAGGGACTGAGGAGGCGTGTCCTGAAATCGACGTATCACCTCCCCTTACAGAGAGGAATTGATGCATCACCTCCCATGACAGTAAGGAACCGACGCATCACCTCCTCTCTGCTGCAGTAAGTAGACAACGCATCACCACCCCTGGCAGTAAGACACCGATGCATCACCTACCCTGGGAGTAAGGAAACGATGCATTGCTTTGCTTTTCCGGCGCCTCACCTCTCCTGCACCTGTTTTCGTCGTTGATTTTGACGCATCCCAGTAACTTTGTGATAAAAGCGACTCATCCATAGTTTTCTATGACTGAACCATTTTAAGCCTTTTAAAAGTGATATCTTTGCTCATGTATGTTGGACTTTTGTTGTTTTGGTCTTGGTTTACTTACATAAAGATTGGGTATTTTTCTAAATTGGTGTGATGTCTATTTGAAGTGTTTTCACTGTGTTACTGTTTGTTTATAAAAAACGCTTCACACATTGCCTCTTGAGATAAGCCTGACTGCTAGTGCCAAGCTACCAAGGGGGTGAGCAGGGGTTATCTTGGGTGTGTAACTCCCTTACCCTGACTAGAAGGTAGGGTCCCTACTTGGACAGGGTGCAAGTCACTGCCAACTAGAGACCCTCATTTCTAACAAATCCAAATTAGCCTCCATAGACCCTGATTTTTAGTTGGTTGGAATTTGTCGACCACTGAGCAACCCCTTGTTTATGCAGGGGATGGAATTCTGAGTTGAGTGATATTTTCCACACCCACTAATCACCGGGTGTGGTAAATACCTCACCCTTAGTTAAGTCATCACTGCATTCTCAACATCAAAATGCCGTTTTAGTATAGGAAACCTGAATTGCCCATTTATAAGTGAAACATTTTGCCAATGTGAGGCAAGCTCTTACCTCCAAAAGGACAATTACTTTGCATAAATAATTAAGTGAATTGAACCATTTATAATCTCAAAGCGTTCATCAATATTCAATCACACGGCCGAAACAAGCCAAGAGATTGTTCCACCATGCAGTGGGCATTTATTCCAGGTAAGCAATGCTTCTCATCTCACGTGGTTTATGATTTTCTCTCTCTTGGCCTATAAAATAATTCACTTCACTTTTTGTCATCCATTCAGCCAATGAGTAGTGGAAACAGTTCTTAGTGGTGAGAGGCGAGGAGCCAGCCTCAACACACTTTAATGTGGAAAACAAATCTCAAGTTCCAAGTGGATTACTCATTCTGGCTTGTTAACTGCAGGGAATTCAGAGGACAAAAACAAAAGTAATATCGGGATATAGAAATTTACTTCAGCATCCTACACCGATTTGTGGTTCCAATCTCTAGGTGTATTCACAAGAGACTTTATTTGCCTTTACAAAATGCATTATTGCAAGATCCACAAATCAGTAACAATTAGCTAAGATTGTGGCCAGCATGATTATCTATCTTAAAATCAAAAATCAAGCAGCAAGGAATCCAACAAGCTCACAGTATACAATTAATGCATATATTAAATGTTTCCCATTTTACACATGAAATAGTCAATTTAAATATAAATAGACTATGCCCTGTTTCCATATGCTTTCTTACAGTTCCCGTCTATCTTGTTCGTGTTCATAGAATACCCTACACCTAACAAATAATTTAAATTCCAAAAGTAGAACCATCATTTCAAACATATGCAACCAGCTGTTTTTACATTTTTGCAAGTATCATAGATTTTGTTTCAGTTCATTATATTTTGTATTCGGCATCATAAAAAAATGCTTTCATTCGGTCCGTTATCATGATAGTTCTTATTCTTGCAATAAACTCAATCTCAGAAATCTCAGATTGCATTATTGATAAACGGACACAATGCTTAGTCTAAAATTCGTTTTGCGGGAGTACTCAGCGGAACAGGACAAATAATTATGCAAATACCTGGTGCATTGCAGAGCCTGCATTATCATGTAATAGCATGAAGATTAACCATTTGCATTTGTGGCATGTTTCACAGGTAGCATAATTGAATTTTTTTTTTAATGGTGTGCCGGATTATGGCCATGAAAAGTTGTATTTCTTTTTAATTGAGTTCCATGATTGCCTTTCTCTGTCCGTTTTTTTCCGTGCATCAAGGCAGTGGTGCAGCTAGACGTACTACCACCCGGGCCGGCCCCTAAGTTTGCTGCCCGGGTGCAGGTAATTGAGGGGGGAGAGGGCCAATGGACGGCGGACGACTTGTTCTCAGGGCCGGGGGGATGGTGGTAGTCGACAGACATGACTCCCGCTGCCCCAAAAAACAGTGCCCCCTCCCAGCTACTTCTCTGCATCAAGGAATAATTTTCACACTAGTAAAAGCTAGCCAAGTCCAGTGCTTAATTTGAGCCAGTGGTTGCTGGTGGGGCCCACCAGCAGTCATTTTTGGGGGCCCACCGGCAGTCATTTTTGGCAAAGGCACTTTTTTTTCCACATCAGTCATTTACCGATAGCGAGGGAGGGAAAACCACACTAAGACAGAAAAACCGTCACAAAGGGATAAAGCAGGAAAGTGCAAGAGTGAGATCAAGGGGGAGGGACTGTCTGGTGGTGGATTAAACAGGCATGAAGTGGATTCAAGACTGTGCAGTGGTTGTATTTGGCATGCCAACATATAATAGCAATGGCCAGATGCTTTTCAGCAGAGCTTTGGGAATCAGCACTCATTCTTTTACAAATTTGGCACTGACCAAGCGCAACGTGACTTGCGGAAAACAATGCATGCAACTTAGTTATAAATTCGTAATAGAAACTGTATGCATAATTTGTATGGGCAATTTTGCATCTTGCAAAGTTTTTCTATGCATTTTACCATTTTGGAAGAGAAGACTAAAGGTTTCATTTTAAGTTTAATACAAAAATTGCGTGGTATAAAACGATAACGGAAATGTCATTTTTTGCACTCCATTATAAATTTTCCCCAGGCGAATGCAAGCGGCTTCATGGTCTGGTATTTCCCTCAGCACAGTTTTGCCCATGCAATTTCATTTAGGTGTTACCTGTAGGAAAATGTGCAGTATTAAATACAAGAACGAGGGTGATTTAAATGACTTTTATCCCCACTGTTTAAGACTCTGAGTGAATTTTGGTGCTATTGTTTATGATTATATTTATATACACAACTTACCACGCGCACACACACACACACACACACTCTCTCTTTCTCTCTCTCTATGCATAACTTGATAACTTCATGGCTCTTTGCCAATGACATTAGTGATAAATGTGAAAAAGGCTACAGTGAGCTTTCAAGTCGATTTTACTTTTCCATGTCATTCTCACGTGGGAGGGGTTTCATATATCCCTCTTGTGCACTGCAAGTATCTGCTGCAGGAATTCTTGGATACAGTGATCCTATGAGAGAGATGTTAAATAGAGCATTAATGTAAATTCTAATAGTCCATTATATGCCACATGATGTGTGACACCATAACTTCTACTGATGCCTAGGTGGAGGGGCACTGTCACCGTTTCTTGTCAGAATACATAACATAGAACTTTGATGTAGGTTCAGGGGCGGCTCCTCCATTAGGGCGGAGGAGCGTCGCCCCACTGCTTTCTCGCAGTGCGAGAAGCAGAAACATAAAATGGCATTTTAAATACCATTTTATGTTTCTGCTTCTCTTGCTGCGAGAAAGCAGAAGGCAGGGTATGCTTGGTTGGAGGCGGGCGGGACAATATGCCTGGTTGGGGCGGGCGGGTCGGGGAGGAGTTGTTTGCACCACTCTGAGTACCCTGACTGTTTGGTCGGCCCTCTGGGGCCGACCAAAGCAGTCATGTGCACTCTACATTTTGGCCTCCCTACAGGCGCCCGAGTGGGCGCTGTCCGCACCAGTCACAACACTGCCATTGCAGTGTTGTGATCGGCTTATGGGAGGGGAGGGAGCATGCCTGTTCCTGTTTAGGAGCAGGAAAACGGCAAACGCGGGACCCGGCCCAGGAGCAGAGGCGGCGCGGGACCCGGTCAGGTAAGTTTTTTTTTTTTGTCTTTTAAACCCCCCCTGCTCCCCACGTGAACCCCCGCGCGACCCCCCACACCCGCGAGTATTGCGAGCCACAACTGTGTAGGGTGTTATCCATTTGCAGCCCATGCCAAGATGTCTGTCAAGGATGGAGTTGGAACAGGTGAAGCCTAACTTAGCGCCTGATTTAGAACTGGGTGGACGGATTACTCCATCACAACGGTGACGGATATCCCGTCCACCAAAATATGGATTTATATTTCGGTGGACAGGATGTCCGTCACCATTGTCACGCAATAAAACATCCCCCAGTTCTAAATCAGGCCCTTAATTCGTTAAAGGTGCTGTGGAGTTTTAGTTGCTGGATGTTTGAGAGGTGCAGGCCACTGACAGACAACTGTTCGTCAAATCTGTTTTTGCTTTTGGTTCTGTTTGTCCACAAATACTTTGGATAATGTGGGCAAATTATAGTGAATATACTATATATTTATAGCAGTAATTTCGGTCTCTCAATAATAATTTCTGATCTAAATGCTAATTAATCTATCATGTCCAATCTCAACAGCTCATTGAATGGTTATATCTCACTTGCTCTATATTCTTGTCTAGCATTGCTGTGTTCTATGTCTAGCACAGGATTCCTCTTCATGGGAAAATAGAACTGGTGACAGAGGTCAACAGTAAAGAGGATGGGAACAAATTAAACTTTTCCTTTGAGAGAAAAGACAAACGTGAATAAATAGGGATGGGACTGTTGCTAACTTACAGCTGTTCTCCAGGAGTTTGTCCAGTGAATCACGCCACTGCAAGGCTTCTTCTACTGATGGTCTGCAATGAAAGAGGTTTTTAGATAGATTAATGGCTTTGCCAGTCTATTTCTTCAATTTGGAATATATAGTCTTTCTATTTTATGTGCATTTTTTACAGTGATTCACGAAGGAAGGGGTAAAAAGGTAAAAGTAATACCAAAAAAAGTAAAGGTAATACAAAAGATGGAAGTAGATCATAAAATGAGTAGAAAGATTTGGAAATGTAAGTTATGAGCAGCTGTGGCCCGTGCAGGTAAGAGCGGTGAGGCCGTGGGGCCGGGTGGGGGGGATTTCGACGGGCAATGACGAGGGAAAATTAATTATTTATTTTTCCCTCGTCATCGTCTGTTGAAATCCTCCCCACCAGGCCCCACTGCTCTTACCTGCACGGGCTGCGGCTGGTTATAAGGCTGGACTTGTAAAATGTTGGACCCTGTTATTAGGACAAGAGTTTGTGCATTTTAAAGACCGGCCACACAGCATCACTTTAACTCTTTTCTCTTTCTATATTCTCTTTCCATGACTTTGCCCGATGTGTTGATGTTTTCAATGAATGTGTGCGAAATCAGCTTTGTTTGAGAGTTAGTTATACAGTTGGTGGTCAGCAATAGGCAAAATTGGCGCTCTAAGGTCTATCACAAGTACAAATCAGTAATGGCAGGTAATCTGGCACAGTGCATAAGGTAGGGAAAAAACAACAGATCCCCACGTGTGTGGTCAGCAGACCACTGTGCCATACATACAAATCCTCTGCACAAGTTTAAAAGTACATACATAAAGTTACATAAAATATCACAATGATGCTTGTCTTTATATTTTCAGATGTCTTTCATTCAAGATCTTTAAGCCTTCTTAGCCAACACGTATTTCGTCGCTGTTACAGGGGATTACCCCGCGACTTCTTCAGGGCTAAGGGAATATATAAACAGGTACTTGTTCGTGTATGCAATGGTAGTAAGAACACTTTACTTTTAAATTCTTGACAAGGTGACTTCGGTGACGTGTGAGTTTCAAAAAAGTGAATAGAACTGTGTGGAAATCCATGTGAACTGGTGTTGTACACGCTTCTCGTGCAACTTCTTTGTGCATCCATATATCAATGGGGGAAAGACAGAACAAGCAAAGCCCCCAATTGTTATGTTATCGCTATAAAACATACTGGTACAGTTGGTGTTTGAGACTCCCTTATAGGAGTAATCCTGTGGTTGGCAGGGTGCGGGCATGCAATCATCCTGTTTAGGAATTATAATCTATTTTGTTATATTAGTGGCGAAGTAGTGCTCCCCTCATGCTGCTACTAAATAGTAAATACATGCTGACTATATTGTGTAATCATACATGTATAAAAGAACATATTTTGTTATAATACGATACCTGAGGTCAGTTTCAAGTAATCTCTAAGTAACAGAAAAGGGCACATCAGCTAAAGAGTAGCAGATCGGTACATTCTAATAAGGTGTACTAGGTACCATGAAGGATCCCCCTACCTTAATTCCTGTGATAATTCCAACCCGGAAGGGGTTCCTATAAGTTCTGCTCCTGGAGAGGTAGACCAATTAGTCTTGTGTCCGGAAAGCTAAAATTGTTTCCAAATGTAAGGGAGTTTCTTTTAGAAGAGCTGCCCCATCCTAAGGTAAAATTAACATTATATTAGCATTTTTATCCCTTATTCCTCTGTCCCGTATTGAGACTCTAGTAAGTCCGTTTTATCATTTCTTACCGGCAGTATTAGGTAGAACCTTTCGGATCTCCAGGCCGTGGCGTGACACGCCGTGCAAATCAGCAGTCTGCGCCGGCCACCCCGGCGTTGTCTTAAATAATGAAGCATGAGGGTGGACTAAGCCGGTACTGAACCCATTTTGGGCGCCATCTTGGAGTGGTGTATCGGGACCCCCGGGGCACTGGAATCCCAGAACACATTTTGGGCACCATCTTGGAGTGGTGTATCGGGACCCCCGGGGCACTGGAATCAATATTGTTGTGAACTGGCGGAATGTCGGTGGCAACGGGCTGGTGGAAAGCCCATAAGTTTAAACGCTATCTGCTAGTAATCTGTATCTGCAGGGGCACATGACAGCATTGCAGTGCACTACCAAACAAGTGTGACATTTGTGGCAACGTGCATGCGGTGTTATACATAAGTACATCCTTGTAAGAAATTTCTTTGATATCCAAGAGCTTTGTCGTTCTGACCCGAACTAATCAACATGATAGTGTGTTTTGTGACATGTGACGTGTGACAAATTGATAGTGAATATCGTGACATAACTGGGTGAACCTCATATTTAACTATAAATTCCTAGCCTTGTTACGGACAGTGGCAGTCGGTCTCAATTCTCGCTAGTATCAGATCCAAAGTATTTTAGGAGCCGTATTATAATGTGAAAGTGAATTCTGTGACATAGCTAGGTGGGGACAGTAACATTTAGTCTCAGTTCCTTATTGTACATAGTCTATAACAGGTTAAGTATCGAGGTCTCAATTCCTCACTATACATAGTCTACAACATGTTAGGTATCGAGTGCAAGTAAATCCCTTCATTAATACGGAAACAGTCATATATTCCAGCAGTATGTAGTCTACCAAAATCAATAGGGATGATGTTGGGAGTACTCTATAAACTGTGATGGTGTACATAGTCTACAACATGTTAAGTCTCGAGGTCTCAATTCCTCACAGTATATAGTCTATAGTAAGTTAAGTATCCAGTGCGAGTAAATCACTTCATTAATACAGAAACTGTCATGTATTGCAACAGTACATAGTCTACCAAGAAAAGTAGGGATGATAATGGGCGTACTCCATAAACTGTGATGATGGCATGGCGTAAGCCAGCCAGTGTTTCAGTTCATTTGGACGTGGGTACGGGCTAATCCCCAAGGAAGTATTGAAGCTCGTGGTCCGTGTTCAAGCCCTGTTCGACATTTTTAAGTCTCATAATCCATAGCGCCTCTTTCCTCCTGAGTGTTAATTCCCTATTACCTCCCCTTGGGTCTTTGGGTCACACCAAATGAACTGAAACATTGGTTGGCTTATGCCATGCCTTCATCACAGATTATGGATACTTAACTTACTATAGACTATATAAGGAACTGAGACTAAATGTTACTGTTGCCACCTAGCTATGTCACAGAATTCACTTTCACATTGCAATACGACTCCTAAAATGCTTTGGATCTGATACTAGCGAGAATTGAGACCGACTGCCACTGTCCGTAATAAGTCTAGGAATTTATAGTTAAATATGAGGTTCACCCAGTTATGTCACGATATTCACTATCACTTTGTCACACGTCACATGTCACAAAACACACTATCATGTTGATTAGTTCGGGTCAGAACGTCAAGGCTCTTGGATATCAAGAGAAATTTCTTACAAGGATGTACTTATGTATAACACCGCATGTACGTTGCCACAAATGTCACACTTGTTTGGTAGTGCACTGCAATGCTGTCATGTGCCCCTGCAGATACAGATTACTAGCAGATAGCGTTTAATCTTATGGGCTTTCCACTAGCCCGTTGCCACCGACATTCCACCAGTTCACAACAATATTGATTCCAGTGCCCCGGGGGTCCCGATACACCACTCCAAGATGGTGCCCAAAATGGGTTCAGTACCGGCTTAGTCCGCCCTCATGCTTCATTATTTAAGACAATGCCGGGGTGGCCGGCTGCAGACTGCTGATTTGCACGGCGAACACGCCACGGCCTGGAGATCCAAAGGGTTCTACCTAATACTGCCAGTAAGGAATGTTAAAACGGACTTACTAGAGTCTCAATACGGGACAGAGGAATAAGGGATAAAAATGCTAATATAATGTTAATTTTACCTTAGGATGGGGCAGCTCTTCTAAAAGAAACTCCCTTACATTTGGAAGCAATTTTAGCTTTCCGGACACAAGACTAATTGGTCTACCTCTCCAGGAGCAGAACTTATAGGAACCCCTTCCGGGTTGGAATTATCACAGGAATTAAGGTAGGGGGATCCTTCATGGTACCTAGTACACCTTATTAGAATGTACCGACTGCTACTCTTTAGCTGATGTGCCCATTTCTGTTACTTAGAGACTACTTGAAACTGACCTCAGGTATCGTATTATAACAAAATACGTTCTTTTATACATGTATGATTACACAATATAGTCAGCATGTATTTACTATTTAGTGACAGCATGAGGGAGCACTACTTTGCCACTAATATAACAAAATAGATTATAATTCCTAAACAGGATGATTGCATAACCGCACCTTGCCAATCACAGGATTACTCCTATAAGGGAGTCTCAAACACCAACTGTACCAGTATGTTTTATAGCGATAACATAATGATTGGGGGCTTTGCTTGTTCTGTCTTTCCCCCATTGATATATGGATGCACTAAGAAGTTGCACGAGAAGCGTGTACAACACCAGTTCACATGGATTTCCACACAGTTCTATTCATTTTTTTGAAACTCACACAAGTCACTGAAGTCACCTTTTCAAGGATTTATAAGTAAAGTGTTCTTACTACCATTGCATACACGAACAAGTACCTGTTTATATATTCCCTTAGCCCTGAAGAAGTTGCGGGGTAATCCCCTGTAACAGCGACGAAACACGTGTTGGCTAAGAAGGCTTAAAGATCTTGAATCAAAGACATCTGAAAATATAAAGACAAGCATCATTGTGATATTTTATGTAACTTTATGTATGTACTTTTGAACGTGTGCAGAGGATTTGTATATATTGTTTGAGAGTTAGACTGGGTTTTGTTTTCAATATACTTGGTACAAGGATTCACAAGCTTTTTGATTCACTCAAAGGTGACACAATCAATGACAGTTCCAAGTTAGCTTATCAGAAATATTTAAAAAATCTCAGGACCTTATTTAGGGTTTGGCAGATGGGATACTCTGTCAAAATGTAACTGATATCCCATCCACTGTATTAATAGTGTCATAGGCTATAATGCTCTAGTAATATGGCGAACATGACATCTGCCTCATTATTAATGCAGTATTCCTGCCACCAAACTCTCAACAAGGAACTTAGAAACAAAACCTTGTAAATACAATTCATGCAGTGACGTTAGGTCCGAAGCAATCTAGCCTTGCCCACATTGGGGATACTACAGCAAGCTAGTAGAAGAAGAGGGCGAGGGAGAGAGACAAAACGGTAAGAGAAACACTGCATCACAGGCGAAGGTTTACAGAACCGAGTAGAATGTAAAGTCCTGTTTCATCCTTCGCTTACGATGGTCATATCCAAAGAGTTCAGTCATTCCAAATGACAACTCTAGGACAAAGCAAAGTTCGATTTCTATAACAAACGTGTTTGCAAGAGAAGGCCCACATCTACCCGTGTCAATCATCCCCACTAAGCGCAATTACTATCACACAAGTGTGTTGCTTTGCATGATGTAAATTTAAATCTGTGTATCATTAAAACTATTAGTTTTAGAAGTAATGCTTTATATGTGGCCCTCAACTGTATTCTTCTTGTTTTATCACTCTAGGCATTTGGAATAAGGTGCCAGATGGCACTTTGGTGTCTATTGTCTGAGGTCTATTTTTAGAGTGGTTGGCCAACTTTACAATGCAGAGATGTGTACATTGAATTTAAAATACATGCTTTAAATTCAAGATTGGACCTCACAATGCATTTCACAGCCTGCCACCTCATTGACTGGTCATAGGAAGGTATCTCTAGAGAGAGGATATACAGTATAGATAGATCTGGGCACATCTCTAGGATTGATCCTTCATCGACAAACATTTTTTAAGACTGGCTTGCGCATTGGCATGAAACCAAAATGGACCCCGCAGTGTGGGACAAACAAAAAGGCACATCGGTTCCAGTCTAGCTCCTAGTAAACAGAAGTCAGTTTCATGCATGCTAAAAAGCTATTACCAAACTACCTTTGACCTGTGAATGACCATGAAAGTCTGCTCCGTGTCTACAAACATATGAACGGATTTGCAGAAAAATGCGTTTAGTTGTTTAGTCAGGTACATGCATTTTGAATATTTACACCAATTTGAGTTGTGTAAACAAAAAATTGAGGGGCATATTTGTGACTCCTTTTGCATCGCTCTTCCATCACGCAACATGGTGCAAGAGAGAGGCAAATGTAAAATGAGGTTTATGAAGCGATGCAAGGCCTCCTTGTGTGGCCCTGCGTGGCTTCATAAATTTTGAGTAAATGTAACACAGAGGAAATCGCTGAATTGCATTATTCTGCACCAGGGAGGTGTTTCTATGGGTGTTGCGTGGGTGTTCCTACGCAACATCCATGCATTTTGATGCATTCCCAGGTTTTCAACAATAGGTAAACCTGGGAATGCGCCAAAAAGATACACCTCCCCAGGAGAGGCAAAATGAGGAGAAATATCTCTATTTCTCCTTGCTTTTCTCTCTTTCTATGTGTGCTGCCGCAGCACACATAGACAGAGGAAAAAGCCCCACAGCATTGTTTTTGTGCAGGAAGGTTCCCCTTCCTGCACAAAAACAATCCTGCCTACAACACAGGCACCCTTGCACCATCATGCATGTCGCCTACGCTTGTGCTAGGCTGCCGAAACGGCGCCAGCACAAGGGAAAAGGACAAGACTGCGCCGTATTGGATAAATGCTCGCATTCATGCCCTTTCCCTGTGACACAGGGCAGTGCAGCAAGGTGACTTGCTGCACTATCCTGCACCTCAAAATTCATAACTGTGCCCCTGATTTCTTTCATGAACATGCCCAAAGTATGTCATGCCCTCTTTGTTTGGTTTGTCTTGCTTTTAGCAGCTCCCTCTATTATTGCCATATTGGAACATTAGAATTTTCAGTGCTTCATTTGAAAGAATGGAGTTCCAACTCTTTATGGGGAGGTGTGGTGCAGCGGCCAGGGCAGCTGACTTCGGAGCACAGGGTTCACGTTTCGATCCCCGGCTCCGGCGGCAGCTCAGCTCAGCACCATGTGACTCTGGGCAATAGATCACTTAATTTCCACGACGGCCCCCAGCGCCCTGAGACCCATAAGGGTGAGTAGCTGTGCTATATAAAAACGGACTTACTTTATAATATATGTATCCTGTGACTCTCCATTCCCCCCCTACCCTCAGGTTCAGTTCGGTTACTACCTCAACAGACATGAGGTCGAGTCAAGGTCAAGGAGAGCTCTTCCTCCTCCCTCCAGCAGCATCCTTTTTAACTGAATGACAGTTACAACTGGGCCTGCACAGTTTCAGCTATAACTATCATTTAGTGACCAACACCACCCCATGGGTGGGGGACTCTAGATATGAGGTGGGTTGCGTCATGCACCCCTCGAAGCTTCAGAGGACATGCAGAAAGTGTTAAGCACCCCTGTGCCCCCAATGGATACCCCTTCATCTTGTGAATGCATTTTTACTGAATGCAAGGGCTGTTGCAGCAGCCAAAGGATGAGGAAGAGGGGGCGCCCACAGTAGCGACATCAATATTTTACAAACCCCAACGATTCTCACAAGAGGGATTATTCAGTAAAACATGCAGCGTCTGTAGTGTGGAATGTTCTAATAGCACTAGTGAATGGTAAAATAAAAACATCTAAAAATAGACCAAAGCATGCCTTTTGTCTGGAAAAAATGAAAGTACATCTAGTTCTTTACCCATAAATGAATCTTTTTTTTTATTGGGTGATAAGCTTTTTTATGAACTAACTGCAAGTGAAACCTCCGCTTTTTCATGTTGCCATTCCTCAATTGCTAATATTTGGCTAGTAGTTGAGCACCGTGGCTGCATATGCATGGACAGGACTCCTGTATGCAGCAAGTTCATGGACCTGTTCTGATGCAATAAAACAATGGCATTTTTTAGCTGGTTGCAACAACACGTAATGAGCTGCTTTGCCAATCATGACATGGTGTTATCCACCTCCAACCATTGCCCTACTTTGGATTTCTTAAGTATTGACAGGTAACACTAACCTTTAAATTATTGCGAACATTGTTTTACTTTTTCTTAAGTTTCTAATGTGTGTGAAATCTAGTTTGCGCTAACCTAACCAAAATTGTACTGTCCTCCATTTTGAAAGGACGTTGCGATATACCGCCTGATTATCGTTGTTGTTGCAGCCTTTGCTCTAAAAAAGACTTGTGAACTTTCTCATTGTTTGGCATTAAAATATACCTAACCAAGGACAACCTTGCTGTCCTAGGCCATTTTGAATACAGTGCTACAATTCTGAGAATCTCTGAATCCAATGTATTAGTATTATGAGAGAATCTCTGAATGTATTCTATAGTAAAATGCTTCTTCTTGCCTGTTCCCCTTGGTGCGTATACTGAGAACCATGAACTTGAATAGTAATGTGTGAAATCCTGTGTCTAAATTCCTATAAAATGACCTGCATTTTCTCCATTGGCGGAACCCCCTTTTCTCCATTTTTAGAAGTCGAATCTATGTTGGATTTACCATTGAACTTTGTTCAGTTCTTTGAACTTATGATCTGTAGTCTGTGCTGCTTACTGATGATATTTCATTTATTTTGCCTAGAAATTCTATATATAAAGCCTTAGAATTTGGACCGGTTTGTAATTCTTATTGAGAATGCCACAGTTTAATTTCATTAATGGGTCTTACACAAAGTGAAGACAGGTCCAATCGGCGAGCACTGGGGTCTGCATAGGGACTACACTGCTCCCGGTCCAAGCCGTTGGATTGAGCAGGGTAAGTTAAGGTGAAACAGATTTGTGCGCTGACATTATGAGTTAGAACTGGGCGTGCTTATGATAATTAGATAAATACAAAGAGGTTGCAACTGAGGACAGTCCTCCATTTTGTGAACATTAAGGTGAACTGGGATCTCATAGAATTTCCAGATCTGGCTGGAAGTTTAGAAATGACATACGCTTAATTCTAAGTATATGGTGGGGCTTCCGCACTATCTCATGCGCTATGTACCTATCACTTCACTGATCCTGGTTTTATGCCTATATTGCCAAGGTACGTATATTCACTATTCTTAAGTCCATATTTACTCACCATATAATTACTTTACATTCTAGTAGTTAGATTGATGTAGTGGATATGATATTTGTGCTATAACTTGTGCGATATAGTGATAAAGTCCTGTGATCCATCCACCTTGGACATTACTAACATATCCAATAATCCGAAAGACCGCCAAAGAAGAGTGTAATTTGCTTTGATCTAATTGGAACCAAGGGTGGGTAAGAATACAGGAACATTTTGTTCAGCGTTGTTAATGCTGTTTCATTCGAAACTGTCCTGGTCACACCGCTGCCTGCTCTTGATTTGCAACAGTCCAGAAGCATAATATTCAATTTGCCCGAAAGGGCTTATTTAATGAGGCTAATAGTTAATAACTGGAGCTCATCACAGCCGTGAGGGCTCATGGAGGCGACATCTGTACTGTTCTAACTGTAAGTCGATTGCCTTAAGGGCGGAGAAGTCGGCTGGCTTTGCTTTGTGACTCTCCATCGCTAAAACAGCTGTTTTCGATGCAGATCTGGCCAGGAAATGCAAGGTGATCATTTTATATTGATATCTGTAATTAATGTTTTTTTTCTACATGAGCACTGCTCGCCTTCATTAAAGCTTAACCTTGTGCTAAAATCAAAAGTCAGCTGTATCAAACTAATTTGGAAATTTGCATATCCAACTTGGACATTATGCGTTGCTCCAAGGGTCCCTCTAACAACATTGTAATTTAAGGGCCTCGCAAATAGTGTACAGCCCAAGGTTGTGTGCCATAATTGCGGACAGGTGCGCCTTCTATTTTTCTATCATACCCGTCATAAGCTAGCCATTGCCCGTAGCTCATCAGGAAGTCCATAGATAATCATTGTGTGCTTGTTGGTGCAGACTCAGCATTTCAAAATACCACGCTGCTCTGCCTTCTGCAGGCTCGGGCCAACCAAAAAGCACAAGTGGGGCCCGATGACACGAGGCTCCTAAAGCTTTGATCCCTGTGGAAATGCATCTTTGCACAGGGATCGGAATTTCAAGCTATGTGGAGCTCACCACACCTGACAGTTACCACGTGTGATAAACTCTGCACCCCCACAATTTTCCAAAGATCAATTTTGGCAGATCAAACCAGCTGAAATGTACTAGCAGGGGGCGGGAGAGGGAAATTGCCCCAAACACCTGCTGCTCAGTAAAGTAAAGTAAAGTAGGCTCTGAATTCCAGGTGCAGTTAACTATTTCCAAATATTACCTCTGCATAAGAGGTATTTACACCATCCAGCAGAGTCTGTATTTCCCAGCTCTTTTCAATATCTCATGCACCGCCGAGGTGCTTACAAATTTTCTGTTTTACCACTTTCAGTAGCCTCTAGTCCTCAATGTGTTTTTTTCCTTCGTGCGGGTTGCACATTTTTGTTTTCTTGTAATCTATATCCAGTTCCATCTCTTCCATAAAATGGCTCCAGGTAATTAAGCAACGTAGGTAACCAGAATGTAAGTATTACTACACAACATGGGGAAGGCATGCCAAACATGTCCTTTATAGAATGCGTAGGTATATAGCACGCACCAGCACACCACCATCTATTTGTTTTAAAGGGGATTATAGCTGTATTTTACAGAAAACTGTATTCCAATGTTATAAAAAGTATGCTTCTATATTTCAAATAAGCTTTAATGTCACAGCTTTTTTACTGTCCCGTTGGTATACCTCTCATGGCATCAAAATGTAAATCGTTTGGGGTGCCCTTAAATTGCCGTAAAAGTGTCTTTTATTTTTAGAACGACCTTGTCATCTTACACAGATACAAATGACAGTATTGTGCTCAGGAAATGCCTCATCTTCTTGTTAGAAAAAGGGGTCATTGGGCAAGGCCTGCAATATATGTAAAACGAAGAGCGCGTTTTGCCGAGTCCTCTTTCTATGCTTGATGCTTTGGTCTTGTTTTCTTCCCATTATGTATGACGGAATCACAAAGCATGGATTTTAACACGAAACTTAGCTAAAATGCAGTATTAGGATATTCCAAACACACAATTTCGTACATCTGACCTTAATTCTGTGTACTGCGCATGACATACATGCACTAGTATACAATAGTTGATCATGTAGTATGTAGCTTCATTTGGGAGAAAACCAATTATCACACTTAGGGGGATATTACCAAGGATTTGCGATAATTATCGCAAAGCGCGCTTAGCGCTGTTTTTTTTATCACCGGCTATCGCTGGATTTCATCGCGGAGATAACGCGTTATTATCAAGGCTTATCTCCAAGGCGATAAAAAATCCAGCGATTGCGGCGAAACCCAGCAATAGCGCGAGAAATCCAGCGATAAATTCACTGCGCTAATGAAAAGCTCGCTAATAGGCAGGTGAGGACTTAACCTTACAATCCACCTCCCATTGACTAGAATGGTTAAGTCAGGTTTTTAGCAGGTATTAAATTCCAGCGATAATCGCGGTTAGCGCGACTTTTTTTATCGCTTCGCGGGCATTGGTAATAGGGGGAAGTTGTGTTTGCAACTTTTTGCAGTCGCTTTTAGTTGGGAACGCCTACTTTGCATGTCATTAGCGATAAATATCGCTGACATGGAAAGCGGCACCAAAACGGTCGCTTTCGCATTGAAGCTGTCGCTAACAGCTGTTAGCGACAGCTTGCTAATAGGGCGATAGAAATATCGCCGCTTTAGCGGCAAAAAGTGCCGCTAAAGCGGCGATAAGGCCCTTGCTAATATGCCCCTAGGTAATTATTCTGAGCGACATTTCATATTGATTTCAATTGCCTACAACTCTAGAACAAGACACACATGAGGAGGAAGAAGTACACAGTGGGATTTTCCAGAGTATGTTGAAAATAGAAGGATATTTACTGTAAGGAGAAAAGGGTGAAGTTTCTGTACATACCTCGGAGCCTTGATTGTTTTCTCGTTTTTTTCCGGATATGGGATGATCAGATCAAAGGCAGATTCCGGTTTCTGGAGCAGGACTCCTAATTTGCTCTTGATCCCTTTTGCCCTGAGGAGAAAATATATAAAACATTTTTGTAATCACTACTACAATTATCTATTCCTTCTACCTACTAGCCTCTATACAGATTATGAATTGTTTTCTCTCTTGCGCTCTATGCGTCACCAATGTGTGCTCTGAGTGGGATTTTCTTTTATTGTGGCACTAATGGAAACTATTGGAATATCACACTACAGGAAAATATCTCCAGAGGGCACAATAATACAATGTGTATAGTTCATTAGTTACCTGTCATGTTATTTATATATTTTCCGCAGTGTGCGAGAATGCATAGTGGTGTGTTCTACTTAGAGTGTCAAACATATTGCGGTATTTGTATGGTATGATCATGTTCTATCCCTTTGACTGCACAGCAATTTCCTTCTGTCGTTGTGATGGGCACTTTTGCTTTTGGCATCAATCACTTACAGCCATGACCATGCTCACTGCTCCTCTGCCTTTCACTCTATAGAATTACCTTATGCATACACATGTACACACAGCTTCCCTATGATCTTCACTGTTACTACGCACAGCAGATTTGCAGCAATTGCACATTTAAAATAGTTTCATTTTCTTTTACATTATTTTTTGCTTTTTGAAGCTTTATATACAACCTCAGTATGTCACCGCTTTTCATGAGATGGGGGCAGTATACAGAAAAGCATTTGCTAGCACACACTTACCATGGTAACAGCATAGCGGGCAGTAAGAATGCTGTTCTAAATGTGGGCTCGGTGGGTGCGTCTTTGGTACAGCCCAAGGGTTAATAGTTTAATAGAAAAGAAGGGGCAGTTTTCTTGCTGTTGTTATTCACCTCTTCAGCTCTATTGATTTGTGAAGGTTTACATTGCTGTGACACCGCTGGCCAAACTGATGTTTTCATGGGTGTGTGCGCATGAGTCCTATGTAATTGGGGAAGGTGCACAGACAGCAAGGAAGGACACATCCATGATTTGCTGGAGCAATGCAGATGGAATTGGATGGACAGAAGGTGCTTTCTTTCTTGGGGTTGGAATAGAAATCTTGCTGTTTGAATTGATAACAGCTGGGCATACAGTTGTTTAAGTGTCTTTGGGACGATCTACATTAATTTGGGGCTGATCTTCTGGCATGCCTGCATTTAAACAAACAGCCACCACGCACCATAGGCTGTTGAAAGTTGTAGTTATATGCAACTTATAATGGAGTATACTGTTCCGTTATACCTATCCAGGTCATCTATCAGAGACCTGGGAAAAGGTAGTGGTCACAGGGAGCTTCTGCTGTTAGAAGCAAGTGCCCTCACCCACCCAAAGGTGGCATACTCATCATCGGGCCTGCTTCTCATTGAGCTGGCGTTGCAATGCTTCTCATTTTCCTCCTTACCCCTCACACCTTGTGAATGGCCCAGCTTGATATGTTTTAAACCCCACCCCCTCCCCCCGTGCCCACAGATAGACCCGTTTCCTGCCCTTCGTTGGTTCTCTCAGCGGCGGCGCTCTGCACCCGGGCCCGACGGCGCTCCTCGTACCTGGAGACCTTGTTACTTTTGTCTAAAACGACTGTGGCCCATTGGATATTGATGTGGACATGGGATTGATTTCCTTTTATACTACCAGATGACTTTCCTGACTTTTTGGATTGAAATATCGTCTATCTCGACTTTATCAACGATTCCTAATCGTGCGTTTTAACACCCACATGATTGTAAAGGGGTGTCTCATTCAACCTTGATTTAGCCCTGAGGAAGTTCCCCTGGCACAAGGGAACGAAACGCGTTGGCTGTGTGCCTGGCTGTGTGCCTATTTTACAGTTAAAGTATTATCAATAAAGAGAGAAATTTTGGCACTACACATGGTTTTGAAGTGATTACAATCAGAGTGCGCCTTCCTTTGCTATGAACTTTTTTGCCAGAGATCCTTTTTTAGGCTGACCCTGAGTTGGCTGGGAGAGACGGTGTGTCCCAGTCAGGGCCGGACTGGCCGTAGCGGGCATCTGGCGTTTCCCCGGGAGGCTGGAAGGGTGGAGGTTGATTTTGGAGCCGTGGGGGCTGGTTTTGTAACGGGGGCCGGTTTTGCAGCAGTGCTGCAATATCGGCCCACAGTAACAAAAGCAGCAGTGCTGGGGGCCAGTTTAGTTAAGCAGCATTGCTTCACACTTGCATCCTTGCCCCCCCGCCCCCCAGGGGCCAGTCAGATAAAATTTCCAGGGCTGATTTCTGTTCCTAGTCCAGCCCTGGCCCCAGTCAGTGGGTGAGAAGATGGACTAAATGTGGAATAAAATTGACTATAGATCTTCCGTGATAAGTTTTAATAAAAACTAAGATCTCAGTCAAGTTAAAATGTAATAAAAAAACTCACAGACATGATGATCCTGGTTTCTTTCGAAAAGGCTGGGCATGGTATATTGAGTTATGCAGGATCAAGTGTATCTACATTGATCCTAGTTCTCGGTCGACATGTTTCATGCCTCAATTTTTCAAAAGTTGTTCAGGTGGGATTTCTTCTGGACCATTTAACCATATATACCTAATCTTCTATATCTGGCAGATTGGGAATTCTACTGTGTGTATGTATATCCCCACCTCTGCGTAAATTGAGTCTATCCAGCTGTATAGGTAATAAACTTACACCATCATGTGTAGGTGCAGTATATCAGTGACCTGGATCTAAAAAAGAAAAACATAAGGGGGCGTAGTTATGATGCCACCTAAGATGGCCTCCTGATCCGGCAGCTCTGCCGCAGGCTAGAACCTTCATCGCATTTTTTGTGACCCGCAACATGATTTAAAGTGGGACACTGGATTCCTCTATCGTCGGACCACCAGGAGCATGCAATTTCATTGTTAGAAGGCCAGGTGAAGTCCTTTCTGCCTCCTATCTTGTTGCCGCTACTGCTGAGGTGCCCGCAGCTGCCATTTTGAAGCTGTCCTCCTCACCAACATCATGCCGCACACCACTTTTCTGGAACGCGGCTTTTCTGTCAAGAATTATATGCTTTCCTCTCCTTCTAACATGCTTGTTCATGCCTATTTCATTTTGTTCTAATACAGCGATTATACTGTTTTTTTAGCTTAGCCTGCATCCTCCTTCATATAGAATGCCCTCTAAGGATACCTCATCCAAGGAAAATCAGGTATCTAGCAGTTTTTCTAATGTGATGTTCCCCTCATAAAAATGCTGTTCATGGTGCTACTTTTAACTTGTGCATGACTGCTTTGACATCTTCTCATGGTATTTCTTTGCTATACATTTAAAATGTGTGTCAATAAGTAACCATTCTACATGCAGAATTAGAGTGATACCTCATTCAAAGAACACCCTCTTCCGCAAATAAGAGACTTAAACAGAACCCTCCTTCACCTGAAAAGTCAATATCTCCTATATCATTGGAGATTTACCTGGAAGAAATTCGATCCCTTGTCCTTTTGTTGAGGAGACTAACAAACGCATCCAGCATCTTGATGATAAATGGTCCCTCATGGGGACATGAATGTCTGTGGTGGGGCAATGGGTTAGTGACTTACAAGATGCAACTAATAAAATTGCAATTTGGGAGAAATAGGTCCTTCAATTAAAAGAAACAGAAGAGTTGGAAAATAGGAACAGCTGCAATAACCTTCGGGTTTATGGTCTTCCTGAAGATACAGAGGTTGATGATCCTGTCTCCTTTTCTGTGTCCTTTCTTCCACAATTATTGGATTTGCCTCCTTCCACTAATCTCAATATACAACAAGCACATAGACTGTGTCCTGGTCTCTCTTCTTCTGTCGCACCTACTAAACCGAGAGGCATAATTCTCTTCTTTTTGGAGTTTGCAGACCTTTTGAAAGTACTTAATGCTGCTAAATCCAAAAAACAAATCACATGGTCAGGCAGGAAGATTTTTTTCACAGAATGTCTCCAATGCCACGACCAAAAGAAGGAAAGACTTTCTCAATCTCTGTCCTACACTACTCAATCTAGATGCTATCTATGGCCTTTTTCAGCCTTGCCTCTTTAAGGTCACCTACCAAAATAAAACTATCTCTTATGAAAATCCATCTGAACTCAGAAATTTATAAACTCTCATCTGGTGGATACTATGGATACAGCTGGTCCCTCTACGCACTAATACCTTCTGAAATGATTTGGTACTTCTTCATCTTGTGCTTTTAGATAAAAATGTTATCCTAGTGATGCTATATCTCTATTAACATTTTCTATCCTTTTTCCTTACAAATCCCTAATATTTGTTTGCCTTGTTCACTCCCCTCCTACTTATATATTGTTCCACTGTGGTGCAAGGCCTTGCTTGTCAGATGTGCCATCATCATCCGTGTTGTGAACACAGTTGTCCCTCACAACAACAATGAGAGAACGAATGAATATAGAAATACAATTAGATCTATATTATGCTGTCCAGCCGGACAGGAATCTCTTTAATCACTTCCTTCCATAACGCATACAACTGTCTTTCTCCAGATCGCCGGCTCGAGTGATCGCACTCGTCCCTTGCTCGTGGATCCCCAATTTCGTGGATCCCTTCCTATATCGGTAAGCCTCCTCCTCCTCACAATCTCACTTGCATGACCGTGCTACTCGTTGTGTTCACTTAGTGGTTACTTCCTTCCAGAACGCGCGCATCCGTCTTTCCCCAGATCACCGGCTCGAGTGATCGCACTCGTCCATTGCTCATGGATCCCCAATTTCGTGGATCCCTTCCTAGTATCGGTAAGCCTCCTCCTCCTCACAATCTAGCATGCATGACTATGGGGCTTCGATATATTACCCCTCCTTGATGCGCCCATTCTCCATTTTCCATCTTAGGCTTTCGCGCTCACCAGCCGGGTTGGAAACACATTACACCACTGCAGGCCATTCCTCTCTTGCAGTTGGTAAGTCGACCCCCTTTTGACCGGCTTTTCACAACAGTCACAGAATAGCCCTGTCACTTATCTTATCATCATTACCTGTAGGTGTCTCACTGCCATTCACCTCTAGATAATGCTCACTTAAGCCCCTGTTCGGCTACTTCTCACTCCAGAGTCTGCATGGCTGTCACATAAATTGGCATTTTAAAGCTTACCTCCCATTTACCTTATCCTTTTGGTTTTCCCCCCCCTCTACTACTCACTCCAGAGTCTGCATGACTGTCACATAATTCGGCATTTTAATGCTTACCTCCTGTTTACCTTATCCTTTTGTTTTTACCCCTCTACCTTTTCTCATTTTTCCACAGGCAATCACTCAGGCATGTAACCTAATGTCCTGATGATGATCCTCAATTCGATGTATGGATCAAAATGTCGTCGACTCCTCGACACCCTAACACAACCATAATTATTATTTCAAATGTGTAATGGTGTCTTTTTTCATTTGTGCTTTTCGAATTGTTGAAATTTCAAGCACTTAGTTTTGCCTGAGCCTTTCTGTCCGTTTCTTGCTTGACGCAAGACTTCGTTCCCACTTCGTTGTTTTTCCTAATTTTTGTTATATTAAAGAGATTCCTGTCTGGCTGGACAGCATAATATAGATCTAATTGTATTTCTATATTCATTTCTTCTCTCATTGTCCTTGTGAGGGACCACTTTCTTCACAACATACTGATACCCAAGGTCCCTGGCCAATCCTATTGGGTTCCCTTGTCTTCAAATAATATCATCATCCGTGTTGTCACCACCCCTTTCTTCCTTTAATCAAACATTCAGGTATGTGTTTTCAGTCATCAGTTCTTGACATGTATTGTCTCTTTTTGCTATTCTTTATCCTTATTCTTTTCCTTCTCCCTTTTTGCCCCTTTATCTCTTATCCCTTCTGTATTAACATAGATCCCTTTCCATATTTTCCTGTTTCTATATATTGTTTTACATGCTCATTGCAGTGTTGTAAGATAGTCCTCAAGGTTTATTTAAATAGTTTTTGTTGTAAAATTCAAAGTCATTGCATGGAATATTAAAGGATTTATTAATCCTGTCAAACGACAGAGAGCATTGTCGCACTTGATCAAGTCTACTCCAGATTTAGTCTTGCTTCAAGAAACTCACCTTACCGAATCTGAAGCCTTAAAACTCAAACTGGTTGGGTAGGCTCTGTGTTTGTGTCTCCCACCTCCAATAAAAATAATGATGTTATTATTCTATGTAGGAACCTTAATTCTTGTTGTACTCTCACAAGAAACAAACAACATGGGCATGTGGATTATTACTAAACTTTTAATTAGCAAAATCCCTTTAACTGTCTTAAATATTTATTCCCCAGTCAGTGGCGGCCGGCACAGGTAAGAACGGTCAGGCAGTGGGGCAGGGGCGGGGTTGGATGGGGTCAGGGAAGTCGACATACAATGGGATAAGTTAAATTAAATAAAAAAATAAATAAAACCACTTCCCTTGCGCTCGCCGCATCGCCAACTTGGCTTACTTGATTGTTTTAGGGGTCATACCCATGAGGGTCCTTTAAAAAGATACGCCACATACCCAGGGCGGGTGCGACCCAGGCTAAAAGGAGAACGCCGCACTGATTGTGCCACCCACATAAGTATCCTGTCAAAAATGTCTCATACTCAGGTTGGCCTGTCTCACTCGTTGCCAACTCTGAGCAATGACGATGGGCGAGACCCATGGGGTGGAGCCCGTCACCTTCTCGATTATGCCTGAACGTTCCAACTTCTCCATTTCTTCTTCCACCTTTGGCTGGAGTTGGAAAGCAAGTCACTGATTTTGTAGAGCTATCGGCTGAATGGAGCAGTCAATATGTAGTCTCACTTCTTTACCTCTGAGGCAGCCGATATCTTTGAACAGTTCTGCGAACTCATTGAGGATGGTGAATAATTCTTCCTCTAGTACTCCAAGGGCAAACAAGATCAGGTCAAGTACTTTGGTGGTCTGCCTGCTAACCAGCATGCCATGTCCTTTTTCCACTACATAGATGACAGTGTCAATACTTGCACTTTTGTGGGAGACCAGTGATTTGAAACACCCAATGAGGGATATGGGACGTGCTTGTCCAAACGACAAGACCTTGATCTTTGCCTTTTCCTGCTCTGGGGGTTTGGATGGGGGAGCAGTATATGTCAGCTGACATTAGTTTGATGGAAGATCCGGTATCGATGGTTGCCCTAACCCTTTGAGGTCCTATTAGAAGGTGGTACTGTGGTAGCGGGTGGCGAGGTAACCAGGACCCGCCGATTGTAAAAACAGTGTGAACAGGTGTATTCTTCCATGTCATCATCCATGTCTTCTTGTGTGGAGGGGCTATTGGCGAAAGCCTGGCCAGTTTCCCTCTGGGGTTTGCTCTTTGATGACCTGCAGACTTTGGTGAAGTGGTAATATTTTTCACAGGCGTAACATTTCTTTCCTTTTGCGGAGCACTTGCTAGCTTGAGAGGAGGTCCTCTGCAATACCCACAGTATTTGCGCATTTCTGGAGGCTGCTTTCAGGCTGCTGGACTACAGCAAGGCTGGACGATATTCATTGGTTCAGGTTTATTTGGCCGGTGGAGGGCAGCTTGCAGAGGAGAAGCTCTCGCTTTGGACAGCTCTTGCTACTGCCCAAGTGTCAGGATGCCCAGGAGCGATTTCCCGGATTCTTGGAGAATCGTCTCTCTCAGTTTGGACGAGGAGCACCCCTGTATTACCTGACCTCTTATTTCTTCCTGTTTATCCGTAGAAGCCACAGATGCTTGCTAGCTCTATGAGGCGACAGTGGAAGTGGAAGGTGACTCTGGATTTGTAGGGTTCCTGGCGTGCCTGATGGAACACAAAACATTCATAATCTCTATTAACTATTGGCTCGAAATGTGTGTTTAGAGCCCTGAGTAATGTTGCATTTGTTTTGGGTGTTGCTTCAACCAAAGTCTTGTATACCTTGTGAATGCCCTGTCCTCCTAGGTGCAAGAGCAGAGCCTGCGCTGTTCAACAGCGATTTTGGTGCCCTGGAAGTAGAATTGAAGGCGCTCTACCCACTCCTTCCATTTCGGTGCTAGTGCGGATGGCGCGCCCTCTACTATAAGGAACTCTATGGCTGGTATTGAGGCCATTGTGCTGTCTGCTCCCAAGGGTGCCTGGGCGTCACCCGCCGTGTCAGTGGTGCCTTGCAGCACGAGCGCCGAGAGCCACGTGGAGTGGTGTTGAACAGCTGCCTATCAAAGAGCCTCTTTACTCTGGGGATACTTGAAATAGGCCTACAAGCCGCTCCAGGGATGTGGGGTGGGCAGTGCAGGATCTTTATGTTCTTGGCTGGGGCCCTTTGCATCCTTATGGGTAAGCAGTCTGTGTACTGTGTGCCTCCGCAAGGAGATGGATTATGGGCTGGGCATGGATCCCCCAAAAGCTTCTGTGCCCCTGCTGGTGATCTGGCCTGATGCACGGGTGTGCAGCAATTGCAGGAGGGGCGGGGCTGACATCATGATGTGCCCGCAGAGGCCCGGAGGGGAGGCAAGTGTTGCCACTGTGGATGCTGCCCGCCATGTGGTCGCAGGGCCTGTGGCTGGTTCTGCGGGGGAGCTGGGGCACTCACCACCTGAGAAGACGTGCTGCTGCATGGCGTGCCTGGTTAAAGGCTGGATGCGGCGCGTCCATGAGCAGCACACGGAATGCAGGAGGCAGGACGGGCCGCGCCAATGCGGTGTGGTCGCTCTTGTCAGGCCGGTGTGGTCCCTCAAAGTTGCAGGTGGGCAGCTCCAGTGGAGACTGGCAGCAACAGGTGGTTGCAGGGCACGGGGTTGAGTACCAGTCTCATTGCCAGTGAACTGTTAACCCATGGTGTTAGTTCAGGGGCCTAGTGCAACATCATGAATAAGGCACGGAGGCAAGGGCTATTTGTTAAGGGCTGGAATGTAACTAACTATGAAGCCATCCCCAGTATCTTTTATTAGTGCCTACGCGAACCGCGTAGGATTCAACCATTACTCCCACGCACACGGGTGAGCAGCACTCAATCACCCTGTAACGTGTTGGGAGATGGACCAGCACACTCCCCTCACCTCACTTCCCACACACTGCCTACCTGCTCCTTCCCCTGCATCTTTTCAGCTACATCCCTGCACGATGGCCCTACGCCAAGTGAAGTTAAGCGGTTTTGCCAATGCTGGTTCCATCTGTTTCACATCAGGGAAATCATACACATGACCACTCTTCTCTCAGAACAATGCTGACATTTGACAAAAGAAATTCGCCCCTGTTTTCGGGAAAACAAGAACATTCCTTTTGTATGCAATCTAGGAGGGAGTGTGGTCAGGGGGCAAACACACCACTAACCACTAACTCTTTTTTCGCCAGACATTACCATTCATTGTAATGTCCCAATCACCAAGTGCACAACTTCTATTTTGAAAGGAATACTTGTGCAAACCAGAAAAATACAATATGTCCAACACTCGCTTCATGCTTAGTAGACTCTTTCTTCAATTGCATTCCCTTCCCTCGGCTCACCTTTTCTGTTCCGATAACTCATACTGCATCCATCACAAAGGCTGCAAGTAACGGCTGTCTGCTTCACAATGCAGTGCATTATTCCCTAATCGCGCTTGATTAATGACTGCTCTTTTGCCGGGCTCGTGACAGGTAAATAAGAGCTGAGCTCCTCGTGCTCTCAAAAGAATTATATGTGATTAGTTTCAAAAGAAAGGTACAGCTGCTCTGCATTTCAATAGAACAAGCGTGCATTGTGTGTCGTAACATATAATGTGTGTAATTCCAGTCAACTCCTTTATTTTATTGCTACAGTGAGTGGCCTCTCGTTGTAGCTGCAACTGCTGACCCTCCAATCTTTAATTGTTTCCAAACATGCACTTACTGTCATGGAAGCACAGAAATTCGACTATGATGAGATAATGCATAATATTTTACAGTTTTTCAGGTATAGCCCACCATCATGGTGAAATAATGTGTGAGATGGTGTGGCATTTTTGGATGACATTAGTTGGCTTTAGATTTCCAAGTGTAAATGGGACAAAATTGCGGGCCTCGTTTATGAAAAGTGGTGCATCACTGTGTGAAAACAGCGATGCAAAACTTTTCAGTGCACCCTCCTTGCGACACCATGGATGTGCCGTATTTACTGTACGGCACTCCATGTCGCAAGGGTTTACAGACACGTCATTTATCCTCACGTATCTGCAAACAGACGAAACTCCAGCAATGTGTCCCATGTGAAAGGGCCTGCGTCACTCCTTACGCCTGCTGTGAGGCAGACCTAAGGAGGCATGAGGATTTGACGCAGTGGCGTCCTCGAAGTGTTGCAGTGAAATCTCTTAAATTTCACTGCCACACTTCTACGAGCGTTTTCTGCACCAGAACTCCCACCCTGCATACATTTAACCTGTTGCAGGTATAATGTAGCACAGGGGTTCACAAAATGAGGCATCTGCCTAGATGCATCACTTTGTAAATATGGCGCAGTGTGGGGCATATTTTACCCTGCCGCAGCGTCACAAAAAGTGACACAACGGCAGCATAAGGGCCTCGTAATTAAGGTCCAGTATGTTTATGTTGTATGCTACTGTTATAAAGGCATCACAGACATTTAAACTAGTACATTTGATGGAAATCACCCTGATATACATTTACATGATTAGTATTTTAATAGAACTGCTGGACACACATTTACTGTACGGCCGCTCATGCGATGCAAAGCAGTTTAACACTTCACACAAGGGCCTTTAAAATAGTAAACTAGTGCCTACACAAAATATTAATAAAAATGGGCCCAGCGCCCGAATTATAGATCAGGCACACTGTTTCAGTTTGCGCTGTAATGCATCCCTAAATTGTGGGCCCGGTGTAGATCGGAACAGTGCACTTCATTACACTAAAATGTGTTTCTTTCCTAAGCACAGTTGGGCATTTTGACATTTTGCGCCTGCGCTGAGAACTCATTAGTGAAATACAGAATGGCAGCCCGAAACCACTGTTCCGATTTTCATTGGTGACAGAACAGCCTCAGCTTGAAGAGAGGGAAAGGATACCCCACATGCAAGTGCAGTGTGCATCCCCCCTGCAAAAGGGTGCCTGGACCAGGGTCAGACTGGGCTATAGGGCAATCAGTCAGTGTCTGATGGCTGGTCTGCTGGATCAGTGTGTGGGCTGGATTTTTTTGCAGTTTGTGGTCCTGTTTTATGGCAAGGTGAGCCGGTGTTTACTGATGGTTTCCCTGATATTACCACAAACATTGCCTGCAGCAAACAAAAATGCACGCAGTCTTCCATATCTTGCAAAATATCCATACAACGTGTGTTTAAAAGTTCAAAATGTGCCTGATTTGCAAATGTGCGACACTTTTTAGCAATCCAGTTCGCTAATGGGAGCCACTTTTAATTTGGGGCCCGTGCCTATTTTTCATCCCAGTCCGAACTTGGTCTGGAGTTTGTCTATGGTACCCCCTGATACTGTTCCAAGGAGCGCACGGACAGTGCACTACCTTTCATGCGTAAAATGTGCTTCCAGAGAGCCTCTTTATTATTACACCCGCATCTGTAATACAGCACAGTACTAATGGCAAAGGGTTCCTTCATTTGCAAGTTATAGTATTAGTACAGATATTGTGCCTGTGCAATCCATATTGAACATGGGTTCATGCATGTATCAGCAGCACCTTCTGTAATACCAAAGTGCCGCAGGGACACAAACAACAGGCCCACATGCCCTTTGTGTCCCCTGATGTTGACATTGTCAAGGTGTCCAGAACAAATCCATATATTTTAGAGTTTAACGTGAACATGTAGAAACACTCAGGAGGAGTTTGTTCAGGGAACAAATTTGCCCCGCCCAGAGTTCCTCCCTTCCATAATACAGTATAGGCATGCGTGCCTTTTTAGTAGTGGATAATGTAAAGATAAAAGCAATGAGGGTTGTGCGATAAAGTGAGCACCTACCTTAAGCAATTTACAGGGAGAGCATGCAATGTTGTTTAGGGCAGTGGAAGATGAATGAGCACCTCACCTAACCAATTTACAAGGACAGAATGTAATGTTTTTTTAGGACAGTGGGATATGAATGAGCGCCTCACCTAAGCAATTTACATTTAGAGAATATATTTTTTAGGACAGTGGAATATGAACGAGCACCTCACCTAAGCAATTTATAAGGAGAGAATGTAATGTTTTTTAGGATAGTGGAATATGAATGAGTATCTCATCTAAGCAATTTACAAGGAGAGGATGTAATGTTTTTTAGGGCGGTGGAATATGGATGAGCACCTCATTCATCTAAGCAATTTACAAGGAGAGGATGTAATGATTTTAGGGCAGTGGAATATGGATGAGCACCTCATCGACGCAATTTACAAGGAGGAAAATGTAATGTTTTCAGGACAGTGGAATATGAATGAGCGGCTCACCTAAGCAATTTACATGAAGAGAATACAACGGGGGGTATTTACAAACCACTTTCACTGCAGGTGCGTCACTTTTAACATGGGAAAAAGTGACGTACCGATGGTGCAAGGGACTTGTAAATATGACCCAATATTTTTAGGACAGTGGGATATGAACGAGCACCTCACCTAAGTAATTTACAAGGAGAAAATGTAATATTTTTTAGGGCAGTGGAATATGAAAGAGCACCTCACCTAAGCAATTTGGAGATGGGGAAAGTAATGATAATATAGTTGAAAAGATATTAGAATAAGCTCCTCCTTTTAGCACTTTATATGTAGTATTTCTTTATAAAGCTGCTGAGGGCTGCAGAACAGTGGCGGTTTTTGAGCCAGGGCGTCGGGGCTCTGCCCCCTTTACTTTCACCCCATAAGGTCGGGCATTGCTAAAGTTAAAAAACAAACTCTTCAATCTATTTTTTTTTTAAATGTGCACACTGCACACACATCTTTCTTGGGGCCGGAGCTGTTTGTTTTTGCTGTGATTAACTCGTGACACAGTGCCAGTGAGCGATGCCGATTCATGCTGTTTCCAAAATCTGCTCCCTGTGGGCGGGGTTAAAGCCTAGTGATTTGCCGGGCTGACGAGCTCACAGCCCTGAGGCTTGTGAGGTCATCAGCTAGGCAGAAACATAGGCTAAAGGTCCAGTCTCCACCCCCTGACGACGTTGGGGTAAAATTAGCCCCGGGCGTTTTAGACTGAAGCCCTGATTCACAGGGGCTTCATGTCAGTCAGGGAGTGGAGAGGATGGTCACCCCACCCTTTCTCAACTCGTCACAGGGGGTGGTTCCACCCTGTGACGAGTTGGGAAAGGGTGGCGTAAAGACTGCAGGCAGGCGGGAAGCCGAGAAATCGAGTCTGCGCAGCTTGCATCTAACATTTTGAAGACGCACTGCGCAGACTAGAGTTGTCTGCTTCCCGCGCTGCTGATATCTCAGCAGGACCGTGTGGACACCATTATTTGAGTTCCACTGGACCTGCACTGCCATTGAGGAGCTGAGGAGCAATGACAGTCCTGATGGTTCCCTATTGCAACTCACCACCATGTGAGTGCACCACGGGACGAAGCTACTCGGTAAGCAAAACAATATGCTTATTTTTAAAGGTGGACCACACCATCAATGGGATCCCATCCTCGTCACCACTTTTAAAGGTTCACCAGAGACATTTTGAAGGCAAGAAGTAGTTTATTTGTACCATACAACCCCTGAGCACAAAGGTCCTTCTTCCCTCTGTAACTGCTGGTTTTCTCTCTGTGTCCCCTGGATTCCACAATCCAGAATCCAGTGAACACAACATCCAGCAACAAGGTAACCATGATACAGTTGCTAAGATACAACACTTATCAAGTATCCAAATAGTGGCAGGTTGAATTGCCTGTAATTCTGTTAGGCAAGTAATACGCTTCAAAAGTCACAGGGACTCTGATAAACCGGAGTCCGTACTGAGCGAGATAATTCATTGCTTGCTACATGAAGTGTTTAATCATATCTATTTCCCGGAAGTTCAAAAACAGTTTTCATCACAGTTAAATACATGAAAACCCCTTTAAGGACCTAACGTATTACACGAAAATCTGCTCACAGAACAGTCCACGGCGACCCTGTGACAGCTGCTGTGACTCCCAAAGCTGAGGGAGGGACCCCCGAAGAGTTTAAAGCGCGACTTCCGCCCAGTATTATAATTGAGATGTAGGCGCAGTGATAGGCTCGTGTGTGCGTGTAATCACATCCCTGGTCGTGGAGTTGTATAGTCACGGGTACATAGTGATCCATCTACAGTGTGCAACAATACATTCTGGGTGTGCAGTAGATTGTCGTGTGCACGTGCACCCTAAGTACTGAGGAGCAGAATTGACCTTGGTGTGTGCTGCAATAAACAGTGCACATGGGTGTGTCAAGTGACTTGGCGGTGGCACATACCTCAGCTGTGGATTAATAGTTTGCAAAGGCTTTGCATTATAAATTTCATTATCCATTGCACACATGCGTTAATCCACCGTTTTAGCTGTAAGCACAATAACCATTGTAATATCTGTCTGCATCAACCTTTATGTGTGCATTAACCAATGCTACAATGTGTGCATTAACAACAGCAGCAAATATGCTTCAGTGATTATGACGTGTACATCAGCCATTACAACACTGCAACCTTTTGAGCCTCTGCTGTTACACAGGCATTATTCACTGGGACTATCTGCACTCGCCGTGCATTAGTATTAACCATTGCCATGATATCGCATGTCCCTGCAGACGAGGTGTGCACGTGCTCCGGCGAATGAAGCTGCCAGTGTCTGCAGTGACTTTATGGTCAGTTCATAGTCTCTGGTCATTCACAGGCATTAAGGTCCCTTTTGGAGCATTCAAGGGCCACAGTGCATTCTTTGCGGTTCCTGATTCCCAGTTGATCACTTCGGTTTTCTGTGGCCCCATTTAGGAGCCAGGGCAACATGTCTTTTCTGTTCTTGAACCGGCGTTATGGCACAGAGGCCAGCTGTCATCATTTCATAATAGTGACCGCGAGTCAGGCCTGGTTGCAGTTTTTTTCAGCTACAAAATGTTATTTTCAAAATTGTATATTTTTCCTGCATTTATTTTGAAAATATGTTTGCATAGCTCGTGCCCGTTGCAACGTTTTTACATACAATTGTTCTGTATCCATAAATGAAATCCTATAGCATTTTAGGAACCCCAATAATAACAAAATAAATGTGTTTTTATATAGCAGTTGCTACAGCAGATTTTATCATCACATTGAGTCGGGAAGGTTACTGTTTGCCGACGTAATTTTTTTACATTTGAACTTGCTGTCTTTCCCAAAGAAAATCGAATGTGTGCCTTCTAAGCCTGGGCGTAGTTCGCGAAGTAATGCTTCGCGAAGCTACGCAAAGTGCAGTTCGCACTACGCAAGCTTCGCGTTGCACTACGCGAACTGCGTAGCGCACTGTTCGCAATGATTGCACAGTGCCGGATGCTTGTCCGCACTGTGCAATCATTGAAAACGGCAACTTGCACAGTGCGAGCTGTCTTTTACTGCCGCTCGAGTAGATTTTTACTCGAGCGGCAGCTTTCTCAACGCGGACTGGTAGTTTCTCATCGCGAGCGGTCGCGAGCATACGCGACCACTCGCAATGAGAAACCTGACCTCCCCGCGTTGAGAATCTCGCCGGGAGGTTTATTTTTCACGCTCGCGATCGGCAACTTGATGTTGCTGATCGCGAACGAGGAAAAAGTCTCGCCGGGATGTCATTTTGCTTGCTCGCGGTCGCGAACTTGACGTTGAGGACCGCGAGCAAGCAAAAAATGACCGCGGCACTACGCTACGCTACGCGTGTTTGCACTGTGCTACGTGCAATTCGCGTTGTGCGAAGTAGCGCAAACTTCGCAAACTACGCGAGCGTAGCGTAGCACTTCGCCCAGGGTTAGTGCCTTCACACGATCACAGGAGTAGACGTTTGATTCACAATGTTAACTTATATCTACCTTATTACATGTTACCATAAAAGCATGGTGTCAGAAAGTGTGTTGTTAAATTGGGATTGGGGGATACCGTCTGTCAGTAGTCTCAGCGAAACTCTGCTAAACCGGTGCTGGTGCGCCTGCACCTACAAAGAACCATTGGAGGAGGCATACACTCTGCGCCGATCGGGATCACAACAAGCTGATCACGTTTATTATCAGAATTTAACCTGTTGGCTTACTTAAAATATCGTGCTGATGAGTGTGAGAAAGAGGTTAAGTAGATGGAAGACCGATTCAGGATGGTGAGATGGAAAGGGTGCAGTGAGGAGCAGAAAGTTTGGTGATGTAGAGAAAAGTGAGAATGAGTGGAGCGTTATCGTTATAACGATCTAGATGCAAACACAAAGAGTGGCGATATCATGAGCAAAAGGTGGAGAGAAATCGGGCATATAGGGGTGTATTGAAAGAGAGGTGAGGTAGACCAAAATGAGGTAGAGAGAGCAAAGAAGGGGGTAGGTAAATAGAGATGTAGAGATAGAGAGAGACAGAGCTGTAACAAGATGGAGTGAGGTAAGAAGAGAGGCATGAGACAGACAGATAGGTGAGGCAGAGAAAGAGAGGCAAAGGGCGATAGATTGAGGTGAGTTAGAGGTAGTAAGGGCTATGTAGGTGTGGAAGAGAGAAAGGTGAGGATTTAGTGATTAGAGATGTAGACAGAGGTGTGAAACGTCAAGACAGAGGTAGAGAAAGATATGAAGTATGGAAAGGTGATGTAGAAAGAGAGCTGAAAGAGCGAGAGGCAAGGTAGACAGAGGAAGGTAAGAGTAAGTTAGAGGAATGTAGAGAAAGAAGAATAAGCGAGAGGTAAATAGGAATGAACAAGGAAGAGAGATGAGAGAGAGAGAGAGAGAGAGAGAGAGATAGGCGAGGTAGAGAAAACGAGGTAAAAGGATAAGTAGGCTGGTGAGGTTGAGAGAAACAGAGTCAGAGGTAGACACAGATGTAGGCAGAAAGAAGGGGCGAGATTGAAATAAAGAAAGAGGCAGAGTAGAAAGAAAGTCTTCTGGCTGTCTCCATATTTTACTGGGGCGTCTTAAAATGTAGGGGCCTTGGGCAATTGCCCACTTTGCCTTTGCCTTAAGGTCTGTCTGATTTGCCACATGTTAAAGGTCCTGACTTTCTGTGATGGGAAATGTTCAGGAGGGCACATCTTAACCTTCCTTAGGCCCTCCTTTAAGACACTGTGCAGGTGTGTATTTTTTGCTGGCTGCCAATGACCAGCCAGTGAAGGAAAGATCTGCCCAATTGAAGATCTGAGTACCTATGTGACAAGTTGCATCGACATAAGTCGACTTTTGTCTGTTAAATAAAAGTTCCATAATAATTCCAGATTGCTTTGTGTTGATTGCAAAGGATGAAGATTATAAACCCAAGGATAAACTATTTTTTTGCAATGGGCCCTTTTCCAAATCGTCTCCCAGAAGGAGCCTCCCAGTATATATATCAACTGGGTCTCTGCTTCTACACCAGGTGCTGACCTACTGAGCCACTGTATCTAATGTTATACTGGACAGCCTTTCTTAAACCTATGACAAAAGTTTCGTTTCACAAAAAAACCAATATTGACAGTGAACATCCCAAAGTTGAATACTCCCATAACTGAGAGAAAATGTTCTGTATGGATGCCTTGTTAGAAATAATCCAACACATCTACCTAAAATGACCGCAGTATTTGACAACAAAAGCAACTGTAGTTAAAATCTTTAATTCTGTTGTTGGAACAAGAATTGAAGGTGGCAAATATCTGTTGTGTTGTGCAGGAAAACTAACGTTATGTAGTATTGTCCAATATTTGATGAGAGTTTAGAACTTACCAAAACAAACATGCATTGGACCACCTGGATCATGTAAATTCTGAAACTCTGCATTCTGAAATAATTTAAAGATATGGAATGTGGACAACAGAAATGGGTTAAACTTCCATTGATATTTAACATAAGTAATTAATAATTATTAGTTTGCCATATATTATTACCAAGTTTAGCATTTCTGACTTTCAGTAAAGGTATCTTAGGAGGGGATGTGGAATGCAGAGCTGTCGACTTTGGAGCTGAAAAACCAGGTTCAAGTCTCGGCGTCAGCTCAACAGCCTGTGATTGTGGGCAAATGCCTTAACCTCCCTGTGACTACAAAAAATGAACCTGTCCTTGTGTAAAGTAACAGTTGCTCATGTAAAGCGCTGCAATAGCTTCAATTCGAGTTCACGCTATATAAAAGTGCAAATATAAAATATTGTTTACTTGATGCTTGTATTTATTCTACTGTGATGTTTTTAAAGAGCTGATTGTGAAATATGGCTTTTCTTTTATAATGGTCTATATTAAACATTGTAGTCAAGACACCTGACCTCAAATTAGCCCAGGACAAAACGTTACACAATGCGAGTCATTTGAAGGATATTTGGAGGCGAATTTTGAACAATGGCTGTAGAAATTGGAAAGACCTCCAGAATTCCTCGAGGTTACATAATCAATGTTTTCATGATGAGATGATGAATTCGCAGAATATGCTACTGATTATAGTCTTCTGTCAGCCTCTTTCTCCTACTTCCTCCTTTGTGACTGATATCTAAAGGCTATTTTCAATAACATAAGGATCTAAATTGCACGACTTGCACATTAGATCATTTAATAATAACCTCATAGTTATAAGTTGAATACTTTGCTATTCAGAAATCTACATTTACTAGTATATTAAGTATTATCAGCGCCGTGAGACCCTTACCGGTGAGTAGCCATGCTTTACAAGCATTTGCTTGATTGATTGATTATGGCTTGCTAAATTCTTACTTAAAATAAGATAAACCATGCTGTATTCACTCTTTGTTTAAGACTACTGAAAATGTGCTGCAAGTTAACTCAATAAAAAGACCCATGCGCCTATGAAACATCAATTTGCAAACCTTAGCATAACTATTTATTTACTTAACAATTTTATGTTGCACTCATGCACTCTGAAGTATGAGGGTGCTTTGCAATATAACAATGACATAAGCGTATTGCTCCAGATAAAGAATTAAAGAATTAGGAGAAAAGAGGGAAATCCTAACAACAAATAAGAAATAGGTTTGAAAATACAGTACATCAGATAAAACACGGAGGAAGGGCAGAAAGTAGAAAGATAAGCAGAAGATTTGGGGCATCATAGAAGAGCTATAAGAATCGTGCTGATTTCAAGAAAGGGCTAAGTATGTATGAAGATTGAGAGAGTAATATGGAGGTACCAAGAGAGTGGGAAAAAGATCACAAAGGGCCTGGAGGAGTAAAAGTACGGGGAGGAGCCTTAGGACTGGAGGGTAGAACTGAGGACGAACTAGGCTTTGTGCCAAAAGAAGGCTAAAGAAACACATCAAGTGGGCAGGATCAGGCCAAAGGTAGCATCACCAGATGTTACAGTGAGCACATAAAAGAAGCCTAATACAGAGGTAGACTGGAAATTCAATGAAGTCCTTGCAAAAATGCTTTGTTCAATACAAAAACAGTGAATGCAGAGTAAGGAAAAATGTGTGTCAGAGGACAAGCAATGACTACCTGACGTAATGCAGCACCAGTCCACATTGTCCATCAGTATCCCTGTGTCATGCGCCATCTGTATTTATGTACCAAGAAATGAAATGCTATCAGAATTGAGTCTATTAGTGACGCTCGAAGAGGCCATGGCTTTTCATTGCTCCTCTGCGTGTCTCACTACGCCGTGGGGCTGCATGATGTCTTTGGCTGTGAAATGTGTCCATACAGGTCTTAACAAGCACGGTCTTTGCCGAAAGATCCTTTGATATACATTTCTTTGTTCATTCTACATGCCTCTAATGAGTTCCCTAAAGGCCTCGGGCTGCACGTAGATGCCTTGAGCACGAATCTCACAGGTGTGGTAAATATAGGATTATCTAAGTGTAGAAAATCCATGTACCTGCTGGGATTAGATGACTGGCGCTGATTCTGACCTCTGGCTTCTTGATTAGGACAAGAAAGAGTCAACAAAATTTTAAGCAAACTATATATTTTAGAACAACAGCTGTTTTCTGAGTTGAGTTGGAGGAGTTCCAAAACAGGCCATGAGCATGTGTTTGCTAATAAAATAATACGGATATATCACCTGTGTGTATAACTAAGGCAGAACACCTATTACCACTATGGGTTTAATGGATGCCTCTGGCAACTGTGCTTTGTATGTTAATGGCAATTAAGGTCATGGACTGTAGTTGTGGAAGATATTGGTAACTGCATCTCACTAGCAGAAGCATACTTCGATTTACGGTTGAGTAAGGGACACCTGCAGTTCTTCTGTTACAGGCGCGTGAGACAAAAGATGGGGGCCAATGGGAGAGTGGACTGGTATTTCTGATTTCTCACTAGCCTGGGATTGGCAGCTACTTAAAGTCTGTCTTGAGCTGAGCATCTGAAGAGTTTGAAATATCTCCCTTCGGATTGTCACAGAGTCTGCTATGCAAAGAATATAGGAAAAATCCGAGTTCATGGAGCAGAAGAGGTTGACGTCTGACCCAAGGCTTGGTCGTGTCACAGAAGGCTAAGAGAAATACTATCAGCCAACAGCAGCAGCAAGAGTATTCATGCTAACAGGGTTAGAAGAGTAGGAAACAGTAGTGACAGAGGTAGAAGTATGGAAGTTTCCCAGATGAGAGTATAGGTCAATTGTTTAGGACAGAGGAGAAAAGCATAACCTCTTCAGAAGGGGTAATTGTGCTTTAGCCCAGTGAGAGGGATAATTTTATATGGGCTCTGGGGAGTACAGGTATCCATCTTCATGAAGAAGATCCCTTATTGTAACCTACATTTTGATGTAATTAATAATTGGGTGTTTACCTATATTTTGTCCCTTGTTGCAAGTTAAGAGCTAAATTCAGATTCCTGTGAAAACACTTTTTGCACAGGGATCAGAATTACGAGTTGTGTGATAATTACATTTATCAGCAGAAAAGACCCAGATTAAAAGGCAAAACAAGCAGAATTTGGTGTGTTAAAAATGGTTCCACGTGTTATGCCCCGTTTTCCTTTTAAAAACTCAGACTAACAGGTATTTATGTCTGTGGTAATGCTATTTATCAAATGCGGTAAATGCTCCATCCTATTCCGACACACTCATAATGAGGGCCTTTGTGTATGTTAAGCCTTAAAGGAAAACAACAGGTGTCTGATGAATGTGGGATGTGAGTTCTTGACGTGCAGGGAAGTGTTGTGTTTAACCGCACCGAAAGAAACAACCAGTAAATACGCCGCTGATCCTTTCCATGTGAGTAATCTATCACAGATGGGAAGTTTCTGTGATCCCGAAAGGTATTCATGTTGACCCATGTTTATCGGGTTGGAAGCACCAGGAACATTCCAAAATAAGTGATGTAACATCGGAAAGTGGACAGGGCATCGAAGAGGTGGATTACAATAGACCTTCATGAACACCTTAAAACAGTCAATCCTTATCCACAAGAGACAAGGTGGATTATTCAGACATCTGTTAGCAAAGGATCATATACTCTCTGCAGGGGAAAGAGATTATTTTTTAAGTAGTTCATTCTCCATTGAGAGGGCTGACCAGGAGAAACATGTATCTTAAACTGCTGTGTGATTGGGTTGTACCAGGACACATTCTGCACCTGATGCCCAGCACACAATCGAGAGGTTCCCTTGTTCACCATGAAATTGTTCTGCAAACAGATTGGCTAACTGCGAGAGGAAGTGTATCCGCACTGACACTGCACTGTAGAAACATGGATCACAACCAATGGAGCATGAAGCACAACCAATGTGGCATCAAGCTCAACCAATGGAGCTTGTAGCACAACCAATGGAGCACGGAGCACAACCAATGGAGCATGAAGCACAACCAATGGAGCATGGAGCACAACCAATAGATCTTGAGACCAATCCAATTATATGCATTTCTGAGCTGTGCTGCAGTGCACACCCTAAGTTTAAAAGTTCTGAAGTTAGTTGCAAGAATAGAATATATATATATTTTTTAAATGAGCCCATGTCTCCATTTTTGTACTTGTGCTTAGGTGAAAAATGGGTGCCTGAACGGCTCCTAATATGTTTCCATGCATTTGAAAGGAATGGCTTTCTTCGAAGAGCCTAAATATGAAAGGATGTGATATTAATATCACCAGTTAAAATCTGACAATGAGGTTTTGGAATTTATTGAGTGTGATAATTATCCCCTATTCTGTCCTGGGGAATAACATGCACATTTTGGTAGCTTAGAGTACCAAAATCTGCATGTCCCTGTAAATACAGGGCCTTTCTCTCATGTTAAATTTAAGCAGGTTTGACCTGCAAAATTTAGTGAAGGATGCAAATTTTATCTTACTCAGTAATCACCAGCTGCATTACACATCACAACAATTATAATTGCAATCCTTGCACAAACATGTATTTGAAATAGAGCACTACGGATTATTTTTTAGAATAAAAGATTTCAAAGTTCTAGACTCTGGATTTTAAAAGAGGGCAATATTTTTAATCTCTTTGTGGTGGGACTAGTTAGAATAAAGGAGCCCTTATTTACTACGACCATTTGAACACTGTCCTGCACATCCATATTTTGCAGGAATTAGGTGGGCCAAGTGCAAATAAGAGTATATGTACATAGAATGTATGGTATTGGAGAACATATGGCTAAAATCTGATGGGGGAGTTATCAAACATGGTGGAAATAAAAAAATACACCTGGTGGCAGATTTATTAAGATGTTGCGTTATCAAAGTTGCTGCTCTCTGTTGCAAAAGGGGGAAAACACAGCGCAGAACTGTAGCTACAAAGATATGGCACTGCTTTTGTCGCCCCGAAGCTGGTACTCAAACTGACTTCCCAGCATCACAAACATACCTTTGCACCATACTATGGGGTGAGTTAATGATGTCAAGTACAGGTTTTGTACTATAAGGATAATCTTCAAGTATAAAATACTATGCTTAGACTAACTTTAAAAATTTCCCCTCATCGTGTTTGTGCTGTGCACGGCAGCACACATGCACTGATGGAAAAGCTAGGATAAATGAAAATAATTCTCATTGTCAGCCCCTACTTCGAGGAGTTTGTTTTTTGGGTGCAAACCACTATCTACCATAGTTAGTACATAGGACTTTGTGTCAAAAACTATGGGGCATATTAGCAAGACCGGCGATAAAATTATCGCCGTTTTAGCGGCAGGAAACTGCCGCTAAAACGGCGATAATGGGCTTGCTAATATGCGTTATAGAATTCAATAGAAGCCCAGGTTAGATGTGCAGGACATCTAACCTGGGCTTCTATTGGAATTCTATAACGCATATTAGCAAGCCCATTATCGCCGTTTTAGCGGCAGTTTTCTGCCGCTAAAACGGCGATAATTTTATCGCCGGTCTTGCTAATATGCCCCTATGGGTGGTAGCATGAGAGCGCCCATGTACCACCCTTTGGCTGCCCCCTTCATGCAAAGTACTACAAAGCATTACAGAGAACTGTGTGTGCTACTTTACAGGCTACTTTCCAGCGTAACAGGGTTGAGCTGGAAAGTAAATAGTTAATCACACTTTTCACTGGTTTGCATCACTTTTTGTGACTTTGTACAGATGCAAAGAGTTGCTAAATCTGGCCCTGAAGTTGTTTTTTTCCCTTTTTCTTAGGCAGTTACAAATAATTAAAACTTTTTTTTCCAGGAACAAAATAGGATGATTGAAAGTAAAAGGTTTAACATCTGCAAACACAGATTACCTGTGAGTCACGAATTGAAAATATATGAGATCCACCCACACGAGGGAGAGCTGTGCATGCGTACATTATGCACTCTTTTTTTGGTGATTAAGACTAAAAATGTGCTGAGCTCCAGTGAAAAGTCAGAAGAATAACCTGGAGAATGCAATGCATATTTGAATACCCTTAAAGTAGTCACAGTGTTAGTTATATCTAAGGCTCCCTGTTTTCCATTTTTACAGATTTTTACAGATAAATACAGACAGAAAACAATGTGTTTTCCGTCTGCATTTACTTTTAAAAGTGGATAAATACAGAAAATGGTGCTTCTTTTCAGTGACTCTCCGTGCTGTCTTTCATGAATTATAGGCCAGCAGCTGAGCAGATGGACATCATGGGAAATTTAAAAACAAGCATTTGCAATGCAATTGGTCTCGCCTTTGGGACCTTATATGTATTTAGCTATGCAGCACATTAGCCTGGGTGGTGAAACATCTACTGTTCTTTAACATGGAGGGAAAGTAAGCACCAAACTGCAAGATACGCCAGGTATGGGAACACATGGAGAGAAATATTGCCTTTCAGCGGGAAATGGTATAATCCAAAGCTGTTTTTAATATAAAATCAGGGCCTTCGGCGGTCACATCACTGAAAATACAAGATTTGAAAAAATATTATTGCCTACGGGTGCTCGTGGAAGACAATTTCTATGGACTGGAATCTAGAGAATGCTAAAGTGATTCTGGTATATTACTGACCTCTGCTGGTCGTTTTCTATCAAGACAGTTAAATAGAGGCAGTTAAACAGAAAAAAAAGTCCCTAAGTGGAAGCAAACAAGTCCTAGGGCTGATCTCCAGAGCCCACAAAGTACATACACATATAAGTATATACTAAAGTATATATAAGAGGTCTCGAATGCTCGACCTAACTAGGATGAAATTTCTTTAAATAAGGGCATATGTCAACATACATTTATGGTATAATGCTAGTATTTACCAGTGGATTTATTGTTATGTAATATTTGACAGCTTAAATAGCTAAGACATGACAGGCATCAAAGTATGAGTGCGCGTCTATCAGTTAAATAAATATGGAAATGTACAGTTTTTCAACTTCATTTATCCGCAAAACACAAAATAAATATGGAAAAATACAGATAAAGTGGCCCAAAAATAAATATGGATGAATACAGACGGAAATGTTAAAAAAATAAATACCAATGAACCAGGAGCCCTAGATATCTATAATGTCTAATACCACATTTTTGTGATTTAATGCATTTCATATGTTTAATTGACTTCAAATAAGAAGGATAAAAGGCTGACTCTACCACACTAGTTGTGAATTTAGGACCTGTGGGCTAAGAATTAATTTCTAAAGGATGTCTGTGATGGGGTGATCTACATTATGAGACTATCAGAAGAGGAAAAAAAAGAAAAAAGAAAAACACTATACTCATTCCCTGCTCAATCCAAAAAAAAAAAAAAATAGAGTCAAATCTTGGAAGATACTGAGAATTTCACAAAGCTACTACTTGGAAATATTTACTTCATAATCTAAATGATTCCTGCAAACCACAGGAATTTGTGAGTTATTATATATTGCCTTTTCTTAAACATTTCCTAGGTTTGCTGCAATTGAAACCCTTTTGGGACCACATGTGCTCTAACGGACCATTACCGCTGCTTGAGTACATGGCATCCCCAAAGGACTCCCTTTCTCCTAATACTTGTTGTACACATCAGATGTTTGGCACAAACACCCAGTAGTTGTGTAGAGCACGCAGCAACGATTTATTGTGTAGGTCACCATGCGCAGTGCCAAGTATTGATGTTAAGCATAACACTGCATCAGGCCTTAAATGGAAGGAAATAGCGCCCACTAGCCAACATTTGAAAACATCTGCTAACAAGTAGTGGCAAAGTTGATAGGGCTGGCTTTTTTAGGGGAAGTGTTTCGTAATAGTTGACCAACTCTGTATGTGTTGCCATCAGCTGTCCTTGGAGGTAATTCATACCATCTTTCTAAGGTCAGTAAACAGAGCACCACTAAAATGGGTAATTGTAACACCGGTTGTTTACAGGTCTCAGAAGCGATAGAAGGAAATCTGGCCTTATTATTATTATTATCATCATCATTACTGTTGTTGTTGTTGTTGCTGTTGTCACTACTGTTGCTTTTATTGCTGTTAGTATTGTCTGCAAAACCTCACATTGTTTGAGAGGAAGACTGACAGGATCCTCTGCTTCTTTGATTTGATAAATCTTGTTCATGAAATTCACATCACATAAAAATATTTTTAATAAAATTATAACTGCCATCTGTGAGGTTTTAATCATGCAAAATAGGTACTTGTGGCACTGTGTCACGTTACATCCCAAAGTACAGACAAACACCAAGTGCTGGTATTCCCCATGTTCTTGAAAGTAGAAGGATGAAAGGCAACCTTGTGCTGGGATTTGAATCTGTGAACAGAGATTATAGAGAAATATCTGCAAACAGCACATCAACCCACTAAGACACTGTCATGCTGTATTGGAATCAAAGTGTGAAAATACACATTATTATCACACTTTTCCACACTGTCTTATCTACTCCAGTGCTGCATGTAAATGATGTTTCTTTTCAAGTCTCTGATCGTCCTCGGTTTCACTGTGCTCATCACGCTCCACAACACCCCCAACCTGTTGGCACTCTACTAAGCCCAGTCTTGGGTTCTCTCCTTTTCTCCCTGCACACCACATCCCGGGGCTACCTTGCCTTATCATCTTCATCTTTACATGGAAGATTTCCAAGTGTTTGCTTTTTCCTACTACAAACCTTAATCTTCACTCTAAGGTCTCTGACTTCCTCGCAGCAATAAGCCCTGGATTGGACCAGTGGCTTAGCAAGGTGGGGGGGAGGGTCCGCCCCGGGTGACATGTAATTTGGGGGTGGCGGCCTCACCCGCTCTTATCTGCGGCCGTCGTGGGGGGGGGGTGAACGCAGGAATCGCCAGCACCCCCAACTCTTACCGCCACAGGCGGCAAAAGGTCTAGTTACGCCACTGGATTCGACACTGGTCACTCATGCTAAACTCATCCAAGACTGAAACAATCAATTTACTTTCCTACCAACATGGAGCCTAGTTCTCGTCCATCAGTTAGTCAGCATCACTGAATGTTCTGAAAACAATGGACTGCAAACCCCAGCTCCACTAGATACAAACTTGCACATCCTTGCTGTTTCTTCATCTTGTACTAATTATATAACTGCACAAAGATCATCTGGAAAATGCTAGTAGAGTTACTTAGCATGGTTGCTATGCTAAATGATTTATTCAAAGAAAGTAGTGATTATTATGGATGGTAGTGTCTGCTTCCATTGGTTCAAGGTGTCCCCATGGACGATGGCGTGAATGAGTGCGTGTGTGTCAATAGTGAGACATTAGTCATGAATGAAGACAGGGCAGCATATAATACCTATTTTAGCCACAAACGTGCATGTAAAGGAGCTCCTATGGAGATTAAAATTGCTTTGAGTCTCAAATCAGAAGGTTGTACGACTGAATATCAACACACAGAATATTGTGGTGCAAGAATATTGAGGACAGAATATCAAGGGACAAAATATCAAAAGATAAGTGCCTAAAGGGAAGTATAGATTTACTATCCCTAACTCCACATCTGCATACCTTGAAGACATATATATCGCCAATGTACATATATGTGGAGTTAGGTATAGAAAATCTAGACCTACTTACCGGCTGATATTTTATTTTCAATATTTTGTCCTTAATACTGTGTCCCATTGATATTCTGTTGTCGAAATTCAGGGTACAACCAATCAGGGTAAAGAAAAAGGATTCAAAACTCTTTCATGCAAATTTTTCCAAACATTTTAGCGATGCAAACTAGGACAAACCAAGAGATGAAGTTGACCCACCCTGAGCTTTGGCAGGTACATTTAATGATGTAATATGCCCAGTAACAGAAGTTGATGGGAGTCAGAAGAGAAGAGGAGGCCTATATCCTTATGAATGCCTTGAGGCAGCGTATGCAACCATTTTGTTTGTCTTTATTAACACTTCAGCTGCAAGCCAAAACTATTGGTGTAATGTGTACATGGGTCAAAGGTCAGCCATCTGCTGTTGTCAAGGGATCCTAAATCAATGGTGCCATGTTCTTGTTCTGGGTATCTATTTTCAGATGCTGTAGTAAGAACCCAGGAGACAACTGATCTCTTAGAAACACTTGCTGACCTTCAGGTATGTATGAGGTGCCACATTACAACACTACAACAATAATAAAAAAATAAAATCATAACAACCACAGATCTACAGCATTAGACACTTTTTACCTATACGAGTTCTGGGCGCCCATTGGTCTTCCTGTACCAAGCTCACCACATTAAATCACGACATTGCAGCAAATCTACACCTGTGGCAATGTGTGTGTGATATCTTTTGTGTCTGTTGCTGTAAGTGAGCTTGGGATGTGGGTTGTGGAATGCTCCTTAGCATTCCCATGGTGTAGAGTATATTGGGATACACTTTGAAGAGTGCTCTGTTCAGTTGAAGACCTGCTGGCGGTTGGAGGTTGAATCTATCTGCTCATCGGCTGTGACGTTCTTGCTTAATTTGAAGTATCCTGGGTGACCCTGATTTGAACTTTACAACCTGTTTTTAATGTGTGCCGTGATGTAAATAGACCGATGTAATGCAAAGAAGTTCATCATAGAATGCTGCGGACACGAAAGAGGTAATGCCATATTTTCTGTGCAATATAAAAAGGGTGATGTCGAGCCGTAAACATCTGACTGCTCTGTGCTAAAACTGTCTTACATCTGGAATACAGATTTTGGAGTCATTTCGTCAATAACTTCGAAGACTGCCATGTTCTGTTACCAGAGCCACGAACTGGGATCCCCTGAGTCTGTCATTCATCCCCTGAGCCCAACTGGTTCTAGAAAACACTGAAACATCAAACAAAAGGCATATTTCATTGAATCCATTCCTTGCAGTTCCACGCTCCCTGTAAACACGTCTCCTGCGTGTGGCACAATCTTGAGCCATTAAACCATTAAATTATTAAAACATGTGCATACTGTTGAACTATTTGCTTTCTTACCACCTCTCGTTTCCCGGAATAATTCACACATTGTCCATGACGCACAAGCAAATGTTTTTCAGGAGTTCATCTGAAAGACTTTCAGGAAAACCCTGTCCTTGGCTGTCTGTGCCCCACTGCCCAGAGCCCTGGCTCCACCTTAAGCGTCGGCCATTAGACTACGTAAATCAGAACGCTTTAGTCCGCTGTTGATTGCTGTGACTGACGTGTTGATGTTAGATACAAAAAACACAAGAGTACGGGTTATCTTTTAGCAAGCAGGGTACGTCGGAAAACAAGCAATTGTTTGAGTAAAGGGTGGCTTGCTTCTGGAACAATACTCAAAGCTAAATAAAATTGGCATCGCACGACAGAGGCAGATCAGTTAGTTATGACTGTCTTTTCCTTCCTGACTTTTGGTCATCACGGCTCTACCACTGCTAATAGCTCCAAAAAGAGAAACAGGAAGTGCCCACTGATTGCTCAAAGATTTTTGGACCAAGTATTTCCTTCATCTGTGGGCAGGGAGGGAGCTCACAAAGACATTCTGATTAACTCGAATTCAAGCAAATGTATCCTGGCATTGTATGAGTGGTCCATTTCTCACAAGGTCATACGCAGGGATGGGCACAACAAGTTGGTTATACTGAAGAGCTGTGAGGTTTCAGAAGTAGCTGTTTTGGCCTTTCAGTGATCAGTATGTTTAAATGCTGTTGTGTTGTAGTTAAGTCGGTGTGAAACAATGTTACTCCTTTTGCATATTTCTGCTATTCTAATGTTCCAGAACCTTGATTGGATGCTTTTACCAACATTATTAATTTGTCATGGATTGATTTAGGAAGTGTTAATTCCAAATTATGCTCACTAGGTAGCTGGCAAAGTGCTGAGATGAATGGGAATAGCTTCCCACACGACTATATCAAATCTACTTATGATGGCTATAAAGTCAACAAGAATGGAGTATCAAAGTTATGGTATAGCTGGGAAGGTTATATTATTATAGGTTATATTATTATATCCACATGTGAATAGCATTAATTACATTATTATGGAATCTTAGGCCTGATTTAGAGTGCTGTGGAATACTGAAGGTCCACCCACCTCATTTAAGTTGAGCGCCCCTTCAGTGTGCCAGCGGTGGAGACTACTCGATCTCCGTCCCTTACATAAACATCTGATGGCCCAATGGAGTAACGGCCATAGTAGGTTGTGACATTTGTCTGCCCACCCTATTTAGGGTGGGTGACCAAATGGCAAGTTTTTACTTTTGCTTACCATCATCCAAAATGTAGCGATATGTGAAAGAGAAAATATTTCAATGATCCCCATGCCATAGGAAAAAACTCCCATGGCGAGGGGGTCATTGTTTTTTTTATTTTCAAATAGAAAATCCAGCTTTGGAATTTTCTGTTTGAAAATAAAAAATTAAATTGAAAGTGTGCCGTTCGGCTCTGTCGTGTTTATGGAGCCTTACGCACACTTTCAATGAACTGACAGGAATGGCTGTGACAGTGGTTCCTGCCAATGTAAGAGATGTGTCCTGGGGGAGCTGACATCTCTAAATTTGGACTGCGGTTACTCCGTCAGGACGATAGAGTAACCACACCCTAAATCAGGCCCTTGGCGTTTTGTTCAGCTGGGCGACCATTATAATATGAGTTGTATGATTTCCGTCAAAGGATTGTGTATGATTATTTATTTGTGTGTTTTTGCCAATGGTTATTGGGGATTTGTTTGTTGAAACCCTAATTCACTAATGGATCATGTTGCTCAATTTGATAGTGAAATGAGATCGATCTTTGTCATTTCAGTCCGACCATTTTTCACCATTCCTGCCTGACCGGTTTTAGGGGAAAATAGGGTATGGCTAGCACTCATGCCTATAAAATCCAATTTGAAAAAGGAAATAAGTGATCTTACTAATAAAATTAAAGCAGCTTCTTCAATTTCTAGTGACCCATTAAAAACAGGAAGTCTGAAAACACAGAGAAGAGTACAGAGCAAAGACTGCCATGGAGAAAAGACTATACTTGAAACACCAATTAACCTTGATGTGGAAGGCTGCCAAACGCTAGTTCTCTTTAAATTGTGGTCTTTGGTCATTATGTCTGTATCCCACATATGGTAATTTGATGACAACATTAGCATGGAAGGGTGGAGCTCTCAGATTACTTTACTGTACGATTATTGGTGTTGCTTGCGTGGATAATGTCTCCCACAAGACATTTCCTGATCAAACCAGTTGCCAACAGAAAGTAATTGAATTATATTTGACAAATTTGAAATTCACAGGATTTTATGAACTTGGCATGACGCGAAATTCGTACATTTCATGAATTTCACAGTAGTAATACAATTTTAATACCGACCTCAACTTGTACTCCGCAAGGGAGAATCATATGTAAGGCTGTTATGCAAACCATATGGTTATTGAAATGGATTAAGATGAAGGTGTAAAACTCTGTTAGTGATTGGGGTTCATACAGAGGAAAGGGGTTGACCAGTAGATGGTGACAATGCATAATACTAAAATCCATCCTTATAATACATGTTGCATCATAGAAACATTGCAAAGTGTCTGTAATAGAAAAGAAGCCTCTTTGTGAATGACCTCAAGGACTGCAATGGAAAATGTGCATAGTTATCAATTTTATTTCTCACAAAACTCGGATTGTTTCATAAAAACATGAAAAAGATATGCAGACCTTGCAAAGTTCCACATAGGTTAAGCTGTTCTGTAAAGACTGTGACTTTTACATTTACCCATGAGCATAATTTGTGTTCAGTCACTTGAGAGTAATAGCTCAGCAAGGTATGTGCTTGTACAAATTGCTTGCTAGTTTCATAGTATTCGTGAGATAAAGCTTTGCAAGTATGAACTCTTACAAAATACTCATGGGTTACCAGCACTAGGTAACAGGCGCAAGAGAACACCACCCCAGGGCATCTGAGTGTGAAAAGCAGGAAACTATGGGTAGGCCAATAATCGGGAACTCTGCAAAATAAAGCTCATGAAGTAAAAACTTTTCACAAACCAAATTCAGACGCAATATAAACGCATTTGAGAATGGATACATGGTCACAGATAGGCCTCAAAGAAGATTGCGGCGGGGAAAACCTTGAGAGCAGGACATTATTGGGGAGGAGGAACTGTAAGAGGACATTAAAGAGAAGACTGATCATTGGGTTAAATCATTCATTGATCTAAAAATTTCAAGAGTGTCACAGGTGTGGAGAGCAAAGGTCAAAGTAGGGACAGTAAAAGAACAGGAAAAATTAGGATTGACATATCATGTTAGGAACCATAGTCCGGGTGTCATGAGGTGAGATATAGCTTGCTGTTGCCCAGCATTACCAGCAGATTCTTCTTTACAGAAGAGGAAGATACATGCCCTGAACTGTCTTCAAACATCATGAAGCCAGCAAAAGAGATAAAATCGTTTTCCCCGTGTAGCAACTCATTATCCTTGATCCACATCAATTTTAGATTTCTCCCTCCCTATTACCACTTCTGGAAACACATTTGATCCTGTCTTTCTACAAAAATTTACAGGGTGGAAAACTTCCAGCCAAAGGCTTGCACTTTGAAAAAATGTGTGAATCGAGCAGATTTGTCTTCACCTACGTGGCTGCCATACCAATACCCCACAACTGTAAGAAGAAACAAGAGAATGCTAAATAACAAAAAAAGTCTAAAAAATGGCTTTGTGACTTAGAAAAGGCCAGCACTCGTACAGCAAAATGTATTTTGCCAGGCACTCTCAATAGCCTTACTCAAGGGAGCACATTTACTATTATTTGACAACGCGCGGCGCAGCAAGAGAACTTGTTGCGCTGCTTTGTGTGAAAGGGAAAGAGAAAAAATTATCAATTTTTACAAAGATATGGAGGATTTCTGCTCTCTCTGTACACTGGGTGCTGCTTAGCACCAATGCAGGCACCCTTGCACCATAGTACAAGAGTGGCTAAGTTATGGACAGGATTGATTTTTTTGTAGTAAGGGGTACCTTCCTGCACAAGAACAATCCAAAGAGGCATTTTCCTCATGCATAGAAAGAGGAAATAATGAGTAAAAGGTTTTTTCTTGTTATGTCAACACATCAGAGGCTTACTGATTTAAAGCAATCCCTTCTGTGATGAAGGACAAGGCATCTCCTTAATAAATGTTGTCCACAATGTATGCCTGCAAATTCTTCTGCGTTGGTGGAATTTCCGTATAAGCAAAGTATATTCAGAAGGACAAAAGCGCACCATTCCTGATCATGTGAAACAGGACTATAATTTACGGTTGGAAACAGTGGCGGCTCGCAGAGGGAGTGCTGCGGGGCGGTGGAGCGGGGTGGGGGGGGGGTAGTGGGCCGGACATACGGCGGAAAGGAGTAAAGTAAGTAAATAAATAAATAAAAAATTTAACTTTCGCGCGCTGCATCGCCAACTCGGCGAAGCAGCGCGCACAAGGTAAATTGTTTTATTTATTTATTTACTTACTTTACTCCTTTCCGCCGTATGTCGGAGTCCACTACACCCACACCCTGCCCCTACCCGCCCCGCCCCACCGCCCCGCAGCACTCCCTCTGCGAGCCGCCACGGGTTGTAAATGCTGTTCTTTGTCACTTGAGCTTCACTGTGCTAAAATAGCTTAATAAATTGGGTCGTCAGAAAGAAATGGAGCAGGGAATCAAGTGCGTTTTACAACTGCATTCCGAATCCTCCACAGAGATAGAAGCAATGCATAATGGTTAAGCTGTATCAGACTCCCTAAGTACATAATGATGTAGATACGTACAGGGATTGTTAAACAAAGTTACATAATCAATGCGTAGGAAGGGATGTTGTGCCACCTGGAGCAGACTCAATGACCCTGGGCACCTGATCGAGTCGCTCTGCTTGCCATAAAGGAAAACTCCACCTTGCTATCAAAGGCCAGCTGCACTCTGTGAACGTTTGTCACTCAAAGTGCCCTAGTCAATATTCACAATGTTGTCAAGCCCAGCTGTGAAAAAGAAACGGAAGCGTCTATTAAAAGAAACCTTGTCCACAAAATGACATGAGCCGTCTAAAAAAGGATGGGGAAAAATAGACGAAACTGACATTTATTTCTAATGAATATTCTCCAATAAATTGTACAATAATGTTTCCATTTGCATTCAAGAATCATTTGAAATAATATAATGCAATTCGGTTAACAAAAGCAATTCACGCTTTTCTTTGTGAACGTTTGAAACAGATTTGTTGACTGCGAATTCTAAAAGTGGAAAATGTATTCAGAGTAGATTATCAGACCATAAACAGTAAATGTTTAAAATTAGCATATTTTATAACATACTGTGTAAGCCTTTTAACAAGGGTTGAATATATTCTGGTCGCATCATATAGATACTTAGGGGCATATTCACAAGCCCCTATCGCCACAGGAACGTCACTTTTTTTGACGTTCCCGTGGCGATAGGGCCAGCGCCCTATTCCCAAGGCAGCGTTAACCCACTTAACGTGGCTTAAAGCCACGTTAAGTGGCTTAACGTTGCCTTGAGAATAGGTCCCCTTTCACGCTAAACTTAGCGTGAAAGGGGGCGTGCAGTGGGTGTTTTACGGTGGGCGTACCACCGCAACACCCATTGAGTTTGACGCTACCGCCTATTATCAAGGGCGGCAATAATAGGTGGCAGCGCCAAACTTAAGACCTAGAAAAATCAGGTCTTAAGGATGGCTGAACGAGGAGAAAAGCTCTATTTCTCCTCGTTTTGATTTTTCCATGTGTGCTGCATGTAGCAGCACACATGGAAAAAGCAAACTGGCGCTTTCGGTTTGTTAATGTACAGGAAGGACACCTTCCTGTGCATTAACAAACCTCCCTGCTCGCAGACACCCTTGCGCTCTGGTGCAAGGGTGCCTGTTTTGGCGTTAAGTCGTGAGACTTAGGGGCCGATTCCGATCTCGGTCGGAGGCGCACCCAATACTATTCGGTCGGGAAAAAAGCCATGCGAAAGCCAGTTTCCCGACCGATCCGTACAGCACACCGAACGAGCAAGTACGATGCGCACAACAGCAAAAATCCCGGCCGAGCCGTACTCACCCAAACCAGGTCCTGTTCTCCGACCGAGGCGAATCCGGAAACGCCGAATCGAGTCGCACGGAAGGGAAAATGCAGCCCCGTCCGGCCGGACAAGTACGATGCGCTTTCCGTACGCGCCGAACCCGTCGCTACGCACGGCACGTCAAAGCATCCGGGAGAGGCGCACATAAGCTCCGAATCGCGCCACAACACGATCCACGGCTACGAGGCGAACACAGCACAGACGAGGACGACGCGAGCGACGAGGACGAAGCGAAGCGACGAGGACGAAGCCAAGCGACGAGGACGACGCGAAGCAACGAGAAGGACGAACGACACGAACCAACCATGAATCCCTTCGTCCCGATCATACCAATATTCTACATCTACTACCGGAACAGGCACGGACGCGTACGGCGCAGAAGGTAAGTCAGACACCAACCACAAAACACATACAACACGTACACGACACATCACACACATACACTGGGAATCTGAATATACTTGCAACAGCAGCACCATAGGGGCGGGATGCCCATCACCAATGCCACATATGCACACAGGGGCCTGAATGCGCGCCACCACCCCAACCCAGGGGGCTGGATGCCAACCACCACAACCACCCTTAGCCAGGGGGTGCCAGATGCCCACCACCACTACCACCCTTAGCCAGGGGGCTGGATGCCTACCACTACTACCACCCTCACCCAGGCGGGCTGGATGCCCTATCACCACCCTTAGCCAGGGGGGCTGGATGCCTACCACTACTACCACCCCCACCCAGGGGGCAGGATGCCCACCACTACTACCACCCTCACCCAGGGGGGCAGGATGCCCACCACTACTACCACCCTCACCCAGGGGGGCAGGATGCCCACCACTACTACCACCCTTAGCCAGGGGGCAGGATGCCCACCACTGACTACCACCCTCACCCAGGGGGCAGGATGCCCACCACTACTACCACCCTTAGCCAGGGGGCTGGATGCCTACCACTACTACCACCCTTAGCCAGGGGGCTGGATGCCTACCACCACCCTTAGCCAGGGGGGGCTGGATGCCTACCACTACTACCACCCTTAGCCAGGGGGGGCAGGATGCCCACCACTACTACCACCCTTAGCCAGGGGAGCAGGATGCCCACCACTACTACCACCCTCACCCAGGGGGGGCAGGATGCCCACCACTACTACCACCCTCACCCAGGGGGCAGGATGCCCACCACTACTACCACCCTTAGCCAGGGGGTGCCAGATGCCCACCACCACTACCACCCTCAGCCAGGGGGGCTGGATGCCTACCACTCCTACCACCCTCACCCAGGGCGGGCTGGATGCCTCATCACCACCCTTAGCCAGAGGGGGCTGGATGCCTACCACTACTACCACCCTTACACAGGGGGCAGGATGCCTACCACTACTACCACCCTCACCCAGGGGGCAGGATGCCCACCACTACTACCACCCTCACCCAGGGGGCAGGATGCCCACCACTACTACCACCCTTAGCCAGGGGGCAGGATGCCCACCACTACTACCACCCTCACCCAGGGGGGCAGGATGCCCACCATTACTACCACCCTTAGCCAGGGGGCAGGATGCCCACCACTGACTACCACCCTCACCCAGGGGGCAGGATGCCCACCACTACTACCACCCTTAGCCAGGGGGCTGGATGCCTACCACTACTACCACCCTTAGCCAGGGGGGCTGGATGCCTACCACCACCCTTAGCCAGGGGGCTGGATGCCTACCACTACTACCACCCTTACACAGGGGGCAGGATGCCTACCACTACTACCACCCTCACCCAGGGGGGCAGGATGCCCACCACTACTACCACCCTCACCCAGGGGGGCAGGATGCCCACCACTACTACCACCCTTAGCCAGGGGGGCAGGATGCCCACCACTACTACCACCCTTAGCCAGGGGAGCAGGATGCCCACCACTACTACCACCCTCACCCAGGGGGCAGGATGCCCACCACTACTACCACCCTCACCCAGGGGGCAGGATGCCCACCACTACTACCACCCTTAGCCAGGGGGCAGGATGCCCACCACTACTACCACCCTCACCCAGGGGGCAGGATGCCCACCACTACTACCACCCTCACCCAGGGGGCAGGATGCCCACCACTACTACCACCCTCACCCAGGGGGCAGGATGCCTACCACTACTACCACCCTTACACAGGGGGCAGGATGCCTACCACTACTACCACCCTTAGCCAGGGGGGCTGGATGCCTACCACCACCCTTAGCCAGGGGGCAGGATGCCCACCACTACTACCACCCTCACCCAGGGGGGCAGGATGCCCACCACTACTACCACCCTCACCCAGGGGGGCAGGATGCCCACCACTACTACCACCCTTAGCCAGGGGGCTGGATGCCTACCACTACTACCACCCCCACTCATAGGATGGACAATGCATGACACAACAAGCACACCACAACCTAGGGAATGCAAGATTAAGACATCCCCCCACCACCATGACAAGCGTGTGAGCAGGCTGTGTCAAATGCCTACAACACCGAACATGACATTGAACATATAATGTGACCCCCTAGCACATGTGCCACACATATATGTGTGTGGCACCCACAATGCAAGCAGCCCATGACCATTGTGGCAATGGGGCCTAAACCCCCATCATCACAGTGACCAAAAGGCAAGTGTGGGGTCCATAGCTGAAGCACATTTTGACCATTGTGGCAATGGGGTCTAAACCCCCATCATCACAGTGACCAAAAGGCAAGTGTGGGGTCCATAGCTGAAGCACATTTTGACCATTGTGGCAATGGGGCCTAAACCCCCATCATCACAGTGACCAAAAGGCAAGTGTGGGGTCCATAGCTGAAGCACATTTTGACCATTGTGGCAATGGGGTCTAAACCCCCATCATCACAGTGACCAAAAGGCAAGTGTGGGGTCCATAGCTGAAGCACATTTTGACCATTGTGGCAATGGGGTCTAAACCCCCATCATCACAGTGACCAAAAGGCAAGTGTGGGGTCCATAGCTGAAGCACATTTTGACCATTGTGGCAATGGGGCCTAAACCCCCATCATCACAGTGACCAAAAGGCAAGTGTGGGGTCCATAGCTGAAGCACATTTTGACCATTGTGGCAATGGGGTCTACACCCTCATCATCACAGTGACCAAAAGGTAATTGTTGACAAAGAAAGAGCTGCAACTGCCAAACTGCATGGATCATTCCTGGTCACAGAACCAAAAACTCATCTGTGGCAAAGTAGTGTATGTGTCCCATTGCAACATAAATTGGGGGAGCCAAATACTGCAGTGCAAATGAAACATTCCTTTGGCCATGTGCAGACAAACAACACCCATGGGGGCTGAGACCGTCAACAGTCATCAATGACACAATGACAGAAGTGACCATCAGAATGCAGAACCACATATTTGCACCAATGGGCACACAAATGCAGATACCCTGTGGAGACAGCAGATGTGAGGTGAACAGATACCATACCATGGCAGCAATGGGACACACAAACCATGATCACTGTGCTGACCGATGACCTAGGAGTCCCAGGGACAGCAGGGGAAACACACCAAACAACATACAGCCAATGGCACACCCAAGATATGCCAATGCAGTGGTGCAGATGCACAAACACAAACAGGCAGACCAACACTGTCATCATACACAGCAGGTGAGGGGTGGGGGTGCCAGTGTCCCCAGGCAACAACACAACACATGAGGAGAGCTGAATACCAATCATACAGATGTGCATACACTGCCACACTAAGGTAACTCATGGATCCAAATCCCTATGTGGGCAAGCAGGCATTGACAGGTGAGAGGGAGCACAAAACACACATGTCACACAGGCACGTAGGAACAACAACTGACACAGCAAGTCACAGACACACCACAGCACCACTCCCAGGGCCCCCACAATGTGGTGACCCTGGGCTGAAGAAAAATACCACTGTGATGACAAAGCTAAATGTCGTTCACACTGTGAACCACAGTCAGGTGTCCTGAGCAACTAACTACCATCACACCTACACAAGCACAAATCAATCAGCATGGCCAGTAAGCCAAGGCCAACATGGAGGCAGGGGACTAGCCGGGCAACAACTCTCATCTGCACACACTCAACACCACACCCCTCGACCTCCAACAATGTGCAGCAGTGAAGTACACATGCACTGGTGACATTGCACATGCACCCATGACTATTCCAGGGTGGTGGGTGGGAACCAAGGTGTAGAAACACATCACACATGGACACTCAACAAGACTCCTGAATGTCTGACACACTGCACACTACGCTGTACATGGACATGACGGCAATACCACACCGACCAATGGGATCCCAGCCACAGTCACACACCAATGAAGAAGCCAAGGTCACCCACAAAGAACACACATAGACAACAACCAACATTGCAGCCCGGACCCTAAGGAGTGCCAGCAGTCACACACACAACGTGTCACAATCACTGAAAGATAACACAAACTGGAAATCACATGACAGGGGCAAACAACAAGTGCCAAAGGGAAACCTGACTGTGACCCATCTGCGTCTGCACACAAACTCTGCCCTGACAGCAAACACACCTATGGGTGACACCCTGATGACCAGTAATGTGCCATGCACCCACATCACAGAGAACACAGGGAGAAGACTTTGGGGGAACATAGCTCAAGTCAGCAAGCATCACAAACAGGTACAACACTAGGGATCACAGCATGCGCAGATGAATGGAAGTGAACACACAGACATGCACATACAACACACACCTTGGGCGCAGGCAATGTCACACGTGTACACACTGCCATGAGGGGACTCCACTCCTGTGTGAGGAAAGCTGTGCCATATGTTGCCTCAGTAGGGCCCCATCATGTCAGCTGAGCACTTGGTCACACAATCAACAATTAGCACCAAATGAGGGCTCCCATCACATCAGCCTGGTCATGGATGTGCCAACGGAATCATCAGCACAGATCCAACACACTTGTATAGCAATGTTGCACTGACTACACGGATGAGTCCCTCCCCATTGATGCCCAAACCTGCATGTCCACTGGAGATGGCAACACGGTCAGGAAGTAGACAAATGCAACGATGGCAGGCACAACAGATGTGCAGGGGTGGAAGCCACAGATATGAAATTGCCAATGTAAGTAGGAAACCCATTGCCAAATACTGAACACATGACACCCTCAGATGCTGCTATTGATGACATGGATACACCACATGATAGGACACATTCCCCCTGGACCACATGGGTTCCTGCACAGTAACACTTCATAATCATGAGACCAGATATCACCATCACTGCAGCAAGGGCATGGTTAGCTGCACCAACAACATGTACATCTGAAGCATGAGCACTAGAGAAAAGAAAGTTGCTTTATTCAGCATATGTTTTGTTGTGATAACGACGTCCTGAAGAAATTAGAGCAAAGGCCAATGGCCAGTCCATTGTCAAAGTTCAAACAGGGTGACACTGGCAGATGTCACCCTACGCATGCCTGCACAATACCAGGGACAATCCACTAGGAGGGGCAACCGGGGGCAGGCCAGGCACCGCAGGGACAGGATCAGGGCTCACCAGGGGGAGTCAGGGAAGGGGTGGTGGGTGCTGGAGAGCCACTGACAACTGCAGTGGAGGTGTCTGACATGGTGTGTGCCGGCACAACTGGGGGGCATGACACAGATGTCGTGGGTGCCGGCACAACTGCAGTGGACCCTGCAGATGGGGTGGACAGGTCCGCCACTGCAGTGCCCAAGTCAGACAGGGCGGTAGTGGACTCCACTGCAGTGCCTACCTCCAGGGGAGGAGAATGGGGAACAGGCAAGGTGGGTTGGACAGAGGGGAGGACACCCTCACCACATCAGTGGCACAGACAAGCGCAGCGGGGGTGTGGTGCTGGGAGAGCAAGTGGCAGGGGAGAAGGCCGGAGCCTCTTGGGGATGGTATATCTGTGGGTGGGGGAACCTGGGGCAGGGTGTGGTGGGGGCACCTGTGCAGTGGGGGCCTGAGGGATGGAGGACGGAGACCTTGTGCCTGAGCTGCAGGGCGGTGGCGGGGTCTTGCTCTTAGCACTCCGGGGGACTTGCGGGTGGGGGCCTCAGTCCGTCTGCGCCTGGGGGAGGGTGTCCGGGGGCGAGGGGCACTCTGCTCCGTGTGGGTGGGCTTCCTCTTCCCCCGGGATGCTGGGGCAGCTTCATCGGTGGGGAAGAGGCCGAGGTCACAGAGGAAGAGCTGCTGTGACTTTGGGGTTGCAGGTGAGGCAAGGGAGGGTGCTTTGGAGGGAGAGGGAACTGAGGACTGCGCAGTGCATGTGGATGCGTGTGTGTGTGCCAGGGCCCCATCCCCTGTGAGTCTGGCTTCAGTCCCCTGAATGTGCGTGCGTGTGCGTTTTGTCATTGGCGTGTGTGTCAGTGTGCTGGATGTGTGTGTGCTGGTGTGTGCCTGTGCCAGTGTGTGTGTGCCTGGGATGGGTAAGGTGCTGGGGAGTGTGGATGGAGCAGAGGCAGGAGGGGTGAGGGACCGTTTGAGGAGGGACACTGCTGCCGTCAGGGAGGAGTCCATGGACCTATTGCCCCTCTGTAGGTCAGACATGCCCGATGAGATGCCCTCCATGAACGACACCAGCTGAGTCAACAGCGCGGTGTGCGCATGGAGGACACTCAGCATGGCTGTCTGCCCTACATGGAGCTGGCGAAGGAGGTACACAGACTCCTCACTCAGGGCAGCAGGGGACACAGGGGCAGGGGTGCGGTGCCTGGCCCAAAGGAGACACGCTCCCGGACATGGGAGCCTCCACGGACCTGGGGAATGGGAGCCGATGGGAGGGCGGTGGTGGTGCTGGTGGTGGCGGGGACAGCAACACTAGCTGGGGTGTGGTGGCTGCTGACACCCGCCTCCACAAGGGAGTCATCCTCCGAGTTGCTCTGGTCCTCAGCTGAGGTGGATGCTGCTGAGGACTCCTCGGTGTGGCTCCCCTCGCCCTCCGTGCCACTGGGTCCCTCCGACCACTCCTCGGCTGCTGACCCAGTCTGGCTCTCCGGCTCCTCCTGGTCCGTGGAGCTGTCCCCTTCCGTGGCCGTGGATGTATCTGCAAACAATGGGGAAACAGACAGACATCAGTCACCTGCACATAACGCACACACCACTGTGAGCACAGCACATCACAGAGCAAGCCCTGGCATCATTAGTTGTACATTGCTAAAAGTGCACTAATTGAACAGGAGAAGTCAATTGTCAGTCTGATGCCAAGCATGGCACTCACATCCCACATGGCCTTGCACCCATCTGTCTGGTGTCTGTTGGATTGCAACACCCCAGTGTTGACACATGCACCAAGTACACAGTAGTTGGACAGTGCAGAGGACACGGTGTGGACACATCACAGCTCTTGCCACTGAGTCAGTACAGGTTTACGGATGTAAGGGATGCCCAGAGTCAAATAGGAAATGCATGTGATGCATACCAGCGACAGACACCATGATGCACCCATGTCCTGATAGCCAGCGCCACTATGGTGTGCATGTAGCACATGTCACTCCCCTGCAGGATCACCAATCAGTAGACACATGCCATGGCGGAGGCATGACTGCAAAGTCATACATCACTGTCTCAGTGATGTATGACTTTGCAGCCAGACAACAACACTCTGCACTGTGTCACAATAGTAGGTCATGGGGAATGCAAGTCCTGGAGCTGCACAAGTGCACATGTACATCCCCCCACAACACATCCTCTTAACCCTCATCTGTCCAGGTCATACCTATTGGACATATGGGAGACCTGTGACACTACCCTCTGAACCTGAGCCCCTCACACTCTGCTGTGCATGGGGAACAGCTGCCTGAACTTCACATTTACATGCCCCATTCTGCATGGGCAGCTGATCAGACACCTATGTGTCACACAAGTATCGTCTCCTATGGTCACATCTCCAGTGGCATGCTGAGCCCCTACCAAGAAACTCCACAGCAGTCCTGGCGACTAATCCACAGCACACTGACACAGAGGCAGACACCTGAGGGGTCAAATCACTGTGCACAATGTGTCCGCTGATACACGGGAGTGGGAGTACAGAGTGTATTGTATGGCCTGGAGTAGGCATGACTGTCCAGCCCCACATGAATGAGGGATGAGCCCTGGACTGTAGGCAGCTGGCTAAGTATGTGTGACACACGTCATATACATACTCCTGGGGCCCAAACATTGTTCCCACCCGCAGCATGGGTGTGTGCCAGATACCCCAGCCACATGTGGTGGATCAGCTCAGCAATTGGACCACAGATCAAAGTAACACGCTGAATACATGTCAGAATACAGGCATTGTGTAAGCAATGGACCCACCCATGATGCCCACCACAGAGTCAGGGAAACAGATGCTGTCTCCCACCTTGAGTCAAGCAAACTGCAAGGACACAGTCCTAAGTGACAGAATTCCCTGCATGTAAGGGCCACACCTGGGTATCAGATGAGGAGTGGGCAGTGCACAATAGAGGGACATGGCTCCTGGACAACATGACTGCTGTACTGTGGCAGTTCAACCTGGCCCGAGGAGGGCACATAGCATGTTAGACAGAGTACACAGTGCAGTCTTTGACTCACCCCCTCCTTGCTGCTCTCTGGCCTTCAGCTGCCCATCCAGGTCTGGAAAGACCACCGCCAGGATCCTGAGCATGTGGGGGTCAGGGTCCGTGTTCCGCCCCTCCTGCGAGGAGGCGACAGCTTCAGCTGGACCCGTGCAATCCTCCGGGTCCAGCCCCGAAGGTCCTGCCACCTCTTTTGGCAGTTGCGGATCCGGCGCTTGTAGACCCCCACGGACCGGACAGCCCGGACGATGTCCTTCCATATCTCATGCTTCCGATGGGCAGAAGCCTGTCAGGATGACAAAGTGATAAGGCCATTACTACACATGCAACATATCCGTGCATGACACAGTTGCATATACATGTCGCAATCACAGGGGCACATGGTGTACCCAGGCAGTGCACGGCTGCCCATGGACAGTTTTCCAGAAGTCACTACATGGTATCATTGCATGGGGAGTAAAACCCTGTTCAGAAGCACTGTCACTGCACCATACCTGTCCAGTGCAAGTCACTACACACTATGGGGGGTGACAACTACTCAGTGAGCCTGCTAGCCAGTGGTGTGCTGACTCTCAGCCTTGCTAGTCAGACAAAATGCACATTCAGAAAGGCAGTGCACAGAACACTCACCTGCTCCCCTGGTGTCCCATACAGCTTGCTGTACTGTGGAAGTAGGCTGTCCAGCAGGGCCTGGTTCTCCTCAAGGCTGAAGGCTGGGGCTCTCTCCACAGTACGTGCCATTGCAGGGTCCAGAGGGGCAGAGACAGCAGCAGTGCAGTGGCAGATGTCGTCCTGGAGCATGTAGTGCAGGCAAGTGGGCTCTCAGGGGAACAGGCAGCAATATATATGTGCTGGAGAGGCAGATACTGTCCCTTGTGTCCAAAGTGATAGGTCCAAGTCGTTTGCATCTTCTGAATCTGGCCAATCCATGGAATAGCAGCACCAAAACACGCCCACAGCATCCTTCAAAACTTCAACTTCATGACATACATGATTTTGCAACATTGTTGTGGGTGACCAACTGATTTTCCAGCAACCGACTCGTTCGAAATTCGAAAACGCGTCCGTTGCCAGGCAAGCCCATTGTCAATGGGTGCGCACCGATCGGTCCATTGAGGTACAACGCGCACAGGGGTACAACGCGTACCCGCACACATTGAAAGCAATGGGCCGGCCGGAGGCACCGATCGGTCCATTGCTGTTCAACGCGCACAGGGGTACAACGCGTACCCGCACACATTGAATGCAATGGGCCGGCCGGAGGCACCGATCGGTCCATTGCCGTTCAACGCGCACAGGGGTACAACGCGTACCCGCACACATTGAAAGCAATGGGCCGGCCGGAGGCACCGATCGGTCCATTGCTGTTCAACGCGCACAGGGGTACAACGCGTACCCGCACACATTGAAAGCAATGGGCCGGCCGGAGGCACCGATCGGTCCATTGCTGTTCAACGCGCACAGGGGTACAACGCGTGCACCGCACACATTGAAAGCAATGGGCCGGCCGGAGGCACCGATCGGTCCATTGCTGTTCAACGCGCACAGGGGTACAACGCGTACCCGCACACATTGAATGCAATGGGCCGGCCGGAGGCACCGATCGGTCCATTGCTGTTCAACGCGCACAGGGGTACAACGCGTACCGCACACATTGAAAGCAATGGGCCGGCCGGAGGCACCGATCGGTCCATTGCTGTTCAACGCGCACAGGGGTACAACGCGTACCCGCACATTGAAAGCAATGGGCCGGCCGGAGGCACCGATCGGTCCATTGCTGTTCAACGCGCACAGGGGTACAACGCGTACCCGCACACATTGAATGCAATGGGCCGGCCGGAGGCACCGATCGGTCCATTGCAGTTCAACGCGCACAGGGGTACAACGCGTACCGCGCACATTGAATGCAATGGGCCGGCCGGAGGCACCGATCGGTCCATTGCAGTTCAACGCGCACAGGGGTACAACGCGTGCCCGCACACATTGAATGCAATGGGCCGGCCGGAGGCACCGATCGGTCCATTGCAGTTCAACGCGCACAGGGGTACAACGCGTACCCGCACACATTGAATGCAATGGGCCGGCCGGAGGCACCGATCGGTCCATTGCTGTTCAACGCATCACTGTATATGTGACTGGCATAGGTCAGCATGCCTGTCTCAGATGGACATGTGCCAGCCACAGATAGCTCCCAGGGAGTGAGGGGCACACCTACATCACGACAGCCTGTCCAAACCTTATCATAAGGCATGTAAGGCTGCATTTCCTATTGTGTGTATGTTGGTGTACATGTTGTCCTGTGGGTGTCACCTGTGGGCAGCCACCCCCAGGCTGTGCACGTGTTAATGGGGACAGGATCCTGGGTGTTACGTGTACGTGACCACTGTGATGTGCAACTGTTCATATCTGTGCATGTGTCATGGTCACATTTCACAGTGGTGTTTGTGTATGTCATGTCACATACCCCGTGAGTCCCATGTGGGACGGTATGTTTGAGCCAGGGTGTCCCAGTGGCACAATAGTGATGGCCCTCCACAGTCTTTGTGCATGTAGTGTTTACAATGTCTCTGATTTCATGTGCACAATGGGAGACAGTCTCCACATCCACGTTGTGTGTGCATGGACTCTGATGTTGTGCGTGTGTGTCACAGACGTCCATGGCTCTCCTGCCATGGCAAGTGTGGCCACTACCTGTGGGGGTCATGTTTGTTTTGTTGTGGTGTACACATGATACTCCAGGTGATGCCAGTGTCCATGTGGCATTACAGGGTCCCTGGGAATGTGCCTGTCGTTGAGCTGTGGTGCCTGGGGCACATCTGTCCTCACATGTCACTGGGGGGTGACTGTGACACAGCATCATGATATCCAATGGGCCAACCTGGGACAAATTGATGCCACCTGTAGGACCGTGTTGACAGATGTTGGCCATGTATGTACCATACATGTCGTTCCGGTACTGCACACTTCATGTAGTTGTGCCTCATGATGATGTATGTTGGGATCTTGAGTGTGTTCAATGCCGCATATGTGGGGTGACTGACGATCTTGCTTACTTCTCCTCTGCACTGCAGGGCTCCTGCTGTCCATCGGCCATTCCCAGACCTGGCAACGATGGTGGAACGGGACAGCATCCGACGGTACCGCTTCACCAGGCAGCTGATTGAGGATTTTGCAGTGCAGTTGTCCCCACATTTGCAGCCTGGCCGGCCGTATCCTACAGCGCTGACCCCCAAGGTGAAGGTGATGGCAGCCCTACACTTCTTTGCCACCGGTACCTTCCAACATACTGTGGCGTCTGCTGGTGGGATGTCACAGACCATGTTCAGCCGTGTGCTCCGCGATGTTTTGGCGGCAATGTTGCTCTTCCTGAACCGGTACATCTATTTCCCTAGACTGCGACGACTCACTGACGTGAAGAGTGACTTTTATGCCCTGGGGAGGATGCCGCATGTCATTGGCTCCATTGATGGGACACATGTGGCTTTGGTACCACCACAGGCCCAGGAGCAGGCCTACAGGAACCGCAAGCACTACCACTCGGTCAATGCACTGGTGGTGTGTCTTGCAGACATGACCATCACACACGTGTGTGCCCGTTTCCCTGGTTCAGCACACGATGCCTTTGTGATGAGGAGTAGTCGCATCCCCAGGTTGATGGCACAGATGCAGAACCAGCGTGCCTGGCTTGTCGGTGTGTACTGACTTTGTGCCATTGTGTGTGATCTGATCTGTAGTATTCCGCCCACTTTTCCAAGTCAGCTGATGTGCACTTGTCTGTCCGTAGGTGACTCGGGATACCCCAACATGCCGTGGTTGCTGACACCCCTCAGGAACCCTGTGACACCTGCCCAGATGCGCTACAATGAGGCACATGGTCGGACCAGGAGAGTGATTGAGCGGACCTTTGGTCTCCTGAAGAGCCGCTTCCGCTGCCTGGACAAGACCGGAGGGTCCCTCCCATATGCCCCTGCGAAAGTGTGCAAGATTATCATCGTCTGCTGCATGCTCCACAACCTGGCAGTGCGGAAGGAGTTGCCTCTCATCCAGGATGACGATGACCAACATCCGCCACCTGTGGAGGATCCTGGCCTGGACCACGATGCCAGTGACGATGATGATGATGATGGTGATGGTGATGGTGATGTCCGCACACAGCTCATCACCAACTTCTTTAGCTGAATGTGAGTATCCTGAGGTGTCATGTGAATGATGTGAGTTGGCATGATGTGTGGGTGGTGCTCTGGTGCTGTTGGAGTGTGTCCATGGGCTACTTGACAGGATGTGTGTTGCGATGTGTGGTGACAGGTGGGCTGTACTCCCCAACAGTGTTGACATGCTAACTTGGTTCTGGGTGGGTATCTTGTAACATGTATTGTGCATGAGTTTTGCTGTTCTGTCCTGTACTGCATTGCTTTTGACTGTGTGTCATTTCTGTCCTTCACAGGGTACTTTCAGATTCGTTTGGTCAACTGTGTCCACCGACGACGTGATTGCACATCCAGGCTGGTAGCTGTTGTGTCCCTACAGGTGATGTGCGCCACACCCATGGACTTCCTTCTGTCTACAGTTGTTGACTGTGTGCCCGCTACCAGGTGGGGTTACCTTGCATCTGTAGTGGTTACGGCATGTTGCTACTGTGTAATAAACCTGTGCTTCACTTAGTGATGTGCGTTGTCTGTGGTCACACATTTGACTGCCATTTGCTTACTGCACCTGTGGGCTACTTGACTACAACTGGGAATGGGTGTGGTGTCTGTGCATTGCACCGTCTTCCCTGGCAACATCAGTGTAGGCAATGAGTCAGATGGCCTAGGTGTGTATGTGTTGTGTAGCCCTGGTGGTGTGTCTCCCTCATATGTGTCACGTTGCCTGTACTCACATGCCTGTGTTGTCCTTGCTGTTGCAGTTCGCATACACAGTGTAATTTTGCAGTTCATCATCCCCATAACAGCACCCACGTTGGAATCACGACAGAGGCAAGTATGGTGTATTAGTGTGTTTATTGTGATACATCTGTGATAATAGTGCATAGGATGGATTGTGCTGTACATGAATCTTGCAATCCCAAGTTCCTAGATGAATAGAAAGTCCAGGTAGACAGGATCCCGAGTATCGGGGCCACAGTTGTCTGACACATTGTTCCAACTTGTACTCCCCATGCAATGTGTGGGAGTAGTGTTGCCATCAACAGGGTGAACAGTCTGTGCACAAAGGCGAAAATCCAGAACAGGTTCAGGCTTCCTGGGAGTTGCGCTTGGCCATCAGCCTCTCACTTTCCCCTCCTCGGACAACCCCTCTTCTTGGGGGGGCCCTCAAGTGCAGGCTGCTGCGGTGCAGGGGACTCTCCGCCAGAGTCCTCCTCCCTCCCTGTGGCAGTTGCAGTTTGTTCGGTACCAGATGTTGTTGGCACACAGGGAGGTGTGGACTGGTTGCTGTTCATCTGGCGGAGGCATTGTAAAATGTCCCTGTGCACCGCCGTCATCTCATGTAGTACATCCCACTTGGACTCCACGCGGGACATGTGGGAGTCCACACGTGACATGTGTGACTCCACGTGGGACATGTGGGAGTCCAAGCGGGCATGATGGGCAGCCTGCTGCTGTTTGATGTCTCTGAGGAGCCCCACTACCTGGCTGAGCTCTCCGGTGCTGGACTGGTACGCATCAGCTATGCGTACCAGTTGTGGGTCTTCATGCACACCAGCAACGTCTGCAAGCAGCGACCTCTGTCTCCCACCCCTCCCACCACCCCTGCTGACATGTGCAGTGTGTGCAGTTGCACGCACAGATAACCCTGGTCCACCTTGGGGGTGGTGGTGGTGGTGGTGTCCATGGCCCCAGGTTGGTCCAGGGTCACTGCGCTGGTGTTGTTCCTTATTCTGTCCATGTCGGCAGGGATGGTATTCGTGGTGACAGTCGTTGGAGGGGTGGGTGCAGGGGGTGCAGCTGGTGGACCTGCTGGTGCTGCAGCTGGTGGTCCTGCTGGTGCAGCATGTTGACTTGCACCGGATGTGCCAGGTTGTTCTTCATCGTCCGAGGAGGACAGAGGCTGTACGACGCCAGTGAGCTCGGCATCCTCTTGAGCCTGGGACTGGGACTCCTCAGCGTCTGCTGCTGTGACCCTATCATCACCTGTTTTTGGGAGACACAAACAATGTATGTCATGTTTCTGCAGGCATCAGTGGTTGACACACCTGACAGTTGTGACTGTGCCTCGGGGTGCGGGCCTGTACATTGTATTGTCCTAAGTCGTCACAGTCAGGGGTTGATATTGGTGTGGCACATTGTCCTGCATTATTTGGGCATTTCTATGTATTCTCTGGGGTGTGAACATGGTCTGCATTGATTGTGTTTGGTTGACAGCCAGACCTCCTTCCCACCCACCCACCCACCCAGTCAGTTATCCCACCATGGAACGTGCTTGCATTGCAGGGAGTGTAAGTTGTCTCTCAGGATGTCAGTCAGTGGTGTCCTGCTGTTTGTTGGTGCACAGTTGCCAGCAGGGCCTTGTGCTCCCCACAGCAGTAGCCAGTGTCAGCCATCTTGTGAGTCCTTCTCCACTCCCTGTGATGTGAGCATGGTTCAGGGTGGTGTTGATGGGCCAGTTGTGAGGCTGAGCAATGTCTGTGACTACGACTCCCATCATGCTATTGCCTCCAACCCCCTTCCCAGCATGCCCATGCTTCCTTCCTTTGACTCTGCTTCCTGTGGGGTGGGCTGGCTGTGCTGACAGGATGGCTGGGAGTGTTGTCCTGGCAGTTGTTTGGCTAAGAGTCCCAAGAGTGTCCCTGTGCTTCACACAACATAACCCAGGGTGGTGGTGCTTTGTGGGATCTTGTGTTAGGATGGAGGGCATTGCATTCTACCAGGTGGGTACTGTGGAGTTTGTGTTGGGGGGTGTGAGGGGAGGTGCTGGTGACTATGGTCAGTGCTGCAAGTCCCCCTTCCCACCCAGCCAGCCAGATATCCCACCATGGAACGTGCTTGCATTGCAGGGAGTGTAAGTTGTCTCTCAGGATGTCAGTCAGTGGTGTCCTGCTGTTTGTTGGTGCACAGTTGCCAGCAGGGCCTTGTGCTCCCCACAGCAGTAGCCAGTGTCAGCCATCTTGTGAGTCCTTCTCCACTCCCTGTGATGTGAGCATGGTTCAGGGTGGTGTTGATGGGACAGTTGTGGGGGGCAATATGTGTGACTGCGACTCCCATGATGCTATTGGCTACACTGACTTGGCCAGCATACACAGAATTCCTTCCTTTGAGTGGTCTTCACTGTGTGTTGGTGTTGTTGTGGTGGCTACATGTGTGGATGTGTGTGTTAGTTCTATTTGTGCCACTGCCTAGCTGTAGTTGTGGTTGTGTTTGTACATGTGTTGGCACAGTTGGATGTGACTTTTTTGATGGCATGTGTTGTGTTTATCTGACTGACATACACATTTTGGGATGATTCTGTTCTAGTTGCTGTGTAATTGCTATGTGTGCATGGTTTGACTCTCCCCTTGACAGTGATGTGTGTGTTTTGTGGCAGTTTATTGTGTACATTTGTTGTGTACTCACCAGGCTCTGGGATGTTCTCTAGTCCATATACGCTCACTGGCGGAAGGATGGCCCGCACCTTCTCCTCCCAGGGCCTGAGGTATATTGGCTTGGCAGGAGGGCCACTGCCGGTATGTTGGCTGTTGATGTAGTCTATCTTCAGCAGGTCCCGTACCCTCCTGCGCACGTCATACCACCTGTTCTGGATGTCCGTCTTTGTGCGCCGACATGGTGATTGGGCGTTCACCCTGTTGATGATTCTCTCCCACATCTTGGTTTTCTGCGACATGGGGGTCTGTTGGACCAGAGTGCCAAACAGCTGTGGCTCCACCCTGAGGATCTCGTCTACCAGGACTTCCAATTCACAATCTAGGAACTTGGGATTCTTCTTGGGGGCATGGTGATGGGTGGTGATGGTGAGTGATGTGTGTGTTGGTGTGCAGGTGAGGGTGTGTGAGTGTGTGTTTTGCTGGGTGTATGTGAGGTAGGTATTTGTTGGTGTGCTGATGGTGTGTGGCTTGTGTGAGGGGTGAGCTGTGGGTGTGTGGTTGCTTTCTCTTGGGTGCTGGCAGTGGAATGGCATTTGCAAAGGCTCATGGTAGTGATTTGTGTCCTTTATATAGGTGGAGTTGTGGGTGTGTCTTTGTTCTCTGTCCCCACCCCCCAGTATTTATTGGCTTGCTAATTGCTTGTTTGGCCTTTTTTTGGGTGATTTTTCCTTTGTGCTGTTTGTGTATGTTGGAAACGTTCTTGTGACCGAGTCGGACCCTGCATTGGTCTCGTACGGTGTTCTCCGTTTCGTTCACGCTGTGTTTGTGCAGTTTTGTATGCTGCGTACGCGTCGGTCGCGGTGTATTGTGTTGCTTCGGCTCGGTTTTGTATGCGTGTCGGTCGTACGGCTTGTCCTCCGTCCGACTCGGTCGGGTTTTTCGCGCCTTGCATCGTACTTTGCGGGTTGGAGTTGGCGGGTACGAATCGGTCGGATTTGTTCCGGGTGCGTGTCGGTCGGTTGGATTCGCGTGTTTTTCCGGCCGGATTGCTATTTTCCGAGCGGCTCGGTCGGTCGGCTTGGTTTCCTGACGTGTCGGTCGGATTTATCGCGGCTTGCATCGTACTTGGCGTGTCGGGCGCCACTGGTACGTGTCGGTCGGTAATTTTTCCGGCTCCGAGTCGGTCGGTGCTTTTTCCGGCCCGAATCGGAATCGACCCCTCAGTGTCCTGGCCGGGAGACGCAGCATCGTTGTTGCTTGCCGCTGCAGAGGACGGTCCCTGTAACACCTCGCAGAGTACGTCAATGGAGCACAAATGATATTCAGAACTGCCAATAGCTGGTGCAGAGGCAGCTGGTGCTGTAGTCGATACCTGAGTGCTAGTGGAAGAGCTGATGCTTAACTCAGTGGTAGTAAAAGGTACCTGCGGGTTCTCGAGGAATGCAGCCATCAGTATAGGAATACGCTGGGGACAATGCCGAGCATGGGACCTCACGGGTTCCAGCCTGGTATTCAAGTCCATAGGCGTGTCCGATGCAAGTGTCAGACAGAGATCCAACACGCATTCTTCTCCGCAAAACAGGCATCGAAGAACAGGTAAGATGCAGTCCATCCAGACTGGTCTAAACGATAGGAACCAAGAGGCGCTCAGTTCCCATAGGCGAGGTGTGCCCAGATGTTGTACCACGCGCTCACGATATTTGCGCTCCAGGAGTGCTTTTGCCATCTCGTTGGTGATTGGGCCGTTCATTGCGTAGCAAAAATATGACAATCAGGATATCTGCTATTGAGAGCAAGATCAGCGGAAGACCTCCAAAAACGCTTCCCAATACGGAGTGTATAAAATTTGGAATAACTCTGAGGATTGTCTGAAAGGTGCTTAGAAATCCTGACCCTATGGTCTTAAATAGGTGTACAATACCACTCGTATCAGACATATTAAAGATACGACCCACCATTTCTGCGAAATGAAAGGGGCAGTTTGTACGTATAAGTGCCTGTATCTCAGTCGAGGTCCTTGCGATTTGAAGATCAAAGGTCTCTCGAGCGGAGGTAAAGGGTACGGTTTGCTGTAAAAGCATGGCTTTCAGTCTGCTCAAAGTATCAAACTGTATAAAGGAAACATTCAACGAAGGCCATAACGGCGCCTCCCTGACTGTATTCACTGGGGGAAACAATACTTGCATACAGCAAGTAACCCTGGAGTTCACAGTGACCAGATAGGCAATGCCCGGAAGCATCCCACAGCAACCTTGATCGTTCAGCATCAAGTAACTCCCATTCGAGAGTAGCCTGAATACCTCAGTAATCACGGCCGCTGGAGTCCCTTTCATGTGGCAGGACAAGTTCGCTACTGAACCATTACAAGCTACGTGCAAGGAAATATCCTGGCACATGAGAGAACCGCTTAAAGCGTTCTTGCAGTTTGTACCGCTTAGAAACACTTCTCGATCCCCACTCCGGCATCGAAATATGTATGGTAATTCCCAAGATTCCTTAATGTATTCCTTACCCAATTTTTCATATTTACCTGCCTTTGCTCAAGGCAATATTGAAACTGAAAAGTAGTGACGGGCAGAGTTATGTGGCCATGGATTAGCCATTCCGTTGATGGTGATTCCGCTACCGTAAATGGTAATCTATCCAGCTTTTCAATGCGCAACATTGTATATTTTGCTCCCCTTTGTGCCATTTCTACCTGTTTATCTCTTAGATTATATTCAGAAAACAGAGACGTACTGTTGATAAAACACCAAGGCACATAGCCTTCACGCAAAGATTGCAGTGTCCAGCTTAACAGCATAATAGAACGTAACTAAGATTTCCCGTGTTGTAATATGCCAAAACTTGTTCCAGTATGTCTTTTGCAGAAGATACAGTGTTGCCTAAGGAATAGATCCTGGAGGTCAAAGTTGTTAACCCATTATCCACTACTGCTAATGCCTTTTCTAAGTTAATACTGTCTATTTCCCGTCCCGTATTCTCTCTGCGGCCTCTTGTTGGGATATTTTCCCATTTTCATTGTAGGCAGCATAAATGCCAGCATATATGAAACGTTTCTGACGGGGTTTCATGGGACCTAATAAAAAATCCCTAAGATCCATATCTTGTGTGAGTAAGGATAAGTGTTGTTTCACTTCTGTGTGTGTTGAGGTCTCTAGCCAATCAAGGCACAACTTCCCAACACTGTAGGACGTCACTACCCCTGGATGTTCTCTTTGTACATAACGTGGGTCTGGCCTGTGGATACTGTACCCTTCGGTAATATCCAAGAATCGTTTATGGCATATGTTTGTGTCTAAGGGCCAAACCACCCATTTTTCCCAATTAGGGTCTGATCTATTGTACTTAAAAATGTCATTTACTGTTGCCCCTTCCTGTGAAGTCGAATTTTGCCACCCTCCCATCTGTGATGGTGTTGGAAATCGAGGTGTGTTCAGGTCTTTTACCTTGGCTAGTCCAAGACAGGACGTCTGTTGCACAGTGTCATTTAGAAATATCATCTGCTGTGGAATGAGGGACGCTCTAAATAGCGCCTCTGTTCCCTGGACTTGCCAGTCTCTAGAACCCAAGACTGATTTTAAGTCTATTGTGTCCTTCCATAGGTCAAAACCCTGTTCAGACAATTGGGTGATAAAGGAAGCAGAGTATATCTGTTTGGTGGTTGTCAACATAATTTTCAGTGCTGATGTCGGTGCAACCTTGTAATAATACGAGGTCGGGTCAGTGGTGTTAAACCCTGAAAAATATGAAAACTTCTGTGCAAATGTATGCGATTTATCTTTTGGTGGTGTAGGGCAATGTTCCCACTGGTGGTACTCAAAAACATTTCTAGGTGATATAGATTTGTGCAAGAAATGATGACTATAATGTTGGTAACGGTACAAAGTGTCATAGTCTGAAGTACCTTCTAACATTTCAGTGTTCGGAAATGCTGCAGTTTTCTCTAAATCAGACAACATATCATTAACAGTTTCAGAGTCCCAATCATCAGAAAATGAACTGGAGGTAATGATATCACTCAATGAAATTTTAAATACATGAGAAATTTTTAAAAGCTCAGTAGGACCGAATATATTGAAATCAACCTTGTCCCAAACTATACCGTCCGGTATAGGAACTGCTGTAATGTTCACTGATGACAAGTCTCTTTGTTCACGATGTGAGGACTGATGTGGTTTCAGAATCAAATTTACTTTTTGTGTTGCGGAGCTTTGTTGAAGGTATCGTCCATTAATAAGCATGCTAAAAGTTATAACTAAGCCTAGCCAGAAAAGAAAAAACAGTATCCCAGTAATTACCCAGAGCTCTAACCAAAGGGATACCAGGTAAGTCTTTTTGAGAAAATTCAGAAAGCCTTTAGCTTGCTGTTTGCGTGATTTTTGGGCTGGCGTCGTTTCAGGTTCACTTGGATCCAAAGAAAACGTATCAAAGTTCATTAAGTAGCCAGAAGCAGTTCGATCAATTGTAGGAATTGCATCGGGATTTGTTGAAATCGCAGTTTGCTCTTGTCGAGGCATGTTGATGTAAACATCAGTATTTGGTCTTATTGCAACTTGTGCGTTAATTTGAGTTTGATTTTGAAGTTGAACTTCGGGTTCAAGGGGAACGAGTTCCATAGCATTATTGCATAGCCCTTCATTCCGTACAGGAGGCTCTTCGAACGTGATGAGTCTTTCTGTTTGAACTTCTTGGATGGTAGCTAGAGGAGGGCGTCTGCTACTGTGGAGTCCACGAGGCCTACTGTTCAGTATCGGCCACATAGTGTGGTTTGATTAAGTCGATTGAGACAAATCTTTTCTCCTTTTTTCCGGAAAGAGGCGGCAAAAGTACAGTTCTTGTTCCTTGAACTGCTAGGACAGGTACAGGCTTTCTCTATGATGGTCCAAATTCTTTTTTGTCCGCAATTTTCTCTCTGACCAGATCCCTGACCTTTGGGATCCAGACAGGTCTTGCCGTGTTTGCCTTGACTTCCCCAGTGGAGGTCTGTTTCTGGAGGACGTTACTTTGTTGTGTCCTGGATTCATTTAGATCCTGTAAAACAGCCAAACGATCATGGATATCAAATGGTTTCTCATCCGCCACTGTGCCTTCACAATCAAGATCAGGTACCCACATTCTTGTCCCAAAAGGACCTCATATGGAGTGACACCCCTAGAGAATTTCTTGGCTGGTTATTGAGTGCTCGTTGTACCCCATATAGATGATTGACCCAACTACCGCCCTTGCCTAATACCCTAGCTGTTAAAGATTGCTTTAGGTCCCGGGTTTTCCTTTCCACTACCGAATTTCCCTCAGGATGGTACGGAGAGGAGTACCGCAATGCTACGCCCATACTTTCCATGGCCTCTTTGTAAGCCCGAGAGCTAAACGCCGGGCCACGGTCAGAATGTAACTTGCCAACTGCGTATGTCCCTATAAAGACTCGCAAATCTTTGGTAACAGTTCGAGCGTCAGCCAAGCGCTGAGGCCACACCCTTAGGAATTTTGAGCAGGAATCCACTGCAACCATGATATACTTGTAAGCCCCATCAGATTGTAAGGGGCCGCAGTGGTCCAGATACACACAAGCGAGAGGTTTGTCTGATTTTAGTAACGGTGTTTGTGCCTGGCGTTTTATGGTGGAGCCTTTCATCTGTTGGCAGATGTCACATTTCAAGACATAGCGATACAAAAGGGGATGATGGACGGAACGTTTGAGCCAATCAAACACTCACCCCCAGTCAACTGATCTGGGTTTAATCCATCATCATTCTTTAGCTCACTCCACCACCCCAGTTCAGACATGGCCATATGCAAATCAGTCTGACCCTGTGCCTCATGGGAACAGTCCAGCCCGAACTGCCAAGCCATGTCTTCCCTGGACCGGAAACAAGCATCCTAGGACCGGTTTCTGGCATTTCAGCCGTCATCAGCCAGGCTTGCTTGAATCCAGTGGCAAAGTGAGCAAGGGACCCACGTCTGGGCATACCCCCGCCAACTTAGGGCGAACAAAGCGATACAAAAGGGGATGATGGACGGAACGTTTGAGCCAATCAAACACTCACCCCCAGTCAACTGATCTGGGTTTAATCCATCATCATTCTTTAGCTCACTCCACCACCCCAGTTCAGACATGGCCATATGCAAATCAGTCTGACCCTGTGCCTCATGGGAACAGTCCAGCCCGAACTGCCAAGCCATGTCTTCCCTGGACCGGAAACAAGCATCCTAGGACCGGTTTCTGGCATTTCAGCCGTCATCAGCCAGGCTTGCTTGAATCCAGTGGCAAAGTGAGCAAGGGACCCACGTCTGGGCATACCCCCGCCAACTTAGGGCGAACAAAGCGATACAAAAGGGGATGATGGACGGAACGTTTGAGCCAATCAAACACTCACCCCCAGTCAACTGATCTGGGTTTAATCCATCATCATTCTTTAGCTCACTCCACCACCCCAGTTCAGACATGGCCATATGCAAATCAGTCTGACCCTGTGCCTCATGGGAACAGTCCAGCCCGAACTGCCAAGCCATGTCTTCCCTGGACCGGAAACAAGCATCCTAGGACCGGTTTCTGGCATTTCAGCCGTCATCAGCCAGGCTTGCTTGAATCCAGTGGCAAAGTGAGCAAGGGACCCACGTCTGGGCATACCCCCGCCAACTTAGGGCGAACAAAGCGATACAAAAGGGGATGATGGACGGAACGTTTGAGCCAATCAAACACTCACCCCCAGTCAACTGATCTGGGTTTAATCCATCATCATTCTTTAGCTCACTCCACCACCCCAGTTCAGACATGGCCATATGCAAATCAGTCTGACCCTGTGCCTCATGGGAACAGTCCAGCCCGAACTGCCAAGCCATGTCTTCCCTGGACCGGAAACAAGCATCCTAGGACCGGTTTCTGGCATTTCAGCCGTCATCAGCCAGGCTTGCTTGAATCCAGTGGCAAAGTGAGCAAGGGACCCACGTCAGGGTCAGACTGATTTGCATATGGCCATGTCTGAACTGGGGTGGTGGAGTGAGCTAAAGAATGATGATGGATTAAACCCAGATCAGTTGACTGGGGGTGAGTGTTTGATTGGCTCAAGCGTTCCGTCCATCATCCCCTTTTGTATCGCTTTGTTCGCCCTAAGTTGGCCAGACGTGGTGGGCTGCTCGAGGTCCTCTCGCGACTCCAGTGCCTCCGGCCTGTGGGTCCTCTTGAGGGTCATCTTTGAATTCTTTGGGCTCCCCTGATTGCTCAGGCCTGCCCTGACTCCCTTGCTTGTGGTGAGTCTCCTGGACCTTGCTGGTCCCTACATTGCACCTTCTTCAACTTCCACGTTGGTTGCAGTTGCCAAGGCTTGTTGGTGCTCGCGCCGGATACCGACCCCTCAACTCTCAACATCCGACGTGGGACAGCTCTTGTATGGCTCCTGGTCTTCCACAGCATCACCTGGTCCACACAGCTGCAGTTTCAAGGTCACCGTCAGCTCTCCTGTAACTCTCGACATCAGTGGGCATTCGTCTTCCGTGCCACCTGGTCACTCCTGAGTTGCATAGACTCTGTCCCCTCTGCTTGCAAGTTCTTCACATCTTGAATCCACCTTTGGGTTCCACCGGACACTTTCATCTTCTCCAGCTGCGGCATCTTTCTGAAGTCCTCCATTGGGTTCTAAGGCAGTTTCGGACTCTACTTCACACCTATGCACCTGGCTTCCCTGGTGCAGGTATCCTGGTTCCTCAGGTATCCACGGGCGGGGTTGCTCTCCAACCTTCTGTCTTCCACGGGGTTTCTTTAGGGTCCACTGTGAAGGGTCCTTCTTCTTTAAAAATGCAACCGCCGACTTACCCATTGACTTGCATTGATCCCGCGGTCGTGTTCCCACTCTGCACACAGCCTCCGTGGGGCTCCTGGTTACTTACCTTGGGTGGTTCCTTGGGTCCCTGACTCTTCTACGTCTTCTGGGTCCACTCTTGACTTGAGTCGTGGTTCGCATACCACTATTTTAGTAAATTGATTGGTCTCCCCCTGGTGACCACTGTGTATTTCGTGCTACTTACCTGGCTTCTCACAACGGCCCTTCCATCAATAGAAATTGACCCCTATTGTATCTGCCTCCCATTGCCACAAAAATAAAATAAAAATCTCTTTTGGGAGAAAAAAAACTGTGGAGATATTCTGCAGAATCAAGGAAAGATTCCTGTTTCTTCCACTCATTATGAAGTCTGACTCAAACATTGCCCGACAAGAAACAGATCAGGATCTTAAAGAGATATTTGACCTCATAGGGAGGCTGAGGAGAGCAGAAAGTCCCTCAATTTGAGGAGGAATGTCTACATATGGAGTACACTCCACCCTTTGACTTTCCTCCATTATAGGCCTTCTTTATTAAGCAGGTGGTCCAGCGATGGATTATTTTCGGTATTTACAGTTGCCTTCAGAACACCCCGAATTTTCTCTTCCCCCAAACTTTACCAGGCAAGGCATTTAAACGTTTGGGTAGCAGCTCTTTGTGAATTGGCCCTACAATGAGGCCCACAGTGGCATTAACCCTGATTCGGCCAATCACAAAGTTACTGCCCAAATCAGGACTACAACATCCAGGGTAACCCTGCAGAGCGAGAGCAATTTACCTAGCGATGTCACCTGATTTTAACAGGTGGAATTTCCGGATGAAATTCCAAGTAAACAATGAGTAATCCGCAATCAGAAGCAGAATTACTGACTCCCATGCTAATTCCTAACGCCTAAGGGGACTCCCAGGGTCCCTCCTGTAATCCCTGTAGCGGTTACTCTGATGAAGAGGGTCTGGGCAAGATAAATTGGAGGTCATAAGAAAGCCCTAAAATGATAGTAAAGGGAAAAAAGGTCTTTGGTGTGTAAGTGAAACTAAAATGAAAACTTCACATAGGGTGGAATTGAGCTTGAACAGAAAAGGAATGGCAAAGGATAGTAAAGGTTGAGCTTACCACACATTTTACAAATCTGTGTCATTCAAAAGCCACGCCTGCACTGCTCCTTCCCACTAAGGTCAGCCTTTGCAAGTGTACACTTAAATAGCTGGTGTTTTGTTTAGCCCTGCTTGTCATTTTCCAACCTCCTTACATTTTCTCCGAGAGGGACCTATTCATATCAGCAAAACATTATGTGTTTGTATCTTTGTTGTATACGTACCATGTAAACATTTTATGTATTAACACCTTTGTTCTTTAGTTTTCTATTTTGTCTATGCTTTTGGTTACCTGTGTGCACACTCTCAGTCGTCAACCAAAATCATTGTAATGTGTTCTAATGCCTTAAACCCATTCCTAGCTAATAAAAATAAAAGCATTCAAAGAAAAACTGAGAGCTCTCTCTGTCCTTTGGTGTGGGGGACACACTAGAAGGTGGGCGCTCCTGGGACTGGCATAGTGACGTGCTAGCCAGACCAGAGGTTTGCTAACCTGAGCCTAGCTCTGTTGCAAGAGGAGGTTGTTACTCTCACACTTTCGAATCTTCCCTGCGGAATTCTCTTCTGCTTCATTTGAGACTGGAAAATGACTATCTCAAATTCCAGTTTCTTTATCCAGGCATCTGAATAATCACTTCCTCTCTAGGTCTGGTTTTAACTTATGTATTAAAACGCCCTGACATTTGTTTCTGTTGCACTGTCAAGTCACCCAGGGTGGATAGTAACACTTTACAAACCTCCCAAATTAAATAAATTCGACTAAAAATATATTTTCCAAAATAAACAGAGTTTGAAGTCACTATGTAAAGAAACCGAGCTTCCCCTAACACTCATATGCTGAGTTTTGTTCATGCTGAACTTGGGAATATGGAAGTATCCTTTTTATCCAGTTTCCCTACATGCTTAAGCTTTGGGTTTTGCTGTGGTTGAGTTTGAGTAAGTGGGTGCCCATTCACTTTCACCCAATCTCGGGAGTCAGGCTTTGTTGTTGAGTTGGAGAATTTCGGTCGTGATGTAGAATTACAGGATGTATAAATCCCATCATCCCTCATTTAGAGGCTGCTGATCAATTCAGCCATAATGTTGCCTGCGATATAGCCCGAACAGAAATTGGGAAGAACCATCAAGGTTTAGTGGGTGACTTGGCAAACTTTTTTTTCCCTCTAGTAAAAACTAAGAAAAAAGATCCCATGGGCCATCCTTGGTATAATGGTGACTGCCGGAGGGCTAAGAAAGCACTAATTTCAGCTATTAAAAACAAAGATCGCCCCATGATAAAAGACAAATGGATAGCTCATAAAAATATAATTAATATGGCAAAAAAACGGTGGGAGGTAGACAAATGGGAAAACTTGAGATTTGCCCTATGTTCCAGGGACATGCGGTCCTTTTGGAATCTAGTTAATACTGGCTCCACCGAGGGCAAGTCAGCAATAGAACCAAACTTGGGGGCAGAAATCTGGAAGATCCATTTTGAAGCCCTTTATACAAGGGTAGAGGAAGATGAGCGTCAAGCCATTAATGAGTGCGTCTCCCTGCAGCCCCATAATTTTGCCGTCATTGAAATTTCCCTGTTAGAGATAATGGGAGCACTGAGAAGGGTATCTCCCTCAAAGGCGCCAGGTCTAGATAAGATTCCGGGTGACCTACTATGCAGTGAACCTAATATTTGGGCCCCCTATCTATGGACCCTGTTTAATGCCATTTTACATGGAATGTCGATTCCCCCGTCATGGCTGGGGGCAGAGATTATTCCAATTTTTAAAAGGGCTCACCACTCCTCCCCGCCAACTATCGTCCAATAAGCCTCATAGATGTCACTCAAAAATATACGCAAGAGTGCTATTGGATCGAATGGAAAGCTGGATGGAGGAGTATTCTATACTCAGTCCCTACCAAGCAGGTTTTAGAGCCAAGATGTCCACAATAGATCAGATACTCAGGCTGCAACTTCTGTATTGGAAGACAGTGCTTTTGGAGGAGGCAGCCTCTATCTGATCTTTGTGGACCTAAAATCGGCCTTCGACATGGTCCCTAGGGATAAATTGTGGTCCATTTTATTAGACTTGGGGATTCCCCCTTATCTCTGTTATCAGATGAAACGGCTCCACGAAAACAGCTACGCCCAAGTTAGGTACGGTAAAAATGGTGAGCTTACTGACCCCATTCCAATAGACAGAGGGGTAAGACAAGGATGTGTCTTGGCCCCGACCCTCTTTTGCTTATTTATTAATGGTCTGGTGGAGGCTCTGAATACTGGGAGGGACATAGGTTGGCGAACAACAGGGTTCCGGCCCTGATGTTCGCCGATGATACCCTCTTACTATCCAAGTCCCCAATGGGAATACAGAGGGCCTTGGATATTTTCCATCTATTCTGTAAAAACAGGGGTTTGGAAATCAATTCACTAAAGACAAAAAATATGGTTTTTAACGGAGGTAACACCACGCGACCAAACCCTCTTTTAGATGGGAAACCATTAGAGAAAGTGTCTGTTTTTGACTACTTAGGCTTAACACTCACCGACAAAATGGAATGGACCGCACAAATCAAGAAGGCCAGCTTAAAGTTGGCACAGACAGCTGGGGGGATAGCAAAGATGTCTGGGAAGTGCACACACAAAATGGTCGGTCCAGCAATGGAAATATATAAGGCCCAGGGGAGCGGCCCTATATGGGGCAGAAATCTGGGGCCATCGACCTTGTGATCACTTATCTAAGAATGAGAACTCTTTTATTAGGCAGCTTTTAGGTCTCCCTAAAAGTACACCATTGATGCCGCTCCGCATGGAACTTGGGGTTAACCCAATTGCGGAGGAAGTTGCCCTCAGGCCTCTTCTCTATTGGAGACGTATCTGGAGTACTCCAGAACTTGAGTTCTTTAGACAAGAGCTAAAAGAGGTCGTAAATCTACAGAGAGTTGACAAAATCCCATGGCTGTCTTATATTAAAAACATCTTGACTGCTATGAGGATGGGAGACCTATGGGCTAACGCTGAAGCAAGTTGCATGACAACTCCCAAGAAGGCCTTGTCAAAGATCTTTAGAGAATTTAAACTTAATCAGATAAAGGCCAATTCCGACATAGGCGCACTGACCCTATCTTTTTTAGAGGCAAAAGACCAATACAAGCTAGAACCTGTCCTTGATGTCATACAGCCCCCTTGCAAAAAAATTGTACCTACAATTTAGGCACGGCGTATTACCACTGCGCGTATTTACAAGTAAATGGGGAAATGCGCTGTCCCAGGGCTGTCCAGTCTGTGCAGATAATCCGGAGACGGACCAACATGTTTTATTCGTCTGCCCGGCATACAAGAAGGCTAGATATCGATGGTTACAACAGGTGTGCCGGAATCTTGGCACAAAGTATTGCGCGGAGGCCTATAGGATCCTAAAATACGATACTAGTCTGCCCATAGTGTATTCAGTTACTCGTTATTTATTTTCTATGTGGTGTGTACGGTCATCTATTTTAAAAGCTGGGTCTATTGGATAATTTTAGTTTTTTATGCAAATTAAATGTATCAATACTTTTTAATTACCTTTTTAAATGTTTTAAAAAATATCAATTCCGAATCACCACCTTTTATATTTATATTCAGAACTCCCTTTTTTAAATATTGCAATGCACGCGCACTTTATCTTTGCAAGAATTATATGTACAAATTGTGCTGTATTTTTTTTCTTTGTGCTTTTATGGCCATAACGGCCGAAATAAAGAATTTTTGAATTGAATTGAATTATAACATATGGGATTGATATTTCGGCTGACGGGATATCCGTCTCTGTTGTGACGGAGTAACCTGTCCACCAAGATTTAAATCAGGCCCTAAGTTCACTGTCCATAAACGTCATTTGGTCTCCAAGGGCCACCGTAGTTGAAAGCAGCAGAAGTTGTTTGGGTTCGCCAGAATCTACTGCTTGGAGATTCTGGTCTCTAAAGGTATTACTTCCGGTTCATGGATTGTTTATAGAGAGTATCAAGGCTGTCACCCATGCCTTGCATAAAGGTGTTTCTTCACTCCAAGGCACTGCTCTTCTGCCAGTGCTGGACATCTCTGAAAATAATGCACGCCCAAGAAGGTCATCAGTGATTTGGGTTTGAGCTGTTTCTTTGCTAAATAGGGTATGTGCCCAATTAGTGTTCAGTAAATTACATATTGAACAATAATGGGGGCAAAACGAAATATAGACATGTATTCAGGGGCGTACCTTTGGGGGGATGTTTATATAATGCATTTTATGGAAAATAATTGGGTACAGGTGCTTTCAGTCGAGTATGTTGAGGTGTCGGTCGGATCTCACAAGGAATTTTTACATAAAAAGAGACAAAAGTGCGCACACACACTCTCCCTCTCTGCTTTGACAGTCTTCAAAAATGTTTGGTAATTTTCCAAAATATTGGGTTTTCTCTCACGCAGTACCCCTACTAATTTGCATTTGTCTTCCTTTCCCCTGCCCCTTAAGCCCATCTCTTGTGCCCTGCTAGTCCTACAATGTATTTTGACATCATATGCCAACGTGACTGTTGGAAAATCTGAAACTCACACCCTCCTAATCTTACTGACCAAGCTAGGTCCCTGCATGTATTAGCATGTCCCAGCAGACAATCCCAGAGGTCCCATCACATCTTATCGGGCCCTTTATTCAACAAAGGAGGTGATCCAGTCAAAAGTATTCACAATAAGTCCCAGATGAATCCTTCCCAAGCTGCAGAGCCCACTGGGATCACTCCTATCAAGCGAGCTATGAAATCCAGTATCAACCGGTTTTAATGGCCGGGCGATGTTCGTCTGCAAAAAGAACAATTGATGGACAGAATGCAGAACAATGTCATACATTCACCCCAGTACAGAGATCTGGGCCTAATTCCATCGTTTTTTTGCTCACCATGCCATTCCAGTTTGGACCCAGCCATATGCAAATCAGTCTTGACCCTGAGCCCAATGGGAACAGTCCAGCCCGATTTAACCCAGATCTCTTGACTGGGGGTGAATGTTTTGATTTGCTCTGCATTCCGTCCATCAATTGTGTGTCTTTTGCTTCCTCGCCCCCGGGCGATGTTCGTCAACATGGCGTCAGTGCTGAGCTGACTGTGATAATCCCAGGAGACAAAGATGTGCAATTTCAGCTGTACAGGGGGATCTTTCAGAAGGAACTGTTTTAGACAATAGAATTATTCAGGCCCTTCTGGAAACTTCCTCTGGGCAGCAAAGTGTCTTGGCAGCTTTAAGGCTCGCTATGACATTTCATCTCAGGGCTCTCAGTGTCACGAGCTGCCAGGTAAGGAAATATAGAAATATAATTAAAAGGGTATAAACATAGAGGATCTCAGAACGGTAAAGGGAGTATATAAAGGTTAAATGTGGATTTTTAATAGCTTGTAAATGTTTTATTCTATAGGTTTCACATACTGAATATAGAGTAATATTTTTAAACAAAATATGGAACACTCACAAAAAAACAATACGTGGCCATGTGTTGCAAATTGTTAGCCACAATATGTGAGATATGGCAGAGCAGTGTGAAAGATAGGCTACATAAGTCATCTATTCAATGCAATAGGAATTATTAAAATGTCAGGGTCATTTTATAAGGGGGTAACTCACCATATTGTCGCATATATTTAAATCAGGCCTCTCACAACGAATTGCGCAGCTGCCTTTAGGTTTTCCTTATGTGGACCATTGGAAAGAGATACCCTATGGTAAATAGGCATTGGCAGGCCAATACGCCTGCCTTGATATGTGTGCAATGTATTTGTTTATTAACATATGCAATATGGAAAAATAGCTCTGAATATATGCTATGTTTATGTTTTGACGGGACTGCATTTCTTACTTGAGAGGACAGTTTGGCCAACATTTGGCCATTCTTTTTTGCATCTTACTCTTTCTAAGTATATTTTTCAACATACAATTCACTGATCTACTTGCATTTTGTAGTGCAAAGAGTGAGATTGTCATAAAAAATGATCTGAAATGCCTTCCTCTGAATTATAGTATATATTATATTTAAACAATGGGGCAACCCAGTAACCCAGGGACCTGGGCCGGACAATTATTATCAAAGAGCTGGTCCCTATGGGGGAAGTGTAGCCTTAGACTTCACTGCAATAGTATTGTAAAGAAACTTTCTTGTACGTTTTCATAGTTATGCAGTAAATGCATGTATTTTTGCCAATCACATTCAAATAGTGCAGAGACGTTACATGACAATATGACACATTATTTACACTAGTCGAAATACAAGGTGCTCCTACAAAGACACGGCACAGTGAAAAGTGAATAATGTGACTAAAAAGTGCGCTTGTGCTAAACACAACTATATGTACATGTGACTGATTGGGATGATATGTTGTTGTACAAGGCACCCATGCTATGAGTGTCAAAAACATTAATCAGAATTTAAAATCAGTCCACATATGTTATTGTCATCGTTTCGACCCCATGGCATAATTACAAGGTCATCATCTGGACAAATAAGATCAGGAGTTAGCAGAGGATTGGGGTACCAAGACCTTCAACCATAGATGTGTCAGTCCTAGTTGTGTGGAATAACTTCAGCAAACAGAGGATTGGGGTACGGGACCCACAACCATAGATGTATCAGTCTTAGTTGTGTAGGAAACCTCAGAAACCTGTGAGCAAGTAGCAGAGGATTGGAGTGCAAAAACCTACAACCATAAATATGACAAACTCGGTTGCGTGGGGAAACCTCAGCAAACCATGAGGAAGTAACTGTAATGAAACAGAGTAGGGACTCAGGTGTAAGGTTTTCAGCACGGCTGGGGAGGGCCATCTATAATCGCTTGCATCAAAATTTATGGCGAAACTAATTGTCGGTTCAGCAGTCAACTATCCACTCAATTCATTCAGAAACAAAATATCTCCTGATTGCAGTGGAAGGAAAGTGTTTATTGAGTCAGCCCTCTTTGTGTGTGAGGCCCACTTCGGACATCTAACACACTTTGTGTACATGGCAGTACTTTGACTGTGCCTCCCGTTACAAAGAAAAATGGCGAGATCAAGGTTTTTGAGTTTGAATCCCTTCTGCGTCCATCGCGTAGAAGACGCGACTCACACATGAAGAGTGCTGACTAAATAAACACTGTCCTTTCACTGCAATCAGGAGATATTTCGTTCCTGAATGAATATATCTTGTGTCTGTCAGTCCTACAAACTGCAATCGGAGTATGTTAGCATCTGAAGGGAAAATAAATGTTTTTGCGGTTTACTTACCCGTACAGTGCTGCTTGCATAGCCTTCGGGGCGCTATTCAAGGAAACCAACGCATTCCCAAGGAGGAGGCTAAGTACAACTCTTTGAAGCATGTGAAACATTTTTGTAATATTTTATTTATCTCTTTTGTGTCAGAGTTTCTCTTCAAAGTTAAGCACTGCTTTACCTCTCCCTTCTACCCTCCCAAATGAATGGCACTAGCAGGTGCTAATGTGGGATCCATGCTCTTCGTTTGTTTTTGACTACCTCGCTCCCTGCTTCGCTGTACATCTTTACATTAGAGAGCTTAGAAATACTTTAAAAGAATTCGGTCCTGAAAAGGGTGTGATGGCTCTTAATCCTAGCTATTACTTCAGAATCCTAGATAAATCAAATGCTGAGTCATAGTATGATGGTGTTGTCCCATAATATCACATACAGAATACTGACCTGTAACGATACGGAGTACAGAATATTGAACGCCAATTTATGGTCAAGGTAAGTATATATAGGTAAGTATAACTTTACTATTCTCAATTCCACATCTATGTACCTTGATGGTAAATATGTGTTCAAGACACGTAGTTGCAGAATTAGGAATAGTAAATCTATACTTACCTATATACACTTACCATGATAATATAGTAGTCAGTAGTTTACGTGTGATATTGTTGCAGGTCGATAGACATACAACAGGTACTGTCATGTAGTCAATAAAATCAGAGATACCCCTGGCTGTGAAAATATGCCTGGCAGGACCTGTCCCAGTATCTATGAGTTCTGTCAGAAACACAGTAATCGGGTCCTTTCTCTGATTAGGGAGACTTTTCCACTTATAGTTAACATCTGATTTCTCCAGGAGGTAAATGTGAGTGGGAGGGAAAGAATGGGTTGCGGTAAGGGAGCCGTAGGGTTGGGAGGGTGTTGACGGGCAAAGCATGCAATAAGGAGTGCGCCACGCTCCTCTGGAGCTGTGAGAAGGAGACTGGTGGCATCACTCTCTGAGCCTATGTCTCTCTTTTCTCCTCCATACCCAGTGGTTTTACTCAGTTTTCTACATCCTAAAAAATCGGGTCATGTAGTCGCTCACCCAGTAATTTCAGGTATGGAAACATCAGGCCACCCTGAGTCAGCTGGGCGGTGTCTCTTGGGTAGACCATTCAGGCTGACTCGTGATGAAGGCCTATGTGTTCACAATCCACGGAGTGATGGTTGCTGGCGTCAGGATGTTCATGAGGTGGTGTGTAGGAGTTCTTCCTTACAGACACACAGGGATACTGAAGAAAATGCTTCATGTATCATGTGCAATCATTGACAAACCTGCCTTAATAGAAGCCATTTCATGATGATAGCTCTATTCAAGGAGCTTATGATGAAGCCCAATCCAGCATGGAAACCAGGGAAGGGGGAGCCTGGCCGCAGATATGGAGTACAGACTTCTGTACACCTACTTACTGCCCGCAGCATCAGTGACTCCAGAGGACAGGCTCTGCTGCATGAGAGGAATCTTATGGTAGAAAATGTGGGAGAGAGTGTTGTGCATCTGCCTTAATTCTGCACTGATGATAAAATGGATAAGATTAGAAGGAGATCAAGGTAAAGGGATAGATGATTGACATAGCCGACCGAGCAACACCATACTGATTAAATCCTGAAAGTTTGGGCTGTCAGGTGTATCAATGAACCTGGAAGGCTCCATCAGGCTGGACGGCGGATGCATAGACCCCAAGACTAGACTGGTTGGCCATTTAGTGTGCGAGACCTTGCTGACGCAGAGCACTTTCCACTGCACCATTGGAGAAAAATGAGGAGAGGGGAGAAAGAAAACTGAGACAGCGCCCTAAGAAGCAAGATCCCACCAATTATGAGCCCTTAAGCTAATTCCACAGACTTCCCCCACAGCAGCCATTTTTAAGAGGCTTAAATAATGTAAATGTAATTCCATGACCCATCGAAAACAAGGCAAATATGATACCATGTCAAGTTCTTATAATAAAATACAACTTATGATAGCTTTGGAACACTTCATCACGTGTAGCCGGGCCAGCTTTTTGACAACACTGGGACCAGAACTAGTATGAAATTACAGTTTGTTACAGCTCCATGACAGAAGGTAGTTCCCCTAAGAAGTAGGATTGGCTGTAGCACCACAGTGGAAGGAGAGTATTCACTAGCACACGGTGGACAATCAACCCCAAACTGGGCCCCATCTTCTGGCCGAGCTGCAGGGTTCTGGGTGTTGAGAGGGAATCTGTCGAGGCATCTTCTACTCACATAGTTTGGGACAAATATGGTTAGAACAAAACAGTGAACCCTCAATTACTTAAAAAGGAACTCATCTCAATGAAAATAACCATTGGTTCAGTGGAAGACACTACCTCAAGTGTCGGAGGTACAATACAGATGCTCTGAAGTTGCTAGATGGACAAGATGCCTCAAATCAATGGAAAAAGAGGGTGAGAGATGCCGAGGATCCGCTACACTGCACTTCAGACTGGGAACAGGAACTCTGGAGTCTGCACTCCAAGAAGATTGACCTAGAAGACAGAAGGCGCCGGGACAAATTAAGATTCTCAGCGATCCTGGAGAAAGAATAAAATGGAAGGTAATTTAAAATTCTAACCTCAGTCATCCCTGAAGTGATATCATTTGACAACTATAGAATTTCAACAGTAACACGGAGTTCATTCACGATTGGAGGCACAGAAATACTCGCCATGGCCAGTAACAGCTTATTTTTAAACTATAAACAGGAAAATCAGTGCCTAATTTGTAAAAAAAAATAAAAAAGCATTGGTGTATCCAATCGTCTCGGTAATGGGAGTGCCTAATTAGGGCTATGCAAGAGACCTTTGTTATTGACACTATTTGAGTGTGGTTGCCCTGTACCAATTTTTCCCTGCATAAAGTACTGCACAGTGATGTCGCTTCATTTAAGAAAAGCTCCTTTATATGCCAACAGATAAACATTTTTACAGTTTAAACATTGACTACTATAATGCCTACTTTGAGGCATGGCAGCTTTGGTGAAGTATAGTCAACTTTAAACAAATAGGCCCCTGAGCCCCTCGACAGAGGACGCAGACTTTAAGGCACTCTGCCGGGTGGCGCGCACAACTCTTCTTTGGAGAAGAGGTACAGTGACCACGTCACTCAGAACCAAGCTCGTTAGGAGCTTATTGCATGAAATGACCTGATGTTACTGAAGGGGATGGAGGTGCCGGCACTACGGTGAAGAATACTCACCGAAGATCCCGCCCAGAAGGGAGCTGCTAAGGCACAGAATCCCGAAGCAGAGCGCCACCATGCAGCAGCCCAGGATGATCTGCAGCAAGCCGAGCGACAGTAGTGACTTTGCTGGCAGCAGCCCTGCGGAGCCGCTGTGCTGGGACGATAGGAGGGGGCAGCACTGAGGGCTGCAGGTCTCCGGCACAGGAGGAGGAAGCGATGGCTGCATCCCCTGTGGGCGCAGCCATGGGGCAAACAGAAGCCAGGCAGCGGCACAGGATTTTGTAAATAAAAAAGCATTGCTCGTCGCTAATGAAAACACTAGCACTCCTAACGTGTGGCTAGACTGGTCACCCATTTAAAAAAATTAAAAAGTAGTCCTGAAACAATGGATGAAAATGGCCGCTGTGTATGTTTAAAAGTAGTTAGGCGGTGCTCTCGGGGAGTGCTAAACACCAGAAGAGGCATGACGTATGCATGCCCTTGACAAATGAGGAGAACAAAAAATGGAGCAACGATGGTGCTAGCAAATGGGAAGTCTATGGGTGGGCTTTAAGCCCACAAAGTAGATACAGCATGTCTCTTTGAGACAGCACATGTGCGCCGTCTAGAGCCAAGACCTAAAAAACAGACTCAAGCAGCACTTTGTGCATAAGTCTGGGAAGCTTGAGCCAACAGCGCTAAGCATGCTGGCCTATGGAAACTGTGAAACTACAAGTCCAAGCAAACTCAGCGGTATTAGATTGAAAACGAGGACTTTAATGGGAATGATCTGCACGGACTACCCTTTGTGTCTTGATGTAGGTTGGTCAACCTGGGGATAGGTATGATGCAGCACAGACTTAATCACCAACTCTGCTGCTTTAAGAGGGGCTCTTGGTACGGCTTATAGCATGGATAGTCCAATGGTTGTAGTCAACACATAACGCTATCACATATGACCATTAATTCCATCATCTGCCGTAGCCTGGACCTGGCCTAAACCTTGACCTTCCATGACCCTGACCTGGCAAATGTACTATTCTTGTTCCTGAGCAAGTCCATTAAGTGATAAGTTTGACGAAATGGTTTTATTGATGTAAGTGTGATGGGACTGCCCCCTCCCAATTAGAACAATGTCACATGTAAGACATTCTCCCAGCCCTGACTTTTTAGACAAAATAATTAGAATGGGGGGGGTTATTGAGCCAATTCAAAGTTATAATGTTAAATAGGACTCTCCAGGTCCCAGAATGCAACGGTCTTTTGCTATTGAAAGCAGGGAGCAGTAATAGGGAGCAGTGACTCGTGACCCACTGGTTTCCCTCATTATTGTGCACTCATTGTGCAGGTGTGACACCTAGTGAGGCACGGTGGAAGGAGTGTGGGTGAATTGTTTTCGGACCTGAGATTGTTTGGTGCAAGGCAGTCTTCTGCAACTTAAAACATGTAAGAATCATTTCCAGCAGTCACTCCGGAAGTTACATCACTCAAGTCTGACTTTAGTCCTGCAGAGGAAACAACACTGCCGCCATGTGCTTCCTTTTAGTCTGTACACAATGTCATCATTCAGAGGTCGATGCATTGAGTTGTGCAATAGCACCGCATGCTGTTTACATCTCCCTGAAGCAGCAAGGACTGTGCTAGCACCCACTATTAAAAAACTTAACACCATTATTTGAAACTATTTTAAAGTAGAGGCTATAGTAAAAAACAAATATATATATATATATATATATATATATATATATATATATATATATATATATATATATATATATATATATATACAGTAACTGAGCCAAAACCAAAATTGGTGGTTTCTGTACAGATCACATTTCAACAAGTGAACTTTTTAATAGCATTGAGTCCTGCGGAATACTATTGGAACTTTCCGAACCATTCATATACAGTTAGCTTAATCACACCACACCTTCACACACACATCACAATACAGCTTTGCACCTGGCTAGTGATACTTGTCTGTAGAACAGTCTGCAGGGAAACCAGCAACCACCCACCCAGCACAACAAGAAAACATATAATACCATACAAAGATGTCTGCCTGGCTCAGACTCCTATTACTTTCACATTAATTAATATGACTCACTACTATACTGGACATTCAACAAAACCAAAAAATCACTGTGCACAACCATTCACAGACAATCTATAGAAATTTTAAACACTTATAGAAATGCGCCCAATTACGACCATGCAAATGGTAGAAGTGTACTATACAAATTCCCATCACATATGATAAACTGAATTATCAGTTGGATTTTAATGATATGTATATTTCCTACCTGGCCCTGCTCGGCTCCACTGGGTTTTAAATCTTTTCTCTCCAGGCTGGGCACACTTCTGAGTCCTTCAAGGCGTTTTGTTACCAGGAATGACGCTCCTATTGACGCGCGGGAGACTCCGTACTCACCAGATTTATTTGGGGAACTTGTCTGTGTTTCGTACGGCCAGTAATCTGTTGTAAGTTGGGAGGGAGTGAATTCAATGGCATCGATCCTTGCACTGAGAGCAGTAGTTTGACCCCCGGTGTGACCTCTGGTAAGGACTAGCCTGCTGACTTTAGAGCGCACCCTGCATGGTGCGTTGTAAGTGCTCCTGCAGATACCAGAGGCATGGAAAGAGGAGAAGGAATGAAGACCATGTGTGTCAGATGCGTTTAAAGTTAATCCACCATGTACCTGGTTGCCAGTAAAGCCACACTCACCCCTTTTATGGATCACGATCACACAGGCAACCCTGTTTTTGACTGGTCGTAACTGTTTCAGTTGCATAAATGCTGTTGCCTTAGATGAGTCAAAACAACAGTGTGCTCCCTCTGCTGTGCCAGCTCAGAAGTTAGAGGGCCTCGGTTCTGTCAAGTACCCACATGTCTTCTGTGAGTTTCAGGCAGTGGTGACCTTTTTATCCCACTGTGCTAGCAAGCCTGGGCTGAGTAAGTTAAGTCCTCACTGCTGACGTCTGACGTGCTCTGCTCTCACGAGTCTGTATGCCAACTGGAGTCTCTCTGACTTGTATCCTTCTAAGGGCAAGGGTTTGAGAACCATTACATTGAGTAAAGCGAACATCTATTATTTATAGCGCTCACACATGGCAGTGCTACATAAACATGTACGTAGTATTATTACTTTGAAATGACAACAGTGACATTACAAATCCCAATATGTCTAGTACTGCGAGCATATAAAGAGGAACCACTGACTGCCAAGGTCATGACGTCAGGCCTGTTGACTGCTGTGCTTCTGTCTCTGTCAGGCTTTCGGTTGCACAGGCAGCACTTTTTCACACATTCCTACACTTTGGCCATTGTCTACTGCCCTTTTTTGGAGACTGTATCGTATTGTATTTATGTAGCACATTTATGTAGCACTTACTGCCCCTGACGAGGCATCGAAGCGCTTTTTCGGCGAGTAGCACGCTACTCTGGAACCCAAAGAGGATTAGTATAGGGAGATATGAAATGAATTTGAGCGTTGGACATGTGAGTCTGTTGGTTGGATTGAAAAGGATAGTGGAGGGATAGAAGGGGAAAGAGTCTAGAAAGTGTTTTTTGCGGGGGATCATAGCAGTAGGAGGAGGTATAGTATGGGATGAGTAAATGGGAGGTGGAGGGGGAAGAGTCAGAGGGAAGGTTTTAGAAAGGCTTGTTTGGGAGACCTGAATAGTAAAGGAGGTTTGAGATGATGCAAGGAGGGGTAGAGGAGGAAAGATTCTAAAAAGGGTTATTTTGTGGATCATAGTATGAGAGCCTTGGGCCAGCCGAGCAGGTCAGATCACCCTGCCCCTTACACTGAAAACTCCCCTGAATCTACCAAAACCTTGCTAAGCCAATCAGACACAATGCAGAAAGAGATAGGTGCGGACTGCGACGACTCGTGGAAACAAGATAGACCATCCTACCTTTAGAGTCAATCCAGGGTAGCCAGCGGCAGCAGTTCCACCCCAGGCTGGCCCCTTGGTAGCCCGGACACTGCTCTTGCTGCTCCTGGTCCAGAGGTCATAAATCCTCTGACAGGAATAGAAAGGAAGCAGGGTTTTAAGAGCTGTGTGCACGGCGTGTGGTTTACACTCCATTTCCTAACCCTATTCCCCCAGCAGCATACAGGAAAAGGGTGAGGCAGGGGCCGAATCCTGTGATGTCATAGTGATGTCAGTTCCGCTTTGCCTAGACGTTTAATGAACGGATGTTCATTCACGCTGTGACGCCCTCTCTCTATAGACCATAAGTTGCTTGTTGGAAATAATACCATGATTCTAGACCTCCAAGGTCACTGAAGGGCACAGCAGTGTGATATAAGCATGTATCCTCTGTCCAGCTCACACACAAAACCTAGTCAAAGTAGGCACAAAATGATGCCACTGCGCTCTGAGGCTCACTCAAGGTGGTATGAGGCGCTGTACAAAAATCTCAAATCAAGCCAATCGTCCACGGACACAGCAGAGAGGTTCAATGATTGTCTAAACAGAGTCTTATGTCCCTTATGACCGGTCTGTAGCCAGCGTTGGGAGGATAGTGCAGGAAGCTGGCACTGGTGCACAGCCTTGGGGCAAACAGGAGCCAGGCAGCGGCACAGGATTTCTTTTTTTTAAACAGCGCTGGTTGCTAATGAAAACACTAGTGCTCCTAACATTTAAAAAAATTAAAAAGTATGAAGTATGCATTCCCTTGACAAATGAGGAGAAGGAAAAATGGAGTGACGATAGTGCTAGCAAATGGGAAGCCTATGGATGGGCTGTATGCCCACAAAGCAGATACAGCATGTCTTGGTTCGAGACAGCGCATGTGCGCCGTCTAGCACTGAAACCTAAAAAATAGGCGCCAGTGCCCTCGTCAGGAAACCACTGTAGCTTGTACCACCCATTGTCCCTGCCAGTGATGCCAATGACAGTACCAACACAGCTACTAACTATCACACTCCTACAAGTGTGACAATTCAGACTATTCCAAGCTCCCAAAGCTATTAGAATAGCTTGGGCTGCAGATATTAGTCATTTTAATGTACATTATATTAGTAAACAACTGTTGCTGTGCTCATCTTTATATCAGACAAACAGCGCCACCATGTGGCAAACTGTCATAAGTGCAGATGTTGACAATTAAGTCCTGATGCCGAGTACCAGAAATCACCTTCTCAAATTAAGCACTGGGCACAGTAGGTCATATTGTCAGCAAAACATCATGGACATTACCAGTAAAGCAAACATAACATTTTCCTCTCTGCTGATTTCTTGTATGAATTTATCTCAAATATTATTTTGCTCTCCGGCCATCGCTAAAGAAGTGGGATCACTGCTTTGGCTTGTTGGATCGAAATATGAACCCCTTCCCAAGAGAAAGGTCAGCAGGAAGTGATATCATCTTAGCTCAGTTATAAAATGTAAATGGAGAAATGTTTCTTGTAGATAGTTTAGCTAGACCACAGCATCACTGCTGCCTGCTGCATTTAATGTCTGTTGTTTGATTATCCACTGATGTCTTACATACCTGCCAACTCACACGGTGCCACCATGTGACATACGATATCGGCTCCCATCACACGGTCTCCTGGTTAGGAGCCGATATCACATGGTGGAAGGGAAAACGAGCTGAAAACCACTGTAAATAGTGGTTTTCCAGCTCGTTTTCTGAGGCTTTGAACTGCCGATGTCCATAAAGGGGTCCCTAGGACATCGGCACCAGCCTTAGCAAGGTTTTTTTTTTTTTTTTTTTTTGGGAGGAGGGGGATTAGGGCAGGGTGGGGTTCAAAAGTTCCTCATAGGTACTTCTCGGCACGAGGCCCCGCCCCCTTCAAGGCCCTGCCAAGGTTCAAAGGTCCCTTATAGGTACTTCTCTGCACGAGGCCCCGCCCCCTGCAAGGCCCTGCCAAGGTTCAAAGGTCCCTTATAGGTACTTCTCTGCACGAGGCCCCGCCCCCTTCAAGGCCCTGCCAAGGTTCAAAGGTCCCTTATAGGTACTTCTCTGCACGAGGCCCCGCCCCCTTCAAGGCCCTGCCAAGGTTCAAAGGTCCCTTATAGGTACTTCTCTGCACGAGGTGAGATTGTTCTTTAACTTGTCTGTCGTATGATCTAATGATGTCTTGTCACTGGTCCACTGATGCTGAGGAGCGGTCAGCCAGGGAGCCAATAAATGGCTGCTTGCTGGATTTCTCTTTGAAGCACACTATTGTAAACATCAATTGAAGAAAACATTGCAAATAATTCACTGAAAGGGCCCTATTCACAAAGCACGTTTTATCCTGTGCTTTTAAAATTTTCTGAGTGGGGATTCAGGGACATCTCCTGCAGACACATGGGTAAATTCTGCATGTTAAAGTCTGTGTATGACGTTCACAATCAGGGGAAGCACAGCGGGTTTCCTAGCCCTAGATAATCCCCAAGTCACTTTGGAACCATATAAGTAGTGGAATCCAGTAAACAGAAATACTCAAATTAAGATAACATTACATTCATACATTTTTTTTTTACATTTCTTTCCCAAGAAATCAATGCTAATACAGTATATTCCATTCCTTTGTTGCATGTTTAGGTAATGGATGAAATTGGTGCAGTTTACTACAATGTATTTACTATTAACGCCCAATTTTTGTGACTGTCAGTAAGACACACCTGAGATTCAAAGTTCATATTTTGTGCGTTTTTATCTAGCTTGCCTTAAATGCCCCTGAAAAAGTTCACATTTTTTAGATAAACTTGCTAAATTTACGCATGCATAATGTGTAATCTACGCATACCTAACTACCTTACACACATACACAACACACACACCTGTACACAGTCACAAATAACACTCACATGTGCTTAAAGTAGCTTTTTTAGTTTACGAAACATTAGGTATACGTTATTTCTTACTTCTAGCTAGCGTAATTCACATTTATAATTGCGAAATGTTTTATATTAGGCCATACTGCTTTTGCAGTTTGGTCTATGGCTGACGGTCCTTAAGCGCTTTGAAGCCTTCGTGCACTAAATACTATATAAAAAGTAATGTAATTCAGTGTTCTAAATTTGTGGAATTAAGAGGGTGGGGTCATTTTACAACATTTGCTGTACATGTGATGGGGATTCAGTCCACTCAGACAGCACAGGGATACTCTGTGCAGAACATACTGTGTCATTCTGTGCACCGGCACTTTAACAGAGCCGACCCTTTCTGAGGGAAGAAGCAGCCCCTTTCCTCTCTGTAGGCTGGAACCAACCGCTGGGCGGAGTCCGGTTTGTGTGCATTGTTGAGCACAAGGAAGGCGTCTCTCGCTCTGATCTCTTTCAGGCCAGAGACTGTGCTAATATTAGTACAGCAGCCTGAGGTTGGGCCCAGGATGAAAAAGAGCAGGTGAACCCAAACTAGGTTTACTGAACACATGACAGATTTGCATAAATCAGACCTGGCCATTCTGGTTGAACATTAACCTTCTTGGCATGAACAAATCTCCTTCGTTGGAGATAAAGTCCATGCTGCGGCAGTTCTGGGAGGGGCAGGCAGGACTGCCTGTGCCAAGGGATTCCATGACCACTCTACCCGGAGAAGCCTGGACAGGAGGGAGCCTCAGTAGCCGTCATGGCCCCTCTTTCCTGCCCTTCCTTATCCCTTCCCCTACATAGAGTCAAGCTTCTTTAGCAGGCGTCTCCAGTGAGAAGCTTGCGACCTCCCAGTAGCTCTCCAGCTCCCTGTGAGTAGCTGTCATTACTCAAATTATTAACTTGGGGCATTGCAGCTAGGGCTGGTAAGTATTACCCCAGTGCTTAATTTGAGCCTGTGGTTTCCGTTGCTCTGCACTGACACTTGATTGTCAACACCAGCGCTTGTGACAATCTGCCACAAGGTGGCGCTGTCTGACTACTTTAGAGATGCATCATCTACGACTCCAAAGGAGAAAGGGTCCTAGGGAAAGTTTAACGACCAAACCACAGACTTAATCCCCAATACAACTTATAACAACAACAAATAAATCTGGTGGTCTACAAAGGGGAGCAAGAACTGAATTATCAAATCACACAAACAGTGCCAACACCCAAAAATACCAAAAAGCATAAAGTAAAAGACCTTTGCGAACTAATCGGATTTCCATCAACTACCAAGAGAGGTCAGTGTCATCATTTGGATATCCTTCCTTCCTACCACTACTCCTCTAGATCACAGAAGAGGGTCATGTGGATCGGATTTCGACCAGGTCACAGAAATCACGACAGGAGGAAGTGAAAGCAAAAAAGAGAGAGACCATTTGTTCACCTAGTAGCAGGCCTCAACAATAGATATTAATTGCTTTAGGGTGATGGAATTATAAGTGCAGTGCATGTGAGTGAAGTTAAAAAGGATTTGGAAGAGAAAAAACTCCTTTTAATACAAATATCTCTACCAATCCTGCATTAAAAATAGTGCAGAAGCAGCTTTGAACACATAGGCCGCTTCACAATATGGTCAACAAGTTTCAGCCTAATAGGCCACTTGCCCAGGCTTTCTTCAGGACCTAAACAACAAATTATATTGCTACTGCATTACCAATTTGGTCATAGGACTTTTATGTGTGTAAAGTTGTCATAAAATACAACCTTCTACATGATCCTTCCTCAGTACAAGCGGAGTGTTCTTCACACCTGTCTTGTATAAGGTCAAAACCTCACCTCACCCAGTAACAACTCAGGTATGGGAGACCCCGCCCTCTCCGTCGGTGCCTCGGGCCTCGGGCTCTCCTGAGTCAGTGAGTCAGTGACACCCTTCCTGAAAAATTAAAGGCAACAACCTTAAAGAGATTAGTCTATGCCAGGGGTCCTTTAGACTGCTGTAAACCCCCAGTGAATCATTACTGGATCCGGGGAACCCCCCCCCCCCTTCCACTGAGTCATACTAAATAATTTGAATGATTGGAACCGCAAAACAATACATAAAAATAGAAAAACAAGTATACACCAAACAAATACCCAAATTCTGTCTTTAGTTTAATTCACGATCAAATTTGGAAAATGTTTAAAATGTTCTATCTCATTTATTTATTTGTATATACCTAATTGATTTTAGTTTATTAATTTTAATATGATTTAATTTTGTAAAACAGCCTGAATAGGCCTCGGGGACCTCAGCAGTCCCCGGACCACAGGTTGAGAATCACTGGCCAGTGGCATTCAAGACCATTCCGACTGTCCAACTAAGCCTCTTTTAGACTCATTTGACAAATTTGACCTTACCATTTTTGGAAAGTATATATTAGAGAGCGCAGAAGTTATTTGTACTTGAAGTTATTTGTACATATTGAACAATTTTGAGATATTAGATTGTCATATTACCTTTGTATTTTTGATTGTTATGTTAGGTTGTCTTTTTAATTTGACTTTTGCCTGTTTATGATCTCTAGTTAACACAATGACGGCAGCCACCATGGTGAACCACCATCTGGGGCAGGCAAATGTTGGTGTGCTAGAAACAGTAGGGGAAACCAATGGCTACATGTAAGTGTAATTAGAGGAGAGAGGCCTTTACCTGCAAGAAAGTGTGGCAAACTACTTCACTATTTATGTATTGAAAGACACAGTATTTACAAGAGGACTAAACATGTTGTTGGTAATGATGAAAGAGAACCAAGATTCCGCCCCGAATGCAGAGACTACTTACTCCATGACTGCAGGGCCTCCGCCACAAGTGCGGTGGCCTTTGTGAATCAGGTCACAAATATTGTTCTTTCATTCAAAACTAGAGACCTGTGCCACTTATTTTAGTAACTACATGACTATATTGCACATTGTGCGAATTGGAAAACCTGAGCCTAACTCAAGGCTTCCACACTAGGACAGGCTGTGTGATCCTTGGGACACAGCTTTATATCTCTGAACCTGCTTGTCCTTAACTGCAAAATTTGGGAAATACACAAACCAATGGCAGTAGTGATTTTCAAAGTCTGCACAGGTCAGTATTCCAAATTTGTACACCTTTGTGCACAGTCCCACAGTTTTGACTGGCAACAAAACCTGTTCAACTATGGAGTTACAGCAGTAATCAATTGTAATCAGAAGGTCATAAACCAAAGACTATGAGACATATGCCACTTTGACAGGATGCTCATCCTTGGGCAACCTTCCATCATTGCTTATACCCATCGGGTTTTTATCTTCCCCCTTTCTCTCCTCAAAACCAGCATGACGTTAACTTTTGTAACGATCGTTGCTCTGCCTAACTATTGATGAGACGTGACTTGCCTAACTATTGATGAGGCGTGACTTGAACCCGAATTGGGTGAGTTCCATTGCGCCATTTCCTACGGGGGTTGGTTACCACCAATGACACCAGTATGTTTTGTATATGTCACGTGTGCCACAAGTCTGCTTATTATGTTTGTCTGGCCATGCACCACTTGAGTTGCACTAACCACCTGTGCATGTGGTTGTGGCATGTTTTTAATTTCATTTTGGAGGCATTATTACTGTATGTGCATACCTTATTCATGTACCGTTGTTTTCCTCTCTCTGTTTTGAATCTCATTAGGTTGGTCCCATGATTTGTATTATTAAGGTACCTCATTGAAAGGTCATCAGAGTGATTGGTTCATTTTCCATAACCAACCACCCGTGTAGATAGTGCATCAAGATAGGTCCTGAAGAATTGCCAAGTGATTTACACACATAAGGCAAGAAACATGTTGACCATGACTACATACATATAGACATCTCCGACCATTATAATCAGCGGTATTCCTATTCTGGTTTTAATTGAGACGAGTGGGCTCGCAGAATACAATTCATTTTGGAGCACCACCTCGCCTCATTTTATTTCTCCTCACATCTACTCCACTAGGACCCTCACACGCACCTCACGTATACGGCTTGGGAAAAAGATCTCCGACGAAGAGCCCCTCATAGGGTACCCGTCAGGCATTGCAGCGCCGACCTGACGAGGAGCAAGCCCTATGATGAAGCATGACACCCAAATGGGTGTGTGAGGGCCCCACTTCTCAAATTGGGAGACACCCACACTCCACTACTGAGTAAGGGTGTTGACCAACCTAGCCTCCTTCTCTTCTTTCCCCACCCTACAGGAACTGCATACTCCTTCAGTGCAACAGTGTATTTATTGAAGCCTGTATGCTGGACCTATATGCGCCCCTTCTCCCTCATTTGTATTGAGTACTTGAGCGCGGTGAACAACCGTGGGATTCCCTTTCCCCCATAGGAGAAGTCTTCCGACTCTCCCTCCTCTTGGTACCTCTTTGCCCTTGAGAGACCCTCCTCACGATGGAAAACAACCAAGGCCTGAGCTTTGGAGATGACATGGTGGCAGAAATTCTTTGGACACCATCATTATTAGGAACAGATAGTGGTGCCTTTGGTACCCAGGGAGGTGACTGGCTGTCACTCACAGCTATGAAAAAAGAGTGGGTCAAGATCACCCTTCATGGTGCCATCATGACTGAGTATTTGAGAGCAAACATTGCCCCCAACGGACTACTAGTGAGCAACTTCCCCAGGCTGTTCCTAGAGGATGCAACTTTCAAAAAAGGATTGTCCCTGGTAGCCTGGAAATGCACCAGGGACTGGCTGATTCTGATAATCAACACCGCCAAACGCCTGGTGGATGCCCTACTAGTGAGGATCCAAATCGCTGAGGGAGCATTAAAGACCAGTATCCAGATCACGGCATACAAAAATAAACTGGCCGAGATCAACAGTGACATAACCGATCACAAGGAGTTTCTAATGAAACAGAAAATCACAAAATATCAAAAGGACATAAAAAAATTTGAGAAAGAGAAAGTGTACCCTTACTTCAAGGACGATTATGCCCCACCAGAGGGAGACATTTCATCAGACGAGAGTCAGGTCTCTCGCAGACGAGGCTTATCTAACAGCAACTCCAGTACTGACAGTTGGGGTAGTGGCGGGAATAGAAGCAATCCTCAAACCCCGTTCCTCTGTAATGAGGGACCACAGTTCCAAGGCCCTCCAGGCCCCCACTATTGGCAATACCCCATGTTCCCACATGGACCACAATAATTCTACCCACAACCTCTGATTCCCCCTCCTTTTTTAGACAGAGGTTGGGGCAGAGGAAGAGGACGAAGAAGAGGCAACAAGAGGGTACAGTGGCAGGCCCCACCTCAACAACTGATACAGACCGGGAGCCAGACAGGCAAACTAAACTAATAGTGAACCTATCCCCCAGGCCTCTGACAACGACGGAGACTAAAGTCCTGGAAAAAGGACTTGGGTGTGTCCCTACCCCCAAACAGGACGACTTCCGGGAGTCCTGTGAGTTACACCAGTTCTTTAGGAAGATACGCTTAAGAGCGTTCTTCCTGAGCAAACCGGAACATTCACGGGATGACTCGGGTTTACATAACCCTTCTAAATTCACTCCTCATGCCGGCCAAACCCCCCACGAGATCCTCACTTTTGAGCAGGCGGTCCTGAAGGAGGCAACCAAGGGGAGTAAGAAACGACCTTTCTAAAAGCTCTCCTATGTTGAAACAACAGCAGTTAACACCCCTGCTAATGACACCTCTATCACGATCAAACCAGCAGACAAGGGCGGGGCCATCGTGATCTTATCCACTGATGATTACGATAGGGAGTGCTTGGTGCAACTATCCAATTGCCAGTATTATACCCCCATTGATCAAGACCCGACGGGGGTTTTAACCACTCGTATCACCTCCATGGTGTATACTGCTGAGACTGAGGGATGGATCAGCAAGAAAGAGGCGGACTTCCTGGTCAAGAAAGACCCTAAAGTCCCTTACTTCTACCTACTCCCTAAGATCCATAAAAATCGGATTCCCCCACCCGGACGGCCAATTGTTTCTCCAGGATTGATTCTTTACTCGAACCTCTCTCCAGGTTCTGCGACCACTTCCTCCAACCAGTGGTCCAGAAGACCCCATCATTCTTGCAGGGCACCAGGGACATTCTGAGACTTATCAATACCATTGACACTGACCAGGAGATTCAACTACTAGTGACACTCAATGTGGAGTCCCTATATACAAACATTCCACAGGAGGGTACACTTGAGGTTGTGGAAGCAGCACTACGGTCAGTTGATTAGGTCTCTCCCACACCGATCAGCTTCATTATGGAGTGTGCCTCTTTAGCACTGACCGAAAATTTCTTTCAATTCAAAAGGCAACTTTATCACCAAACACAGGGCACATCGATGGGGAGCACCTTTGCACCCAGCCTGGCCTGCCTGTATATGGCAGCCTTTGAGGCAAGGTGTATTTTCGACATCTGTAACCCATTCTCCCAGAACATACTGCAGCACCACCCGGCACTATGACGATGTGGCATCACAACTCACACACAACCTAATACAAAGGGATTACCCGGTACATAGCATTAACACTGCCAGGAAGAGGGCCAGGAACAATAACAGGGAGGCCTTACTCGAGAAAAAACCCAAAACTGAGGAAGACATACTGACCTGTGTGACGACATTCACCCCACATTCAAACAGGATTAAACAAATCTTTTGAAAGAACTGGGGTATCCTACAGACAGGGAACCTGCATTGACGCCTCCCAGGTTTGCATTCAAACGTACCAGTAATTTGAAGGACCTTTTGGTTCACACACGTCCCCGCCCTGGTCCACGCCACAATAACCAACCAACTTTATGGGGTCTACCTCCGGTCACAGGTCACTCAGCGTGTGGCTCGTGTTCTGTGTGCCCTCTTACTGAGAGAACCAAAGAACTACAGCTATCGCCCAATTTTAGATGGGTCCAAAGGTCTCACACCAATTGCAACACCAACAATTGCATTTACACCATTACCTGCCTTTGTAAACAGAGGTACATTGGCATGACAACCAGGGCTGTGAAGGTCAGGATTATGGAGCGCCGAAGCAACATACTCTGCAACAGACTAACTACCAAACTCTGTCAACATTTCACAGAGAAGGGACACGCACCTGATAGCTTAAGGTGGACAGTGATTGAGGCCCACCCCAACCTTAGCAAACAAGGCCTCTTCAGGAGAGAGCAATGCTGGATTTTCAGACTATCCTGCTACAGAGATGGGCTCAATGAGGATATTCCGTAGGGGGAGGTAAATAATCAGAGCCTCCGTTCCCCACTATCTGCCCACTTGATTCCCACTGCATGCAGTTGATGTCACTAACTGCAGATACTAGCCATCACCAGCGGGGACTTAGTATCCCTTGAACACGATCTACTTTGCCACAATAACCAAGCCTGGCTTCATACAGTCCCTGTCACCTTGACCATGTGGACTCCCTCCTTCACCTCTTACATGTGATAACTATCATGACATCCCATCGGGATTTATCACATGTAGAGGTGTCAGTGTTTACATCCCAATGCCGGGACTTCACCCACTTGAAATCACTCCACTGCGTGACCTGTGTGTCCCATTATGATTGTCTGACTTCGGCCTGCAGAACGATAATGTTGGTTAATTGGGTGCTTCCTTCACCCCTTTTTACATTGCCAATAGCGTTGGCCTCAAGATGTCCCACGAGGGTGGGCACTCTTTAGCGCGTACACGCGCACGTGTGACCCATCCAATACAGTACCCACCTTCTGGATGCTATGCGCATTCCACGTTATAAGATGGCCGCCATAGCTTTAATCAATAGCTTTAAGCTTTTACCCCCTTCGAAGATGGCTGCCGTATATTTATCGACCTGTGGATGCCACATGCATTCCACGTTCTAAGATGGCCGCCACCGTTTTGACCAGGAGCTTGTAGCTTCAACCCCCTTCAAAGATGGCTGCCGCATGTCCCTCGACCTTCCACTTCCGGGTCGTTTCCCTGCTACTTAAACCAACCGGCTTCACACACCTCGCTTCCTCCCAACGAGGCAGAGCGACGGGTAGGTTCCTGGCACCTGATTTCCAGGAAAACTGTAAGTAAGCGGACCCCGCTGTCGTCCCATGCCCCCCCGCCCCCTTTGGCACCAGAAACCTATGCCACTTTGACAGGATGCTCTCATCCTTGGGCAACCTTCCATCTTTGCTTATACCCATCGTGTTTTTATCTTCCCCCTTTCTCTCCTCAAATTCAGCATGACGTTAACTTTTGTAACGATCGTTGCTCTGCCTAACTGAGGCGTGACTTGAACCCGAATTGGGTGAGTTCCATTGCGCCATTTCCTAAGGTGGTTGGTTACCACCAATGACACCAGTATGTTTTGTATACGTCACGTGTGCCACAAGTCTGCTTATTATGTTTGTCTGGCCATGCACCACTTGAGTTGCACTAACCACCTGTGCATGTGGTTGTGGCATGTTTTTAATTTCATTTTGGAGGCATTATTACTGTATGTGCATACCTTATTTATGTACCGTTGTTTTTCTCTCTCTGTTTTGAATCTCATTAGGTTGGTCCCATGATTTGTATTATTAAGGTACCTCATTGAAAGGTCATCAGAGTGATTGGTTCATTTTCCATAACCAACCACCCGTGTAGATAGTGCATCAAGATAGGTCCTGAAGAATTGCCAAGTGATTTACACACATAAGGCAAGAAACATGTTGACCATGACTACATACATATAGACATCTCCGACCATTATAATCAGCGGTATTCCTATTCTGGTTTTAATTGAGACGAGTGGGCTCGCAGAATACAATTCATTTTGGAGCACCACCTCGCCTCATTTTATTTCTCCTCACATCTACTCCACTAGGACCCTCACACGCACCTCACGTATATGGCTTGGGAAAAAGATCTCCGACGAAGAGCCCCTCATAGGGTACCCGTCAGGCATTGCAGCGCCGACCTGACGAGGAGCAAGCCCTATGATGAAGCATGACACCCAAATGGGTGTGTGAGGGCCCCACTTCTCAAATTGGGAGACACCCACACTCCACTACTGAGTAAGGGTGTTGACCAACCTAGCCTCCTTCTCTTCTTTCCCCACCCTACAGGAACTGCATACTCCTTCAGTGCAACAGTGTATTTATTGAAGCCTGTATGCTGGACCTTTATGCGCCCCTTCTCCCTCATTTGTATTGAGCGCTTTACTAAACTGCCAGTTCTCTTAGGGATTACAAAAATTAATTTTCCTGTCTTTGTCTTGCTATTTGTAATCACTACAAATGACTGAGTTGTGTCTAAGTAACACTCCATACTTGATGCTGCTTAGTGATATATGCCACAGGCACATAACCCACTGAGCTGTTTTACCAGCATTTGCACTTGTATCCGGCAGTTGCACCAGAATCTTTCCTACAAATACATTAACCTCTTGAGATATCTTTCTGAGATACAAATCAGAGACTGTAAAAAGAATTCCAATGCATGTGCAGGCCAAAGACTTCCTGTTATTGCATCTGCACCTCCTAACTCCAGGCTACTTCCCTCCACCACTTTCTGTCACCTTTCCTTAACCCCTCCTCCTCCATTAAGGGTTCTTGGAGTAAGCATCTGTCATTTCTAGCACTGAATGCTGCAATACCAGGCTTCTCTATGTCCGAGGACCCACAGCCACGGTGTCTTTCATTGAGGTGGACAATATGTTTTTAGCATGGACCGGTGTTTTATATTGCAGGTCAATATGCCATATTACCGAATCTATCAGGGACATGATGCTGTAAAAACATTCTTCGACCTATTTGTACGGATGGCAGATCTGCCTGAGTAACAAATCTTGATATTTTGGGGTGTCTCAGGAGTGTTCCTCAATAAATGCTTAGATAAGGAGCAGCTTTTGGCCAAGATATTTCAAGAGGGTGCAGTAAAATGCTCCACCTGGTCACTTATTTAACCCAGTTTCACCAACGGGTACCCCCCAAACCCTGCTAGGGAGGTTCAAGCTTGTTCCTTTCATTGCTCTACCCCATCATGGATAGGGTTCACAGTAGGGGTATATTTGTTTTCTGCATACTCCCATTTTTTGGTTTCTTAGTGCCGTCCGGCGGCAGCATGCAGCACTTAAGAAATCACCAGTAGGCGTGTAGTGGCATGCAAGCGGAAACATAACTATGTGTATGGAAACGCAAAGACATAGCACATGCACCATACAGGCAGGGATGCTTGAGCATGCAAGCAGTGAAATGACCAAGGTGCCCTGTGAAGGGAAACTACTTCTCCGGAGCATCGGCGTAGCGTGGATTGGCAGCGCCCGGGGCAAGGCAAGTATCCTTCCACTTTTCTTTTATAATTTTGCACTCCATTAACATTTTGTGCCCCTAAGAATTTTGCGCCCAGGGCAACTGCCCCTGTGTGCCCCCCCCACCCCCCCTCGCCCCTCCTACGCTACGCCACTGCTCTGGAGTAGACAAAGAGCAGCACAGCAACTCCCTTCGCTGCTCCACACTGTTATCTTTCAAGCAGAGCATGGTATTTATCCGTGAAAACCTAAAGTAAATCCCTTTGTGTGATTAGTTATAGCACTGTGATGCAAGACCAACATTGCGCAAGGTGAGTCACGGGGACTGGCACCGCTGCAAACCAGGGCAAACATCACCTCTGGCCTTGGTAAATAGTTCGGGCTGTTAGAACGTGGTGTCTGGTTTAGAGTTCGGCAGACTGGTTACTCCATCACAAACGTGGCGGATACCCCATCGGGCATACTTAGGGTGACCAACCGTCCGTAAATTTCACGGACCGTCCGTAATTTGGACCTCACGTCCGTTGTCCGTGAGGATCCCTTTTACGGACGCCTTTTGTCCGTAATTTTGGGCATTCTGTTCCCCTGCATGAAGCTCTCAACTCTTTGATGGGGCCGCCTCGCACTCCTCCTCGGAGCACAAGAGCAGCCCACCCGCCCATTGTCATTCTGTATGGGGCTGATTGCCACATACAGAATGACAATGGGCCAGTCTGGGCTGCAAAGCATGTGGTGAGCCTCCCCAGCCTCTGTCTAGGGCAGGGCATTCTGTTGAGACAGAAGAAATGTGCAAAAAGGCCAATGCTGCTACATGAGAATCCAGTTCAAGAAAGGAAGCTGGTGAAAGAAGTTAAAAAGAAGGGGCTAGAGTTCTTTCACAGTCTCGTCATTTTAGAACTGAAGCATTTTCAATATTATATTCAAGGAAGCCATGGTTGCTGCTTTTTTAGTTTATGCAAATAACAACAATTGACAAAGCCAATAGTTCTGGCTTGTTGCAGGTGTAACGTTACTTTTTGTGTTATATATCTGGATACAATGACAGAAGAGGCAAAATACCAGTTGGGCGGTACACTATACAAAGCACAGATTTTTAGCTTCGGTGGTTTAAGCCACTCCCTTAATTACATCGAACACCCCCTTTGGAGAGACTCCCCAGTTTTTCATCCCACTTAAAGCCCTGAAAACAACACCATGTCACAGTCACCTCATGGCCTGGCACTGTGCATCATGCATGACTCATGATTTCCACTTTTTCAGATTACCTATGTGCAAGGGCATAGTGAACCCTACCCCCACCCCACCCCTTGCTTTAGGAACTACAGCAAGAGTGAAATTCTTGATGGGCCTCTTCTGTCTGCAACTCTGCAGACAAAGGCTCAACTCATAATTAATATGAAAAGGTGAGCGAGTGAGTAAGTGAAGGGATGGGTGGATGGCTGGATAGATTAGTGAAAGGGTGAATGGATGAATGAAAGGGTGAATGGATGGATAATGAGAGAAAGGATGGATGGATGAGTGAGTGGAAGGATGGATGAGAGAAAGGTAAATAGATGGATGTATGGGTGGAAGGGTAGATGGATGTGTAAAAGGGTGGATGGATGAATGAAGGAATGGATGGATGAGTGAAAGGGGGGATGATGGGCGAGTGAATGGGTGGATGGATGAGTGAAATGATGGATGGATTGCTGAATTGATAAGTGAAAGGGTGAATGGATGGACGGATGAGTGAAAGGGTGGATGTAAGGATGGATGAGTGAGTGAAAGGGAGGGTAGATGGACACAAGGATGGATAGATGAGTGAAGGAGAGAAAGGGTGGATGGGTAAAAGGGTAAAAGGGTGGATGGATGAGTGAAAGGATGGATGGATGGATGAGTGAAAGGGTGGATGATGGGCGAGTGAATGGGTGGATGGATGAGTGAAATGATGGATGGATTGATGAATTGATAAGTGAAAGGATGAATGGATGGACGGATGAGTGAAAGGGTGGATGGGTGGAAGAGTGGATGGATGAGTGTACCGATGGATAGGGTGAAAGGGTAGATGGATGGATAATGGGTGGATGAGTGAAAGGGTGGATGGAGGGATGGATGAGTGAAATGATGGATGGAAGGATACGTGATGGATAGGTTTGCAAGTGGTTGAATATGTTTGGATATGGATGGGCTTACTTATATACTATTGCTCGACCTCCTCTGATGTGTCTGTAAAACTTACCTTTTGTCCCGAAGTCTTGTCCTGAATTTTGACCTCCTGTCCTGAATTTTTGTCCTGAATTTTGACCCTTTGTCCTGAATTTTTACACTCACCGTCCTGAATTTGCACCCATGCCAGTTGGTCACCCTAGGCATACTACACGTGCCAGTGGATATAGTTCACTTGTAATATACAGGCAGCTTACCCTCACGCTTGTGAAGGAGTCACCCGTCCACCGAACTCTAAATCAGGCCCAGAGTGTGCACAGGTATCCTAGCCAGAATATTGTCAAAGTAAGAACATATCTAAGTATCGGGAAGTATTGATTTACTATTCTTAACTGTACAGCTACATGTCTTGAACATATGTACATTGTTAAGGTACGTATCGGAGTTCAAGCATAGAATTTCTGCCACTCCCATATATACTCATTTTCATGATATTGCGGGCACAATATTTTTTAGGACAATATTTAAAACATGATATTGTGGTCTAGTACCAAAGCTGGGCAATGCTGCATTGTGGGTGTACAGTTACACGCTATTGCACCAGATGAGACGAGGCCACACCTAGGCCCAATGTAGCACTGCACTCTGTGCACTTGTCCAAGTACTCTTTCCAGTGGGGGCAGATTGTAGAGCTCCCCGGTAGCGGGATATTCCTAGTGCGCTGGGCCTTTGGAGGGGGTTAGGCATAGGTTCTGGGGTCTCATAAGCCCCCTTTAGGAACGCAGAGGGTGGATGGAGTTCTTTGATCCAATCAGTAGCGGCTCCTGGATAGGGTGACCAGGCGTCCCGGATTTGCCCGGACGGTCCCGGTTTTTCACCAGGTGTCCCGGCAGATTTCAGGAATTTTAGCTCCTGTCCCGGTTTTTAGACAGGGTCTACAGAAAACGGCAAGAGGTGTTTTTTAGTGTTTTACAAAGCACGGATTGTTAGCAGTTGTTTCAAGAAAGCAATTTAATTAACAGGCAAGCTTCTGGGTTAAAAAATTGCATTGTATGTATATTCTAACTGCCTGCTCTGTAATTCTCTGCTGCAGAGTGCTGTCATTCTGGGCGCTGTAGTACTTCTTCTATTTTCGTGAAATGTCCCGGTTTTTGGCTTTACAATTCTGGTCACCCTACTCCTGGAGGGAGTGCTGCGGAGCGGTGGGGCGGGGTGGGGGAGGGGCAGGGTGGGGGGTAGTAAACTCCGGCATACGGCCGAACTGAGGTAAGTACATAAATAAATAAATAAAACGAATTACATTGCGCAAGCTGCATCGCCATTTGGCGTTGCAGCGTGCGCAATGCAATTCGTTTACTACAACCCCACCCTGCCCCTCCCCCGCCCCACCGCCCCGCAGCACTCCCTCCAGGAGCCGCTACTGGATCCAATGCTCCTGAAGGCCTGTGATGCAGTGGGATGCCGCGTGACAGCACAGCTGGTGCACACCGTCGTCATAACCTCATTGTACTTCTCCCCAGGGGATGCCCTAAATGCCACAATCTAATCTGCAAATCTCACTCATTCAGTGTGATTCTCACATCTTGGATTCATTGGATGCCAATCTCATTCTTTGGAACACACTGAGTTCACCCTTCGTTTCTGGGAGCGCAGTGTCCTACAGTACAGTGCAATACAATCCCATTCGTTGAGCCCAGCTACCTCCGAGGAGGCGTCCTGGCGCTAGCGGAAAAGATCACCCAGTGAAGGGAGCACAAAAGGAGCTAACAGCTGCCTTAACAAGAATCAAAAAGAAGACTTTTAAGTCCTCAAAGTTTTATATTTTGAAGCAGTCTCACTCATTGAGTGTGAGTCTCACACCTTGATCTCACTCACTGGGCGTGAGCTCCACACCTTTGTGCGCTGCTTCATTGATTCGGATCCAATCCCACACTTTGTAGCACAGCCTCTGGGTGTGAATGTGAGCTGGAGCACAGCTTCTGGATGTGACTGTGAGCTGGAGCACAGCCTCTGGATGTGAATGTGAGCTGGAGCACAGCCTCTGGGTGTGAATGTGAGCTGGAGCACAGCCTCTGGATGTGAATGTGAGCTGGAGCACAGCCTCTGGGTGTGACTGTGAGCTGGAGCACAGCCTCTGGGTTTGAATGTGAGCCGGAGCACAGCTTCTGGATGCGACTGTGAGCCGGAGCACAGCCTCTGGATGTGACTGTGAGCCGGAGCACAGCCTCTGGATGCGAAATTGAGCCGGAGCACAGCCTCTGGATGCAACTGTGAGCCGGAGCACAGCCTCTGGATGCGAAATTGAGCTGGAGCACAGCCTCTGGATGCGACTGTGAGCCGGAGCACAGCCTCTGGATGCGAAATTGAGCCAAAGGACTCAGCCTCTGGATGCGACTGTGAGCCGGAGCACAGCCTCTGGATGCGAATGTGAGCCGGAGCACAGCCTCTGATGTGACTGTGAGCCGGAGCACAGCCTCTGGAATGCGAATGTGAGCTGGAGCACAGCCTCTGGGTGCGAATGTGAGCCAGAGCACAGCCTCTGGAAGCAAATGTGAGCCGGAGCACAGCCTCTGGATGCGAATGTGAGCCGGAGCACAGCCTCTGGATGCAACTGTGAGCCGGAGCACAGCCTCTGGATGCGAAATTGAGCTGGAGCACAGCCTCTGGATGCGACTGTGAGCCGGAGCACAGCCTCTGGATGCGAAATTGAGCCAAAGGACTCAGCCTCTGGATGCGACTGTGAGCCGGAGCACAGCCTCTGATGTGACTGTGAGCCGGAGCACAGCCTCTGGATGCGAATGTGAGCTGGAGCACAGCCTATGGATGCAAATGTGAGCTGGAGCACAGCCTCTGGGTGCGAATGTGAGCCGGAGCACAGCCTCTGGGTGCGAATGTGAGCCTGAGCACAGCCTCTGGAAGCGAATGTGAGCCGGAGCAGAGCCTCTGGATGCGAATGTGAGCCGGAGCACAGCCTCTGGATGCGACTGCGACATAAACCCTAAGTAGGGTGATGGGACACCCACCTAAGCTTGATAGATGTCCCACACCCACCTAACTCTACATGTGATCCTTATTTTTAACAAATCAGCTTGGTCTCCAGTAAGCTAGGGAAATGTCCATGTCAGGCCATGTCAGGTGGGAAAGGGATGCACAGGTCACAGCCTCAGTCAGAAAGATATCATTCTGGAAGAGTTTTCAACATGGCTGCTGAAAGCTTGATACATACAAGTGCAAGGCAGGGGCATGAATTTTCAGAGCCATTGATTGGCCAGGGCAATGCTCAAAGTGGCACAGATGAAGCAGGCATGCTACAAGCGTCTTGTGTCTGATTCTTTGGCAAGGGTGGGGTAATCTGGCAGGCAGCAGGGCAGTCTGTGCCTGGGATGGATCAGAACATTCTCGTTTTCTGTTAGACCAAGGATACTGTGCATGCCCCAATTTAAGGGTCAAATTTAGAGGTCATCAGTAATGGAAAATCTGCCAATTTCTGAAGCAATATGGTAAAGCCAAAGAAAAATCTACTGGCTGGATTTCCTCCACCAGAGCGATTGTGTGGTGCATGAATGTTGATTTACCTAGAGCACCAGGAGTGATTTTCCGTGACCCTTGACTCCAATAACACCAAAGGCTTAACATATATCCTCCCTCCTTAAATCCTTTAAAGCCTCCTTTTTGCTGATGAGAGACCAGGGGATGGACTAGTGTGGTCACTACAGAACATAAACTGGAGTCCAGCATCCCTGCTTGGTTTGTGTTCCTGTTGCTGCCTGCATGAACTCTGAGACCAGGGTTGCAAGGGTGGTACCAGCAGTACCAAAAGAAGTGCCGGAGTACTGCTCCTGCCCTTGTTTACTCCTGCCCTTGTTTACTCCTAATAGTTGTTCATGGTATGGTAGAAAACCAATATATCAATAGGATGTAATATCGAGGGCAGTCTAAAATAACATAGCAACAAGTAAGTAAGTATTTTATTACCTAACTCCACATATTTGGGCCTGTGCGATACATAAATCTTCAAGGTACTTAGATGTGGAGTTGGGAATGGTAAGTCTATACTTCCCTATATGGCCTTAAATTCCAGAATTGTGTCCCTCGACATTCTGTCCTCCGTATTCTTGTACCACAATAGTGTTGGTGTTGATATTCAGCAGTACGACCACGGTAGAGGAAACCTGCTGGTAGATTCTTCTCTGGACTTAGAATTTTATCCATTAGCAACAACCTCTATACCGGGCCCTTGGTTTTCTCATTAGGCCCACTCGAGAAAGTAGCTGACAATTTGAATAAGGGCTATGGGCCAGATGTACGACCCGCCAATTTGCGACTCGCAAATTGCGTGGCATTTGCGACTCGCAAATTGGTATGCACAACAGTGTCTGAGACACTGTTTGCGATTCCCAATGGAGTCGCAAATTGCGAGGCTCATGAATATTCATGAGCCATTCGCAATTTGCGACCCCATTGGGAATGACATGCACTCCCAGGAATGGTAGCCTCTGGGCTCAGCAGACCTCCATGTCTGGGACTGCTTTTAAATAAAGCAGTTTTTTTTTAATGCAGCCCGTTTTCCTTAAAGGAAAACGGGATGCATTTGGAAAAAAAAAAAAAATGAAACGTTTTCGTTTCATTTTTTAAGGGCAGGTAGTGGTCCCTGGGACCACTGCCTGCCCTTAAAAAATATTTTTGGGGCCAGTCACAAAGGGGAAGGGGTCCCCTGGGGACCCCTTCCCGTTTGCGACTCCATTACCACCCTCTTGAAGAGGGTGATAATTTGCGAGTGTTTTGCGACTGCAATTGCGGTCGCAAAACATTCATACATGGCTTTGCGGTCGCTATTAGGAAGGGAATGCCCCTTCCTAATAGCGACTCGCAATTCCTAAATAGCAAGTCGCTAATAAATTGCGACTCACTATTTAGGAATTGTACATGGCCCTGTGTACTTTTGCATGTGCAAACGGGTCGCAAACCCATTTGCGCATTCAAAATAGGGTCGTACATCTGGCCCTATATTTGGGTGAGTTTATCTTTATACACAAAACTTACTGGCCCTGCTATCGGTGCTGTTACTGCACAGCCCCACATAACCCATTAAAAAATCTGCACAATACTTTGGCCAAAGCAGGGTTAAGACACTGAATGCATCAGTGAGTCTTTTATAAACAGTGGTATGTGCTCTGCATCAGTATCTCTTGCTTTCAGTCTGAATGTTTTCAAGAGCTCTGGTTTAACCACAGTAATAATGAAGGAGTTCATTTTTCATTTTTTAGAAACAATTGCTTGCTCTGAATGGGTGACTGTGCCCCAATGTTTATGCTTTCACTAGGTCAGGCCACATACAGACCACACAAGCTGTTTACAAAGAGTAGGAACTATTGTTCCTTTCTAACCTGGAATATAACATTCTGTGAAAGGAATGGCTTCCTCAATGGAAATGTGGCCATCTACATGGTCTTTCAATAGCGTTGCTCCGGGGCAAGGCAACACAACCTGGGTCTAAGGTGTCAACAGTGGGATAGCCGCATAGTGCTGCGGATAGCAAAAGGTACTCCATTTCAGTGAGAAGCAGTAGTACTCCAAGAACTACAAAGGTTCCCGGGTTAATGTCATTGTTACAGATGCTTTGTGCCATGGTTCGCTACTGTCAGAAAGCCTGCAATCATACCGACTCAAGGGTATCCCCAGAACTAAGACACTGAGTTGGAATCAAGATATTTCTTTGCTAGAGAGATCACAATACAAAGTCCCAGAAGCCTTTGGGCCCAGGTGGAATTCTGCATAAGACCCTAACCTCCAATACTCGAATTGACATATTGCCAATTTCATCTGTCCTAGCTTTAGTTGACTTCACTAAACCAATCTTACTATATGAAGATGCCAGTCTCGAAGGTTTGCTTGCTGTCCTGTAAGAGATGGGGTAATGCTGGCAGGATAGCAACACACGCTACCTGCTGTTTCTCAGGATCAGATAAAACTACTCAGGGCACAAACTTAAGTTCCTTGTTTTGAGGACACATTTCATATTTATGGCAAGGTCAATCAATCAATCAATCAATCAATCAAGCATTTGTAGAGCGCACTACTCACCCGTGAGGGTCTCAAGGTGCTGAGGGGGGGGGGGGGGGTGGTGGAGCTGCTACTGCTCGAACAGCCAGGTCTTGAGAAGTCTCCTGAAGGTCAGCAGGTCCTGGGTCTGTTGCAGGTGGATGGGGAAGGTGTTCCATGTCTTGGCGGCGAGGTGGGAGAAGGATCCTCCGCCGGTGGTCGCTCGGTGTATGCGTGGAACAGTGGCAAGGTCAGCGGAGCAGAGCTGGCGGTTGGGAGTGTAGAAGGTGAGTCGTTTGTTGAGGTATGTAGGTCCGGCGTCGTGGAGTGCTTTGTGAGCGTGGTTGAGGAGCTTGAAGGTGATCCTCTTGTTGACGGGGAGCCAGTGCAGGTCTCTCAGGTGGGCAGTGATGTGGCTGTGGCGGGGGATGTCGAGGACGAGGCGTGCGGAGGCGTTCTGTATGCGTTGAAGTGTTTTCTGGAGTTTGGCTGTGGTTCCCGCGTAGAGGGCGTTGCCGTAGTCCATCCTGCTGGTGACGAGGGCCTGGGTGACCGTCCTTCTGGTTCCGGTGGGGATCCATCTGTAGATCTTGCAAAGCATGCGGAGTGTGTTGAAGCAGGAGGAGGAGACGGCGTTGACTTGCTGGCTCATTGACAGTGATGAGTCCAGGATGAACCCCAGGTTGCGTGCGTGGTCGGTGGGTGTCGGCGCAGCACCCAACGAGGCCGGCCACCAGGAGTCGTCCCAGGCGGAGGGGGTGGGGCCGAGGATGAGGACCTCCGTCTTGTCCGAGTTCAGTTTCAGGTGACTGTTCTTCATCCATTCGGCGAAGGCCTTCATTCCTTCGTGGAAGTTGGTTTTGGCGGTGGCGGGGTCCTTGGTGAGGGAGAGGATCAGCTGGGTGTCGTCGGCGTATGAGATGATGTTGAGGTCGTGCGATCGGACGATGTTGGCGAGCGGTGCCATGTAGATGTTGAAAAGGGTCGGGCTGAGGGATGATCCTTGGGGTACGCCGCAGGTGATCTTGGTGGCTTCGGACCAGAATGGAGGGAGGCGGACTCTCTGGGTTCTGTTGGTGAGGAAGGAGGTGATCCAGTCCAGGGCTTTGTCGCGGGTCCCTGCGTTGTGGAGGCGTGTGCGTAGGGTGTGGTGGCAGACGGTCGCAGTCTTGAAGGCATAACAACCCATTCACTAATGTGACAGTGAGGTGACAGAGAATTTGTGCTATACTGGAAACTGATGACTTGCAGCCATGATTTCCAGCAATGGCACAAGCCCAGAAAAAGATGAACCTTTAAGCGGTTGTACGACCCCTCCTGCTCGAATGTCAATGAATCTGGATTGCATGACTCTGAAGGCACCGTGCAGAGCTGAGGACTCAGACTGTCCACCTGAGGGTGTTGGGTCTGACCATGAATCCCAGCCAATAACCTACTGCAAAGCGTGCAACTTCTTCCTGGCTTACATAGAGCAGCTGATGGATCCAGGTAGCTCATAAGACCTCAATGCCAAGAAGATGGACGAACCTCTGATGTCAGTTACTTTTGTAGATCCTGAGACATGCATCATCCTCTGACCCAGAGAACTTCTGATCCGGCAAAGAGACTCCCTGCATTTAGAAAGTGGAATCCATCATTTCTTACTTTGCAGCTCCTTTTACTGACTCTAGATTTCTGTGAAATGCCGTTAAAGCATCTGCATGTTGACCATGAGTATCTTGGGTCTAGCATGCAAGACATGCGTCTGCTGCATCACGAGTACCTGTCTGTCTATGAGATGAAGGATCTACAGGTCGAGGGCCCTGGTGTACATTGATTTCCTGTCAATTGCACTGTAAAGTTAATGCATCAAGAATATTCTGGAAATCACAGACCACCTTCATGACGTGATGGTCCGGATCCCAAATTGTTTGGATACTGACCATCTGTCAGGAATATCAGGAAAGATTGTGCCAGCAGAATATAATTACCCAGGGGTTAGACACTCCTTTAAGCTCAGAAAAGGTAAGGTTGGGTGAGTATGGTGGATGGGAGCATGGGAGCTAGTCTAGTACTCACTTCTGGGTTACAGGCAGGATTAATGGGGCCTTCTAGGCCATTGACTATGAAGGCCAGTATAGGCACTGGTTTGGTGCCTGCAACATCACCCAGTGTTTTTTGCTTACATCGTATCCAGCAGTTACTCATTTGCGAAGCCTCACTCTTTACTATTTTTCCCCTTCTCAGTTACCCTCCCCGCTAGTCATCTGAACTCCTTGGTGTTTACCCCATTGTGCCTGCTAAGTTCTTTTGCTCCATTACCTGTGTGAGCTCCATATCCAGAAGCGTGCTGCTGCTCTCCATCTCTGTAGCACGTTTGAGGTGATTGTATCAATTCATGCAGCGGCCTCTGCAACTATCCTGCTTAACCGGCAAGCTGGCTCATACCATTTCGGCAGTTCGAGGTCCTCGCCCCAGCCATTTGCCTCCACGTCTGACTCCTAATAGGACTGGGGCTAGCCACATTATGTCGTCGTCAATTGAAAGGTAAGCTATAATGCCATTGGGTGAAATATTTAGTGTTTGTTGCTTTACAAATTCTCAAACTGTTTCTTTGTCCCTCTCTCACCTCTCTCATCACGATATCGGAGCAGGGGTTCTGAGATGATGCAAGGCGGCTGTTGGTGCCATTCCGAACCATTGTCTCCGACAGTGCTTAATTAATAAAAAAATAAATGCCGGGGCTCTCGTTGGGAGGCAGCTTGCACCAGCCCATTTCTCCTGTTAGAGCCGCCTACAATACAACCAACTACTAACCATGAAAGTGGGGAGAGGGTGTGGCGTAATGGCCAGAGCTGCCGACCAGGTTTGAGTCTCAGCATCGGCTCAACATCCTATGATTCTGGGCAAATCACTTAATCTCCCCGAAAATGAATGTGTGCTTAACTGGTGCTCATGAAAAGTGCCGTTGTTGGCGATTAAGTGCCCGTGTTGAGCATCAGAAACCACCTGCTCAAATTAAGCACTGGTCTCCAGTTTCTTTTCTCTTCCTCCGTTTTACCCGGGTTCCTAACCGATGTATTGTTATTCAGTATCTTGATTGGACAGGATTGTCAGCCCTACTCATTTTGTGGAATTAAAAATCCAGTAACCATCACATCATCACTGCTTTCCCTAATGGGGTGTGTGCTTGTTCTCCAATACAAGAACATTGTAATGAATTTGGTAGTCTAGTAAGACAATTTATTTCCAGTCCACTCCAGTCACGCTCCAGGACCATCCAAACTGTCCCACACAAGCTTTTCACTTAGCCTTGAATTTACTAATACTCTCTATCATATTTCACCTATACACCTGCACATTTTATCGCTGCATCTTTCTTGCCTTTTACAGTTTGCTCCATTTGCCTATAGAAAGTGGGTTAATGCCTAAAAGTGTTTTCATACAAACCTCGTTCAGTGGAGACCCTCAGTTGAGCATCAGTGACATAGATTGTAGTGATTAGCTCCCATGTGACCCTTACTGCACTCAACAGTGCACTTCAGCGAAACACGTGTCAGTTGTTAGACTCTAGCTCCAAATAAATAATTCACATACAAAGGAAATGAGTTGTGATTATTCTTTAATAACTTTTCAGCTGGAGCCATTTTATGAGTCCTCCATAAAATTCTTCTTTAATTTCTATGGGGCAGAAGGGTCATTCCTCACCATACACTTTATTATATTCACTCGCACCTAATTGATTAACAATAGTGCTGGCCCACAAGTCAGCTTTGGCCCTACTGAATACATACAGATGGCAACACCACCAAAAATTCATACTAGACAGTGCAGCAGACATCATAAATGGAAGTGTATATATTACACATTGGCGGTCGCCACTGTGTAGTTATAGTTAGGACCTAGTTACCATAGGAGACCTTTTTTTGGTTTACTAATAACTTTGGTGCCATTTGACGAATCTACATAAAACTTTCCCCAAAAAAGTTCATCCATCTACCTCAGCTCCTACCTTGAAAGTTTCGGGGTGACCGATCAAGCGGGAGCCAATTAAAAAGGGGGGCCCAAAGTGCAATTTCGCCCTGCAATTCTTGTAAGGATTTTTGAAAAGTGAAACAGCCCAAACGGCTGAACAGAATTACACCAAATTTGTCAGAAAGCTAGATATTTACCCAGAAAGTTTGCTTTTTGTGATTCAGTGTAATGCTTTCAGACGTTTTTGAGAATTTAAGGTTATTAATTTATCTATATCTGGGCGGTTGGGTTTGCGGGACACCCCCGGGAGTCCCGTGGACACGCAACTTCAAAAAATAGCGCAATCTAAATAGCCTCGAGTGCCTCTTTTGTTGTTTGCCATTCCGCTGTCCCCGCGAGCTCATGCTGATTGGTTTGCTGCAACATGAGGTAACAAGCATTGGCATAGCCAATAGGTCTCGCCTTTGGGACCTTATAAGTGTTTAGCCATGCAACAGTTAATGTTGTTGCAGTAAGGATATTGTGCTGCATAACTAAATACTTATAAGGTCCCAAAGGCGAGACCTATTGGCTATGCCAATGCTTGTCCTCTCTTGTATTGATGCTGCATTCTACAGAATTCAGCACACAAGCAAAGAGTGAATAACGAGGCTAAAAAGATATTTCTCCTCATTACGCAAGCCTCCATTTTGGTGCAAACCCATGTTTACAACTCCTTGTAAATATGGGTTTGTGTCAAAATCCATGAGTGGATGTACAGGACTGTTCATGCGCCAATCATGGAACGCCTACCTGATGCAAATGAACACAAGGCAACGCAATGTACTGCCTTGCATTACTTTTCCTTACAAAGCCATGCAAATTGACATTTGCATGGCTTTGTAAATACCAAAAAGGATTTTGCATCCAGGCTGCATTAAACATGTGATGCAACCCCAATGCAAAATCTGTGTAAATCTGGGCGTAAATATACTTATGTTCTTGATCCAAAAAAGCAGCTAGTTGAACCCTCATAGTGAAATCAAGGTAAGAAAAACTGACACAGACATAGCAGACTCTACTCAAGGCCCCCAGACCCAACTACCAAGGCAAGAATGTATTTAGTTGGGGGAGGCATAACACAGTGGTTAGGGTCGACTTTAATAATAAGAATGTATTTCTACCCAAACAAACCTCTTCAGCAACATCAGGATAATAAAAGTCTGAGGAAAAAAACGTAACTTTCTAACCTGTACCGTGCGGCTTGCATGTAGCACTTTGATGGCAGTTCATTGCTCACTGTGCTAGTTTAAGATTGTAATTTATGAACTGCACAGTAACAAAAAAATCTCTGAGACAAAAACAGTAACCCACTGAGTTATGCACATAAAATAGTGTTCTTTGATATGCATTATACACCTTCTTTGCAGCAGGCATATTAACCCTATGCACTACCTTAGATGAGTCAAAATTGCCACACAACTTTCATCTCTCTACAGCAGGTACATTAATCACTAAAGTTAACTTGACACATTTTTTGTTGCCCTAAAGCAGCTGAATATGCAAGGAACTTTCCGGTGCTTTTGAAACTGCTACAAAACCCGCCTCCCACCCTTTCAGCCTCCCGGAGAAACTCCGGTACCCAGTACAGCCAGTCCAGCCTTGCAGATTGGGTAGTGATGGACGTTACAGTATTGGCAGCAAGAAGACTTGTGCACTTGACCTCGTGGCGCTAGTGGTGACCTTGGATATGGGGGTCACAGGTGCGCTGATGGGAACTAGCACTAGAAACTAAAATGATTTCATTCAAAACAATTTATACTTTATGGAACACATGGGCTTTGCTATTACTTTCAATTTTCCACTAAATATACTAATAGTTTGTTTTCATTCCGTCCCCACAAGCCCGCTATGAGGTATCTGCATGCGTAAATACCTTGCCTCCCAGGAGTATGTCATAAGTACATTTTAAATCCTATTTGAATCAACGAATGGCCAGTGGAGCACGAGGACAACTACGTGGGGCTGCTCTCTCTCTCTTTCTGTCTCCTCCCGTCACGTGACCCGGGCTCTTATTTGCTTTGGAGATAGGGGCTGCTGTGGGTGCAGAAAGTCCTGCTGAGCTGGCTGTTGCTGCCCTCCCCTGCCCACTCGCTTTCTTTTTAGTTATCTTTCACCACTTCCTGGAGCACAGGCTGAGAATCTGAAAAGCAGATGCTCTATTGAACCGAGAGGATGTTTTCTCTCCTGTCCTGTGCAGTTACTGGAAGATTAGCCAATATATTGTATGTTATTCTAATGAATCTGTGTTTATCGAGTTGTGCTCAGCTCATACTCATAATAAACAAAAATAGTGGTATCTGATTTGATATGCTGTTTAAAAAAAATTCAGTACTAAAGACAATCAGATGAAAAGATGAAAAGTGATTAACGTCTGTCGTAGGCTGCAAGAGAGGACTCCGTTTTGACACAGCCACCATCCATCGTGCCGGCTGAAAGCATGAGGCATGCAGGGGTGGGGGCAGAGCTGCACCCACAGGAGGCTCGAGCAGAAGCAGGAAAAACAAGCAGCCTTTGTACACGCAGCACAGCGTGACACTGACCCGTGCCGGATTAGAGAGGAGCGGGGGCGAGCGCGGCAGCTTGCTGAGCTGACCACACGCTCGTGCATCGTGCCTGAAACGTGCGGGTAACCGCACGGAAAAGGCCATTGTGCACGAGCGTGTGGTCAGCTTTCAAAAGCCCCTTACATAAAGTCTCGCAGAGCAACGCTTGCGCGCTACTCGAGGCTCGACCTAAAAATGGTGCGGTTGCCATTTCAAGACATGAAAACTTAGTGTGCGTATCCTGAAAATGAAAAGAATAAGGATGTAAGGTAACAGGATAGGGGTACCATGACCCTGTGGACCTTGTGAGGGGTCCAAGAGGATAGTTCCCTGATCCAAATTTTCAAAAAATAAAATTGGGTTTCCGCAATCCAGTGGGAGCCAGCAAGACTCCTCTGCTCCCGCGAGAGCCCCACGGGAGCACAGCGCCCGCAGTGGCTCCCATAAGAGTCCTGTGGGATCAGAAACTCACTTTTTAAAAATGGGGGGACGTGACTGTCTGTGGTGTGTTGAACGCGTGTGGGAAGATGGCTCTATGACTAACCGATGGACGCCCACAGCCAAAGGCCAAAAGCATGCACAGATGAAGGTCGTTGGCGGTGGGGGAGGGGGGTTGCTGCCGGCAGAGAAGGACCTGTAGCCAGCCCCACACCGTGCATGACCGAATGCCATGCATGATGGGGGATTGGCATAGTTACGTATGGTAATAAAATATTACTGTACGTTAAAAAAACCCTAGACATTCACTGGAAAAAAACAAAGGTTAGAGTGAAATTATAGTTAGGTATCGTAATAATATCTTACTTTTCGGTCAAAAAAACTAAAACATTCACTGAAAAACAATTACCAAACCAAAGGTTAAATTGACATCATTGTTTATAGTGTCACATGCTAAAGAAAGGTTGAGAAGGAATAGTGTGGTAAATCCATTAAAATCATGTGGGTTCTTGAGTTTATCCCATATGCAAATAATTTTAGATTCAGCTGTTCCTTAACGTCTGAATCCTCCATGGTTGTTGGGTTGTCTGAGAAGTGTTTGCCTAGTTAAATTAAGCTAGAGTTTACCTCTGAATTATCCTTTGGATACTAGTCTGGTGTATGCTGAGCATGATTGGTCAAGCTTCTGCTTCATTAGGATCAATGTAGAGTAAGACATTTTCAGGTCATTGAAAGGGAGGAACTGATCATTGTTCTCACAGGAATGGCCACAGCGAATTCTGGAATGATGATTTAGAAAATATTTGGAAGCTACGGATCTGCTGGCAATTCTGTGATATTCAAACTTCTGTTTATCTTGCTGGTTTCTATTTTCATTAGCAATTTGAAGGAGCAGAGCTTACATTGCGTAGGGGAGACACCCTGCTTTGGCAATGGGATACAGTTATTGCTGGTTATTGCGGGAAAGTGTGATTCAAGGTTATCAGCATTTCAACTACATGTTTTGCCAAGGTTTTGCAGGGTTTGAGTCTGTTTCACAGCGATTGAAGTGGAAGCTGGATTATGGAATTTAGAGACTATTTTGAAGAGCTCTTTGGTTGAGAATGTAGCTTCTAGATTTTAGAAAAGATGCAGGATTTCTAGGCTTTCTTGGAAGATGCCTTGTAGATTCTGTGATACCCTGGAAAATGCTTTTTATTATTTATCCATGTTTTTTACCATTGTCCGTCAAGGCATCTAGTTTCAGTTTTTGAAAGTTTAACATCCAACATGACTCAAGCCACCTTCCTTTTTTGGCACTGTAAATGTGTAGGTTGAGAGGAACCACTGTAGCAAAAGCCCCAGTTATCCATTGAAGGAGCCGCCTTATGGTCACTGCTAGCTGCAGGGACATAGTAAAGCAGAGTTTTACTTGCAAGATGTTTAGTTCAAAAATCATCCAGGATATTGCTGATGCAGTTATGATGCAGTGATCATTTTAGATAGCGGACTTGTATCTTGTGACTGAGATTAGCCCTCTTGGGTGAATGTGGCATCAAGGGTGTAGTCTGCCAAATGTATGAGCTCTTATTATATGATGATGGTCTAGTGCTTCAAGGTCAATGAGTAGGCATGAGGTTTGGTATAGTGTCAGTTTGTCAAACCAGTTGTGGAGATCTCCTAGGGCAGAGCACCGTGGATGATTTAATGTAATATTGGATTCTGAGTCCAAGAAAGCATCTGCAAATGCTGTGTTGTGTGAGAGAGATTGAGAAGAGGAGGTGGGGAAAGTTGAAGACCAGCGAGTAAAGATTTGCTTTCTGAGAAAGTAGTTGTTAGTGCTGGAAGTTGGTAAGATGATATTAGATCCCTAGACCTCCACCCCTCTTCCTATTTAGGCAGTTTCTAAACATGGTAAGGTATTGCCCATTGTTCTATAGATCCTGTATCATCTTGTAGGCAGGTGATGGAAGAACCAGAAGACGTCAACAACAACCAGGATTGACCAACGGGATAACATTGTCATGAAGCAACAAGACTTGTACATTTTCTTTCTACCAGGTGAAGAGTATGACTACCACCAAAATCATCTCTAGTATGAAAAAGGTTGAGAACCACATCCACGTCAACAGAACTTTATACCCTTGTTGATGGTCCAATTCCTTGGCAGACTTTCTCAGCTTTATCAAAGGTTTGTTACAGGACTTCAACAGATTCCTTCCTCTGGGTCATTACTATGCACCTACTCCCATCCCACCGCAAGGGCACTTCAGGCTCTGCAGACTCCATATCCATGTGTAGCAGTTCACTGCCTACAGCAACCTGTTGCTCATCTGCCTCAAGAGTAAGGTCTTGCTCCAGGAGCAGTGAAGCCATGCAAACTCTCCAGAAACTCCAAGAACACACCCAACTTTTGCAACGAGTAAGACGAAGGCAATGACACTAATACAGACAAAGAGGATAAAGAGGATGACAACTAGCAAAAAGACCTCTGATCTGAAAGGAAGGCTTATATTAGCCCAGATGACAGGCAGATGGAAGTTCTGCTAAGGGGCGCCCTTCAGACGCCTATCAGACAGTATTACAAGGCTGCACAGCCTTATGGTCAGAACAGCCACGAAGTTTAGTTTTCCAGTGGCTTCTGCTCATTATAACTTTATGGACAAATCCCGCAAGACCATTAAATCTATACCCACTTTAGACATCCCTGGAAAGAGGACCTGGGGTGCTTAAAGAACCTCATCACTGGGTCCACGAGAATTGCCTAGTTTGATAAAAGTTAGAGAAATTGTTTTTTCAACAGGATGCCTCCTTAACCAAGTGAAGAGCGTGATGTTGATGCTCAAAGAAGGAAAAGACTGAATACCATAGGCAAAAGAGCACATGGATTCACTTCTACTTCTGTCATTGTGTCAATGCCACTGTTATCCTGTGAAGATATAGCGCAGTTCTCGGATACGTTGCTTGAAGCCACACCCAGGCTACAATCATCCTTAAATAAGGCAAATACATTTTGTACACCCACATTGATGTTTCTATGGACACTTCTAACAGCACCTTCCAAGCGATGGCCAATGAAAAAGTCACGCACAGTTATGGCCGACCTTGTTTTAGCCAGAGGCAGTATCAAGGATTCTGGTCAGGCCACTTGATGGACAGATCCTGTTCGGCAAACACATAGAGGAATCTCTGCAAAACATAAAAATGGAAACTGCAATATAGCAACATCATGCAGGACCTTTCAATCATACCAACCCTCCTCATCCTATGGATGGCAGAACTGCGGGCAAAGGAATGGCCACCAGCATTCCTCAAGCAATATTCAATCCCACAGACATGGGATGGACAAGCACTGAGATATTCTGCAAGCTCCTAAATCTAGTGTCTGTTCTGGTTAATAACATACAGAACTATCCACCCACTGAGGCATCATGGCTTGGTTCATGGACTGATGTCACAGTAATGGGTCGACAAATGCACTACTGCACCGACCCTCACCAGGCATTCATCTGTCAGTGCTGACGTATTCACAGGTCTTTCATAATACATTTCTGTACTGCCTGCTTTATGCATTGATATGCAAATACTGAGACGTTTCCGATCTCTCACATTGATCCTACACATTGACTTCAACATGCATGGATAAATAACTTTTGAGTAATTTTAAGAGCTTTATAATGCACATTTATTATGACCTGAAACATGCACAGATATCCCTCCACTGAGACATGAAGAGTTCACACATTCCAGTACTAAGGCCTTCCCAGGCTCTACCTGCACGGTGCACTGATATCCCAATACCGATAGAGCATGGTGAGCTTGTAGTACCTTTGGTCGGTTGTACCCATGTGCAGGGAAGAGTGTAATCTTCCGATCGTCTCTGAAGACCTGGCTCTCTGGCTAATCAACTGGACCTTGTCAGTGCCTGGATACTCTCATGGGAGACACGAAGCTGTCTACAAATCTACTGATTGATTGATGTTAAAAGAGGAATCCAAGTAGGATAGTCTAAAGTGATTGAGAGTCCATTATAGAGATCTGTGTGGACAAGGCAGATCACAGACTCCAACAAACATTGGCAATGCTAATAGGCCTGGCTTTAAAGGAATGTTGTATGGTAATGTGAAGCATTACTAGTAAGTAGCAGGGGAATGAATATGTATTTGTGTGGAAGCAAAACACTATAGAATAACATTGGTGTGGGTTAAAAGGTCATATAACAGTTGCACTGTCAAGCCAGGCCCAGATATCCATGTAGGTTTAATGACTTCCCTCCTCCCATCTGGTGCCTCTTGTATAGATGTTCCTCTAATTTATAGGTATCTGTCTCTAATCTTTGTTGGACGTGTGTGTGTGTGAGTGTGTGTGTGGTGTGTGCACACGTGTGTGTGTGTGTGTAGGGGGCATGTATAATCCATGCTGTGAGGACAGGAGTGGTCCTCATAGTGTGGGTAAACCCTGACAGAACCAAATGCTATCTTAGTGATGACCGGAGCGTTGTGAGGACCGGAGAGTTGTGAGGACCGGTCCCAGTAGTGTGTTTAGGTACTTTCGAGTGAGTGCATCAAAAAACTAAAAGTGCAGTTATATTTGCCTTGCTCCACTTTATAACCTTCCCTACTATCAAAGCCCGCATGGAGCTAGAATAGTAAATGCACACTTCATTACAGTCAATGGTGTGTTTGTGTCAAGGTCGACAAAATGAGTGCATCTGACTGTTGTAATCTGTTGCAATATTAACAGCGGTTTATATGTTTAGGAGGCAGCACCACTCCACTCAATGAGTATGAAACATGCATATACATTATCTGCTACACTTCCAATGAAAAATGTGTGGCGTGCTGCTATGTATTGTGTTGTGCTCTCTCCCCATTATTGAAAAAAACACAGAATAGGCAATACCTGTAGGTAAATCATTCACCTTTGCTTCTCTTTCCGCTAAACAAAGATATTTAAGCATTAGGCGCCTCAACCTTTAGCTAGCCAATTACAAGAAAACATACAACAAAATGTCTACCCTCAAAGCAGACATATTGAGAGCCCTAATTGGAAGGGATCGTCTGGTGAATGATGTCGCAATAGTTCTCAAAACCCAAACAGGCGCCATCAAACAGGCACATTCTAGAACACATGTTGTTGGTGAATTTTAGAGATGAAGCCCCCTTTTCATGGAAATATTTACTTTTGAGCCCTCAGGAGAAGTGAGAATGGGCGGGCTAACTCAACTCCTAGGTTTCTGGGATCTGGAACAGCAGGGGCTTCAAGTTTCTAGTATGGTCCATAAAACAGTGCAGGAGACTTTGCCCCAGCACTTGGGTGTGGAGGTGAGCGGCAGCCCCTCGTTTTGTTTGTCACTTCTACCTTGGTGCCAAGCAGCTGGCATTAGAGTCATAATAATCATGTTATCCTGCTTTCTGTCATAAGAGTGAGACCGATATTTGTCGGAGAATGCAGTGTGGAATCGAACTAACGTCTATTACAGGATCACTCCAGTCCCCGGGTATTAAGCATATTATATAATTTAACTGTAAAACTCAACCGGAGTGTTAGTAATAGTTATATTTGTTCACTAGGTTTTGCCTACAGACAGCTTGTAGCTGTCTCTTGTCCAAGACATAGCCAAATACTTACAGTGGCTTTGGACCAGCCCAATGCTTACCATTGGCTGGCTTTCTTGCCAATCTCATTTCCTTGCATTTTATACTATAGCTTTCCTCTCTTTTCTTGTGTTTGTCCCTCCCCTGGAGAATAGCTACTTCACCATCCATTTGACTGGATGGCTTGTGTCGTTCCACTGCAGCACACTAGGAAGCTCCTTTTTTCTTTGTTTCAGTACTCCATGAATGTGAATGCATTTTCTTGCTCTCTTCTCAATTTCTTTTGAACTCAGCACATCGTAGGGATACATGTGTTCTTAGGATCTCACCTTTGTGCCAGCTTTCTGCTCACATCCACAAGCCTCCTCCCTGCTCATTGTGTTGCCACCATCCCCTAAACATGATCCATTGCTTCACCGACCCAAGGTCCCACTAGGGTTTTTTATTTAAACAATCCACCCTCTACCCAGCTCCCCTGCTGCGCCTACTCCCCTCCCAAGTGCTTACTTTGCTCCCTCCACTGTTGCTCCCTGTCCCCCCACACATCGTTGAGTTCTTTATTTTTCTTTGTTAGAGGGCCAAGCAGGTCCAATATGCTTTTGGGTTACACCTTACTTTAAAAAAAATGCACTTTTGGGCACTAGTGATATTTTTAGGTCTCGCCTACCCAGCGCGCATGCGCTGCATAGGAGAGGACCTTTTGGAATCGATCAGCTTTTTGGCCAAAAACGTGCACGTTTTGCATTGCTTTCTATTGCAACGCGTGCACGTTTGGCGTTTCCCTTGCGGGATCGAGCTTTGGCGACATCTGTTTGTAATTATCTTGCAAACAGATGGTGCCCCTGCTCGCTCCCGCAAGGGAAACGCTGTGTGTGTCTGGGATGCAGGCCGTGTCAGTTGCCTTTTAATTTGATGTCACGCCGCACGCTCCCTGGAAGCAGTAATACGTTTTTTTTTCTGAGCAAGAATAAAATGCCTTTAGAAACCAATACTTTGTTTTGTTATAACCCTACCCTTCATTGGCTTTTTTCACGCTCCGTACTGGCTAGGTTAACTTGGTAAAACATAATGTACAACAGATAGTGAGGGTACTTTGTCAGCATGTAGGCGTTGCCTCTGTTTGTAATTGAACGTAAACAGCAACCTGCGCACCACCCATCTGTGTGTACCGTGGGGTCAGTGCTGAATGCCTGTGTCAGATTTCACCTGCGACTAGAAGCGCTGCTCCAGTCTTCTCCCCACAGCCTGGGAGCGAGGGCTGAAGTTGTGCTGCATGGGTTAGATGAGACACCGTCTCCCGCTCTGCAGAGAAGCCGAGAGGATTACATTTTGAATCAGAAAGCCAAGCTTGCACAGATTAATTCCGGCAGGACGGCTTGTGTTTACTTTGGAATTTAGCCCCTGCAGGAAGGTGCAGTAAACCCCTGGGGACCGGGGGTGGGGATAATTTCACTATGAGCATTTCTCGTGGGGTGCGGTTTTGTTTACAGAGACCTTTCCAAACTATCCCAAAGGCACCGTGTTTATTGACCCCCTTCGGCAGGTCAGTGCATGTTGAGCACTGGATAATTAGTGTGACAGTGCAGTGAGGTGGGTGTTCACCGTTTCACCCTGCAGCTTCTCTCTGGTCTGCACGTTGATGCTGGCACCAGGCGCTAGTGCAGCCTGACAGACAGGTAGAGTTCAGCATCAGGGGGTATTTCTGGCATTGCTTTGTCTCGCATTTGTTGGCATGGACCTTATGTGGATGGAAGTGTGCTACCGCCTGATACTTTCTGTGCACTCCTCGTCTAGAAAGATGCCAGAGGATGCACATCACAGTAGAGGAATGTGAGGCTAAACTTAACACTGTATGAACTGTTAGCTATAAATATGTTTAAAGTGCTGGCACCGCAGGGTGCTCGATGTTTGTTCCACGTCCAAAATGTGGGAGGCTGGCGGTGAAGTGGATACCTGGCTTAGATCGTATTATTTATCATGCAGGAGCCTGTTGCGAATTGTCACAGGGCCCCGTTTTTCTAGAAGCCAGACTTCAAGGGCAGAAGTATGTGAGCTTAATTGGTTTGTTACTTGGTTATAAGCTTCATCCTTCTCGTCATATTCCTTACATCATGTGGTGGGCCATGATAAACATCATGATGTAAGTAAGGAGTGAGGAAGTGGCCCCAGAAAATAGCAGATCTTGCTAAGTCTATAGTGAGCAAGAATGTCCAGAGTCGAAGTTGCTGCCAAGTATGGCAACCAAAGACATATTGGTTTCAGAAAACAGCCACTGTTCTTCATACTCTGATGACATGCTTGGGAAATATCAGTGTCTTTCTAACTTTTCATGACATTTCGAGCCAAGTCTTGACATTTACCAGGAAATTTCAATAATTACGGAGTGACCTCTTAAATCCTAGGTAAATGCACGTATTACAATACAAACACTTTTACTGGTACTAATAAGAGAACAACTACTTTCTGCGCCAGTCCTTTGGCTTCCGAAATTACTTAAAGCGTTTGCACCAGTGCAGCAACAGACGAAACAAATTGATAAACATTGCAAAAAATACACCAGGAGGATATGGCTTTGGAAAATATGTTACATATTTAAAACATTTTATAGAGAAAACTTGGTCTTTGAATAATTTTGGTTAAAACCGTGATGCTTTGGACGAAATTGGTGTGCTTCATGTGTAACCTTTGTGCTTAACTTTAGTTTGAAACAGTTCTGTTTTCGTAATTTGCTGCTTACACGAGCAGCAAAGGTAATTTGCTTTATTTTTGCGCTTGTGCAGAACTTTATGTAGCTTGTTAGTGCTGGTTTCCCCACAAAGGGCCAGGCATAAAATTACATGAAAGTTAGTTCTAAACGGCTTTTGACAATTATATGCTTTTTTCTGAGAACTTTCAATTTTGTTAGGTTAGGGGAGTGGCACAAGCAGAGGAGACACACTGGGTATGGAGCTTATGGAGGAGTAACACCCCAATTAGAATGTGGGCCTCCAGGTTTCAGATATTTGTTTTATGTTTTTTTTGCAGTCTTATGTAGCACACATGTAGGTCAAGGGCATTAGAGCAATTGACATGAGCACCAGGTAACAATACATAAGGTCATGTTATTTATTTTTTGTGTTTTGTGACTAGTGGGATTAAATGTATTGCCCATAGGATATTGAGCCAGAGCCAGGTCTCAAACTAGCTCCAACAAATACAATAACTATTGTAATAGTAAAAAAACATTGCAATTTACAATGCCAATAGCTTCAACTCCAACAAATGCGAGACCTATTGCATTTCCAATGCTTGTTTACATTTACTGCTGTGGTCCGCCTTCATGTCACTTTGCGCTCGCGCGATGACTCATGCATTTGTGTTTGTCATCACGCTTTCGTTCTTTTGCCCATACTGTTCCACATCAGCAAGCAAGATTGTTTTGTCTTTTTGAAAGGGCGGAACAGCTTTGGAAAATTCATAGGCTAAGCCAATAGGTCGGGTTATGCCATTGAAAGGTGGGACGAATTTGCTTTGCCAATGCTTGCTGCTCTCTGCTGTGCCTTGCTATCTCTTCCATGACGTGTTTCAGCTCTATTCAGGGTGATGTTTGTAGATTCTATTTGCACTGGTGGCGCGAGCCAGAAAATGCCTCCGAGTGCTATTGTGACGTACGCAAACAACAACTGTAAGTAAAATAATACAACCATGCGAGAACTATGCAGTGTGTTGTGTTGAGAATACTATTTGTACCCTAATTTGATTTGCTTATTTGCAAACAAATCTGTGTCCAGTCTCTTTTTAGAGAAGATGAGGTGTAAGTTATTTTTAAAATTAGATTTTATCTCGAGTTTTATCAACAACAATCTTTGAAAACGTGTATTTGTTTCTAAACAATCAAATGCTTTACACCTAGTCCAACAAGGAGAAGATCCTTAGCTGAATTAACAAAGTTTCTACACAAATTCGACAAAATTATGAAATTGTGAACAATTTCTCTATTTGTATTGAGAAACAGACAGAGGAACAAAGTCCACGTGTTTGGGGCACAACACGCCCATCGACACACGCCCAGGAATATATCTAAATTGTACACGTTTTTTCACACACAAGCAAATAGCAGAACTGCTTTATAATCACGACAACTTCCAGGAACAAAAGTACTACCAAACTCAAAGGAGGACAGTACACCAAGTGCTACTACCAAACTCAAAGGAGTACAGTACACCAAGTGCTACTACCAAACTCAAAGGAGTACAGTAGACCAAGTGCTACTACCAAACTCAAAGGAGGACAGTAGACCAAGTGCTACTACCAAACTCAAAGGAGGACAGTACACCAAGTGCTACTACCAAACTCAAAGGAGGACAGTAGACCAAGTGCTACTACCAAACTCAAAGGAGGACAGTACACCAAGTGCTACTACCAAACTCAAAGGAGTACAGTACACCAAGTGCTACTACCAAACTCAAAGGAGTACAGTACACCAAGTGCTACTACCAAACTCAAAGGAGTACAGTACACCAAGTGCTACTACCAAACTCAAAGGAGGACAGTAGACCAAGTGCTACTACCAAACTCAAAGGAGTACAGTACACCAAGTGCTACTACCAAACTCAAAGGAGTACAGTACACCAAGTGCTACTACCAAACTCAAAGGAGTACAGTAGACCAAGTGCTACTACCAAACTCAAAGGAGGACAGTACACCAAGTGCTACTACCAAACTCAAAGGAGGACAGTAGACCAAGTGCTACTACCAAACTCAAAGGAGTACAGTACACCAAGTGCTACTACCAAACTCAAAGGAGTACAGTACACCAAGTGCTACTACCAAACTCAAAGGAGTACAGTACACCAAGTGCTACTACCAAACTCAAAGGAGGACAGTAGACCAAGTGCTACTACCAAACTCAAAGGAGTACAGTACACCAAGTGCTACTACCAAACTCAAAGGAGGACAGTACACCAAGTGCTACTACCAAACTCAAAGGAGGACAGTAGACCAAGTGCTACTACCAAACTCAAAGGAGGACAGTACACCAAGTGCTACTACCAAACTCAAAGGAGTACAGTAGACCAAGTGCTACTACCAAACTCAAAGGAGGACAGTACACCAAGTGCTACTACCAAACTCAAAGGAGTACAGTAGACCAAGTGCTACTACCAAACTCAAAGGAGGACAGTACACCAAGTGCTACTACCAAACTCAAAGGAGTACAGTACACCAAGTGCTACTACCAAACTCAAAGATATACAGTACACCAAGTGCTACTACCAAACTCAAAGGAGGACAGTACACCAAGTGCTACTACCAAACTCAAAGATATACAGTACACCAAGTGCTACTACCAAACTGTCACACAGACCGCAAATTGCTCCAAATAAAAAGTCACAGAGAGATTAATCATTTCATGCATGTGGTGCAACTTTCAGAAATATCGAAATGATGGGGAATTTATTTAATAGGTACTTCAATATAAGGGTACCGTAATGTTCTATGTCTCCGACACACTGCATTACATCATGATAACCGGACCTCGGTGACCATCAGGCCCAACATGCAACACTTCCCACGTAGGGTCAAAACAAAGACAGCATCCCTCCAGCCACACTCACTACACGGTGTAGCGTGCTACTCATGTAGGCAAGTGCTTCAGCGCTGCACATAAGGGAAGTTAGTGCTATGTAAGTGTTGCAATACTAATACTATAAAGTACGTTTTCCAGTTATGTGGTTGTCTTTCACAAAACAGAGTAGACGGGCGCTTTAAATCAGTTGTTCAAGGGTGGTTAGAGTGCCTAACATTTATTACCCATTTCTAAGTTTATAAGCATTGCTGACAATTTGTGAGTTGCCCCAATGTGTGGTTCACTCACTTCTACTCTTCCTTGCCACATCCCCAAGGTAGTTCAACCAAACCACCCTATTCATGTGTGCACAATGGCCCTAGGGGTGGGCAGAATTGCTCAACGAGAGGTTGCAGCGAGCGCCTTCAGCATATCCTGGAAAGGATTTCGCCTTCTCTCCATTCTCGCGACCTGTTCTGTGCACTTCTTTCCACAACTGTTTCCATTTTTCATGTTACTATACAAGTAAATGTGGTGTTTTATTGTCTATGATACTTAAAAGTCAGGAGGCGGAAAGCAAATATAAAGAATCATTGGCAAAGTCAATAGGTCTGGCTATAATTTGCTAGAGCATGTAAACACAGGCATATGTAAATGCACCCGCCACAGGTAGCATGCACTAATGATGTTTGTCACATTAAAGTCTGTGCTATTGGCAGAAAAGTGTTGCTGTCAGTAAGGAAAGCATAGAGGTGTAAAGGGACTTCATGTGACGAACAGAGTGAGGGGTGAGAGTACTTTTCAAATGTACAGTAGTCCATCATACATTCCAATGGAGGCGCTTCCTAGCGATGGGACTGACACAACTATAGTCAATAACATGAGATGAAAAAGAAATACTCCTTTGGGCGGAGCTAAAGCCCGCTCTGTGTACATTTGAAGTAATTGGTAACAATAGGTGTAAAAGACATCTCTGCTGTCAGGCTAGACCTTCCAAAGGAAAATGAACCATTGGTGCTAATTCAATCTCCAGATTCACTGGGCACCCTTATCTGCTGCACCCTTTCAGGTTGTGGTACACAGTTATTTTATAAGCAGCATTTCCTCTCAAGAAACCAGTTCTACATCCGGTGGAGCGATGTTCTTTGTAAGCAACATTCAGGACACGCCATTTTGGCATTCAGCATTTTTGTCAATAATATTCTGACTTCTAACCGCACACTGTCATCGGTCTCTCTCTCTTTTTCCTGCCGTGCCAACACAAAATGAGATAAACAACCTTCTCTGGCAATCTGGAAGGAAGGAGGGAGAGAGAGAGAGAGACGAGCTGGGCTGCACTGCTGCAAAATCATGTTTCTCGCAATCTCTGGGCTGCACTGCTGCACAATGATGTTTCTCGCAATCTCTGGGCTGCACTGCTGCACAATGATGTTTCTCTCAATCTCTGGGCTGCACTGCTGCACAATGATGTTTCTCTCAATCTCTGGCCTGCACTGCTGCACAATGATGTTTCTCTGAATATCTGGGCTGCACTGCTGCACAATGATGTTTCCCTCAATCTCTGGGCTGCACTGCTGCAGAATGATGTTTCTCTGAATATCTGGGATGCACTGCTGCACAATGATGTTTCTCTGAATATCTGAGCTGCACTGCTGCACAATGATGTTTCTCCCAATATCTGGGCTGCACTGCTGCACAATGATGTTTCTCTGAATATCTGGGCTTCACTGCTGCACAATGATGTTTTTCCCAATATCTGGGCTGCACTGCGGCACAATGATGTTTCTCTGAATATCTGGGATGCACTGCTGCCCAATGATGTTTCTCTCAATCTCTGGGCTGCACTGCTGCACAATGATGTTTCTCTCAATCTCTGGGCTGCACTGCTGCACAATGATGTTTCTCCCAATATCTGGGCTGCACTGCTGCACAATGATGTTTCTCTGAATATCTGGGCTTCACTGCTGCACAATGATGTTTTTCCCAATATCTGGGCTGCACTGCTGCACAATGATGTTTCTCTGAATATCTGGGATGCACTGCTGCCCAATGATGTTTCTCTCAATCTCTGGGCTGCACTGCTGCACAATGATGTTTCTCTCAATCTCTGGGCTGCACTGCTGCACAATGATGTTTCTCTCAATCTCTGGCCTGCACTGCTGCACAATGATGTTTCTATGAATATCTGGGCTGCACTGCTGCACAATGATGTTTCTCTCAATCTCTGGGCTGCACTGCTGCACAATGATGTTTCTCTCAATATCTGGGCTGCACTGCTGCACAATAATGTTTCTCTCAATCTCTGGCCTGCACTGCTGCACAATGATGTTTCTCCCAATATCTGGGATGTACTGCTGCACAATGATGTTTCTCTCAATATCTGGGCTGCACTGCTGCACAATGATGTTTCTCTCATTATCTGGGATGCACTGCTGCCAATTGATTTTTCTCTGAATATCTGGGCTGCACTGCTGCACAATGATGTTTCTCTCAATATCTGGGATGCACTGCTACACAATGATGTGTCTCCCAATATCTGGGCTGCACTGCTGCACAATGATGTTTCTCCCAATATCTGGGCTGCACTGCTGCACAATGATGTTTCTCTCAATATCTGGGCTGTACTGCTGCACAATGATGTTTCTCTCAATATCTGGGCTGCACTGCTGCACAATTATGTTTCTCTGAATATCTGGGATGTACTGCTACACAATGATGTTTCTCTCAATATCTGGGCTGCACTGCTGCACAATGATGTTTCTCTGAATATCTGGGCTGCACTGCTGCCAATTGATTTTTATCTGAATATCTGGGCTGCACTGCTGCACAATGATGTTTCTCTCAATATCTGGGATGCACTGCTACACAATGATGTTTCTCTCAATTTCTGGCCTGCACTGCTGCACAATGATGTTTCTCCCAATATCTGGGATGCACTGCTGCACAATGATGTTTCTCTCAATATCTGGGCTGCACTGCTGCACAATGATGTTTCTCTCAATCTCTGGCCTGCACTGCTGCACAATGATGTTTCTCCCAATATCTGGGATGCACTGCTGCACAATGATGTTTCTCTCAATATCTGGGCTGCACTGCTGCACAATGATGTTTCTCTCAATATCTGGGCTGCACTGCTGCACAATGATGTTTCTCTCAATATCTGGGCTGCACTGCTGCACAATTATGTTTCTCTGAATATCTGGGATGTACTGCTACACAATGATGTTTCTCTCAATATCTGGGCTGCACTGCTGCACAATTATGTTTCTCTGAATATCTGGGATGCACTGCTGCACAATGATGTTTCTCTGAATATCTGGGCTGCACTGCTGCACATTGATGTTTCTCTGAATATCTGGGATGCACTGCTGCACAATGATGTTTCTCTGAATATCTGGGATGCACTGCTGCACAATGATGTTTCTCCCAATATCTGGGCTGCTCTGCTGCACAATGATGTTTCTCTCAATATCTTGTAGGTTGCATTACTACAACCGCAAAGGGTCTTGGTACCGAAGCATGAACTGCAGCCTCTAAACATGGCCAGTGCCATCTGTTTGTATGCCTTGTACGTTTGGATCTTTTTATCTATTCATGTGGATTCTTTTTGTCGTTCCATTTTCCTGGCCCCCTCTCATCCCACTGACTATTCTGTGTACAGATGTGGAACCGCGAGTCCTCCTTGATATTGCCCATCCGTGTCCTTCAAGGGCTCCTGCCTCTTGGGAACAGCATGGTATGTACCTAGCGATCTGTTTCATCTTGCACTGTGTTTTTTTGTACAGTATTTCTGTTTCACATATGGTACCGTACGTTCCCCATCCCCCCTTCCCCTATAAACTGTTTTGTTTTGATCTTCCAATAAAGAATCGTGAAACAGAGGCTGAGCCGGGTTCGATCATGGTACCCATTTTAGCCAAAACATAAGCTTCAGGAAACTGGCCCTTGCTCTCTTTCTGCAGTCTTTAAATTCATTTTAAACAAGATCTTAACTTTTTCAGGTTTGACTGAAAAACAGACACGGGGGAGACTTGGAGGACCCCAGGAGAAGGGGACAGAGCTCCTGAGTAAGTCCCAGAGACCACCTGCTTGAGAATTCAATATAGACCTGAGTGACGTCAAGATCCTCTGGTCTGAAAGCTTTTCTGTGGCGTTGTAAAATCATTGTTAGGTTTCAAAAGGGGTTCCAGCATGGCAGGAGGATCAACCTTGCAGATGACTGCTTCGCCACTAGGGTTTCTTGTGAGTGTTTGAGCCTAGGGTTCCCCCTTCTAAACGGTTCCCTTAGTGCCTCAAATTGGGGAATGCGCACTTCAGACCATTGCTGGTAGTATGTGCGGATACCTGAACTTGCTGCACCATTTATACCTCTATCGCTGCTTCCACTGCTGCAGCCTGTGCTGAGCCTGTTCAATGCATATGAGGGAAGCTTATACTGCACGTGAGAAAGCTTGCACTGCTGCGGTCTTGCTGTGCCTTTTCAGTGCATGTGAGGGAAGCTTGTACTGCATGTGAGAAAGCTTGCACTGCTGTGGCCTCTGCTGTGCCTTTTGAGTGCTTGTGAGGGATGCTTGTACTGCTACGACCTGTGCTATGGATGTGCAGTGCACGTGAGGAAGCTTGCACTGCTGTGGCCTGTGCTGTGCTTGTTCAGGGCACGTGAGTGAACCTTGTACTGTTGCGGCCTGTGCTGTGCCTGTTTAGTGCATGTGAGGGAAGCTTGAACTGCTACGACCTGTGTGACGGATGTGTGTTGGACTGGAAAATGTGTTCTACCGACTCCTTGTAGCATTGTGCGAGTTAAGTTATCATTTGCGGCACCATTTTGTATTCAGCCCCCATTTTGTACTCAGATCGAAACCAAGCTTCTGTCTTACATTGCTTGCCTCAGCAGAAAGCTGCCTCGATTGTGTCTCTTTATTATTCAAGGTTGAGCTTCGCTGCACTAATGAATAGATTGTTCTGTCTTTGCATGCCTTTCCTAGTAGGTAGGCCTGCTCCCACTCTCAGAGAGGCGGGCACGGGCAGAGTAACCTTGAAACTAAGATAGCATGTACCCAGTCTCAGGATGGTAGCTCATCTTTCTGTACCACCTTTGTTCGTCAGCTCTGAGACTGGAAAATTCCAGTCTGGGCGGGTCTCTAGGGATGCTGGAAATGTATATCTGGTATTGCTATGTGGACGGGGGTCAGTCCCTCTGGCGCAATCTGAGGAGGCTGGTCAGACCGGACTCCGCTCAAGCGTATACTAATAAATAACTTTGGTTTGTATTCTCTACTGTCTGACCGACTCTTCATTTGTATGGAAGGCTGAGAGGTGGTCGTGAGTGACCCGGGTGGCCCTAATCGGGTCACTTCCTTCAGTTGGCGCCCGAACAGGGACCCCATCGGGCGAGTGACCCTTCCTTGCCTGCGGACTGGTGAGGAGGCCGGGGCCACGTCGGGTCGGACGGGCGGACCGGGGATCCCTGCACGAGAGAGTCTGGTACTCGCAGCTGACCGGGCGGTGCCTTGGCCAGTGGTCATCCTGGCTGGGGTCCTGAATGGCGAAATCCTTGGATCTGACCGTTTGGTCCGAAGAGTCGGCAGTGGAGAAAAAATTTGTTTGACCTGTGTGCACCAGGTGAGTTTGCTTTGGTTTTGTTTTGTGGCCATGGCGCCACTTTGGTTTGTGTTTGGTACGGTTTGAGGATCGTTTTGGACAAGCGCTTGAATTTGTTTGTTCTTTATGAACATGGTACCACTTTGATTTAGATTTGGTGAGGTCTGAGGACCAACTTTGGTAAGATATTTGCAAAAATCTGTTCGGCATAAATAGTGAACGTGTTTTTGTTTTAAAATGCCCTGCTTTAGCAAGCTATGCTGTGTGAGTCGCCGTTGTTGTTCTACTGATGCTCGATTGGAAGAGAGTCAGCCTGCCCCTCCGGAAGGCACTCCGAATTTTGAGATGTACGTTAAGCATGGCCTTGGCCCTATTATGTTTAGTACACTATGGTACAAATATACGAGGGACAATGCTGAGTTGCAATGGCCGTTGACAGGCACTTTTGACGAGCAGAAGCATAATTTCCTGCAGGATAAATTGTTTGCGAAACGAAGTAGGCAGTCAATGTTTGATTCCCTTAGAACATGGCAAAAGGAAGCTAAACAGAGACGAATGAAAGCAGAAAAGGAAGCCCGAAAGGGATGCATGCAGACAGTGACTCAGAAAGCTGTTGCGTATGATAAAGAGAAGACTGAGAAGGGGATAGAGTTTGCCGATAGGAAGTTTTTGGGGAGAGGAGTTGGCCTAACGGCTCGGGCGGTCGACCTCGAATCTGGGGAACTGGGTTCGAGTCTCGGCAATGACGCTGAACATCCTGTGATTCTGGGAAATTCACTTAATCTCCCGTGCCTAACAAAAATGAATGTGTCCTCCTGTAACGCAACTGGTGCTATGTAAAGCGCTCTGATACCCGATTCGGGTCAAGTTCGAGCTATATAAAACTCCGTTAAAAAAAAAAAGTTTTGATTGCAATGTGAAAAGTCTTATGTAGTTCGAGAAGAAAATGATACACCTCCATATGCCCCGCAGAGAATATACCCTGCCATGCCACAGCCTCAGTTGTCTGTCTCTTCTGCCCCTGCTGTTTCTGCTTTTTCCGCTACCGACCCAATTGCTTTGGCAGCCGCGCCTCCTGTCAGTTCTGTGGCTTCGCCTTCTGCGCCTGCGATAACTGCTAGTCTCCCTGCTACGCCTGTTGTGTCGATGTCTCACCTCTCTCCGGCCCTTACACCCACAACAGAGCCGTTAATGACATTGGTGCCCGCTCCCTCTGTTGCTACTCCTTCTCTTTTCCTTTATTCTCCAACAGTACTGGGTAACGGAACACCTGTATGTGGACAAGGGGACGGGGACTGGGCAATAGCTAGGGAACGACTGGGCGGATATTGATACGATCTGATGTGGACGATGAAGAGAAGAAGGTGGTGGCCAATCAGGCCACTCAGTGGGCTCGTCACCCCATTTACAGTGTGGAAGATGTGTGGAGTGTGATAAAATATTATGAGCTGTTTGTGCAGCAGCATGCCCTTAAGCACATGTCGGCTACACTGATTGGATTGTGGGAACAGTGTTTCAATGATGTAGCGCCCCCGATTATTTATGATATCAGAGACAATGTGTATGCTGCTGGTATGGTGCCTGGGGAGGTTTTTGGTAATGTTGCAACGTTGGTAGCTTACCGAAGTAGGCTGTTAGAGAAGAGCCCGAAGACAGGGTCCCAGTTTCCGATGAGGGAAGTCCACCCCATATATCACCCTGAGTTACCGGAGCTCCGAGATCAGCAGAATACTGTTGTTAGACCAAGGGTAGAGGCCCGTTTTCAAGAACAGTGGGTCTATACCCCATGGAAAAGGAGTGAGGTGTTATCCCTTAAGACTCAGTTGCCCGACCCCAGGAAAAATCCTACTGCATATTATGAGGAACTGACAGAAGCCGCTTCATCGACAGTGATGACACTCGCAGATATTGAAATGTTCTTTGGTTTACTGGTACCCGTTGATATTTGGAGGGAGGTACACACACAGGACCACGGTGCGGAATTGGGTGGTACATGGGAGCAGATTAAAGCATAGGATCAGGAGAGGAAGCCTTGTGAGAAGCCTAGGGCCGAGATACTAGCTTTGCCTGGCCGAATTATCTTGTATTCACTTATTCCACCAAGGAAGGTAGATTGGGACAGGTTAACGGCATATCGTCAGAAGAAAGATGAAAGTGTGTCTGATTTTTTCACACGGTTCGAGGGTGTGTTTTTGGACTTTAGTGGACAGGATTTGTCGGTGGAGGGGGGTGTCTGATTGTTCGTCAATAGGTTCGTTACAAACTTGCTCCCAGAGATCGCAGCCCGGTTGCAGGCTTCGGAGAGCACTTGGACAACATCCTCCCCTTCTGTGAGTTCAGTTCAGTTCAAATCAAAGTTTATTTGGACTAGATAGTCCTTAAACGTTAAAAATCTATATAAATACAACTCCTAAAATCACAGTTCTTAAATTAAAATATCATAAAATTCATATAATAAAATCATTTGACCTTCCATCGATCCGTAAACGTACACCATATTATATGGTAAAACAAACATTTCTGTTCTATTCACAATTAAGGATTTCTTTAACTTTTTGAATGAACTTCCCCATAGCACAAGCTATATCTAAACTACTCATTTCTGTTAAAAGATCTACTGCTTGTACCCTATTGTTAATACCATACTTTTTAAAAATTGGGCATAAGATCTCTTTCCGTATATCTAAAACCTTCTGACAATCCAATAATATATGTAAAGTATCACACGTTGTTCCCAGGGTACAGGCACAATTCCCCTTACTATCGATCATTGCTCTTTTTACCCCGTTGTTAGCATAGTAAGGGTTAACACCAATTCTTAGCCTTAGTAATTCTCTTCTTAACCAACAACAGTGTAACCTGTCGATATAGGGGAAGTGTTGTTCATTTTGCCACGAGGTAGCCATAAAAAGTACAGATTTTTTCCCCAGGAGGTAATCTTGGTCCTGGGCTCGAGAGATTTCTTTTCCCAGGGCCCTAAATTCCCTCTAGTGAACCTCAATTTGTAAAGTCAGGGGGCACAGCTTGAGCCGCATCATTCTACAAGCTTTAATAATGGTCTCTCTTATCCCTTTTGCCCACGTTAACTCGCTCTTCAATATCTCGTTTCTGCACCATTGCGAGATTTTGTATTCTTCGCCCGTTCTCAGGCGCTGCCAGAATCTTAATAGGGCCATACAAGCCGTTATACCCCATGAGGTGATTCCTATTTCTAGTCTCACTGCCTGGACCATTGAGGACATAGGTAATGATAATAAGTTTTTCAGGGTTTTTCCCTCCTCGGCATCCCATCCGTTTTTACCACTCAGATACAGCAGTTCAGCTCCATATAAGAATTGTGGTGGTACCATGGCGGAGTAAGCTTTTACAACCGGTCTATCCGACTTTACACCATAAACTCCATCGAATTTTTTTAGTCCACTAACCGAGGCTGATGTCCTCAGTTTTAATGCATTGAGATGGGTATGCCAGTTCAGACTTTTCTCAAACCACATCCCCAGGTACCTATATTCTTCTACCTTTTCCAACTTCGTGGAGCCTAAAAACCAGTTAAACCTAATTTTCCTTCTACTAAAACTTAAAATCTTTGTCTTATCCATGTTGACTACGAGTTTTTTAAGACCACAGTATTCGTTGAACCTGTTCATCTTTCTTTGCAGGCCGATCTCTGTTTGGTCAATTATTACAAGATCATCCGCATATAGTAAACATGGAATATGTTTTGAATCTATCTTTGGACTAGCCCCCCTTTCATTGCCTAAGACTGAAGGTAAGTCTGCAATAAATAAGGAAAAAAGTAAGGGGGCCAATACGCACCCTGTCTCAATCCATTTCTAATTTGGATTTTCTGTGATAGGCTCCCCTCTATGTCCAAAATTATCTGCGCCCAATTGTTGGTGTGTAGTACTTGTATTAGCCTTAGCAGATCTCTTGGGATGCTATATCCAATCAACGTCTCCCACAGCGTCTCACGGTCCACTAGATCAAATGCTGCGCGGAAGTCCACGAAACAGCAGAACAGACTTCCTCTCTGCTCAATAGACGTCTGCGCAGTGGACCAGAGCGCAAAACAGTGGTCGACCGTTGAGTGCCCCTCTTTAAACCCCCCCTGTTCCGGGGGCACAACCTGATTTACTTCTGCCCAGTCCTTAAGTCTTTCCAAGATTATTTTGGCAAATACTTTTTCTCCTATGTCTAGAAGATTTATTAATCTGTAGTTCTTCGGGGCTTTTGTGGCTCTTTTTTTGTGGATGGGTCTTATGATTGCTCCTCTCCAGTTTTCTGGTATAATACCTGTATTAAGTATCCCCAAGAACATTTTTGAAAAGAACTCTGCCCACCACTCTGGCCTATTTTTTATAATCACTGCAGGGAGATTATCTGGGCCCGCGGCCCGGGTCAGGGTTAGGTTAGATATAATTTTTTTATTATTTCTGGGGGTAAAGTGTTCCTTAAATTCCTCCCTCACTCCAGGCCATGATATTGGTCTCAGTCTCTCTAATACTGGCCACTTTCCATATATTTCCCCCAGGTATCTCACCCAATCGTCTTCTGGTACTGCGCAATGCAAGGTTCCTCGTGTTTTGCCTGAGCTTTCTTGGACCAATTTCCAAAAGCCTTTCAAATCTTTAGATTCTATTGCAGCTAACAATTTTGCCCAGCAACTCTCTTTGTAGGTTCGTTTTTTATTCCTTATAATCATTTTATATTTTAACCTTAATTTCTGGAGGTTATGGAACAATTCTACATTATACTTTACCCTAAGTCTTCTTCCCCTTTGTCTAATACTTGCTTTTACCTTGCGACATTCTTCATCAAACCATGTCCTCACTTTGCTTTGGGTTCTGTTTTTCCTACCATCCCCAGGTTTACTAGCTTTGATTTTAACCCTTAGGCATTCCACCAGTTGTGTGATTGTATTTTCATACCAGGCATTATCATCCGTAATATTTTCTAGCGAACGGGTCTGCTGTACTGCAGTTAATTTTTTGATGTATTCCTCCGATATACGGGTTGTGAGCCGCCTAGGGTAGTCCACATGTACCTGAAGAACTATATCTCTTTGTTTTATCCTTACTCCATATATTTCGGTCTTCAGGGGATAGTGGTCACTACCTTCCACTCTTACCACCTCAAAGTGCTTAATTAGTTCAAAGTTCCAAGCATGTATAAACACATAATCAATTGGGCAGGGTTGCTGGCCTATCTTGAAAGTACGCTTTGACGGTCGATCTGCGTCCATTCTACCATTCACGCATACTAGGCCCATAGAGCCCAAAATCTGTCCTAGAGCCATATCTTGTGCCGACATGTCCCCCCTCGGAAATATGGCATCCTTTATATTATAGGAACTCAGCAAATCCTTACACCATGGATCAATCCTACAGGGATCCAATTTGTGATAGAAGTCACCCAGCACAAATAGTACATCTTTCTGGTAATTATCGGTTAAAGTTAACATATCTTCTTTTAGTTTTTCCAATTCTGCCTTATATTCATTCTCTTTCCCCTTCTGTATATACACATTGACAATAACTATACCTTCATCTCGCGGGGCGGGGTTCAACAACAACATCTACATCCTATTGTCCATTTGCATTTTATTTCCAAAAGTTCTACCTTTCTGGCAATTTTTGTAGAGATCAACGTCATTTGCTCTCCTGATGGTCTACCAAATTGTTTCTTACTCGCTACTTTCGTCTGTTGGACAAACCCTTCGATTGCTAGGGTTTCGTCGCACAGCCAGGTCTCCTGCAGACACACAACCTCGTTGCTCGCAATAACATCTTTGAAGCTTTCCTGATTCAGTATTCTATTGTATCCATTTATGTTCCAGGATAATATGGCCAGGCTGTGCGACGACCCTAACTCCTAATCGATCTCACTTAAGCACCCGTCTTCCTCATATACTGGTGATGCTAGGGCTCTATATCTATTTCCAGCTAGTATATCTTCTTCACCTCTCTCTATTTCCTTGCATCTTATGGTAATTTCGAGTTCTTCCTTATTGTCCCAGCAGGTATCGATCAACCTTACCTGTCTTAAACCCAGCCCTACATGGTTTCTAAGGAATGGCTTCCCATGCTTATTTTGCTCCAGCATTTCTACCCTTTTTACTAGTCTGATACCTTCCTTATGCAGCTCGTGTTCTGCTTTTACTAATGCAGACTTTACTAGCCCTGAGTGAAGGAGAACTTTTGTTACTTCGTTCCCTTTACTGTTTACTGTAAACCCTACTTCTCTAAGGTCCTCTGTGCCGATATTCCATAAGCTTGCACATTTAGATAGGGAGAAAAGCAGTTGTGAGCGGTTGAATGGGTTTAATTTCCTCACTTTTTTTCCCTCCTTTGCCCTGACCAATCGGCTCAAAGAATACCCACACGTCCTGTCTACAGTTTGCTGCTAAATCATATGGGCCCTCCTTTAAATCATCCTCCCTTCTTAACAGAAGTTCTGATTCCTTGCCTTTCCCCATTTGGCCTCTAAGGCTTCTAATTTCTCCTTGTGAACTCTTCTCCGTCCTCCTTTCCTTATCGCCCACTTCTTTTTCCACCGTATTTTTTCTAGTCCTATTTTTTCTACTCCTAGATTTTCCTATGCCTTTTTTTCTCCTCTCCCCTTCTTCTGAGTTACTGATAGATATTCCTTTTTCCGGGGTATTTTTCTTATTTGGGGCTGATATCACGTTCTTTATTAAGGTCTTATGCTCTTTTTCTACTACTTCCTTCCATCTCCCCTGCTTCCTTGAGGATTGGCCTTTTCTAGGAATATTCTTCCACCTCCTAGGGCGTGGAATACGCTGCTTAAAGCTCCTCCTTTCCCCCGTTTCTTTATGATCATTGGGTAACGAGATATATATATACACTATGCTTCTCCTTCTGTATTGGGGTATCCCTCATCACACCATCCTGCCGGGTCGCTACCCCCTCTTGTTGATCCCCGCCAACTGGCCTAACTATGGTGGGCATGAGGTCTTTAATTTGTTTCAACTCCCCTACCATGGTTTTAAACTGTTCCCTTTGGGTTTGTAAAATTTCATTGTTCATCACTGATACCTCTAACAGGCCTTGCAATGTTTTTTGTAGGATTAACATTACATCTAGCATTGAGGCACTTGATGACCCAGTGACCTCCAGACTATGCATAGATGGTCCCGAAATGTCATTTCCCATGTCCTGCGAAGTTTCCACTCTTTCCTTCTCATCCGAATGTTCCTTTGTGTGATTTTTATGCCCTTTGCTCTGCGCCTCACCATTTATGTCTGTCTCTTCATCCTCTTCCTCTGTTTCTTGGTCGATCGAAGGGGGAAAGAGTCTGGGTAATGAGGACAGCCTTGGGTCCAGGAATATCCCAGAGATATTAAAATGGGTTTGATTTGGGGAGACTAACACCAGGGATGCCAGGTTGACAGGTGTTAGCTGATTCTCGCCAGCACTCTGCTCTTTTTCTATCAATTCTTTTCCTTTGAAGTGTTTTCCCACAAAGTCTTTAATTGATTTTGAAACTGAGGATCCTCCTTTCGCCTCCCTGGCTTGGTTTTCACCGGGGTTATGCGCCAGGGTTGGTTATTCCTCTGTGCTGTTTTTTTGCGTCTAGTTGTGACTCCTTGGGCGCCTTTTACTTTTACTTTCTCTTTCTGGTTTGTGTCCATATCCTCTGCCCCTAATTCGTTGTTATCAGTTTTTTTAGAGGTTTTTAAGCCTTTCAGTGCTTTTGCTTTCCCCAGTGCCATCCCCTTATAAGTTCTTTTCACTTTTTCCTCTATTGTGGGTATCTGCCCTGCTGCTCCCTTGATTTTTCTTTGGCTCTTAAACAGAACACTTCCCGGGGCCCTTTTTTTTGGACCTGGGTTCCTTCTCCAAACCTGGGCTATTTCCCTTATTTTACTGCCCGCCTTCCCTTTACTTTCCTCTGTTCCACGGCCTTACGCTGCTTGCTCCACTGCTCTTCCAGGTGCAACACTGTGTTCCGCTGGACCTGTGCCTGTGCTCGCACCTGTTTTTCGCCACCTTGGGGCCCAGGGAGTCCAAACATGAACTCTGCACTAAAGGCCGTCGGGGCCATAGGGGGCCGGACCCCGACTTGGCTGTGACTGTGGCTGTGGTCCGTTTACTGCGAGGGCTCTCCGATGCTCCGATGCTCATAGAGGTAATGGTCCGATGCGCCGCGACTCGGCGTTCCTGTCAGTTTCCGCGTACAATCACGCAACGTCACGTGCTGATGCAGGGCGGAGCCGGGAGCCGATAGTGAGCGTAGCAAGCGTAGGCGGAACAGAGGGATCCGTAGCAAGCAAATAGTGATACTGCCCGAGCATGGCACAGTATTATGAACACAGGGAGAACGAGGAGAAAGAGAAGGTAGAAAAGAAGCACAAGGAGTTGAAGACGAAGGTGCTGTTGCAGCAGGCGTCTAGGGGAAATGGAAGGGGACGTGGAACTGGATCCCTGTAGATCAGTGCAGTCCTTATGTCACCGCGGATCTGCAAGGCTCAGTTAAGCAATTCTTGGTGGATACAGGTGCAATGAACAGCTCTGTTTCTTGTTCGCTGGTCCCCGGGGCAGCTCTGTCTGGCCAAAATAATGTTTCGGTAGAGTTTTCTGGTGTACCGGTCGTAAGCCCCATTTCCAAACCTCTTGCCTTGACTATCGGTCCTTTTACTGTGAATTCACCGTTCCTATTGACATCAAACTGTGGGGAAAATTTAATGGGCCTCGATTTATTAAAGAAGTTGCATGCGACCATTTACTGCTCCCCGGACGGTGTTCATATGACAATGGGTCCGAAGGTGGTCAGCTCTAAGCAGTGTCTGTCCAAAGATGCGCCCCTTGCTGCTGAATTTAAGGATGTGCCGCCCACTTTGTGGGCAACAGGTGATACGGATGTAGGACTGTTACAAATTCCCCCAATTTCCATTAAAGTTAAAGATAATGCCATTCTGCCTCGTATTCCCCAGTACAAAATTCCACAGGCGGGGGAGCGAGCTTTGCTGCGAATTATACAAGATTTGATTGAGTCAGGAGTGATTGAAGAGACAGCGGCGAATGTGTGTAATAGCCCTATTCTTCCTATTCTGAAAAAGGCATCTTCAGACTCCCCCGATGACCACCCAGATGTTTATCGTTTTGTGATTGATTTGCGCGCGGTTAATAAAATAGTGGTCCCTGACATTACTGCTCTTCTAACAATGATTCCTTCTTCTGCTAAATTTTTCTCTGTCATTGATTTGAAGAATGCGTTCTTTAGCATTCCTATCCATCCTGATAGCTGACATCTGTTCGGTTTTACCCTAGCTGGCAGGAGTTTTGGATTCTGTCGAGCTCCTCAGGGCTATACTTAGAGCCCTAGTATATATAGCCAAACCTTGAAAGCCCAATTGGACTCCCTTACACTTTCCCCAGGTAATGTATTGCTTCAGTACGTGGATGACATACTAATAGCTTCTGACACTGAACAGGGATGCAAAGACAGTACGGTTAAGTTGTTGCTGCATTTGGCTCATCATGGACATAAAGTGTCCCTTTCTAAATTTCAATACTGTCGACAGGAGGTCACCTATTTAGGTCACCTACTGTCGAAGGAGGGTAGGAGATTGACTCCGGAGCACATTAGTGTTATTGTAAAAATGCCTATCCCTACAACTCAGAGGGATGTGCGCGCTTTTATTGGCATCACTTCCTACTTTCGCCATTGGATCCCTAATTATTAATTACTAACCAAACCTCTGCTTACATTAACCACTAAAGATGTGCATGAACCTCTGCCTTGGACGCCTGAATGTCAGCAGTCTTTTGAGCAATTAAAAGTCGCGCTTTGCTCTGCACCTGTGCTTGGCACGCCTGACTATTTGAAGCCGTTCGTGTTGTACGTACACGAGACGGCTGGCTGTGCGCTCTCTGTTTTAACACAGGCCTTTGGAGGTAAGCAACGGCCGTGTGCTTATTTTTCTGCTTTGCTTGATCTAGTCGCCAGAGCCCTCCCGAGCTGCCTAAGAGCGGTTGCGGTAGTGGCCATCTCTATAAGGCAATCGGCTGGGCTCGTACTTGATACTGACCTCACAGTCATGGTGCCCCATGCTGTGGATACCCTATTGAATAAGACCAAGACACAGCACCTTACCAGTGCACGTCTGACCGGTTATGAGCTAACGCTCTTTGCCCCACATATCACAATTAAAAGATGTGCCACTCTGAACCCAGCCACGTTACTACCCCTCCCTTCCGAGAGTGAGGAAATTGACATCCATGATTGTATTTTTCGAACAGAAGAGACAAAGGGACGGGTAGACCTGACTGATGTTCCCTTATCTGACCCCCAAGGGGAACTATATGTCGATGGCTCTTGTTTCAAACTACCAGATGCCACCACCACTGCTGCGTATGCACTCACTACACAACATATGGTAGTTGAGACATCACGAGTCCCTTATCAGTCCGCCCAGGCAGCTGAACTGGTCGCCCTCATTAGGGCGTGTGAATTGAGCAAGGGACTGGCTGTTAATATTTATACTGACAGCCAGTATGCCTTCGGGGTCGCCCATAACTTTGGGCGACTCTGGGCAGAGAGAGTGTTCCTTACCTCTCATGGGACACGTATTCAGCATGGCCCCCTTATATATAGGCTTCTGTCCGCCTTGACACTTCCTAAGAAATTGGCCATAGTAAAGTGTAGTGCCCATAAGGCGATCATTGATGATGTGGGAAAGGGGAATGCATTTGCAGATCAGACAGCCAAGGAGACAGCTCGAACAAAGATGAAAAGGATGTTTGTAGCGGGTCCTGCCAGGTTGGTGCCCGAGGCCACTATGTTTGAGGATACACTAGACAATGTGAAAGAAATTCCGTGAGGCAACGGTTGAGGAGTTAGCAGTATGGCAGGAGAGCACAGCACGCTTAGATGAGGACGGGTGTTGGACGGATAAGTCAGGGAAACAGAGATGGATGTTAACAGATGCATATGTCCTCCCTGTAGTCACTATGGCGCACGGGCCAGCCCACATTAGAGCAAAAGGTATCTGTAAACTATTAGATCCTGTATGGCAGAACGACAATATTCCCAAGGTTGCTGCTCATCTAGTCAAGTACTGTATGGTGTGCCTGATGTATAATCCTGGAAAGGGCACCCCTGCACCCCCTGGTAATTTTGCACCCCCTCTTTTCCCTTTCGTGGTCCTTCAGATGGATTTCATCGAAATGGAACGAGTCAATAATCTGAAATATGTATTGGTGGTTATTTGTGCATTCAGTAAATGGGTTGAGGCTTACCCCACTAAAGAGAATACAGCCATGGCGACGGCGAAGGCACTTCTAAAGGAGTTCTTCCCTCGATTCGGTTTGCCCCGTTTGATTTGGAGTGACAACGGAAGCCACTTCGACTTAAAGGTTATCCAGTCGGTGTGTGATGGTTTGCACGTTAAGCAGAAATTCCATGCTGCAAACCAACCCCATTCAGCAGGTCTGGTTGAGAAGTACAACAGTACTCTCAAACTTAAATTGGCAAAGATTCAGGAGAGCACAGGATTGCAGTGGCCAGATGCTTTACCATTAGCTCTTTTGTCTACAAGAGCTACGGCTCACAGTAGGACAGAGTTGTCCCCGTACGAGGTCGTGTTTGGGCACCCGGCAAATGTCTGGGGTGTCCCGCGACCTCGACGGTTCTCCGAAATTGAATACACTTTGTTAGTGGATTATCTGTATGAGTTAACTAAAAGCTTGCGTTCTATTCACCAACAGATACACGAAACGTTACCACCAGCACCTGAGGGGCCAGGACATGATATTCGGCCTGGGGATTTCATACTGACCAGACACGACCAATGGGTGCTTGACGGAGTTGGCGATTCCGAAACTGAACAGGTGCCCCATTTTGTTCCCTTCTCGGATGCTCAGCTGACGTGGGCACAAACGGAGGAGGAAAATGATGCAGTGTTGAACGAGGCAGTGCCTCCTGAGATCAAGGCCACCCAGGAGCCCCAGCCATTGGCCCCTCTGTGTCTGAGCCCCATTTTGCAGACCCCTCTGTCCCTGGAGTAACTAGGTATAATCTACGCCCCCGACGGAGGAACAGTGCACCAAAGGAGAAGTCAGATTAGCAGGGATGGACTCGATAAGTCAGGCAACAGTAGCATAGGGAGAGAAGAGATTGGTGCACTGTTCGGACATTGAACAGGATTGATCGAGTGTGCTCCCCTAGGAAGGGGAGCACCTTATCCTGAGCGAGGTGGGATTCTTCAAGAGCTGGTCCGATAGCTCCACCGCTGGTGCTCAATAGCGCCAACGATTGATGAACAATAGGAGTCTACCAGCGAGGCTCTGACGGATGCTGGGAATATTTGCCCCTCTTTTGCCCCTTTGTTATTGGCTCCATTATATGTCCTTTCCTCTGGTTGCAATGTATCCATTTGGTCGGCCCATTAGGGAGGAGGAGCAGCCCTTTGTAGCCCCACGTTACGGGCAGAACACATCTGGTTGGTCTACAAGGAGTAAAATAGTTTTCATAGTAATTGTTCCGATTTCCCTGATAACAGTTCTTGGAATAGTATGGTTCTTAGAGGAGAAATATCCTGTGCACTCTTTGATTAGTACAACACCTGTTCCCCCTGAGCATATGTTTGTTACTTTAGCCCCCCATAAAGGGGAACACAGAAAAACATATGTTGACAATGTATTTTTGCAAACTCTCCATCAAGCCCATGATACATCTAATGTTACAAACTGCTGGATATGTGGACTGCTCCCTTCGGTTACGCATAAGAGTGATAGCCTGTTATCGCTGCCTATGTCCTATTTGGGCAGCTGTGAGGTATGGTTTGAATTGTTCTCCATGGTATACATTCATTATCATTCTTGTGCTATGAATATGACATCTGCTGATTATCACACAGTGTTAGAATATATACGTGTCCACCAAGGATTTACACCGGCAGAACAAGGGACCCCTGATACATTATCCCCAACAGCCTGCATGAATATATATGAAAGAGAGAAAAATATAACATGGCTTCAAAATGAAATGTTAGATTTCCAGGGATTTAATGTTACTGAATACTTTTGTTCATTCCAAATGCGAAATATTAATCAGGATGAGGCAATACCGGTGCCAGTAGTCAACACTACAGCTGGATTTTGTGTTAAAGGGTTTGGGAAGGTGAAAGTGGGTGAGAGAAATTGCAACTAGACTTAATACATTAAGCACGAATAACAGCCCGCCTTTGCTCCCACTGCATAATATCTATTTTGTTTGTGGATCACAAACTTATGTTTGGCTTCCTAGGGGATGGTCTGGTGTGTGCTACCTCTCCTTCCTCCAGTGTACATAGCACCGTCCAATTATCACAAGGACCATCGGTTGCAGCGTAGGAGTGTCCATCTGTCCCGAATTAGGAGGGTTATTAACACAGAAGCAGTTTACAGCTGCTATGAAGTGTATTTTGCCCTTTTGGGGCCCTATGTCCAATAGCCTCAACATTCGTCGACTTACCAGGGTTGTGGAAGGGGTCATTAATACTACGGCAGGGATTTTGACAAATATTGCAGCTGAGCTCCAGGCTACTAGGCTTGTTGCTCTTCAAAACGGGATGGTGTTAGACGTCATCCTTGCTGATAGGGGAGGGGCCTGTCGTGTCATCAGCAGCAGTTGCTGTGTTTACATACCGGACCACGCCCCTAATGTATATGCTGCTATACAGAAGTTGCATAGGCTCGCATCTGACATCCACCAAAAGAACGGTACCTGGAGTCTTTCTGGTTGGTTCTGGGGTTTAATAGCATCCTGGGGGTGGAAAATTCTTAACTTCCTGATAGTAGTTGCAGGCGTCTTCTTCACATGTTGCCTATGCGTACATTGTCTCCTTGCTTGTTGTTCTTACTTTGTTGGAAAAGTGACACCCACACCAAAGGTTCCAATATCTGATGCTAAGTCTTCGGACATGATGATCCAGGCTGTCCACGACCTAATGTCCATTGATGAGGGTATTTTTTAATATTGATAATGTTTGCTTTAACATGTAATAGTGGTCTTCTTAGTATGTGAGCAGCTTTTGGTCTCTTAGCCTTAGCATTAGACAAAATTGTTAGCAAATGCTAAAAGGAGGGTCTGTTGTACTGGAAAATGTGTTCTACCGACTCCTTGTAGCATTGTGCGAGTTAAGTTAGCATTTGCGGCACCATTTTGTATTCAGCCACCATTTTGTACTCTGATCGAAACCAAGCTTCTGTCTTACAGTGCTTGCCTCAGCAGAAAGCTGCCTCGATTGTTTCTCTTTATTATTCAAGGTTGAGCTTCGCTGCACTAATGAATAGATTGTTCTGTCTTTCCATGTCTTTCCCAGTAGGTAGGCCTGCTCCCACTCTCAGAGAGGCGGGCACGGGCAGAGTAACCTTGAAACTAAGATAGCATGTACCCAGTCTCAGGATGGTAGCTCATCTTTCTGTACCACCTTTGTTCGTCAGCTCTGAGACTGGAAAATTCCAGTCTGGGCGGGTCTCTAGGAATGCTGCAAATGTATATCTGGAATTGCTATGTGGACGGGGGTCAGTCCCTCTGGCCCAATCTGAGAAGGCTGGTCAGACCGGACTCCGCTCGAGCGTATACTAATAAATAAATTTAGTTTGTATTCTCTACTGTCTGACCGGCTCTTCATTTGTATGAAGGCTGAGTGGTGGTCGCGAGTGAACCGGGTGGCCCTAATCGGGTCACTTCCTTCATGTGCAGTGTATGTGAGGAAGCTTTTCACTCCGGCTGCCTGTGCTGTGCCTGTTCAGTGCACGTGAGTGAACCTTGCACTGCTGCGGCCTGTGCTGTGCCTGTTTAGTGCATGTGAGGGAAGCTTGAACTGCTACGACCTGTGCTACGGGTGTGCAGTACATGTGAGGAAGCTTTCCACTCCTGCGGCCTGTGCTGTGCCTGTTTAGTGCATGTGAGAATATTTTGACAACAGTCACCTTTAGACATTGCAGCAGCTTACCGTGATTGCTGGGGCTGGCCACTTTTTTTCTACTTAAGGTGTGCTTGGTACAAAAAAATCTGAAGTCCCCTGAAATGCCCCTTTCTATTCTCACCTTCATTAGGCAACATTGATCAGGGAAGTCATAATCAAATTTGATTCCAAAAACGTTCTGCTCTCTCCAATCCTAACAAAGTCATCATATATCCTAATATGGGATAGCCTCCACGGTAAACACTGGCCACTGAGAGTCACTCCCTCAAACTTTTAGAACACATTCACGGCTGCTAGTGAGTACCCAGAACCATATTCAGTTAACATCAGTCACTTACAGGAGCTACTTCTAACTTCTAGAACATAATTTATGGTTGCGAGTGAATACAGAGAACCATATTCAGTTAACGTTGGCCCCTGAGATCACTCCTTTAGACTTCTTGAACACATTCACATCTATCTGGAGGTACAGAGACCCAAAGTCAGTCAACATTAGTCACTTACAGGAACTCCTTCTAACTTTTATTCATGGCTGCGAGTGAGTACAGAGAACCAAGGTAACTTAATTATCCTCTGAGAGTCCTCCTTTCAGACTTCTAGAATACATTCACATATATGAGTGAGTACGGAGTAGGGGAGTCCATTAACATCAGTCACTTAGAATCCCTCCTTCAGACTTCTATATGATATTCTTTTGTGCGAGTGAGTATTGAAACGAAACCGAAAGTAATTTAACATGGGACTTTGAGAGTCACTCACTCATTCAAACTTCAGGAACACATTTACCTCTACCTGGGCATAGAGAGACCTAGCGTGACATCGGACACTCATTCACACTTCCAAAACTCATTCTTATCCTTCAGTGAATATATAGACCCTTAGTCAGAAGATTGACAACATTTTGAGTTGCTTGACTTTCCAACTTCGCTTTCCCCGCCTTCAAAATACCCATTTTGTGGGAAAATCCTTATACAATAATTTATTTTCCATGTTTTATTTTAGAAAATCCGTTTTCAAAAAACATGTTGTAAGGATGTTTTACTTACCTTTCTAAAAACAATTCTGGAGAATGGTAATTTTCTTATTAAGTCCATTTTTGGTTGGTATTTTCTCATGCCGTTAAAAAAAAAATCGATCTCGACTTAGCAAAGCATGCAGAAGCAATATCCAGCAAATTTACTGACCCTCACCCCACATTGAATGTAATGTGACACAGACTCCCCTTAGATCTGAGCGCTCCTAAGCTATCAAAGGTGGGTACATCACATGGTCTTTCATCCTGCTAGAGGGCTGTTCCTGTTTGTTTTAAATAATGTTATTGACTTGGGGATTTAATGCTTCTAAAACTGGCAAGCAGAACGGCTTAGTAGTTTTTAAACTTGGTTAACGCCTAGGTTATGGAAAGCAGAAAATAAACTAAATAATGCCATTGTGTACTGCCTACTTGACGTCAATCCACATTTTTAAGCTGTATATTCAATCTATGACTATTTCAGTGTACCATGCATTCATTCAATGCTGCAATTACATTGATGGAGAAAAATAAACCTATTGCTTCTTGCGGTATAACAATCACAAAAGCAATGCCGGACACGTAACTGGACCACAACCTATGTTTGTCATGGTAAAGAAACAAATCCGCGAAGTGGGAGCCTGGGATAAAACAAAAACAACAAAAAATACTAATGTAAAGAGACTAGGCTTCAGAGTCAGTGGCAGTAGGCATAGTGCCGATATAGGCAACCCTCCCCACCCCTGATGAACATGGCATGCATTGCATTAAATAATCACGCAAAACGATTTTGTTGGAAACAGTTTGCTGCAGGTTTATTCCATACAAAAGTATGCCAACATGGTGTGTTAACTTACGGGCGAACCAAGGGCAGGCAGTGGTGACTAACCTAATCTGCCCTGCCCGCCTGAAGAGCCAAAATGCACCATGGCCAACCCATTCGGTGCTACCAGTTATGTGAGGATTATCCCCCTTAACTACTGTGAACCACCGGTCCACCACTTTACTCACACCTTTTTAAAGGCGGAGAGTTGCTAGGCAAGCCCCCGGTTGCTCAGACCTACAACCGCCCGAAGGACTTGTGGGGCGCCGATAATTTTCGTCCACGGTCCTGCCGTAAAGACTCCTGGGGTTTTGCACAGGCACCCCTATTGTGCTACTGAAGAGGCACCCTCCCGTACCATTTCGCCTCCGGATCGCCCTGTAACTCCGCCAAAGCTCTGGATGTGGCCACCGTCACATCCAGGCCCCCCTCCCCACCCCCACCAAGGGAGGTAGCTTACTTTGCTTACAACCCGCTGTTACCAGAGCCTGGTCTAGATCCAACAAGAACAAATCCATGCCCACCTTTGACAGGTGCACACCATCCGCCTCAAAATACCCTTTGGTGTTGGCATGTATCAGCCCATGTCTGATGAAGCCAAAACCCCTCTGCTCCGTGAACATGCACATGGCGCTGTTTACCCTTCTCTGGGAATGTTTGATCGCCTCCCCCAACCTGGCCCCGTGCCATACCCTCTGCGGAATTATCTCCGACCATCATAACTCGCATTGTCGAATGTATCTGCTAATTTCACCCATAGCGGCCTTCATTGCCTGTAATAGTGCCCCTCTCCCTATGGCTGTGAGGTTGTTGCCACCGATTTGGATGACCAGAATGTTCGGGGGGCCCCCCCAGCTAGTCTCCGCTGCAGCTTGTTGAGCAAGCTGTGCCATCGCATGCCGGGGAACCCCAGCGAGGCTATCTGTGTCTAGGAGAACCCATGCTTCCAGGCCCTGTTTTCGGCCCATTGCGCCACCTTGGCGATGCACGAGTGGCCGATCACCCACACCTTAAACCCTGGCGAAATAAAAGAATACAGATTTGCACACACCATTTAATTTTACATATACAATACACTCACGGAACTTGAGTATACACAATATACCACTACAAACCACACTGCAGGTAAACAACAAACACTGCAAGCTGATAAAGACACTTCTAAAAACACACTGGTTTGCCTTTTTCTCCCCCCTTGTTCCCTTAGAACCTTCATGGGCGAATATAGCGCTCATAACACTGTGAATCCCACTTTTTTGATTCGCTCAGAAGGGAGGCCAGCCTTGAAAGCTGAGGTGGCCGCTCCAATCCGAAAGGAATGGCTTGAAAAACGCTTCCCCGGCCTGGAATTTCCCAATAACTCCAGGCAAGACCTCATAACCCGGTCAACTTGGAATTTGGTGAGGGGCACAAGGTCCACATGCATTAACAGGTACCCCTCTGAGCTAGGGCGAATGGCTAGGTAGTCAGTGACCAGTCCCACCGGGCAGTACCTTCTGTCCCTCAAAGGCTGTAGCAATATTACTTTCCCTCGCCCCACCTGGTCAGTTTTGGATCTTCTCGCATATATCCTAAGGGATTCTCCTAGTAACTGGATGTCCTGTCTGCTTAACGCGTCCCCTGACCCATCCTTCTTCGATCTAGCCACAAGCTCGCTGATTCTGAAGGCCCCAAAAAATGCCAAGCTGAATGCCGCCGCAAAGAGGCTGGCCTCATAAGGTGAATATGTGGCCATGTGTACTGCATCTATCATACCCTGTAATGTGTGGAATTCAATTGGTGACCTGGAGTCTGGTACCCTTATCTCCTCTCTAGCCCATCCCTTAAGTTCAGCCCATATGGGAAAAGCCGGATCCTGTTGCCCCATGAGTTTGGCGTGGTGACTCACTGCGGCTAAGTGGCCTGTGATCCAAGAGTGGCTCTTACCCTGATCCTTGGTCCACAGGACAAATAGTTGCACCTTATGCTCTAGTGTTGTAGGGTCCTGACCCCAAGCCCCTAACACATTGCAGAAAGTGGAGACACAGGACTTGTACCGCCTCCTGGTCCCCGGCGCGAGGGACAGTTCGCCCAGTTCCATTAATCGCTGTTCCACCGAAGTAGATGCCAAAGGTGTGCAGGGAAAGGGGTCATCTCCGCTCTCACTCGTGGCCAAGCCTACCGGAAACGGAGCCACTGAAAATGAGAGAGAGCGTCAGCAGCCACGTTCTTGACCCCTTGAATGTATCTCGCCCGGAACTCCACATTGTTGTGCAGACAAGCCCTCACTAGCTCCCTAAGTAGGCAAAGTACCAGGGGGCACTTCGCCGTTTTCCCAATGATGGCCTGTACCACTGCCATATTATCTGACCAGAACAGAACCCTCTTAGACGCTAAAGCCTCTGGCCATACATGAAGGGCTGTCACTATGGGAAATAGTTCCAGGACTGTGATGTTGGCAGTGATTTTCTTTTTGCGCCAAGCGTTAGGCCATTTCTCAGCACATCACTCGCTCCCATTTTTGCGCCAAAGCCCTCCCTGCCTGATGCGTCTGTAAACAAGCACAGTTCGGGGCTGCCAGCCCATGGGGCTCTCCATATCGAAGTGCCATTGAAGTCAACCAAGAATTCTGCCCACATTTTGAGATCCTCTTTCAAACCCTTACTCAGTCTGACCAGGTGGTGTTTCTTTTTTACATCGACCGTGGCCCTGGCCAGCCTTCTAGCAAAAACCCTGCCTTCTGGGATCACCCTTGCCGAAAAATTTAGTTTGCCCAAGAGGCTCTAAATTACACCCAAGGATGCTTTGTCATTCGCCTGCGTAGTCTGGATGTCCTGGATCAAAGCCTGCCCCTTGCCCAACGGTAGTCTGGATGTGACAGGTGGTGAATCAATCTGAAATTCCCCAGCTCTTTTTTAGGGATCCCACCCAGGGGGGAAACCACAAAATTGTCAAGCGGGGGTTGGGAAAAAGGCCCAGCCACCCTCCCCAATGATGCTTTCTTGGCAACCTCCTCCTGTACGACCACTGGGAGCTCTTTTGCTGACCTGAGGTTGTCCGCGTCCCTGCTTCCCAACGGGCCTAGATAAGGAATTCTGAAACCTTTAATAAAACCATTAGCCAGCAGTAAACCGTCTTTAGAGTTATGGTATTTCCTGAGCAAAGGGAGGAGGTTGCCCAAGAGTAGCGGTGATGGGCCCTTACCTGCCCTGGCAATGCCTGGGGAGCTGGCTGGGTTGGAGGTGGGCTCAAAACTGTGCTGGTGACTGCTGAGCTACAGATTGTGGTGGAAGGGGTGGCCAGGGGGGTTGGGGGGGAGGGGACTCAACTACCTGTTGCTGCTTAACCGTCCTGCCTGGTGTTGGGTGTGAAGGGGGTCTACGCCTACCGTTACAGGACACTGCTGGATGATGAGCCCCACATTTGTTGCAGCTGTGGGATAACTTGCATGCTTTCCTCCAGGAGCAAGACTCCGCATTGAACAGCCTGCAAGTGCCCACGTTGAACCGTTTAACCCTCACCCCCCCGCCTCTGGCCGGCTGTTCCCTGTGTCCCCCGAAAGGGCTGCTTGAAGTACCTTCCCCCTAACTGGCCCTGTGCTTGCCTATTCTGGTTTTTGTTGGAGGATTCCTTTGGGTGCGGGGTGAATTTGCCCATGTGCTCCATCCAGAGCTGGACTTTCTTCTGATCCCAACACAGCTCTGGGCACATGGCCATCTTCTTTCTAAACTCCCTGTCCTAGTTGCACCACCCAATGCCCCCCGACATTATGGCCTCATTATGGATGGAGCGGGAATACTGGAAAAGCCCGGGGCCCTGTGCTGGATGTTTCTCCATCACCACAGCTGATAGGATGGAGAACGCCTCTAGCTAGTTTTCAATCATTTTTTCCGGCCATGCCTGGTATTTCACCTTCTTGTCCTCATCCTTCCCGCCCATCTTTCTTGTGTCCAACACATCCAACCCATGCATCAGAAGTGTGAATATATCTACAAATTTCCGCCGCCAGATCCCCTCCTTGGCTGCCAACAGCACCTGCCACGCCAGGGAGCAGCTACCCGATACCAGGGGGGCAACTGTTACCAGCGGCAGCCTGTCCGCCACCAGAGGTGTTACCTTTCCTGCCTCAGTCAATATGGGAGGGGACCTGGTTTCAGGTGGATTGACCAGGCCTGTTCCCACGCACTGTGCAGTGGGCCGCTGTGTGCCTGCCGGGAGGACAGGAGGGGGCAGTACTGGTGGGGGTTGACATGTCGGTGCTGCGGGGCTGCCGCATACCGTGGTGTTGCCAGAGGCCTGAGTTCACTGTGACTGCTTCTCGGGCTGGGTAGAAGGAGTTGCCTCGGATGGGGAGATACCGCGCTCTGTGTTTGCTTGTCACTGACTTGATCTCTTGACCAGAGACCTGCTCTCTCCCACTGCAGCTCAGCTGCTGTGCTGCTGCCCCTACCCTGTGCAGCGCTCGGTGTAGGTGGGTGTTTAAGCCACTGTCTGGATTTTGTTGTGCACGAATTGTGTTGTGCCCATTTTTCTGCCATGTATTTTTAGTTGCTATTGTTGCCTTTATTGTGCCATTCTCTGTATTGTTGGCCATTATCTGCCCGTTTCCCTTTCCCGTCGCTGCTGCCCCAGCAGCTCCCCCCCCTGCTGATTCCCGCTCCCACCTCCCAGCTACGCCTCCCTCCCCCTATCCTATTTAAATGGCGGCCACGCCGCTGGCCTCCCAAAGGCAGGCCCGTCTGCGCCCGTCCGCGACCCGACCACGTGCACCAGAGACCCTGGATCTCCAACCACCCACCGCTACGACTCAGCTGCCCTCCTCGCACTCAACCCAGGAAGGAACAACAACTGCCAGCTGTCCATGCCGAGCACCACCCACAGCCAATTCTCCTGCCATCACTGCTGCCAGACCTTCACCACCGTCCGCACCCCCACGGCCACCGCCCACATGCCAAACACCAACACCTCCGAAGCCCTGAGGTGCATCCTCCTCAACGTGCGCTCCCTGCACAGACACGCTGTAGAAATCTGGGACCTCCTCGACACCCTCTCGCCAGACGTCGCCTTCTTCTCAGAAACCTGGACCAACTCCACCTCCGCCTCTGACATCGCCACCGCCATCCTGGATGGATACAAGATCCAGAGGAAGGACCGCCCCAACCGCCCAGGAGGAGGACTTACCATCGCACACAAGAGCTCCCTCCGACCCACGACCTCCAGCTCGAACGACAGCCCGCCCACCACTGAACACCTCCATTTCCAGATCCAGACCACCCCGAGAACGACCCTAAGAGGCACCCTCGTCTAGAGACCTCCCGGACCTCGAACTGCGTTCACCACCAGCATCGCCAACCTCATCGCACCCCACGCCATCGCCTCCATGGACTAAATACTCATCGGAGACCTCAACTTCCACCTCGACAACCTCAGCGACCCCAACTCCGCCACCCTCCTGGACAACCTCGCCAACATCGGCCTGAAACTGCTCGTCGCCACCCCCACTCACAAGGCAGGACACACCCTCGACCCCATCTACGCAGGAGATAACAACATCCACTTCAGCCACACCGATCAACCCCCATGGACGGACCACCACTGCGTACACTTCCACGTCACCAAACCCAAGGCAAACTGGAGCAAAATCACCAAGGAGCAGCTCAACTCCACCCTCAACTGCGACGCCCCGCCACCTTGACTGACACCAACCTCGCAGCCAAAGAACTCCACAGATGGATCTCCAACTGCGCAGACGAGCTCGCACCCCTACGTAACCCCGACAGACAGCACCCCAGGAAGGCCGCCTGGTTCACCGCCGACCTCCAAGAATCCAGATGCACCTGCAGACGTCTCGTGAAGAACTGGAGAAACAGCAAATCCTCAGAGGACCGGACCACCTACAAGAACGCCATGACAAAATACCACCAACGCATCAGATCCACCAAAAGGACCTTCATCCAGAACAAGATCCTCGCCAACGCCAGCAACTCCAAGGAACTCTTCAGCGTCATCCAGGAATTCACCAAACCCCCCGCGAAACCACGGACATCACCCCCTCCCAGGACCTCTGCAACAAGCTCGGCTCCTACTTCCATCTGAAGATCAAGGGCCTCTACGACAACTTCGACGACAACGACTCCGAAACCACTCCATCCTCCAGCAACACCAGCCACCCACCATCTACTCCTGGACCCCAGTCACCACCGAAGACACCGCATCAACCGTGAAAGGCATCCACTCAGGAGTCCCCACGGAACCCTGCCCCCCGCACATCTTCCACAGAGCCGCCGCCATCGCTCCAGAACTCCGACGCACCATCAACGCCACCTTCGAAACTGGCAGCTTTCCCGACGACTGGAAACACGCAGAAGTCAGACCTCTACTCAAGAAGCCCTCAGCAGATCCCACGGACCCCAAGAACTACCGACCCATCTCCCTCCTCCCCTTCGCGGCCAAAGTTACAGAGAAGACTGTCAACGTCCAACCAACGAAATTCATCGAAGAAAACTCCATCCTCGCCCCTCCCAATCCGGATTCTGCAGCATCCACAGCACCGAGACCGCACCCTCCTCGACCAAGGACACACCACAGCCCTGATCCTACTCGACCTCTCTGCAGCCTTCGACACCGTCTCCCACCGCACACTCACCGCCAGACTCCACGGAGCCCGCATACAGGGGACCGCTCTCGACTGGCTCCGCTCCTTCCTCGCCGGCAGAACCCAAAGAATCAGACTTCCACCCTTCATCTCCGAACCCACGGAAATCAACTGCGGAGTACCCAAAGGATCGTCACTCAGCCCCATGCTCTTCAACATCGACATGGCCCCCCTCACCGCCATCGTCAGACAGCATGGTCTCAGCATAGTATCCAACGCCGACGACACACAGCTCATCCTGTCCCTCACCAAGACCCCATCACCACCAGACTCAACTTCCAGGAAGGAATGAAAGACGTTGCATCCTGGATGAGCAGCAGCTGCCTGAAGCTCAACTCGGAGAAGACAGAGGTCCTGTCCTCGGACCCTCCCCCTCTGCATGGGACAACTCCTGGTGGCCCACCGCCCTCGGCAGCCCCCCCCACCCCCACGGAACATGCCCTAAACCTCGGCATCGTACTTGACTCCTCCCTCTCCATGGCCTGACAGGTCAACACCGTCACCTCCACCTGCTTCAACACCCTCCGCATCCTTCGAAAGGCCTTCAAATGGCTCCCCCCGAATCAAGGAAAACAGTCAACCATGCACTCATAACCAGCAGACTGGACTACGGAAACGCCCTCTATGCCGGGATCAACAAGTCTCTGCTCCACAAACTCCAGACCATCCAGAACACCGCTGCCAGACTCGTCCTCAGCATCCCCCGACACGAACACATCACCCAGCACCTGCGCAACCTCCACTTGATCCCCGTAGAGAGGTGGTGGTGTGCCTAAAGTGGCACTAAGCTGGCCCTCCTTTCGAGATGGCACACTGCGCGTGCCGCGGGCAGCCTCTTTGTCAAAACTACGGGGTCAGGGTTCTATGTTGCTAACAGACAGCATTGTAGTGAGGACCCATGGAGTAGTGTGAGACACATGGAAGGGAGAAGGCAGGAGACAGCACATAGTTTGAGAGATGAGCGCTCTGGTGGGCAGAGCCAAGATGTGACTGGCAGGGTCTAAAACCAAGGACTGTAAGAGGTTGGGTGATGAAACCTGGTGGCTGAAAGGGACGGTCATAAGTCGACTGTATGAATTTTGATAGTATTAGGTCTGTATGAGATCCGCGCTGTCAAGCAGAGCTAAAAGTTAAAGGCCTCGAATGGGGTCTGACTGTGTTTTTATAGTTAACAATTTGAAGGAGGTCTTCTTCCACCAGGCCAAGTAAGAAGGAATCTCACCAGATTGCTTCTAAGGGAAGGTTTGAGCTTTGAAAATGTGTTTGCCATTCTATGCCGTGCTTTCTTGATAGAGATTGATGGGGATGGAGCTGTACGAATGCACTGATGCAGCCGAACTGGCAGAACTTGTATTGCTGTCACTCCCAGTAACAGGAAATGGCCAAGTTACAAATGGCATCAGTAAAGGCCCGCGCTGCTCTAAAAACGTATGCTCAGACCAGGGCTTATTGAACTAGTTTTTATGTGTTCTTGGAAGAAATCTTTTAGTTCCCTCCAGATTTACTTTGATATCAAAAATGCTTACTTTCCTTAAGAGGGTGCCTTACGTATTAAGTGATTTAACATAACAAACTCTGAATTACAGGGTTTAAGACCTCCAAATCCGTTTTAATGATGTACTAATCGCTTTTTGCAATTTGGGAAACGTTTTCCCAATCAGAAAATGGATTTAGAAACCCATACTGAATCGTAATTGAGAATGGACACGCTAAGAGTATTTCGTCCAAATCGCCAGTTGTTTCAATGGTTTGCGATAATAATTCGGATCACAAACCATTGATATGTTACGGACTCCCAAGTTGGGGTGGTAACTGATTCCCCTTTGGGGAACAGTGCTTGAGCCTCAGGGGAAGTAGGCAGTCATCCATAAACCTTTTTTTTCTTTCTAAAGCAGTCCGAGTTCCTTTAAGGAACTTGGGCTACTTAAAACAAACTTTTTTGTTTTCGAAGGCAACCATAGGCCTGCTGCAAGAGACAGCAGACCACCATCCCTGTGACTGGAGCCAATTACTGGGATCACAAATTCCTACCGGACATCCACAAAACCAGATTGCATTTGCAAAGAGTTGATACGCAATTTGCAGCCTTCTTTTGTAAATGCAATCTTCGTACATCAGGCCCGCAGTGTCTCCTGAATGTTGTATGCATTTTTGCTATTTTGTAAGTTTCTTGAGGTTCCGAGTTTGGAAATATTTAAGGCCATTTCTGATTTCTTTGTGGCCTGGTACTTGCAGCTTATTGGTGTCAATTGTTTGCCTGAATGGTTTATCATGTCTTGGTGTGGCTGTTGCAGTGACAAACACCTTAGGGGAGTAATTTATTTGCTTCTGCGGAAAATGCTCTTATATCTGTTTGACAGATGATCTACTTAAGTTTTAATTGTCATGATGCTGTTGTAGCGCATTGTACATTTTTATAATTAGTTTATTTTTATTTGTAAACCTGACGCTTCCAATCAATAGCTGTTCGTGATGGGTTCTTTGCTGAGATTGTACTGTTGTTATGATCCTTTGATGTAAATAAGCTATTTTCACTGGCTAAGAAACTATATCTTTCCAGGGATACACAGTGGGTGGAAGTGAGAGTCAGTACTTTCCTGGAGAAGTTGGTAAAAAGGCCCTAGAACCAGTGGTTAATTTGTAAAAAGAATAAGTGCCGGGGCTCTCATCAGGAGGGAGCTTGCAACAGTCCATTTCTCTTGTTAGCGCCGCCTACAACAGAACCAACTACTAAGCAATGAAAGTTGGGAGAGATTGCAGCCTAATGGCCAGAGCTGCCCACTTTGGAGCTGGGGAACCAGTTTCGAGCATTGGCGTCGGCTCAACATACTGTGATTCTGGGCAAAACACTTAATCTCCCCATGCCTCCCATAAATGAATGTGTCCTTAACTGGTGCTCATGAAAAGCTCCCCGTAAATGAATGTGTCCTTAACTGGTGCTCATGAAAAGCGCCCCGTAAATGAATGTGTCCTTAACTGGTGCTCATGAAAAGCGCCCCGTAAATGAATGTGTCCTTAACTGGTGCTCATGAAAAGCGCCCCGTAAATGAATGTGTCCTTAACTGGTGCTCATGAAAAGCGCCCCGTAAATGAATGTGTCCTTAACTGGTGCTCATGAAAAGCGCCCCGTAAATGAATGTGTCCTTAACTGGTGCTCATGAAAAGCGCCCCGTAAATGAATGTGTCCTTAACTGGTGCTCATGAAAAGCGCCCCGTAAATGAATGTGTCCTTAACTGGTGCTCATGAAAAGCTCCCCGTAAATGAATGTGTCCTTAACTGGTGCTCATGAAAGCGCCCCGTAAATGAATGTGTCCTTAACTGGTGCTCATGAAAAGCGCCCCGTAAATGAATGTGTCCTTAACTGGTGCTCATGAAAAGCGCCAGTGCGGATGATTAAGTGCCGGTGCTGAGCACCGGAAACCACCAGCTCTGCCTAGAACTGCTAGACCTCTTCAACAACTGTCGAGCAAATTCAAAGTTGTTGGGAATTGTTGTGAAAGTGTGATGCTCCTACAACAGGAGGGAAACAATCATTGTTGTCTTCATACAAACATCATAAGGTAGCATGTCAGATGTTTTCAGCGGGTAAGGCTGTAACGACACAAAGACCATTGCTTTCTCCAACACAACTCTATTTCCTTAAGTCACCACTACATGTTCATCTGCTTCTGACGCTTGCCCCCATGCTGCCGCCCATGGTCCTAGCTCTGGGTGTGATGTCCTCTTCTCACTTCCTGTCCATCTCTACAGCAGAATGTGGAGTGAGGGCTGTGAGAGGGGGAGGACTCTGCACTTCAGGGCCCTAGGGTCTATTGCATTGTAATTGCATTTATATAGCGCTACTGCCCGTAACGAGGCGTCGAAGCACTCTTTCGGCGAGTAGCACGCTACTCCGGAACCCAAAAAGGATTATTGGTGAATTAGTATAGGGAGATATTAAATGCCACAATAACAACACAGGCACAACATCTCAGATCGCTTCAGGGAAAGCCTTTGTCTTACAACTAAAGTGTGGTTGTGTTTGATCGTACAGACACCTAGGTCTTGTGAGTCTGTCTGTGCCAGCGAGGGGTGAGGCTTCTGATAAGCTAGCCTCTCTGTACATTTAGAATGGCTTCCAGAGAGTTTTGGACAAGGGTCTGCCGTCCTTCTATTCTTACTTGAGTCTCCAAATGCTGATTAGGCACCTGCAGCGTCTAGCAGAGAATACCTTACCAATTACTGTTTTGATCTGTTGTTCATTTCTTTGTTTTTCATAATTTATTTTTAAATTATGAACTCCATTACACAGATGCCAACCACATGCAATTCAGTCTTAGCCCTGCCGATAGTGCCATGGCCGCCCACCACTGACATCTCCTTTACAAGTTTCTTAAAATGCAGTGTTCATTGTCAAGACTATGAGGCTAAAATGATTTTGCCCTCAGGGTTGCAGTATTTGTATCACAACATTCCACGGTGGGAGTGTCATGATATGCCCTATAACCTCCTCAAAGACATCACAAGAAGTGTCATCACATAATCTTCGATTGGGATTACATCACAAGAAGTGATATCATACAGTCTTGGCCTTTGAGGACATTTCATGAAGCAGATAAAAAAAATACATTAACTATGAAAGTGATACATAAGGAGATAAGTGGCAGGGATAGTAAATACAAAAGGTGCATTTGGGTTGCCGTTGCATCCTTTGTTGCCCTTGAATGAGTCCCATTCCATCGGTTCTTGTGAAGCAGAATGCATGGTCATCTGTTCTTGCTGGATGTTGCTTGTGGCAGCGGTTTTTCTCACAAGTACTCCTATCGCTGCTCCCGTAGGGGTCGAGACATAGGAGATGTCTCATCAGAACGCTGAGGTTGTCTGGAGAACAGGGGCTGCAAGGGAAATATAATGTAAAAGGGAAAAATCTAGGCTATAGGCAGTGCTTAATTTGTAAAAACAATAAGTGCCAAGGCCCTTGTCAGGAGGCTGATGCTGCTCGCACTGTTGCAGGGATTCTGCGGAGTCACAGAACTATGCTTGGGATCATAGGACCTTAGTAAGCAGGGACTGAGTCATCCTACCACCTGAGTACCCATGAGCCCGGGACCGAGTAGCTATAGTGTCTCACTTGCCCTCCTACTCACTCACAGAGGAACAATTGATTAGACACCCCAGAACACAACGCTCCCGACCCTCTCACGAATCATGGTTGCAGGACACACCCTTTCGCTCTCACACTTGTACTAGTCCATAATAAGATCTGACAGAGACACGAGAAAAGTTTAAAATGTTTACTTCAAATGTCGTGCTCTAGTTTGCAGTATACGTGCCACAATATGTAAGAAGATGCCTCACACAAATGCGGTCAGCATAGTAAGTAGTCCATAAATCATAAAAGGAGCTGTCATTATTCAACACAGGGTAGCCTAACCTCCCTCCCTTCTACAGAAGCAAAATGATTATATGTCAGAAGATCTCAGGGTGTGAGCAGCAGACTCCATACCTTAGCATGCACATATGAAAGTTCCACATCTCAGGTGCTGTCACGATCTCTTCCCTGGAAAGACCCCTCTCCAAATGTGTTGTTTCCTATTCGTGCATACCTATATGGCAGAAGTACGTGTTCCCAAACAACAGCTGCATTTGTGTGTTTTGTCTAGGTGCTGAAGCCTGACCAGAACAAATAAGTGTCATTGTTGTTCAACCTTGTCTAAGGTGTGCAGACTAAATCTCAGGAAAGAACAGAACACAAAAAACAATGGCATGTTCTGTATGAAAGTACAGTGTGGCACAAAGCAAAATACTCAAATAACTAGCAGCTGTACAAACAAGCACAGTCGGAGCTGCACCACAAAAAAAGGGCAAACATGTGAGTGAAAAAGAGCGTCAAACTTTCAGAATCAGATACAACTCTTGTTTGTAATTGACAGTCTCTATACGATCCATATATTTTCTCTTCCTTTATTTGTTATAAATTTCAAAAAACCATCAGCCAACACGTTTCGTCCATTTAAACATTGGACTTGTTCAGGGCAATATAGATGTAAATCGTCTATTCCGATCTAATTTAGTGTACCAAAGGTCAAAGTGCACTTTTCAATAAGTATGCCAATATCTGGCCTTTGTATGGAGCTACAATAGCAATCCAAACAAGTAAGCCAATCAAAGTAATTATCCAATATAGGCGATGAATTGCTGTAACTATAAAGATGGTATATTTGAAAAGACAATTAGAGATAGGTGTGCCAATCACGTGATTGGCATGAGTTCAAGTGGTCCACCACAAAGAGTAGGTCTCCCCAGCGATCCTGACCTGAGATCTGGTGATCCCTGACCTGCCCCAAGCCTCAAGACAACTCCTGCAGCCTCAACCTGAAGGGTCCCAGTGCTGCTGGTGGTGCAATTTGAGTGCCCATCTGAACCTTGGGGAACATTGGTTCTAACCCTCAAAAACTATTCTTGCAGGTCGTTTACTTGCCTGCAAACCGATAACATTCTTTTCCCCATAGAAACCAATGTTGTGTTCCTAAAAATGCTGTCCAGCTAACTTTTGTATGAGGGAAAAGTAACTATATTGCAAACCTTAAAACGTCTTACATACCTTGGTATTTTAGGATCCAAAGTGTGATTTCTAGGCATATCACCCCGAGTAGTCGATGTAATCCAAAAGTAATGCAGAAGTAATCAAATGTAATTACTTTGTAATTTAAACTATTTTTCAAGCATATACATACCTGTAACGATTGCAAATCTATTCCCAATTGTATTACCTTGTAAAGTTTTACAATTGCAAGTACATTTACCTACCTGTACCAAGTCCTGCTTGGTTCTAGAAATAAAACATAAGTATACCTTTTTTATACTTACCCACTTGGTCTGGATTCAGTCTCTGAGTGTGTGTAATCAGTTCTTGATTGAGTGAATACAATAAATGCTTTACATACTCTCTCCATGAGCCTAACTGCTTGCCCACACTACCACAAAGAAAGCTGTTAGTACTTCTAATTTCACCTCTGCCTACCTCTGGGGACTCCCTGGACTCTGTGCACACTATACCTTACTTTGGTATAGTATATACAGAGCCAGCTTCCTACAACGTCAACTCAACTACAACAAAGGAACCAAACCATGCGTGCTTCAAAAACATGTTCAACCACTTAGGTACAGTGATACTAGACATTCAACTACAGAGACTGACTACCAGTCATACCATATGCCACCCCCCTAAAACTCTCATCTCCAGAGTGCAAAGAATACAAAATCTGGTAGACGGTGCCTCCACTTTCAAAAACATTGCCACATTAATACAGGCCTGAAGCCCTCAGTTGACTTCCTGTTGAATTCAAGAGCAAGTTGAATACCCTATGCCTTTCACACGAAGCATAACCAGGTAACGGTGGCGGCGACCTTTCAAAATCCGGTATGCCTTTCCACTCTGGTCTGAAACCTGCATTCTTTGTCAGCATTTGTGATTAAACAACTGCCCTGGCAGAGGTTCTTGGGAGTCTAGGAACCAAAATTATAGACCAGCCTTAGCCCCACATCCAAATAGAAGCAGATTATATTCAGTTCAAGAAACTCTTGAAAAACAAACTTTTCAGACATTCTTTCAACTAAAAGGAGTGTCGTACAGATCACCCGTAGTTGAGTGGCATAGCGTTGGTACCATGGGTCCTATTCTAACACAAGCATGGTAAATGGGCCCCTATGCCCCAGGTTGGGTTGTAAAATAGAGGTGTAACTGATGGTCATTAAGTCTCTCACACTCCTGGCCCTGGTGCCGCTGCACTTTTTGCACTAATGGTAGCTACACCATGGGTCTCAGAACCATAAGGCAAAAGCCTTTAGGCCCCTGGGCCGCCACAGCCTGCCATAGTCAGCGTGGCTGTAGCACTTGTGCCTGTACGCTACGTGGTGACATGTTTGTCATTCAAAAATGAATTCCCGATACTGTACATGTACACTGTATATTTTCTCTAACAAACGTAATCTGTGGCCTAGAACACTAGCGCTGGCATCCTTCTGTGTGTAGGCATCATCAAGTACTGCAGTTTGCAGGTGTAAAGTGTACCACATCAGCTTTGTGTAGCCTCTTCAGGTCTTACTGTCCTATTCCACAGCTTAGGAGACCATATTGCACACCCAATAACAGCTTTACAGAGAATTTGTAAGATTGGGCCTATTGTTTTCCAAAAATTCATATGTAATATACACACATACATGGGCTTTTGGTCAGTGGACTTCATACACTGGATTGTTAAATAGTTATTCACATTTTGCTTCTGCCCACCACAGCGTATGGAATGTGACAATAGGTCACCCACTTTACTCATTGGCCCCCTTCCCTTTGAGTGACTGCACAAAGTGTGTGCACATTGTTCACATACGCCTAAAAATAGTTCCTTTCTTTTCAGTGATAAACCTCTTTCAAAGAGTGCTTTTAAAATTTTATTGTTGTATACTATGTTTAAAAACAGCTTATTGTGCTTGTACTTTTAGAGGCTCAGTTAGATGGCGATTTATTTCCTGTCTCGTTTTTAGGTCTCGCCTAGGCAGCGCTTGTGCTGTCTCTTCGAGACATGCTGTATTTGGTATGGACTTTAAGCTCTGCCCATTTTCTGCCCATCTTTTCAGTTGGCTCCTGTTACTGTCCTTTGTAAATGGTGGCTTTTGATTCATGAATAGGCTTAGTAGTCCCTCCATATTACCTCCTTTTCTCCTGTTGTAACCTCCCTTGAGGACTGCCCCTGTTACATGTGTTGTTGCTCGGAATGTTTCAATTACAGTCTGTGAGCACTATTTTCTCAAATGACTTTCTCCTGCCTGCAGTTGCACACAGGACACGCTCTCCCACAACCGCTTGTTCTTTTGTTTCATTTAAATTAAATTGCCCTTCATTTGCAGTACGATCACTTAATCTCCCTGTGCTGTTTCTACCCACCCCCCCCTTCCAGAACACTGCTTGCCTGCCTCCACTACCTCTCTGAGATCAGTGTTTTTTTTTTTTACTATAGCGCTCTCCAGGGGCACGGGGGAAATTAAGTGATTTGCCCAGAATCACAAGATGTTGAGCCGACTTTGCTAAGACTCGAACACTGGTTCCCAGCTCCCGAGTAGGCAGCTCTGACCGCTGCGCCACATCTTCTCCCTCTGTGAGCAAGAATGGTTGATAAACAAAAGCGAGAGTTGAATTCCCAACAGCCTGCCCCTGTGCTTTCTCCACCCTCCCCTTTCTTGGAATCCATGGAGTGCTTGTTTGCAGATCTCTTGCTCTCTTCCCTTCGCTATCCTCCCCCACAGGTAGTCTTGGAGAAAGGAGATAAGAAATCTTCCAGCCTGACTACAAAATCAGCCTTGTTTCCTCAGAAACTGCAGCTGTTGCTAGTTTATATATTTTTTTCAGCACACAATACCACTTTTAGTTTGTAACCTCTTAATGGAAGGACTTTTTTGCCTTCCCTGTGCACATACATTTACTGATTTACTAGTTGAGTTATTGTTTGTTTTTGGTAAGATCTCTAACTCATGGGCGGCTGCTCCGTTAGAGCGTGGGGGCTCCGCCTCTCTCTTATTTCAGCTCTAAAGAAAACATTTAAAATCGCAATCTGTCATACAGATTCAATTTGTATTTTTAAAACATTAATTATCAGCGCCTGGGCTCACTCTCTGTCGTGGAGCAGGTCAGGTACTGTGGAGCAGAATAAATGCATGTGCACTATGGCACTTACAGAATGATGGCACGACGTAGGGCTTACCTTTCAACAGCCCACAGGACAAAGTATTGTATTGTCTTGTAATTGCATTTACATAGCGTTTACTACCCCTGACGAGGTGTTGAAGCGCTTTTTTGGCGAGTAGCACGCTACCCTGGAACCCATGAAGGATTAGTGGCGAATTAGTATAGTGAAATATGAAAGTAATTTGAGTGGTGGATATGTTAGTCAGTTATTTGAATTGAGAAGGATAGCGGAGGGATAGAAGATGGAAAAAGGTTTGCAACATGAAAACATACAATAGTACATTCTCAGGTATTGCCCCGAGAATCTGGAACTCCCTTCCTGCGGAATCTAGATTGATTCCTTCAACACTTGTCTTCAAAAGGGAAGTGAAAGCTCTACTGATGAGCACGTCGCTGAGTTAGAAGTTTTTGTCTTTTTGTCTCCTATCATGTACCGCAAGTGGACAATTTGATCAACATTTCATACAACAATAACCAACGCTCGGTGAGGTGTAAATCAAATCTTCCTGCCCCCCATATTATTCACTCCCGCCATGGGCATCCTCACCGAGAACCACCAGTCACCTGCTCCCGGCAGTACTCTTCCTAATGGTTCAGGCAAGAGGTCCGACTCCAAACTGAACATTTCTTCTTGGAACGCTGCTGGGCTGAAGTTAACACTTTCATCTAAATCTGCTGTGGAATATTTGAGTAAAAGTGACATCATCTGCTTTCAAGAGACTTGGTCTTTGGCTCCATCAGGTTTCCATGGGTATTATGAATTCTTTCAATCAGCTTCCCAGCTAGGGTGACCAACTGGCATGGGTGCAAATTCAGGACGGTGAGTGTAAAAATTCAGGACAAAGGGTCAAAATTCAGGACAAAAATTCAGGACAGGAGGTCAAAATTCAGGACAAAACTTCGGGACAAAAGGTACGTTTTACAGACATCAGAGGAGGTCGCACTATAGTATATAAGTAATCCCATCTATATCCAAACATATTCATCCATTTGCAAACCTATCCATCATGTATCCTTCCTTCCATCCATCCATCCCTCCAGCCACACTTTCACTCATCCATCCACCCTTTCACCCTATCCATCCGTACACTCATCCATCCAGTCTTCCACCCATCCATCCACTCATCCATTTTCCCTTTCACCCATCCAGCCATCCTTTCACTCATTCATCCATCCACCCAGTCACTCATCCTCCCACCCATTCACCTGTTCAGTCATCCATCCATCCTCCCTTTCTCTCTCCATTGACCCTTTCACTTAGCCATCCTTCCATCCATCCACCCATCCTTCTACTCATCCACTCATGAATCCATCCATTGACCCTATCACTCATCCATCCTTTCACTCATCTATCCACCCATTCACTCACCCATCATCCACCCTTTCACTCATCCATCCATCCTTTCGCTCATTATCCATCCATTCACCCTTTCATTCATGCATTCACCCTTTCACTAATCCATCCAGCCAGCCAGCCATCCATCCATCCCTTCACTCACTCACTCACTCGCCCACCTTTTCATATTAATTATGAGCTGAGTCTTTATCTGCAGAGTTGCATACAGAAGAGGCCCATCAAGAATTTCACCCTTGTTGTAGTTCCTAAGGCAAGTTCTAGGATAGGCCATGGGACGGACATACCCCTCACCCTCAATCTAAAATGGCGAGCTTCTTCACCGGATATCGATGAACGCAGAAATTGAGCAGGCAGGTTGAGTTCAGTAACTTGCGGGCAATAAACACGACCCCTTAATCGGTCACAATGGACTGAGGGACTCCTAAAGTTGCAACCAGGCACAGGCTGCTGGCCGCCTTCAGTACACGCTGAGGTCCACCTCAGATGCTTACCTCGTTCTTGACCGGTGAAAGTCGAGGTGGAGAGCCATAAGGAGTCCTGGGGCAAAGCACAGCAGACTTCTCTATGTATGCGGTGGGGTAGTAGCAACGCAACCGCCATAGTAGTGCTTCCGAAGACCTGCTAAAGCAGGGAAATATACTAAAAGGGATCCCAAGCCCTGGAGCCTAAGCGCGGCTCGACCTTCTGTTGGCCATTCGTTGTACAGTGTATATACATGAGTAGCTATATGAGCTATAAATTAAATACATGTGAGAGAGGGGCTAAGGAGAGATGAGGGGCACCATGGTGGGTGGTAGTCAGGGAATACATAAAGAAGGTCATGGAAGGGGCACCAACAAAGATTGTCGCCCTGGGCGCCACTAATGCACATAGTTTAGAGTTTGACAGTTCTTCCAGAGCCTTTGCAGCAACCACCTATAACGTTTTTGTCCTGTTTTTGTGGTACACAGTTACACAAAAGCTACACCTCATTGTTTAAAATAAGTTTGCCATTTGCAAACAAATACAGAGCAGAGACGTTTTAAGGCAAGGGCAAAGTGTGCAACTTCCAAGGACCCCAAGCTATAAAGCACCCTCCCTCCCCTAGGAAGATGATCTATTTCTATATTATTTATGTCTATTTATCTCAACGTACCCCCCTCTCCTGTGTAGTTTTAAGGCTTGTTGGGCCTCAAGGGAAGACATATATCAGCTGTTTCTGCATGATTCAGTTTCTAAAACTTTAACATAGTTTAATATTTTTGTGCATTATGTAAGCTTCAGTTTTCAGAAAATGGTTAATAAAATTCACAAATGTTCCGACCAGGGGCCCCTAAACATGTCATGCACAGGGCCCCGAAAATCATTAAGATGACAATGATACAGGGCAGTAGCTATCAACGGCGGAGAAGGAGCATCGACACCGGGTCCATTGCACACCAATTACTGTTGCCTTTTACTGTGCAAACAGACAGCGGGTGCATAGCTGCCAAGGTTTCAGATTGCTTGTGTGTGACATTTTCAGAATTTTAGTGTAATTATGAGTGACATTCAAGGACTATGAGTGACACTTTCTCGCAAGCAAAATCAAGCAGATGAGAGAAACATATAAATATCAGAAATACACCCATTTGAGCAACCAGAAACTCTAAGATCTTAAAACTGCAGCAAAGCACCAGCGCCTGCTGCATTGGGGACAGAAGCTGCATTTGCTACAGAAGCAGTCAGAGCGGACCCCCTTTCTCTGTACACAGATGATTACAACAGGCACCCCAACCACCCTGCTATCTTTCTCAGGTTCAAACTCTTGTCCTGAGGGATGAATACACAGATCTTCACGGATAGCACATGAAGCCACTCTGCTAATAGCAAGGAATCAAACCTGTAACTTGTAGTTTACACACAGGTTTTTCCAGCAGGCTCACTAAGTGTCTGTGCTCTTTCACCAAGGCTCACACCCCTTTGTTCCCTGCAAGATGTATACACATTAAAGCAGAGGCACACAAATCCCCTGAGATTCAGTGCTTGAAACTATAATTTGCAGTCTACAAATAGATCACCTCTCCCAAAAAATACACAGACCTTTACAGCAGACACCTGGTCACTCTGAACACATACCCTGAACACACATCTGCAGCTAGCGCAAGAACCCCTTGGGCTGTTTTATCGTGCTCATACCTTTCCCAGTAGTTTGCCCCTCCAGTAGAGTTTGCCGCTGTCCATTGGGTGCACTCAAAATTCAAGATTGGATAGATTAGTTTTGATAGAGCGCTTCCAAAGCAAATATCTACAGGCCCAAAATCAGGACAGGAAGAGGGAAAAAAAGGAAATTCCAAGTTGCACCTGGGATGGAGTTTGTTTTGACTACCCACCTCCCAAAACCATTCCCTTCCGTCTTTCACCCACCTCAAGGCCCTTCTCATTCGGTAACAGGATACAGTCCTCAATAAAAACATTGTTATTGTATCTATTTGTACAGTAACAAGCCACAACATCATGTTATTGCACAGCACAGATGTTCAAGTGAACCTTCGGCACTGATAGCAGATTCTATGTGTGCATCCATTGCTGCGTTTTGATCAACCTCATGAAGATAAAAGGCTGCGCACTGCTGCGAGAGGAATCTATGACCAAAGATTCATCTAGAGCGCACCTTAGTCCTCTGAGCCACCGGCCCGACTTGAATACCAAGGCAGCTGAAAGCGCTGTGAGCAGGAGCCACGAAAATTCTTCCCAAAGTGCACACATCTAACAAAAAGTGAATAATGTTTGTAAATGAGATCAAACTCATCTTTTTTACCAGTGCTCAAGATACGTTTTCAAGATGCAAGTGCAGCTATAGTCTCCCTAAAATCGATTTGTCTGCGCAGGAAGAAATATAGCACAATACACCAGAGCCTCTGAATGGCTTGCAGAGCTGACTCCGAGTCAGTTCAATAGCCAGGTCCCCGCTTCCAATGTCAGAAAGGTAGTGCAGTGGGTTAACGTGGCTCATACATGCATCTGCATATGGTAAGAGGCATATGGTCTTTTATTCTTCCCAGTTCAGAATACTAACAAGGGCCCCGTATCAGAAAAGGATTACAGAAAATCTATCATAATAACACTTAAATATACCATTGCTAAATGCCATTGCACCTACAAAAATCCCCGAAATAACCTCCTGTAGGTGTTTCACTATATTGCATGTCGTGCACACATATTGCACGGCATGAAATAAACACTTAAACTTGCGTGGCTATACAACAGCTCAGTGGATTAATGCTCTGGCTGAAGATTTCTTTTTAACCCTCATCCCTCTGAACTATGTATAACTGGCAGGTCACAAGTTTAAATACTTACAATATTCACAACTGTGTCTCAGAAAGGCCGGGTGGTACTTGGCAGGGCTGGGGGTGACATTATCATTGCTTGCACTGGGGCCCAGTGCTCTCGTGTTACACCACCGCACAGAGACCATATTTTATCTGTCATTTAATCTATTTAATGCGTCGTGCGATGAGGATCTCCTGAAGTATAGCCAGAACTGCAGGAAACCTCCAAAAATGCATTAGGCTCGGATTCTGACATTAACAGTTCCCCAGCCTCCAATCCAGCCAATGGCCCCTTGAGGGCTGCCCTTTAGAACGCGTTTTACTGAATCTAGAGGTCAGGGGTCGAGTAAGGGTCCCGAAAAATGTAAAAAAAAAAAAAAAAAGGAAAGGCTCAAAACGTGCTCAGGGCCAATGAGAGCACTCCTGCAGTGTACCAGCGAGCTCTAGGATTGGCTGATGGCTTTCAAGCCAATCCTAAACGCTTTGTTTGCTCTCCACAGCAAACGGTTGGCATTAGAAAGGCACATGATTGGCTGTCACCCAACAGCTGTTAAAATTACAGACAAATGGCGTCCGTTAAAGAAACCTTCACGGACAACGGACAGACGGCCGAAATTACGGACTGTCCGTGAAATTTACGGACGGTTGGTCACCCTAGTCCCAGCCTCATTCTTTCGGCAGACCTTCTGGGGGTCTTTCCATTTTCATAAAACATACCTGTAAGATTGCAGTTAACCCCCTTTATCGGAACTTTTCGGCTGGGCAAATCTTATTAATTACAGGTCTTTCAACTCCAACTAGGGCCTTTCCTCTTCTTTTAATTAATTGTTACCATAATACAGTTAAAACATCAAAATCATTGGCAACAGCCCTTTTGATCAAGCACCTGGATGAGCTCCTACTCGAGTTCGCCTCTGCTGAAGTTCTGTTAATAGGTGACTTCAACATCAGGGGCTTGGGACTTAACGACCACTTAGCTACTAAATCGAAAGAGCAAGAAGCCATGAACACTTTATTAACTAACTATAACCTTCGTTCTGCGAAGCAAATCGCATTGGCACAAGATCCCAATGTCTATCTATCTACAACATTCAAGAATCTCTCGACCATTGATTATATATTTTTATCATCATCTTTGGCTAGTCATTTGGTCAAACTGGAGATCCTCACCCGCACAGAGAGTGATCACAACCCCTTGACTGTAACAATGGACCTACAAGTTCCTGTTGCTGCTGAAGTTATCGAAGTGGGGCATTCAACGCAAACCGAACTCCACACACTAGTCAGAAGAATCAAATGGGACTCTATGGGTGTTGCCAAGGTGGGCTCCTGGCTCAGGGAAACAATTCCAAACTTCACTCTATACTCTCCCACTGACTACCATCATAGGTGGGACTCAGTCATTATTAAATTAAGAGTTCTCTTAACGGGCCCTGAAGTTCATCGTAGTGACCCTGGGCCCCCCCTGCGGCGGCCCCTCAACCCAGTCTTAGTCTCCCAAAGAAGAGCTCTAAGGAGGGCTGCGCGCCTGCATAAACTTAAAGCTACAGAGCTCTCCGCCAACAATATGGCCCTATTACGTAAAGCCTACAAAAAATCAACATGGGAAGCTAAGAAACAAAAAGAAGAGAAGGACTGGCTAAAAATATTCGGTCTGCTAAAGGAAAAAAACCTGACTCATTTTTCGAATCACATAAACAAACTTCGTTCCTCGAACAAGAGCAGGGGGAACGCGGTGTCTGAAAAAGCCTGGTCTCTGTACGTCACCCAACAATACTGCTGTGAAGGCTTTGTCTCCGCAGAGGTCGATACCAGAGATTCTTCTGACTATTCGCCGATGGACACCTGTGAGCTGACCACCCCGGCCCAGGTCGGCAGGTTCTTGAAATCCATGAAAAATGAGGGTGCCCCAGGGCCCAACGTCCTTCCATCTGCCGTATTCAAAAGCTCGCCGGAAGAATGGGCCAAGCTACTATTCCCCTATATAACCATGCGTTCATTACTTTCCAGACGCCAGATTCTTGGAAAGGCTCAATTTTATGCCCAATTTTAAAAAAAGGAGACCCATCTCTCCCAGGTAATTACCGACTTATAGCCCTACTGGACCTGGAGGCCAAGGTTTACGCTCGGTGTCTTCTTAAGTCACTAGAAGATTGGGTTGTGGAAAACAATATTCTACCATATTTTCAAACTGGGTTCCGAGGTTCTGCCTCCACAATTGACAATATCACTGCCTTAGCCATTCTGAGCCAACAAGCAGCACAAAGAGGTCGGCTTCCCCTTTACTGCTGCTTCATAGACTACAGTGCCGCTTTCGACAAAGTGTCTCGTAACACCCTTTGGAGGAAACTAGATAAGTGGGGGATCCCAGGGAGTCTCCTTGGAGCCCTTATTTCCTTGCATAAGAACACATGGGTGCGAATTAGAACTGGCCCCAAGACCGTCTCTGCAAAAATTCCAGCATCAGACGGCCTTAAGCAAGGATGCGTCCTCGCACCCTTCTTGTTCAACCTGTACATCGCCGACCTGGGGAGATTCCTGTAGCAAAGCAGTCTGCTTCCGCCAAAATTGGGTCATGGAAAAACGAATTTGCACATTTTGCAGTATGTTGATGATATTGTCATCATGGACCAGACCAAGTCCAGCCTTCAACGAGCCTTGAGTAAGCTTAGAGAATACAACGCAGCTAATGCTCTCAAAATCAATCAGGATAAGACCAAGGTCCTGATCTTTGGCCACTGCAAAAAAAAGAAAACTCTAACATGGAATATGGGGCCCGCCAAGATCAAATCAACATCAAAATACAACTACCTGGGGGTTTGGTTCAGTGAGTCTTCCAGACCATCAGTCCATCTAGCCGCCCTGAAAAAGAGAGCTGGAGCAATAACATACAGCCTGACTCGACTCAACCAGTCCCTGAGTTGTCCCTCCGCAGAACCCATATTGAAGGTAATTAAAGCTACTCTTCGTCCCGCCCTAACTTATGGGCACCAGGCCTTCCCTGATGCATGCTCGGCCAGTCTTGACCATGCCCAGATCACCACTTATAAAAAAATCTTCCATCTTCTGAACCACATTCACAGGGCAAGACTACGACTGGAGCTGGGCCTTACAAGACAATCCATCTCCTGCGTGGCAGACACCTTGAAGTACTATATAAGGGTACTAAAAGCCGCAGACAACACGCTTAAAGCCAGATTAAAAGAAACCCTGGCCTGCTCTGGGAACCCATGGAATCGACAAATAGTAAAAGCTTTAAGTGTATTACAAATTGATGAAACATCACTCACAGCAGACTCTATTCCCTACACAGTCTGGAAAAGGGTTATCAACAAGCAGGCAAGGCAAATCTCTTACCAGAAGGACATCCAGGCATTAAAAACGTCTACTATCCTGCGCCCCTTAAATAAATCGTACCTTCCTGGGTTACCGCAACCATATCTCTCTGACACTTTAAATGCAGTGGCCCGCAAAAATATAATGTTTATGCGTCTTCTAGGACTGCGCTCCATTGCTTTTAATCGATGGGCACCATCTGGCAAGGAGGGGGCCTGCAGACTGTGCAACTACAGGTCTGAATCATGGCTACATCTTTTGTGCTGCTGTCCTGCCCTAGATGCCCCTAGAAGGCTCCTCCTCAAACCACTATATCTTAAAAAGGGCATCAGCACCTGTTGGGAGGCATCTGCTCTCTGTTTTATCTGTACAGATATACAAATCGCTCGCAAGGTCTGGAAAATATGTGAGACTTTTGGATAACCTGCTCTCTCCTCCTCCTGCTGCCCAACAACCGGTCCCTCCTCCCCAAAAACTTATTACGGATTATTTTGCAAAAATGTTTTAGCGTTTTTTTTCCATTAGATTGAGCCATAAGACTCATCTTATCTTCGAACTTGTTGCTTTGAACTACTGCTATGGCCACTGTATAAGATGTTTTGTTTGTAACATGCGCCTTAAACCTGACGGTTGTTCCGTCTCGTTTTTTTTTTATGCGGTTAAGATGCCACAGAGACGACTTCATTGCAATGGTTTTAATTAACTGTGCAAATTTAATAAAATACAAAAAATACAACCATGTACCGCTGCTTAGATTGCTACTTGGCAAGTGTATGGTCCCAATGCCTGCCTCTATTATGTCATTATGTACTTGCTCTTATTTCTATATATCATTGCTTTTCTCCCACAATTATCTACCTATGTGTTCCGCAAATCGTATGTAAAGCGCTCTGATACCCTCTAGGGTCATGTTCGCGCTATATAAGACTTTTAAAATAAATTCATATAGTAAGTAAAGCTGCGGGTGCCTTCAGGCTGATATAATGCAGCCTCTGGGCATTTGCATGCGCAGCCCAGTCCAGGGCTGGGGGTCATTTCCATCTTCCTTGGCAGATCCGTCAGATCTGCAATCACATGCCTGTGTAACATGGCCCTTCTGAGCCTGCCCTTTGACTCCCTAAGGCCTGTGTTGACGGTGAGCCCATCCGCCGGTAGTGCTGGTCACTGCTGTCGTACAGCAGATGCCGTGTCACAGTATGAACACAGAGTGGTCCTGACAGAGTGGAGCCAAGCGACTGCTGCAAGGATCCCTATTTATTTTCATGCTTTCTAGAAAATAAAAGCTTGCTGCAGAAAACTTAAAAGGTCAAATAATTTGCACTGAGCCAATCCCAGGGGGACATAAATGGCTCGCTTGGACTGACAGTTAAAATGTCCACTTTCTTCCCTGTTTTGCTTACGTCTTGGGCAATCCACAGATGTACTTCCAAAGGTGGGTGTGTTATGTTTCGTTCGTGAAGAAAAACAAATGTGGAAAAGAGCAGACATGTCCCATGTTAGTCCAATGCGGCCATTCATAGGACTCTCTGCTTATGTTTCTTTTCTTAACTAAAATCAAGTTGAATGTGCAGCTGCCGTTTTAGATGCTGTTCCCTCCCAAATTTTTCACAATTGTTTTTGGGAAAATATAGATAAGAGGCATTGGTTCAAAAGATTCTCAAATACAATAACTAGCAAAGCAAATAACTTTAAACCAATATGGGGCTGGAGAAGCATCTGTGGGGTTGGCAGATTCTGGATTGTAATGTGGCGTCGCCTCTATTTCCTCTTGGTGACACCCTCCAGTTCTGCATTCTATTTCCTTATGTCACTGTCTGGACTTTCCTCACTGTGGCCCCCCTTTTCTTAAGAACGTCTCACATTCTGCTGTGTCCTTCCTGTCTCTGGTTTCTTCTTTTTATGTACTCCTTACTCTCTGACCTCTCTTAGCCATGTTTACCAGTTATTACTCTTTGCACTCTGCCGTGTCTCAGTGCTTGGTAACCACAGAAGGGTGAGAGTCTCTTGGCAAAATCTAGAAATTGGGCTTATACACTGGAATATGTGTTATAAAATGCACTGTTTGCCCTCCACCTATACCAGAGGTCTTCAAACTTTTTTACTCTGAGCCCCCCCTAAGCAAAGTGTTTTAAGGTCGGGCCCCCCCTCCAAAACTTTATGGCAAGGATTGGGGGAGCGGAAGGGACATGGTGCGTGCAGGGAGCGGGGCTTATGAGATGATTTCAGGAATACTTTTTCTATAGCTTATGAACCGCACTAAATATGAGACTTATAAAACAGCAAATACATCAAACAAAAACAGATATTATCCCAAACAAACTGCTCCCCATAATTGGGGTGTTGTGAGCCCCTCACACTCTTTGTCCCCAATGCAACTACACCTGCTGCACTAATGATAACTGCAGTCCTGAGCAGCAGGCTACCTCCTTTGCATCTTTTACCTCTTCCCCACCATGATGGATCATCACCTCAGTCCTAATGCTTGAAAGGAAAATAAGCTCTGATGCCCCTTTTTAAAAGTTAGATATTCATAACTGTGATGCAGTGGGCCCCTGAATCCCCTGGGCCCCAGTCCTGCTTCCTTAATGATAACCAGCAGTGGCCACTTACACACTTGGCAGCAGTACCAGCTTCACTAATGAATGTCCCTTTTTTAAAAAAAAACTTATATTGTCCACTTCTTTGGGGTATCTCTCTGAAGAAGCTGTCTCTGGCCATTTGTAAACACAAAAATGAGTCTGCATACAGTGCTCTCTATTCTGGGCCTTCTCTTTGACAATATCTGTGAATCTCACGCCTTTCCTCTGTCTCCTAGACCATTACTGTGAGGCCCCAGGGATCGAGAGGATTAGGGCTCTGCATCTGAATGTAACCCTGCTGGCCTTCTACCTGCCACCCCATGGACTCTGCTTTCACAGTGCCCCTGAATGGTTAATACTGACTTTGAGGTGCCTCTGCCTGAAATCGAAGGGTGTGGTGGTAGTGCAGAAAGTTAAAAAAGAAACCAGCCTTCTTACCAGCCATTAACTGATTGAGTCACTTAAAGCCAGGGCCACTGGAATTATGTGTTTCTGCAGCAGCAGCGTTTTCCACATAATTATCAGTTTACTGCATTTGCTACATACGCTGCAGATTTCAACAAAAAACTTGATTCTAGGTCAAACGGAACAAAAGTTACTTAAAGCGTGACAACGTGTTCCGGAGCAGTGGAAGGCCCTTTGCAAAGATTGACTGGTAATCTTGTAGTTGCTCACTGCTGTATTTGGGTGTTAAACTGGTACTAATGAGGTGAATTATTTCCCCTGACAGCGTTACCTCCAGTTTAAATGACAAAATAATGAATAATGCTAACCACAAAATGTGGCGCATTGTGCCGCATAATTTACCTTTTCTTACTGCATAATTTAGTCAAACCTGCCGCATAATGTTGTCCTCTTCTGCTGAATAATTCCAGTGGCTCTGCTTAAAGCTTCATGGTGGCAAAGATCTATTCTTTTTGAGATGTAATGTAAGGGTGTTATCAGCTGAGATCTGGAATAGTGGAGACACTTACAAAAATGTCTGTATTAGATACAGTTTGATTACTTATTACTAAAAAGTCTATTTTGTAAGAACTTGATTTATCTCAATCACTGCATCATTTTGCATCAGCCTAGCTTAGAGTATGTAAATACTGTTTTAAAATAATGACTTACATATTCACAGTGCTTTCTGCCACAGGCTGGGACCTCATAGCACTATAAACAGGGCCATTGGAATTATGCAGCAGGAGAAGGCCAAATTATGCAGCATGGTTGACTAAATTCTGCAGCAAGCAAAGGCGAATTATGCTGCATAATGCTGCATATTTTGTGCTAGCATTACTGCATTATTTTGCTATTTTTACACTTGTTAACACTGTCCAGGCCTTTATTGCCCCTCATAAGTACCACATTATCACCCACATATAGCAATAAGCAACAGAAAGGTGACCAGTCAACCGTTAGAAAGGGCCTTCCACTGCGAGGTAACGTGTTGCTGCATTTTTTAGTAACTTTTGAACCGTTTGAGCTAGAAACAAGTTTTTTTTTAATCTGCAAATTATGCAACAGATGATGGATTATGTGGCAAATGCGGGAAATCCATAACTATGCGCTGTGAGTGCAGGGTGAGCGTGAAAGTGAAGGGTGAGAATGAGGAGTGAGTTTTCTGAATGCAGGGTGAATTCCCAGACACTTGAAGTAAATCAGCATGTTATTGACGGTGGCGTAGGGTTCAGATATAAGTTAAACTATTGCTATTATGGCATTAATCAGGGATCGAGGGTGGAGGAAATAAATAATGTGCTAATCCTGCAATAAACTTCCAGTTTTATGATTAGGATTGTCAGCTCATTATATTGATGTCGCAGACGGTACAAAAATAAACAGTCACCTAAAGCCCTGTTTTCAGCACTTATCTGTGCATACTTCGAACAGCAAATATAAATAGAAAGCACTTTTAATTGTGTTCTAGGGCAGCCTGAATGATTCATGACTGATAATTAAAGGCAACAGACAGAAAAGTCACATTACACATGAATACATACTTTTTTGTTTATAACCCTATTTAGTGTCAAGACGAGGTCTTTGCAGGCTCTTTAAACATACATGGCTGGCATTTTTTCTATTGGCAACCCTACTTTATATTCCTTTTCATTAAATGCATTTTCACACTACAGCAGTAAACGTAAAATACAAATGTACGGAATAGGCAGAGTGGGGGCCCAGGTGGTACTGGAAACAGAAAAAAAACTAAGCCTCCGTAACCTGTTTACAAAGGTATGCAAATGGTCTTTAAAGACCTGTGAAAAACTCGGGCGTGCCGGAGATGAGACTCCAGACACTGCACAGTCAAGCCCACAGCAGCACACTCACTGACCTCTGGCCCCACGTAAATGAAGACAGCCTGGAAATGCAGCAAATAAACATCGCCGCAATTCCAGGCCATCTTCATTTGCATGTACTTGCAGAGGCCTTTGCGCCCCCCTGGGAACCCATCCATGCCCCCCCAGGGGGGCGCGCCCCACAGTTTGAAGACCGCTGACCTATACCATAGTGTCAAATTTGCATGGGACAGCATGTTTTTGAAGTCCCCATGTTACAAACGACTTTGCAGACACAGTCCGTTTTTTAACTAGGTTTCAACTCCGTTCATATCAAGTCGGGCTCTGGATGTTCTAGAACTACAGGTACTTGTACCTGGTTTTAAAACCCTGGTGCACCCCTACCAGGTTTTTGTACCAGGCACATCTGATATATACATCTAGCTGCAGATTCCTTACCTTTGAACTTCCAAGCGTCAGGCTGGATCCGGAAGATTTTTTGTAGCAGTACCCCTGCGCGCCGGTAGATGGCGTTCGTCGACTCCGCGTGACGTCCGCGTCGTCAATATAACCGCCACTCCGGAGCGTTCACATCAGTTCTTTTCTTTCCGCGCCAGCCAGCGCCGATCCATTGAAGAGAGCTACCCCCTGTCATTTTTTGACAGACTTTTTTCGACTTTTTGTCGACTCCGTTTAGGATGTCAAGTAAGAAGACCTCTGGGTTCAAGCTGTGCGGCGCCTGTCACCACGCCATGTCGGTTACGGACCCCATTTGGATTGTCTGTGGTGTCTGGAACGCGACCATGACTCCAAGTTGTGTTCCGACTGCCGGGCCATGGCACCGAAGGCTTTGAGGGAGCGGTCCCTAAAGCTTCTCGCGGCCCGGCGTCGGACACCACGGAGGTCGCCTCGCCGGTCTCGATCCCGTTCCCGGTGTCGGTCGAGAGGAAGGTCCGAGCACCGCTCGAAGTCGTCCAAGTCAGGTAAGAGGCACCACAAAAAGCACAAGAAGTCGAAGAGTGCTTCGACTTCGCCCGCCCGTCTCGTGACGCGGCAAAGTAACCTCGGCGCTCAAGGCCTCGCTCTGCGTTTCCCTCCCTTTCCGGGGCTGGAAGCGATCCCCGCCCAACGTAAGGAATTTTATGACTACATGTGCGCCATATTTGGACAGCCTGACCCTGCCGGCGCACCTTCGGGTGTCCCCGCTGGCTCAGATGATGGTTCCCCCGTGGTTCCCGTGCCGGCGGCTCCGACCCCAGCCCCATGGCCTCCGAGCGTTCCCAGGTTCGGACTGATGCCGGTCGCACCTCCACAGCGACCTCCCCCGGCGTAGTATTTACACGCAGGCCCGAGCACACATACAATAATCGTCATTTGATAAATCAAGCACGTGTTTCGTCGTCCGGGATTAACCCACGACTTCCTCAGGGCTGGAAAGACAATTATATGTACATATCGTAATACTTTTTCATGGTAACGATTCCAATTTACATTAGTGATTGAGTGGTACCCACATTTCATTTCTTATCAGTAAACACCGACACGATGAATCTATAGTGTGATACAGCAAGTGATACAACACATTCTTAATGCTTTATGGTTATGATTTGAATATTTATGATTATACCGTTTATTTTAGGTATTCTTTGCAATCAATATCACTGCTGGTGCAGAATAGTGGTTGAATCCAAAATCTGGAGCCCATTGTTGCATCAAGCATGAGTGCTCTAATCCATAGCATTGATGGTGCTGAGAGGTAGTACACCTGGCCATATATTGGGGCGTGCGCATATTCATTATTTGAATTGTGCCAGTGAGCTCCACATAGGAGGTAAGGAAGGGAAAAGGGGCATACCTGTGTTTTTGTGACGTAATCGGTAAGCCTATGGAATTAATATGCATATTACTATATTATAATAGCAGCAATAAGGATACACCATTAGTATCCATACATTCGTTAGACCGTTTAATTCGAATGCGTCCTACCTCTTTGCCGGTTATAATTCCGTCCCGGCCAGGGAGGCAGGGAAGTGTAAAGATGCTCCAAATTTCTATTTCTTTGGTCCTCAATGTGATCTAAAATCTGAAGAATATGTGTGTATGATATACTTGTCAATTGTTTACTTTGAGCAATTACGAATGTACAGTAGCTGCAGAATAAACACCTGTGTGAATATATTCACAGATAGCGACATCGATCTACAAACTCCAACACTTCTATGCGGTAGTGATCCGACATGTAAGTTCTGATCATGTGTCTTCCTCTTCGTATTCCTTTAGTCTAAACGTGTTACCTCATACTTAACAGGCATCTCTCGTGAATATCTGTGACACCCACATCCGAGAGCACAAGCTACTTTAAGTGTCTATCTTAGAGCAAGATTATTAGGGCAAGTATTCTATATCTGTGTACACAGTTCAACCCGTATCATCACCATTATGTATTCTATCTCATGTTCTGCTTCAAGGTTCCCATATTCCCCGATATTACCTATCAAGGTCTGTAAATCTATATTGATCCCAAGATTACATAGAAACTGAGGCAATATCAGAAATATCTTACCTGACATGCCACGTCTGATAGCGTAGTGTCAGCGGTGGAGTTGATGAGCGTACAGTACACGCTCGGAAATGCACTGTAATGTAGAGCACTTGTATCAGTATCTATAGTTAATGTTACGGGATATATAGTTAGACCTCAAAGTTAATAGATCTCACCTTTCGTGCACGGACGTACTGTGTGGTCCAACGCAGGCTCCTAGTATGGCCGCTGTTTGCGGGGGAAAACCGCAAGTATCCCATTATATGTCGGGTGAAAGTCAGCGCTAGAACGTCAGTTCTCATGGACCCGGCTAGTTGTGTCAGCCATGTTGGGTATAGTGAACTTACTATAGTGTTATGTATAGCGGAAAAAAACCCATCTAAATCTGATGTCCGCCCTATACCATATAAAAATCAAGTGTACAAATTCAGGTACATATCATATACGGAGTTCCTGCAAAATGTGCAGCTGTAAACAAAATAGTCTGTCATGTTGAGTTGAAATAGAAACTTACCCCGTAAATTGTAATAACGCGGTTGTGGAAGGCACGATATTTATGTTTAATTGTCAACGTTGAGCTAAGCCATATAGAGTAAAGTAAATCCCGTATGGCAATAAGTCAAGCTATTCTTAATTACGTACTGATGTCTATCCAGTGTTGGTGTGGTTAGAGAAGGCACGGTATGTATGTGTAATAGTCAACGTAGAGCTGAGACATATAGAGTAAAGTAGATTCCGTATGGCGATATATCAAACTGTTCTCAATTTCGTTCTGATGTCTATCCAGTGTTGGGTAAAGTCCGTAGCGGCATGCTTAAGTGTGGCGTCCAACAAAGAGTTGGTATCACTATAAAAGTATAGCGCAAGTATGTGTGTAAAATCCAATTAAGGGACGGTGAGGGGATTGATTAAAAAGGACATCACCAGGGAGTCTAGTAGTTTTTGAATCTATGGTAGTGCTTTAAATAAGGTGCCATAGTGGCAAGTCAAAAGGCATGCTGGAGCTGGTTTATATACTGATCCAGCAGGATACGATAGTGCATGATCACGTTATCATTTTGTACATAATAATTTTGGTTGTTATCTGTGCTCTCATGACACGACATACAGCGTAAAAGTACTGGAAAATCCTGCGCAACACAGTTCTTGTTGTTATTTTTACGAAATAACCGTCCTAAAATTGTTCATAGATCATGTATTACAGGGTCCAGTGACAAAGTCTTAACTATTGTGTGATACTCCAATATACTTCATAGGTTATCAAACATTATATATAGATACAGATATTAATATTGAAATCTAAACAATGCCTATGATGATAACAGGTATGTACATAGGAGATTGTTAATCACCCAAAAAGTAGTGCAATTCATGATCCAAGTTCAACCCGCAGTCAACCGCACGTAGTTTCATGATCCATGTGGCTTCCCTACGTCTCAGATGTAATTCTTTATTGCCTCCCCTGGGATCCATCTCCACCCGATCTATTCCACAGGATGTAAGTGTTTTGTGCATGCCCTGTGACGTACATTCATTTATATGTATTGCTGTAGGGTATCTGCTGGCATGATATTTGATGGCTCTAACATGCTCACTACTCCGTTCCTTCAGCGGTCTAATTGTACTGCCAATATAAAATGTCTCACATTTGCATTTCAACATGTATACAACATATTTACTATTGCAGTTGATCATCTGTCTGATATCATAACGACGGCCCTTGGGATCCGCAAAGTATTTTGTATTGTCCATTGCCAAATCACACATCCTACAGTTACCACATTTGTGGAACCCTATACATCTCTGGGACAACCAATTGTCTTTAAGTTTGTGTTTTGGGTAACTTGGGCTTAGTATTGATCTAATGGTTTTCCCTCTCCTGTATGTAATAAGTGGGACATCAGTAATATAACTACTCAAGGATTTGTCAGAGCATAATAATTTCCAATGTTTCTTCATACTGTTTCTTAGAACTGTTGACATTTCAATATAATCAGTGATTAATCTGAGTTTGGAGGGTGCCCTCTCTTTGAGCTGTCTGTCTCTTAGGGTATCAGCCCTGCTGACTGTTAATATTTTCCGTTCTGCTTTGTCAATCGTATGTGTGTTGTAACCTCTAGCTAGAAAACGTTTTCATGTTCACCACACACGATCTAAAGTTCGTGTCATCGCTGCAATTTCTCCTGGCCCTGACAAGTTCTCCATATGAGATTGCTTCTTTCTGGTGTCTGGGATGAGCACTATTTGCATGCAATACTGCATTGCAGGAGGTGGGCTTTCGGTGTAGTTTGCTGTGCATCCGATTATTCTCAATGTATAGTACCACATCTAGGAATTCTATCTCTCTCTGACTACAATTGTATGTGAATTTAATGCCCATCTCGTTGGAGTTGAGAAAATTACAGACTGCTTGTAAGTTGTCCATTATTCCCGACCATATCATGATACAATCATCTCTATATCTGCCCCAATAAATAATGGATTCACACCAATCGGTTCCTCTTGAGCCCCAGACCCACTCCTCCTCAAACCATCCCATAAAGAGATTAGCGTAGGAAGAAGAGAATCTGGAGCCCATGGCAACACCTTGTATCTGCTTGTACCATTGTTGTTCGAACTTAAATACATACAGGCACATGCATCAAGTGTTAAAAAACTCGCAAAATCTGCGAATCGCTAAAATATGGCTTTTGCGATCGCAAAATACCGTGTTGCAATGCATCAACTGCATAATTGCGAAAACACAAGAATTCGCAAATATAAAGAATCGCTAAACAATCTGCGAATAGTTTTAGCGAATCAGTATTTGCGTCCACCAAATAGCGATTCGCAAATAAGGATTCCCTAAATATATGCATGAAAAATCGCAAATTGTGATTTCACAGTAAATCGCAAATCTGCAAGTGCTAAATAAGAAGGATCCCAACCAGGTGGTAATCATGAGTTCAATTCAGATACAGCTGATATACCCTATTGTTGGATTTCGCATAGATGTTGAGGTGCTGCATTAGTTGACGATGGTGTCTTTTCTGGGATACATGTCCCTCCTGCATAACCTTGGTGAGTTGCTGCACACTATCGGACAGTACTGCAATGTTGGCTGCCATCTTCCCAATTTGTATCTGTACTGAACGTGTGTTTTTGGTCTGCAGGCGCTGCATACGGAGCATCTGTCCCTCAAGACCACCCCAGACATCATTTGTTTGGTCCTCCTGCTGTGTTCTGAGTGATCTAGCTCTTCTACGCCGGACTCTGACATTGCTTCTGCGGACCTGTGTTTGTGGATTTGGGATGGATGTAGCTTGGCCATGCCTGGACTCATGTGTTGCATTTGCCTCATCATCAGAATCCATGGTGACCAGTGGTGGGACAGTTGCCCTGCGTGTGTTTGGGGCACGTGATGGATTTGTTGGCAAAACCGGTGTGTCCATATTTTCAACTGCGCTGGTGTCCTGTATGTCCTGGTAGTCACTATCCTCAGCTTCTACACGTTCTGCATCTGTGAGGTTTAACAGTGCAAAACAGCATTAATTTATGTCTGTGATGTCATGTCACAGTAATCAATTTTTTGCTTTGTTATTAAATTGAGAATATATTACACTATTTTGAGTTGTTTTTTTCCTATTTGTGTGTTTGTCATTGTAACTGCTTGACCTGCCTACATCTCCCATAATGCACTTCCCTTCATGAATACATTGTGTACTGGATGTTCAAAGTGTGCACTTGTGCTGTACTGAGGTGATGTTCTACCTTAATAATTTAGGACAATGGTAACATGCATTCATCTTACCTTCAGATGTGTTTGCCGCTCCTGACGTGTCTAGCTGTGTCACACCGACAACAGCTTCAGGCTGGATTGTGGATTCAACCATGTCCTCCATGGGAGTGTTCCCAGTGTCTGTCGGTGTTCCCCCTCCTGTCTTCCTTGCTTCCTTCAGCCGGCCAGCAATGCGCACCTTAGCCCGACTGCGCAAGTCGTACCATCTTTTTTTCAAATCATCGATGGTGCGGTGTGTCACCCGGTTTTGGATCCGGATCCATATTTTTCTTTTCTCCTGCTCTGCCACTTTTAATAATAATTTCCCAAACAGCTTATCAAGGCTGTGGACAACTCCCTCAATGAGGGTGTCAATTTCTTTTTTAGAACATTTCATTTTCCGCTTCCTGCCCGTTTGGCTGTCTTCTGCTGTTTGTGAACTTTCCATTTTCTTACAAATGCCAGGTGTTTCCAATGTCTCAATCCCACTCCTGTTTAGCTCCCAGCTCCCTCCTCTCCCTCTGACTGTGCACTGAAAATGGGGCTTGTGCTGCTCACTTCCTGGTTCTGATGTCATCAAGATGCATCAAAAAGCGACTTCGGAAATTGCGATCTCGCTAATAGCGAAATCGCTAATAGCGAGTTCGCAATTACCGAAATCGCTATTATTTTTGCGATTATTTGCGATTCATTATTTTCTCGCAATTTGTTTGTTGCATCGGGTTTTGCGATTCTTTATTTGCAAATCCTTAAAAATCGCAAATAAAGAATCGCAATCTTAAACATTGATGCATGTGCCTGATTGTTTTTTAGAATGATTGCAATCATAGTAATCAGCATTTCCACATGTTCCCATTGTTTGGCTGGTCTTTTACTTAGAAATTTTCTTGTTGCTTGAATTCCTAAATCTGACCTAATGCTTGTATAGAGTGCGGTGACATCCAGTGTAGCCAGGATCATCCCCTCCTCCCACCTCACGTCTGCAAGTATACTAAGAATATGCTTTGTATCTCTGACATATGAGGGAAGATTTTTCACCAATGGTTGTAGGAATAAATCTACATACTGGGATAACTTCTCTGTAGGTCCCCCTATGCTGTAAATAATTAATCTGCCTGGTGGGAATTGTAGGTTTTTATGCACTTTAGGCAGTGTATAGATGCATGGGAATCTGGGCCTCTCCACTTTGAGATAAAGATATTCATCTTGGTCTATCAAACCCTTGGTGAGCCAGTCTCTTAGATGTGTGTTAATCAGATCAGAGAGGGAACAGATAGGGTTATCACTGAGTTTCGTATAGCATGTTTGGTCTTCCATTTGGGATAGGATCTCCCTATTGTAGTCTTGTGTGTTCATTACGACAATGTTATTACAATTTATGGGGTAAGTTTCTATTTCAACTCAACATGACAGACTATTTTGTTTACAGCTGCACATTTTGCAGCAACTCCGTATATGATATGTACCTGAATTTGTACACTTGATTTTTATATGGTATAGGGCGGACATCAGATTTAGATGTTTTTTTTCCGCTATACATAACACTATAGTAAGTTCACTATACCCAACATGGCTGACACAACTAGCCGGGTCCATGAGAACTGACGTTCCAGCGCTGACTTTCACCCGACATATAATGGGATACTTCCGGTTTCCCCCGCAAACAGCGGCCATACTAGGAGCCTGAGTTGGACGACACAGTTCGTCCGTGCACGAAAGGTGAGATCTATTAACTTTGAGGTCTAACTATATATTCCGTAACCTTAACTATAGATACTGATACAAGTGCTCTACATTACAGTGCATTTTCGAGCGTGTACTGTACGCTCATCAACTCCACCGCTGACACTACGCTATCAGACGTGGCATGTCAGGTAAGATATTTCTGATATTGCCTCAGTTTCTATGTAATCTTGGGATCAATATAGATTTACAGACCTTGATAGTTAATATCAGGGAATATGGGAACTTTGAAGCAGAACATGAGATAGAATCCATAATGGTGATGATACGGGTTGAACTGTGTACACAGATATAGAATACTTGCCCTAGTAATCTTGCTCTAAGATAGACACTTAAAGTAGCTTGTGCGCTCGGATGTGGGTGTCACAGATATTCACGAGAGATGCCTGTTAAGTATGAGGTAACACGTTTAGACTAAAGGAAGACGGAGACACATGATCAGAACTTACATGTCGGATCACTACCGCATAGAAGTGTTGGACTTTGTAGATCGATGTCGCTATCTGTGAATATATTCACACAGGTGTTTATTCTGCACCTACTGTACATTCGTAATTGCTGAAAGTAAACAATTGACAACTATATCATACACACATATTCTTCAGATTTTAGATCGCATTGAGGACCAAAGAAATAGAAATTTGGAGCATCTTTACACTTCCCTGCCTCCCTGGCCGGGACGGAATTATAACCGGCAAAGAGGTAGGACGCATTCGAATTAAACGGTCTAACGAATGTATGGATACTAACGGTGTATCCTTATTGCTGCTATTATAATATAGTAATATGCATATTAATTCCATAGGCTTACCGATTACGTCACAAAAACACAGGTATGCCCCTTCTCCCTTCCTTGCCTCCTATATGGAGCTCACTGGCACAATTCAAATAATGGATATGCGCACTCCCCACTATAGGCCAGGTGTACTACCTCTTAGCACCATCAATGATATGGATAAGAGCACTCATGCTTGATACAACAGTGGGCTCCAGATTTTGGATTCTGCACCAGCAGTGATATTGATAGGTGCAACTTGCAAAGAATACCTAAAATAAATGGTATAATCATAAATATTCAAATCATAACCATAAAGCATTAAGAATGTGTTGTATCACTTGCTGTATCACACTATAGATTCATCGTGTCGGTGTTTATTGATAAGAATTGAAATGTGGGTACCACTCAATCACTAATGTAAATTGGAATGATTCCCATGAAAAAGTATTACGATATGTACATATAATTGTCTTTCCAGCCCTGAGGAAGTCGTGGGTTAATCCCGGACGACGAAACACGTGTTGGCTGGATCAACTAAAGGAAGAAAATTAAAAAACACAAGAAGCCATTGTGAATTCTGTTATGCATTGTACTAGTCTTGATTTATCAAATGACGATTATTGTATGTGTGCTCGGGCCTGCGTGTAAATATTAGGTAGATCCCCAGGGGTCACGAATTTGGAGAAGTGGATGATTTCTCCTCCTTTGAGCACCTTAACTAGACACTACCAAGTAATTTAATACCGGTATTAGTGAGCGCCATAACCACACGGGGTCATATCATCCTACACAGTATCTTGTATAGTCTCCATACCTGGTGGGGCGGCTCCTCCGGTTACACACAGAACATTGGAGCTATGGATAGAAATAAAGCAGCGGAGGACCTATTTGAAAGCCTAGCGAGAGGCAACACAGTGGTCAACTCGCTACAAAGTGGAAACCCACCACAGAAAAAAGAGGGACTTAAGGACAAATTTATCAAACTTGAGAAGCTTAGAAAAAATGAAAACTCAAAATGGTGGGATGGGGCTACCTTGAGACAGTATTTGAAACTCAACAGGATTCCGAGAGGTCTAAGATCCCAGATTTCGTCCACATATGATGACCTGGATGAGGACCTGCTGCTTATTTGGGAAAAAGAACTCACATCAAACTCCAACAAACTCATGGAAATTTTAATTGAAAATGCTGATCGTAGAGTTAGCAGTCTACAGATAGAAATTACTAAACTTGAATTAGAAATCAGGGACCTAGACTTGAAGGAAGCAACAAAATACCTAAAATAAACGGTATAATCATAGATATTCAAATCATAACCATAAAGCATTAAGAATGTGTTGTATCACTTGCTGTATCACACTATAGATTCATTGTGTCGGTGTTTATTGATAAGAATTGAAATGTGGGTACCACTCAATCACTAATGTAAATTGGAATCGTTCCCATGAAAAAGTATTACGATATGTACATATAGTTGTCTTTCCAGCCCTGAGGAAGTCGTGGGTTAATCCCGGACGACGAAACATGTGTTGGCTGGATCAGCTAAAGGAAGAAAATTAAAAAACACAAGAAGCCATTGTGAATTCTGTTATGCATTGTAGTAGTCTTGATTTATCAAATGACGATTATTGTAAGTGTGCTCGGGCCTGCGTGTAAATATTAGGTAAATCCCCAGGGGTCACGAATTTGGAGAACTGCATGATTTTCCTCCTTTGAGCACCTTAACTAGACACTACCAAGTAACTTAATGCCGGTATTAGTGAGCGCCATAACCACACGGGGACATATCATCCTAAACAGTATCTTGTATAACTTCCCCGGCGTCGCGTCCGGCGCCAAGGTCCTCGGCGCCGACCGGCGGCGCCTCCCTGATCCTCATTCCCGACGACACCGGGCCGGTCGGGCGTCCACCGACGCGGAGACTGGCGCCGACAGAGCCGTATGGCTCTGTGCCGTTTTTTCTACCCTATTCTAAAGGGGTAGGAATGGAGGAAGAGTATTGGGAGGGGGAGCCGGATCCCTTCGAATTTCCACCTCAGCAAGACCTGGACTGGTATGAGGAATTGGGTGACGCCAGTGGTCTGGACACCTCCCCAGATTCTGTCATGCTTTCCCCTCCTACCCTGGCTACGGAGGAGGGAGCAACTTTTGCCAAGGTGGTGCGTAGGGCTTCGGAGGTCCTTAACCTACAGCTTCCTGCAGTGGCGGTCAAGACTAACGTCTTGACAGAGGTCCTGCAGCCTGGGGTTTCGAGCTCAGAACCCCTACAGCCTTTCAATGAGGCCTTGACAGACGTCCTTCTGGGGACATGGTCCAAACCCAGCACAGGGGCTCCTGTGAATAGGACGATTGCCCACCGCCCTGCACCGGGGGACCCACTTTTCCTCACCACCCACCCCCCAAAGCTTGGTAGTCCAAGCTTCCACGTCCCGAGGCGCATTCCCTTCTGCACCCCCGGACAGGGAGTCCAAGAGGCTGGAAAACTTCTGGAAGAAAATGGTCTCTTCCACCAGCCTAGCGCTGCGGTCAGTGAACACCGCATACCTCTTGAACCGTTATTCCCATTCTCAATGGGATACAGTTGCGCAGGTACTGCCCAGGGTCTTGGAGAAGGACCAGACCCTACTCTGCCAAGCTATATCCGACGGGAGAGACGCAGCTAAGTTCGCCATCCGATGTGGCTTGGACACGAAGGACTTGCTAGCGATTTCCAAGACAGTGGCAGTTCGTCGCCACACCTGGTTGAGAACATCTGGTTTTTCTGGAGATGTCCAAGCCAACCTCATGGACATGCCCTTTGATGGCTCCCGTCTCTTCGGAGATAAGGCGGATGCTGCCCTTGAGCGCATCAAGGACTCGCGAGGCCACGGCCAAGTCCTTGTGCCTCACTACTACCCCCAGGGCTTCATCCAGCTTTCGCTTCTTTCTTGGCTACGGAAGGGGCTACCAGCCGCGCCAACCCTATTCTGGCCAGAGGGCCCCACAAGTTCAGCAACCTCTGCGGGCCGTGGACGCAGCTCACCCCTGCCTCGTGGGTCAGTGAACCAGAAAGCGTGCCCAGCCACTATCCCCTCCTCCACCGTAAAACCTTCCTAGTCCGATTCTCCAGGAACACTCTCGGCCAGTTGGTGGCAGAATACGCCATCACTTCCACCACTGGCAATCCATCACATCGGACAGGTGGGTGCTGCAAATAGTCCGAAGGGGCTACTACCTCCCCTTCTAGACTACCCCTCCTTCTATGCCTCCAGCATACAGTCGGCTGACGGAGGATCACCTTGCCTTGCTCCGCGAGTAAGTCAATGCTCTCTTGGCCAAGGGAGCGTTAGAGAGGGTTCACGGGCTCGAAGTAGGCAGTGGTTACTACTCCCGCTACTTCCTGGTCCCCAAGAAGGGCGGAGGCCTTCATCCCAGCCTAGATCTCAGAACCCTCAATTTCTTCCTCCAGAAGGAGAAATTCAAAATGCTCACTCTTGCTCAGGTCCTGTCTGCCCTGGACCCAGGAGACTGGATGGTAGCGCTGGACTTGCAGGATGCCTACTTTCATGTCCCCATCCTGCCTGCCCATCGTCGCTACCTGCGGTTCATGGTGGGCCACGAATACTTTCAGTTCATGGTGCTTCCCTTCGGCCTCACCAGTGCCCCTCAGTTGTTCACAAAAGTGATGGCGGTGGTCGCAGCTCATCTGCGGAAATCGGGGGTCCCAGTCTTCCCCTATCTCGACGACTGGTTGTTGAAAGCGGGCTCGCTCCAAGCAGTTGTCTCCCACCTCCAGACGACGGTGAACCTCTTGCATTCGCTGGGGTTTACTATCAACGTGCTGAAGTCACACCTGACTCCCTCTCAGTCGCTTCTTTTTATTGGGGCAGTTCTCGACATGGTGCAGTTTCGGGCCTATCCTCCCGAACGGCGAGTCCAGGATATTCAGGCTATGATACCGATGTTTCAGCCTCTATCCTGGGTTCCGGTGAGATTGACTCTGAGGCTGTTGGGCCTCGTGGCCACCTTCATCCTGCTAGTGATCCATGCAATGTGGCACATGCGGGCTCTGCAGTGGGACTTGAAATTCCAATGGGCACAGCATCGAGGAAATCTCGCCGACCTGCTCCAGATTTTGGAGGGAACTGCGAAAGATCTGCAGTGGTGGCTGACGGACTGCGAGTGGTTCAACGGCAGACCCCTCTCCCTTCCCCACCGAGATCTCACAGTAGTGACGGATGCGTCTCTTCTGGGCTGGGGTGGCCATCTGGGGGAGGTGGAGATCAGAGGACTCTGGTCTCCGGTGGAAACCAAACTCCATATCAATCTGCTGGAGCTTTGGGCAATCCGACTGGCACTAAAAGCATTTTTGCGATCCATAAAGGGAAGGCTTGTTCAAGTGTTCACAGACAACACTACCGCCATGTGGTACTGCAACAAACAGGGTGGGGTGGGGTCGTGGACCCTCTGCCAGGAGGCCTTGCGCCTCTGGACTTGGCTGGAACATCAGGGCATTTCCCTGGTGGTTCAACACCTGGCCAGTTCTCTGAACACCAGGGCGGACGAGCTCAGCCGAAGGTGCCTTGTGGATCACGAATGGCGTCTCTATCCGGAGGTGGCACAAGGTCTCTTTCAGCGGTGGGGAGAGCCTTGGTTAGATCTGTTCACTTCGGAAGAGAACATGCAATGTCAGCTGTTTTGCGTGTTGGAGTTTCCAAGGCGGCACTCGCTCGGCAACGCTTTTCGTCGCGAGTGGAGCTCAGGCCTCCTATACGCTTTTCCGCCCATACCACTTCTGCCCAGAGTGCTCAATAAGATCAGGAGCGACCGAGCACAAGTCATTCTTGTGGCTCCAGACTGGGCGCGGAGAGTATGGTATCCCGAGCTTCTGGACATGAGCATCGATCCTCCGTTCAGGTTGCCCCTTCAGGAGGATCTTCTGTCGTGGCAGCAGTGGAGGGTCCTCCACCCGAACCTGTCCACTCTCTGCCTACTTGCGTGGAGATTGAGCGGCGACAGTTGACAGTTTTTGACCTTCCTCCTGAAGTCTGTGAGGTTATCTTGGTAACCAGGCGTCCCTCTACCAGATCAGTATACGCCTGCCGATGGAACAAATTTTGTGAATATTGTACAGATCGGTCTGTTGACCCTCTATCTGCTCCCCTATCTGAGTGCCTAATCTTCATACTTTCTTTGGCCATGCAGGGCTCTTCTTTTGGCACCTTGAAGGGCTACCTTTTGGCCCTTTCTTCTTTTCTTTGGCTGCCTGATCAGCCATCCTTATTCAAATCTACAATTGTGCAGAGATTTTTTAAGGGGCTGACCGATTTGTTCCCCCCTTCACCTTTTATCATGCCACAGTGGGACCTTAATTTGGTGCTCACCTTCTTGATGTGTGCACCATTTGAGCCGCTGCATAACTGCCCTCTGTGGTTGCTCACCATTAAGACAGCTTTTTTTGGTGGCAATAACCTCTGCCAGGAGAGTCCGCGAACTACAGGCACTTTCATCAAAGCCTCCTTACCTGACGATTTTTCCAGACAAAGTAGTACTCCAAACTAGGGCATCTTTTCTTCCTAAGGTGGTAACATCTTTTCATCTGGGACAGTCGGTTACCCTGCCCTCCTTCCATGTGCCCCCGCACCCTTCCAAGGAAGAGGAACATCTTCACTGTCTAGACCCAAAAAGAACTTTGCCGTTCTACCTTGATTGAACAAAAGAGTTCCGGGTGGACGACCAACTCTTTGTAGGGTACTTGGGCGCAAAGAGATGCTGTACTGTCCAGAAGAGGACTATATCCCGATGGGTTATCCTCTGCATAAAAATGTGTTACACCTTAGCGAAGAAGGAACCTCCTGACGGGCTTAGGGCCCATTCCACCAAGGCGAAAGCGGCCACCACGGCTCTCCAGTGTGGTGTTCCCGTATCGGACATTTTCCAAGCTGCCACGTGTGCATCTCTGCACACGTTTGCCAGACACTACTGCCTGGACTCCCAGGTTCGCAGAGAGGGCCTTTTGGTTGCTCTGTTTTACAGGATTTTCTGATCTGACCCGTTCCGCAGTCCCTCCTCCGGGGATGGTATTGCTTGGGTATCTGTTCAAAGGTAAGGAATCTGCGGCTAGATGTCTCTATCAGATGGACAAGTTACTTACCTTCGGTAACCCCTTATCTGGTAGAGACATGATCTAGCCGCAGATTCCTTAACGACCCACCCATCCTCCCCGCACTGCGGAATTGGTTTTAATTGTTAGGGATGTTCCCCTTCAGGGCCCTAGCGGTTCATTTTTTAACACACCATGGTCAGTCACTTCATGGCTCCGCGCTTCTGCTGTGGAAAGTCGTGAAAAGTACTGACGTCAGCGCGTCGGAGTGTCGTGGACCTCTGCCTCTTAAATGTTAACAATATCTGGATGGTAACCACATAATTCCAGTACACACCACATACATCCACTTCATAACACGTAAGTAAAAGAAAATTACATTTACTATTTTTTTCATAAAGATTTGCCTCTTTCTGCTTTTTTTTCGTCTTGCAGCAGATTTATATAGCACAGCTTATCACCCGTAGAGATTAAATGATTTTCCCAGAATCACAGGGTGTGGCGCCGCTGAGACTCGAACCAGGATCCCCACCTCTCGAGTCAGCCGCTCTGGCCAATGCGCCACATCCTCTCTACTGTGATGCTTGTTTAAAATGCCCCTTCTCCTGCTTTCTTCCAAACTCCTCTCCATATCATAGGTTACTCTCTCACCCAGTTTGTATAACTGGTTCAGCTTGAGCTGCGGGGAGCCTACCCGTCCTATTGATGTGTCCCTGTAACACTGAAGCTGCCACAATCTTTAAACACACACCAACAATCGACAAACCACGTCTAATGCTCTAACTTACTCCAGTGATTGGATTGCTTCCTTAACGTCGTGGAAGAGCATACGTGTTCAGCGCCACCACCACCCTCTGCAACTGGACCCCGATCAGCACCGAAGACACCACCCGCACGATGAACTCCATCCACTCCGGATCACCAACCGACCCCTGCCCACACCACGTCTTCAACAAAGCCGACGCCACCATCGCACCCCATCTCCGGGACATCATCAACTCCTCCTTCCACACCGCCACCTTCCCGGAGAGCTGGAAGCACGCCGAGCTTACCGCCCTCCTGAAGAAACCAACGGCGGACCCCACCGACCTCAAGAACTACCGTCCCATCTCGCTCCTTCCGTTTCCGGCCAAAGTCATCGAGAAGACCGTCAACAGACAGCTTGCCGCCTTCCTCGAGATGAATGGATCCCTCGACCCCTCGCAGTCCGGGTTTCGGGCCAACCACAGCACCGAGACCGCCCTTATCGCAGCCACCGACGACATCAGAACCCTAACCGACAACGGGGAAACAGCTGCCCTCATCCTCTTGGACCTCTCTGCGGCGTTCGACACCGTCTGCCACCGCACCCTAGTGAAGCGCCTCAGCAACATCGGAATCCGAGAGAAAGCACTGGAATGGATCATCTCGTTCCTCACCGGAAGAACCCAGAGAGTCCGCCTCCCCCCGTTCAGATCCGAAGCCACCGAAGTCATCTGCGGCGTTCCACAAGGATCCTCACTCAGCCCAACCCTCTTCAACGTCTACATGAGCCCCCTCGCAGCCATCGCACGCCGACACAACCTCAACATCATCTCCTACGCCGACGACACCCAGCTGATCCTCTCCCTCACCAACGACCCCACCACCGCCAGAGCCAACCTACACGACGGGATGAGAGACGTCGCCGACTGGATGAGGAACAGCCGCCTTAAACTGAACTCAGACAAGACGGAAGTCCTCATCCTGGGCTCATCACCCTCCGCCTGGGACGACTCCTGGTGGCCCCCGGCCCTGGGCACCGCGCCCAAGCCAACGGACCACGCACGCAACCTGGGCTTCATCCTGGACTCCTCCCTGTCGATGACCAGACAAGTCAACGCCGTCTCATCTTCATGCTTCAACACCCTGCGCATGCTCCGCAAGATCTTCAGATGGATCCCCACTGAAACCAGGAAGACCGTCACCCAGGCACTCGTCACCAGCCGACTGGACTATGGGAACACCCTCTACGCCGGAACCACAGCCAAACTTCAAAAGAGACTCCAGCGCATCCAGAACGCCTCCGCACGACTCATCCTGGACATCCCCCGACACAGCCACATCACCGTGCACCTGAAAGACCTGCACTGGCTCCCCGTCAGCAAGAGAATCACGTTCAGACTCCTCACCCACGCACACAAGGCCCTCCACGACCTGGGCCCAAAGTACCTCAACGACCGCATGACCTTCTACACGCCCACACGCCAGCTACGATCAACCAGCCACGCCCTCGCCACCGTACCACGCATCCGCAGAACCACCGCCGGAGGAAGATCCTTCTCCTACCTGGCAGCCAAGACCTGGAACTCCCTCCCCACTCACCTTCGGCGAACCCAGGACCATCTCTCCTTCAGGAAGCAGCTCAAGACCTGGCTGTTCGAGCAGTAACTTACCCCCTCCCCCAGCGCCTTGAGACCCTCCCGGGTGAGTAGCGCGCTCTATAAATGCCGTGATTGATTGATTGATTACATCATCACAGACCTCGTGAGTGTGTTGAATTAAGGAACTGAGGCTCATGCATGATTCATGCCATGCGTACCATGCAAGCGTGGTTGATTAGCACATGGACCATATTATCAGTTAAAAGAGGAATTATCTAGCAAGTTAATTGTAAGTGTCTGACACTGCCACAGATGGACTCGTCTTAGAAAGGTGTGCCTGCTCTGAATAAGCGGCGGGTGTGGCACTTATTGACTGATAATACTATCCACCGCATCCTAGTGACAATTCAAAGTTGAACACATTCTGCAGGTACCCCCCAAAGATTTTCTACATAATAAATATGTAGAATATAGGAAAAAAAGTGCAGAAAAAAATATAAGTAACACATTCATTTGTTTATATTATGTTTGCTCTGCCGAGATTCAGATTTTTAAATGTGTGACCGTCCACGGAATCCATTATCTGTTGTAGCCAAAATACTGAATATATCTAAGGGCTTATACTTTTGTGATGTGATCAATCAATTTGTATTCACTGTTAAAGTGTCCATATACACCGGACTAACAAGAGAATACCTGTAATGCACCCACTCATGAAGGCCCGTTTGACCTAATCTTGCAAAAATCCCACTCACATCACTCTCCGTTTTCTTCTGGTCATATGATTTTGTAACGCGTGGCCACAGAATGTTGAGTCTAAGACAAATATGTCTATTGTTTTCAGGTGCCCTTCACCTATGATCCTGTTTGTAGATTATCAATACGTTCATAGTCATATGACAATAACTCAATCCTTGGTAATCCTCCTTTTTAGTTTTCCTCGTCAATGGTTGAGGTAGAATTCCCACCAGCAGCCAAGCTTCGGAAGCTTGTGCTAAACGAGATAAATGCGGACAAGCTGCATGCGCCCAGAAGACCCTCATCCACTCTTATGCAGTGGCATGGAGGTGACAACCTTTATAACAGTAAATGTTCCAGGAGAACAATGATGTGGCTAGAATTACATTGAGGGTGACGCGGACAAGTCATGGTCCCATACATTTATTAGATATAATTTCTATTTTAGGGTTATTTATTCATTCTAGTTGTCAAAATAAAGGTGTAATACAAATAAATATTTTATTGAAAAAATTTAAAGAACAAAAATGTTGAATAAAATGTGAATTACATGTATTTGGTGAATTGCAAATGTGATCACTATCACCAAAGTGAACTTGTGAGTGATTGCGTCTTTCAGTACTTCGGTCCACAGTGTAAAGAACCCTAAAGAAATTGTGTCAATACAAATTATTTCTTGTTCTAATATTATTTCTCAATGTGTTTAACAGCACTATTTCCAGTGCTTGTTGGGGTGTTACATGAATCCTGTTTGGGATGCGCTTTCAGCTTGGGAGTAAACCAAGACTGTTCATAAGAAGATCTGGACTGTCTATATCATTCTGTTGCACCTCTATAATATATAGTCAGCGTGGTTGTGCTTCTTCAGTCAATGCGAGGGCCATAGTTGAGGCTAAGATGAGACCAAGAGACAGACTGGGTGTAATTATTGTGATTTCTTACAGATCACGGTTTCTTCAGGCTGTTGTTGGCTGTGCTTCTTCAGTCAATGCGTGGGCCATAGTTGAGGCTAAGATGAGACCAAGAGACAGACTGGGTGTAATTATTGTGATTTCTTACAGATCACGGTTTCTTCAGGCTGTTGTTGGTTGTGCTTCTTCAGTCAATGCGTGGGCCATAGTTGAGGCTAAGATGAGACCAAGAGACAGACTGGTTGTAATTATTGTGATTTCTTACAGATCACGGTTTCTTCAGGCTGTTGTTGGCTGTGCATCTTTTGGTTGTTTCTGTGTTGTTTTTGAAACATGTGCCAACCTATCAAACATCAATCAGGTGCATTGTTTTAGTTGGAAAGAGGCCTGAAGGCTAACTATTTTCGAATGTGTTTTTTCAAAAAGTGTTAATGTTTTATAGATCTGGTTGCAAAAATGTTTTGCAAAAGTATTTACTAAACATGGAGCTTGGAGGGTGGAAACACAGTCTTCATAAAGTGAAGTGTTCCTTTCTTGTTTTATTTTATTCCTCGTGCTCTTTCGAGTGTCCCTGGGATATTTCGGTTACTTTCAGTAGTCCAAAATCTCAAGGGAAACATGACCTGCTGGTGAGCCTTGCGCAGGCTTTGCAATTCCTGAAGGGTTAACCCTGCTAGGGCCCCACCGGGGCTCCTGAGCCACTACTAATGAAGCGCCAAGCTGAACTCTCTGTAGTCAAGGCTACATTTCTCCTTGCCACCGCTCTGTTGGGCTGCAAATACCTGCAATTTAAATGGTATGCAAGTTGGAATTTAGAATTGCTGTTCTTATGAAGTATTTGCAATATATTGTCTTTCTCAGTAAACAGGTCAGAACACTTTTTTATGGAGTTTCTTTAACTTATTATTAATCACATAGGCGAAACCAAATCATTTACCAATGCTTGTTTTGAATGGCGTACACCCTGATCTCACATATCTGAAGGTGTTGCAAGGCTCGAGACTCATCAGTGGTTTTCCTGTTGCACCCTAAATGAGTATATTTTGTGTTTCCTGTTTTGCATCAACAGTTCATACTTTGCCTTCAGATCTCGGTGCATGAGTTTAGAGCATGAGCCTGTGAGGTGCAGGCAGACGGGATCAGACAAGGACGATAAATAGGCCCGGGCACGAAAATAAAAGTGCTCACCATTAGTGAATTCGAAAGCTAAAAAAGTAGCCCATTTTGCAAATGTGGGCCGTTTGGAACTTGTAAAGACGCGTTGTAGTAGTGTCTTGTAAGTTATAAAGAAGACTGAAGGGATTTGAGCTTGCTGCTGGCAATGTTTGTTTTAATAACAGGGAAATCAACAGTGAAAAAAAGGTGTTCCAGTAGACCATCAAACAGACCCACAAACAGCCAAATAAAAAAAAAGCCCGAGGACTGACCCATTAGACCAGTCCATCGGGCACTGCCTGATTTCCCTTAGGCAGGGCCACTGGAATTATGCGATTGTGCGGCTGCAGCATTTTTCACATAATGAACATGTGCCGCATTTGCCACATAATGCATCATCTGCTGCATAATGTTTAGAATTTAACAAAAAAATGATTCTAGCTCAAACGGTTCAAAAGTTACTAAAAATACAGTGATGTGTTGCGGTGCAGTGGAAGGCCCTTTGCAAAGCTTGACTGGGCACCTTTCTGTTGCTTATGGCTATATTTGGGTGTTAAACTGGTACAAATGAGGTGCAACTAATGCCCAGACAGTGTTAACAAGTGTGAAAATTACAAACTAATGAAGTAATACTGTCACAAAAAGTGCTGCATTACGCTGCATAATTTACTCAACCCTGCTGCGTAATTTCAGTGACCCTGCTTATAGGCCAGTCTGAGCCTGTAGGTAGAAGCCACATGAAAGCTCGGCTCGTGTTGGGCTCAAAGGCTTAAGAAGACTTCGAGCTGAGCCTGGGCCAGGAATCTACCTCGAGCCCGGCTCGAGCTTTCAGTGGCCCACCCACTTCTATCCAATAATGCACTTCAGCACCTCACAATGGAGTCTGAAGCGCTATATAAACGCTACTACCACTGCCTGAAGCACTGTATAAACGATACCACTGCCTGAAGCGCTATATAAACACTACCACTGCCTGAAGCACTGTATAAACGCTACTACCACTGCCTGAAGCACTGTATAAACGATACCACTGCCTGAAGCGCTATATAAACACTACCACTGCCTGAAGCACTGTATAAACGCTACTACCACTGCCTGAAGCACTGTATTAACTCTACTACACTGCCTGAAGCGCTATATAAACACTACCACTGCCTGAAGCGCTATATAAATGCTACTACCACTGCCTGAAGCGCTATATAAACTGTAGTACCTCTGCCTGAAGCGCTATATAAACTGTAGTACCTCTGCCTGAAGCGCTATATAAACGCTACTTCCACTGCCTGAAGCGCTGTATAAACACTACTACCACTGCCTGAAGCACTGTATAAACGCTACTACTACTGCCTGAACCGCTATATAAACACTACCACTGCCTGAAGCGCTATATAAACGCTACTACCACTGCCTGAAGCACTGTATAAACGCTACTACTACTGCCTGAAGCACTGTATAAACACTACTACTACTGCCTGAAGCGCTATATAAACGCTACTACTACTGCCTGAAGCGCTATATAAATGCTACCACTGCCTGAAGCGCTGTATAAATGCTACCACTGCCTGAAGCGCTGTATAAACACTACCACTGCCTGAAGCACTATATAAACACTACCACTGCCTGAAGCACTGTATAAACGCTACTACTACTGCCTGAAGCGCTATATAAACACTACCACTGCCTGAAGTACTGTATAAACGCTACTACTACTGCCTGAAGCACTGTATAAACGCTACTACTGCCTGAAGCGCTATATAAACACTACCACTGCCTGAAGCGCTATATAAACGCTACTACCACTGCCTGAAGCACTGTATAAACGCTACTTCCACTGCCTGAAGCGCTATATAAACGCTACCACCACTGCCTGAAGCGCGTTATAAACGCTACCACCACTGCCTGAAGCGCTATATAAACGCTACCACCACTGCCTGAAGCGCGTTATAAACTCTACCTCCACTTCCTGAAGCGCAATATAAACGCTACCACCACTGCCTGAAGCGCTATATTAACTCTACTACACTGCCTGAGCGCTATATAAATGCTACTACCACTGCCTGAAGCGCTGTATACACTCTACCACTGCCTGAAGAGCTGTATAAACGCTACCACTTCCTGAAGTGCTGTATAAACTCTACTACGTGCCTGAAGCGCTATATAAATGCTACTACCACTGCCTCAAGGGCTGTATACACTCTACCACTGCCTGAAGAGCTGTATAAACGCTACTACCACTTCCTGAAGTGCTGTATAAACTCTACTACGTGCCTGAAGCGCTATATAAATGCTACTACTACTGCCTGAAGCGCTATATAAATGCTACTACCTGTCTGAGTGCTATATAAATGCTACTACTACTGCCTGAAGCGCTATATAAAGGATACCACTGCCTGAACGCTGTATAAACGCTACTACCACTGCCTGAAGCGCTATATAAACGCTACTACCACTGCCTCAAGAACTATATAAACGCTACTACTACTGCCTCAAGCGCTATATACACTCTACCACTGCCTGAAGAGCTGTATAAACGCTACTACCACTTCCTGAAGCGCTGTCTAAACGCTACTTCCACTGCCTGAAGCGCTGTATGAACGCTACTACCACTGCCTGAAGCGCTGTATAAACGCTACCACTACCGGTGCCTGAAGCGCTGTATAAACACTACTACCACTGCCTGAAGCGCTATATAAACTGTAGTACCACTGCTTGAAGCGCTGTCTAAACGCTACTTCCACTGCCTGAAGCGCCCTATAAACTCTACTACCACTGCCTGAAGCGCTATTAAAACGCTCCTTCCACTGCCTGAAGCTCTATATAAACGCTCCTTCCACTTCCTGAAACGCTATGAAAACGCTACTACCACTGCCTGAAGCGCTGTATAAACGCTACTACCACTTCCTGAAGCGCTATATAAATGCTCCTTCCACTGCCTGAAGCGCTATATAAACGCTACTACCACTTCCTGAAGCGCTAAATAAATGCTCCTTCCACTGCCTGAAGCGCTATGAAAACGCTACTACCACTGCCTGAAGCGCTATATAAACGCTACTACCACTGCCTGAAGCACTGAATAAACGCTACTACCACTGCCTGAAGCACTGAATAAACGCTACTACCACTGCCTGAAGCGCTGTATAAACTGTAGTACCTCTGCCTGAAGCGCTATATAAACTGTAGTACCTCTGCCTGAAGCGCTATATAAACGCTACTACCACTGCCTGAAGCGCTGTCTAAACGCTACTTCCACTGCCTGAAGCGCTATATAAACGGTACTACCACTGCCCGAAGCGCTATATAAATGCTACTACCACTGCCTGAAGCGCTGTCTAAACGCTACTACCACTTACTGAAGCTCTGTCTAAACGCTCCCTCCACTGCCTGAAGCGCCGTATAAACTCTACTACCACTGCCTGAAGAGCTGTCTAAACGCTACTTCCACTGCCATACCACTGTATAAACGCTACTACTACTGCCTGAAGCACTGTCTAAACGCTACTTCCACTGCCTGAAGCGCTGAATAAACGCTACTACCACTGCCTGAAGCGCTATATAAACGCTACTACCACTGTCTGAAGCGCTGAATAAACGCTCCTTCCACTGCCTGAAGCGCCGTATAAACTCTACTATCACTGCCTGAAGCGCTTTCTAAACGCTACTTCCACTGCCTGAAGCGCTGTATAAACATTACTACCACTGCCTGAAGCGCTATATAAACGCTACTACCACTTCCTGAAGCGCTATATAAATGCTCCTTCCACTGCCTGAAGCGCTGTATAAACGCTACTTCCACTGCCTGAAGCGCTATAAAAACGCAGCGCTGTATAAACGCTACTTCCACTGCCTGAAGCGCTATAAAAATGCTACTACCACTGCCTGAAGCGCTACATAAACGCTACTACCACTGCCTGAAGCGCTATGTAAATGCTACTACCACTGCCTGAAGCGCTGAATAAATGCTACTACCACTGCCTGAAGCGCTATATAAACGCTACTACTACTGCCTGAAGCGCTGTCTAAACGCTACTTCCACTACCTGAAGCGCTATATAAACGCTACTACCACTGCCAGAGTGCAGTATAAACGCTACTACCACTACTTGAAGCGCTGTATTAACGCTACTTCCACTGCCTGAAGCGCTATATAAATGCTGCTACCACTGCCAGAGCGCTGTATAAACGCTACTACTACTGCCTGAAGCGCTGTCTAAACGCTACTTCCACTGCCTGAAGCACTATATAAACGCTACTACCACTGTCTGAAGCGCTGAATAAACGCTACTACCACTGCCTGAAGCGCTATATAAACGCTAGTACCACTGCCTGAAGCGCTAAATAAACGCTACTACCACTGCCTGAAGCGCTATATAAACGCTAGTACCACTGCCTGAAGCGCTATATAAACGCTGCTACCACTGCCTGAAGCGCAATATAAACTGTAGTACCTCTGCCTGAAGCGCTATATAAACGCTACTTCCACTGCTTGAAGCGCTGTATAAACACTACTACCACTGCTTGAAGCGCTGTATAAACACTACTACCACTGCCTGAAGCGCTATATAGACACTACTACCACTGCCTGAAGCGCTATATAAATACTACCACTGCCTGAAGCGCTATATAAACGCTACCACTGCCTGAAGCACTGTCTAAACGCTACTTCCAGTGCCTGAAGCGCTATATAAACGCTACCACTGCCTGAAGCGCTGTCTAAACGCTACTTCCACTGCCTGAAGCGCTGTATAAACGCTACTACCACTGCCCGAAGCGCTGTCTAAACGCTTCTACCACTGCCTGAAGCGCTGTCTAAGCACTACTACCACTGCCTGAAGCGCTATATAAATACTACTACCACTGCCTGAAGCGCTATATAAACGCTACCACTGTCTGAAGCGCTGTATAAACGCTACTTCCACTGCCTGAAGCGCTATAAAAACGCAGCGCTGTATAAACGCTACTTCCACTGCCTGAAGCGCTATAAAAACGCTACTACCACTGCCTGAAGCGCTATATAAACGCTACTACCACTGCCTGAAGCGCTATGTAAATGCTACTACCACTGCCTGAAGCGCTGAATAAATGCTACTACCACTGCCTGAAGCGCTATATAAACGCTACTACCACTGCCTGAAGCGCTATATAAACGCTACTACTACTGCCTGAAGCGCTGTCTAAACGCTACTTCCACTACCTGAAGCGCTATATAAACGCTACTACCACTGCCAGAGCGCAGTATAAACGCTACTACCACTGCTTTAAGCGCTGTATAAACACTACTACCACTACCTGAAGCGCTGTATAAACGCTACTTCCACTGCCTGAAGCGCTATATAAACGCTACTACCACTGCCAGAGCGCTGTATAAACGCTACTACTACTGCCTGAAGCGCTGTCTAAACGCTACTTCCACTGCCTGAAGCGCTGAATAAACGCTACTACCACTGCCTGAAGCGGTATACAAACGCTACTACCACTGCCTGAAGCGCTATATAAACGCTACTACCACTGTCTGAAGCGCTATATAAACGCTACTACCACTGTCTGAAGCACTGAATAAAGGCTACTACCACTGCCTGAAGCGCTATATAAACGCTAGTACCACTGCCTGAAGCGCTATATAAACGCTACTACCACTGTCTGAAGCGCTGAATAAACGCTACTACCACTGCCTGAAGCGCTATATAAACGCTAGTACCACTGCCTGAAGCGCTATATAAACGCTACTACCACTGCCTGAAGTGATATATAAACACTACTACCACTGCCTGAAGCGCTATATAAACGCTACCACTGCCTGGAGCGCTGTCTAAACGCTACTACCACTGCCTGAAGCGCTGTCTAAACGCTACTTCCACTACCTGAAGCGCTATATAAACGCTACTACCACTGCCAGAGTGCAGTATAAACGCTACTACCACTGCTTTAAGCGCTGTATAAACACTACTACCACTACCTGAAGCGCTGTATAAACGCTACTTCCACTGCCTGAAGCGCTATATAAACGCTACTACCACTGCCAGAGCGCTGTATAAACGCTACTACTACTGCCTGAAGCGCTGTCTAAACGCTACTTCCACTGCCTGAAGCGCTGAATAAACGCTACTACCACTGCCTGAAGCGGTATATAAACGCTACTACCACTGCCTGAAGCGGTATATAAACGCTACTACCACTGTCTGAAGCGCTATATAAACGCTACTACCACTGTCTGAAGCACTGAATAAACGCTACTACCACTGCCTGAAGCGCTATATAAACGCTAGTACCACTGCCTGAAGCGCTATATAAACGCTACTACCACTGTCTGAAGCGCTGAATAAACGCTACTACCACTGCCTGAAGCGATATATAAACTGTAGTACCTCTGCCTGAAGCGCTGTATAAACACTACTACCACTGCTTGAAGCGCTGTATAAACACTACTACCACTGCCTAAAGTGCTATATAAACACTACTACCACTGCCTGAAGCGCTATATAGACACTACTACCACTGCCTGAAGCGCTATATAAACGCTACTACCACTGCCATAGCACTGTATAAACGCTACCACTGCCTGGAGCGCTGTCTAAACGCTACTACCACTGCCTGAAGCGCTGTCTAAACACTACTACCACTGCCTGAAGCGCTATATAAATACTACTACCACTGCCTGAAGCGCTATATAAACGCTACCACTGCCTGAAGCGCTGTCTAAACGCTACTTCCACTGCCTGAAGCGCTGTATAAACGCTACTACTACTGCCTGAAGCGCTATATAAACGCTACCACTGCCTGAAGCGCTGTCTAAACGCTACTACCACTGCCTGAAGCGCTGTCTAAACACTACTACCACTGCCATAGCACTGTATAAACGCTACCACTGCCTGGAGCTCTGTCTAAACGCTACTACCACTGCCTGAAGCGCTGTCTAAACACCACTACCACTGCCTGAAGCGCTATATAAATACTACTACCACTGCCTGAAGCGCTATATAAACGCTACCACTGCCTGAAGCGCTGTCTAAACGCTACTTCCACTGCCTGAAGCGCTGTATAAACGCTACTACTACTGCCTGAAGCGCTATATAAACGCTACCACTGCCTGAAGCGCTGTCTAAACGCTACTTCCACTGCCTGAAGCGCTGTATAAACGCTACTACTACTGCCTGAAGCGCTATATAAACGCTACCACTGCCTGAAGCGCTGTCTAAACGCTACATCCACTGCCTGAAGCGCTGTCTAAACGCTACCACTGCCTGAAGCGCTGTCTAAACGCTACTTCCACTGCCTGAAGCGCTATATAAACGCTACCACTGCCTGAAGCGCTGTCTAAACGCTACTTCCACTGCCCGAAGCGCTGTATAAACGCTACTACCACTGCCCGAAGCGTTGTATAAACACTACTACCACTGCCTGAAGCGCTGTATAAACGCTACTACCACTGCCCGAAGCGTTGTATAAACACTACTACCACTGCCTGAAGCGCTGTCTAAACTCTACTTCCACTGCCTGAAGCGCCGTATAAGCACTACTGCCTGTCTCTGCTATGCTGTGAGCTGCTTTCAGCAGATAAGATAGAAATCGCCGCCAATCGGAGAGAGGGTTTCGTGACTTCTGGTCGCGCTCGCGGTTTCTTCCGCCGACTCGTGTGCTTTTTTTGTGTGTTTTTTTTGGACTTTTGATTTTCCAGGGACATTACGCAGGAAATTCACGAGAAACACGTGAGTTTGAGAGACAGAAAAAACGAAGCTTGCGCCTGTTTGACACTGTAAGATATTACCGTATGTCATTGCAAGCATGATACCACTCCAGCAATACACCACACCCATAGCTCTGATCGGCAAGGGGCGGGGCGGGGCGCCTGAAGGTGGAAGTTACGGTGAGAGCGCTGTCCCGGAGCTCAGTGTCCTCAGTCGATCGAGGTGAGCAGGTGTGCAGGAGGAAGTGGCTGCCTGCCCCCGGGAGCCGGGCATGCCTGCCCGGGGCACGTGCAGGCGCCTTCTCCGGAGACGGCGCGCCTAGAGGCCCGGCTGCAGACCCAAAGATGGTCTTGGCGCGGAGACACCTCATCTTTCTCGTCGGCCTCTTTATTTTGTTCAGCTTCGCTTTGAGTTTCCAGTGGATCTCTTTGAATGCGGACTATTTGCGCGGAATCAGCAACTTTGGCATTTTCCGGCAGCATGTCGGTGAGTTGGGGTCGGTCGGATGGGAAAATGCAAACTTTTAAAGGGCAAAGGGCGGGAATCATTTACAGCCACTCCCTGAAAACTAACGTGAAGGTTGCACGCTGTTGTGAAATGAAAAAGAAATGTGCGTGCCCAGGTAGAGGAGACATATAGGAATGTTTTGGTGTCTTTGCTTCGTTCGTGCGAACGGAGTATTTCGCGAGGTTAATCAAAATGGGCCGATATTTTACAGTGGTCTTCAAACTTTTCAGTGCTGCACCCCCGCCTCGTGTAAACAAATAAATACAAAAATACATGAATACCAGGTGCCCGCACTAGAATTACAAACATTTATATAAAAACTGGCCTCTCTGAACATGGTCAGTAGTTCAAACATTGGAGTTATGTTCAGTTTAAAAACGCCGTTATATACAGGATTACCGATAAGCCAGCGGCAGCCTAGACTCTCTTCAATTTGACATTTATTTTCAGCCAGGACAGGAAAGAAAAATACATTGTTGATGGGGCACTACAGAGTGGCTGACTGACACAGAGAGGTCATAAATACGGCCCTAGGCCAGAGCCTGCACCCACCCTGAGATCACGTCAAGCCCCCTCCCAAGGGGCCCAGCCGCCAGTTTGACTACCCTCTGCCATACAATCGCAATATGTTGGTACCTTTCGGTTGTCCCTGGTCATGGGAATGTTGGCCCACCTTGGCTCACCTGTGCTGGATTCTTGCCAGATATTCAGGAATTCCTCTATCATACGTCTACGCGTAATTTATATAGATGGTAAACGTTTGCATTATTTTGAAAACGTAGCATGGATCACTTCAAGGGATGTCTCAAGGTGTTTTTGAACCCACTGACAGGGTTTTTTTTGACTTCCGCCTCTTCCTTTTTGGCGCTCGTGTAGCTACACCCTTCACCAGAGATGCACGACTGGCGACCTGTGCTGGTAGCACCGCAGGCTCGCCCGTGCCTTGAAACGACCCAGTCAACTTAACTCACTCTTTCGTACACCCCTAGCAGGCTACTTAGATCTTCCTTCCATAAAAAGGCAATAATCTCCAGATTCTGGAAGGCCACGTGGGGCTAACGCTCTAGCTCGGTGGCAGCTGCCAAAATATGGAACACTCTTCCCCCCCCACCCTCCCCCGGACTCCCATATCTCGGTGCTTGCCTCCTTTTCTGGTTTTAAAAAACTTCTGCAAACGTGGCTCTTTTCCCCCCAGACCCCTTAGTTACCCTCTGCATTACTGTAGACTGCTATGCACTGCCTCCCACAGTGCTTTGACACCTTTGGGTATAGTGCGCTCTACAAAACCTGTTAACATAACATATCACAGTGGCTTTATTGACCACAGTTGTACATCCCTAGGTGTCATGAATGTTTAGTTGGCTGGAGCATGGCAAAGACTTGTAGAAGTCCAGTGAGTTTACGAACATCCCTTGTCAGGGCCGTCTTTAACACTGGTGGAGTCCTGTGCGACAATGTTTGTTGGTGCCCCCCAATGAACACCTCCGTCATGGATTCCCTCACTACTTTATTTGACAGTACCCCTCAAGTCTCTATAACCACTGTCTCTTAGATTCATTTAGTTTTATAGCGCCACTCATACCAGTTTAAGGTGTCAGTACACTATACCAAACACAGACACATTGCACAGAGACAAACATACATGTGTAAATCAGTGTATTGGAAATGTTACATAAGACAGAGGCCTACAAGGTGTAGGACTCGCATGTAATCCATACTGGTAGACAGTATAGTTTAAGAATCCTTGGAAAAGCAAAAATTCAGAATTTAAAATGTAACACCATTGTTAGGGGTTTTCTTTAATAATAAGAATTGGTTTCTACCCAAATTAACCCTTTTGCAATATTAGGTTAACGAAAGACTGGGCAAAAAACATATAGCTCCCATATAGTCCTTTCAGTTTGTTTGCAGCTCTTTGATGACAGTTAATTAATAGCTCATTGTTCTATATTAGGATTTTATTTATAAACTGCAAGTAACAAAAGGATCTCTCTTACAGAAGCAGAAACCCACTGACCTATTTATATTATATGCACTTTGTGATCTGCATGGTACAAGTTCTTTGCAGCAGACATATTAACCCTCTGCGCTGCATTACCATAAGTCAAAACTTTCACTACACAAAACTCAAGTCTCTCTCCAGGAAGAACATTAATCACTGGAGTTATCTTGACACTTTTATTGATGCCTGAAAATTGCTGGAGACAAGGAATGCAGCATCCGGTGCTTTTAAAACCATAAACATGGCGCCCCTACCCCAAGTCCGAGCCTGGTGTAGTGGCACCGATCGCACTGCCCTAGAGCCGTCCCTGTCCCCTGTTACCTCCGATTCTATTTACCATCTGAACAACAGATGCGGTATTACTCTTACAGTAGACTAGGGGCTTCAACATAAGACCAAGAGGGCCGGATCTATGCCAGATTACACAGACTAGCCTCTCGGCTAGGCTTACCCTACAGACTTACCACATACATACAGACATATATTGTGGGTGAATTACATTTACTCAGCGGTCCTGAAAATAAATCCACAATGGATTCAGTGCAACTGGAACTGCATTGCACACCCTATCCTCTTGTCACCTTTAGATAGGGCAGCCTTTTTGTGATATGCATGGGATCTTGTAATTGGGTCTTAACTTGTCAATATCGATCAGACACCGTTTGAAATAAACCAGAGCTTAATTTAAGAAAAATGTAACTGCAATTGAAACCAGTTGCTGAAAGTAATTTTTTAATGTCTAATCATTTTTCTTGACAATAAAAGAGCACAAACAGGTTAGGGTTATGACATCATTCAATTTAATAAATATAACAAGTCAAAAACGAAAAGAACTGCTTATATAAAAAAAAAAAAGGCGGCTAATAAAAATGTACAATCTCAAGTTAGCAAATTTATAAATACCAATAAATATAAGTGCCAACTGGAGAAGGACAGGCAAAGCAAACGCCAGAACCTGAGCAGGAAACACTAATGTCGAGCACAGTGCTTCATTTAGCAGCGTTTCCGAAAAGCAGGTTTTAAAAAATAGCACTAGATAAAGTCTACGAAATTATCCTGCCATTATGTATGCTCTACAAACATGAACATTACAACAACTTTCTGGATGCTTCAAGAGTAAAATGTGTCATTTACAAAACTTCTTGTGACAAGACTTGCTCGGTCATACTGCAAGATCATAAATGCACGTTTTGAATGTTCTACGTCTTTCTTCTACAAAACATTCGTACACCCTATAAACTATAGGCTTATCAATAAACTGGGCGAATCAGTAACCTCAAGCTAACGCACGGTGATACAAAGATTAAAAAATTCATGTTGTGTGTGGAGACTCACCAAAAAATACGCAATTTATACTGCAGGCATTCTCCTACAGCCATTGTTAAATGTACACATTTGGAATTGACAACATGAAAGCTGTTCAGTCACACCAGACGTGTGGAGGATGAATGTGACAAGCCCCTGCTTGACAGATGCGGCGGCTGATAAACTTCTTGTTCAAGGGCCACTGTAGCTTTCATTTCCTGACCACCGCACACTTCATTTGCAACCGCGGAGCTCACGAGGTGTAACTTAGCCAGTCCCATTTCTTCAGCCATGCTACTGGGGTCTTTCAGGCCGCATTCTCAAGCACAGCGAAATGAACTGCTGAATAAAGAATACGCGCTCAGAGCAGTTTTAGCAATTTTGGTAACTTACCTACACCTAAGAAAAGCGCGCCAAGGTTAAAAACGCAAGCGGTCTTCAAAAAGGAGACGGAGAGGGCGGAGCGAGTGGGCGCGCGGCGAATTGTACAAACTTCGGCCTGACATGATCGCCCGCACATGCGCGCGATGTTTGAGGAAAGCAGGGAAAAGGGGGGAACTGCCACGGGACCAACGACTGGCGACCCTGGTGACGATACACAAGGAAGGCAAGTCTAGGCTGGATTGTGCCTCCTATAGGCCAATCTCCTTATTAAACGCCGAACCAAAGATCTTAGCTAAACTCCTCGCTCTCAGGTTGGGCAAAGTGATTAGCGGACTGGTTCATCCGGACCAGTCTGGCTTTATGCTGCAGCGCAACACTGCCCTGAACTTTCGCAGGGTGCATGGAGTGCTGGGGAGGGTTGACACTATTCGGGAGGCGGTGGTGATAGTGTCCTTGGATGCCTCAATGGCGTTCGACACAATGGAGTGGCCGTACCTATTCGCAGTCCTGGTGAAAATGGGGTTTGGTCCCCGGTTTATCCAATGGGTACAGCTCTTGTACTCAAACCCCTTAGCACAAGTAGTGGTTAACAACAAGAAGTCTGGAGTTTTCGGCCTTGGTAGGGGGACTCGGCAAGGCTGTCCTCTCTCCCCGCTCCTGTTTGCCCTGGCACTGGAGGCTTTGGCCTCCTGGATTCGGAGGAATCCTGTACTGCGGGGACTTAAGTGGGCAGAGTCGTGGGAGGACTGCATTTCTCTGTACGCAGATGACATCCTCCTGTTTCTGGCCTCCCCAAAGGCGTCCCTCACAGTGGTCCTGGACATATTTGCGATCTTTGGCAGGTACTCCGGATACTCGATTAACTGGAGTAAATCCATCCTGTATGTCCTCCATGGACCTCCGCCTGCTCTCCCCAGAGGGTATCCGGTACAGATCACCACCGCGGGATATAAGTACCTAGGCATCTACATTACGACGGACCCCGCTGGTAGGTACGCCCATAATCTCCTCCCGCCCCTGCAGCGCTTACAGAAAGACTCGGAGCGTTGGAAGGCGCTCCCACTCTCCATGTTAGGTAGGGTGTCCCTATTCAAAATGATGTCCTTGCCGCGCTTCCTCTATGTGTTACAGAATACGATGGACATTGTCCCCTCCAGCTATTTTAAAAAGATAGAGAGCTTGCTGAGAAGCATGTTGTGGAATGGCCGGCCGCGAACAGCACTCCCCAAACTATATCTTGCTTGGTACGACGGGGGCATTGGGCTGCCAGATCTTAAAAGGTATTATTGGGCAGCACACCTGGCTGCCATCAATCATGGGACGTACAGGCGGCCTGACGATCCTGGCTATGCGCTGGACAGGTGGCTGCTGCCGGGGGGAACCTATGCCAGGGCCTTGTACACACGAAAGGGGAAACTTCATTTAACAGGGCCGACCAGGCACTCAGTGCAGATTTGGCAGGCAGCCACAAGAAGTCTGGGATGGGAAGGCAAACCAACACTAGCCACCCCCTTGTGGGACTCAGACCTTCTTGGTAACCTATGGAAAACAAAGGGCTTTGACAGGTGGGACCTCATAGGCATCTCCAGGATCGGCGATCTATGGGTCAAAGGGGAGGTTAAGCCTTTCGCTGCTCTACAGCAAGGACACGAGCTGGCGAGTTCCGAGCACTTTCGGTACCTGCAGGTTCGACACGCTCTGCAGACTTGTCTCCCCAAGGGTGATGATCCTCCCGAGTCTACCCCCCCTGGAGGACAGGATTTTAGATGGGTACTTGTCCACAAAGGCTATTTCCCTTACCTACAAAAAGTTGATCAATAACTCCGCTGACCCCTTACGCCTGCTGCGGGAAAAGTGGGGAAAAGACAGGCTGATTCTGGACGATGAGGACTGGGTGGAGGCGGTCGCTTCCCCACGAGAGGTCGCCATATCGGCTAGACTGCGTTTGGTTCAGCTTAAGATCCTGCACCGTGTTTATATGACCGGGCCTCAGTTACTGAAAATGGGTAGGGCAACAGATAGTAACTGCAGGAGGGGCTGTGGATGTGAGGGCACTCTCATGCACATACTCTGGGAGTGTCCGCTGATTCAGGGATACTGGAGCAAAATACACGATGTCCTTAGTGAGATTCTCGAACGGGAGATTCCCCTGGAGGCCAAGAGGTGTCTCCTGAATGTGTGGGAACCTACAGATCTTAACAACACTCGCATCACATGGGTTACCCTGGGGTTGATGGTTGCGAAGCGAAATATTGCTCAAATGTGGGGGTCCACAACAACACCGACCGTGTCAGCCTGGAAGAGAGACATGGATTGGTGCATGTTCCGTGAAAAGACAGTGTATGTGTCTAGGGGGTGTCCCCGGAAATGGCATCGCATCTGGGACGACTGGAATGTGTATATGGGTGGTATTTGCTCTCCTCCGGTTGCCCATCCCCAGGAAGATCCCTCATCGTCATATTGTCGCCACCCTATGCATAGATTTTCATTTGAATTTTGTTAAACAATCCTAAAACTTACTGTAAGATGTATACAATGGTGCCCTGCCATGTTGATGCTGTTCTTGTTTAATAAAAAGAATAAAAAAAAAAAAAAAAGTGAAAGCAGCTGCAGCGTCCACACGCTTTCTGTGTGCCCGCGAGCGATGTGCTGAGCGCATGACGAGAGAGGTAAGCCAGATGGCGCCTCTGCTCATAACTGTGCGCGTAACCGCACGCTCGAGGCCACACAGAAAGCGTGTGGTCTGATTTTTGAATGCCCACTCACTAAAAAAGTCTCGCCAGAGCAGCGCATGCGCAGGCTCAGGCGAGACCTAAAAAATGATAATAGGACGTTATTATCATTTTCTTTTTCTATGCGGGAGTCGGAAAGGGGCTGGCTCTGTGACCCCATCAGGGGAGGAGTGGTTTGCACTCCTCTAAGTGCACATGGCAGTTTGACCAGCTTTTAGGGCTGGCCAAACCGTCATGCGCACTTGGTCTGTTCACCATTGGGCTGTGTTGCACAGCCCCGTGGAGAACATGCCAAGCCTCCCCAGGCATTGCCTGAGCGTCCAAACAGGACGCTCAGACAAATCACAATGCTGCTCCTGCAGCGTCATGATTGGCTGGGAGAGCCCGGAAGCCTTAGTACTTCCGGTGCTTCCATCAGACGGAGGAGAGGCATGCGGCAGCTGGAGAGGCGTGCAGCGGCGTGGCAGACAAGGTAAGTTCATTCAATAAAAAAAACATTTAATCCCCCCTGCCTCACCACCCCTGTTTAGAGCGAGCCGCCACTGAGCAGATCTACATACTTTTTACAAAAGTGTAGTTTTCTACTTTTTAGTCTTAATGTTTGTAGCTCCATTTTGCTACAGATGATGTGTGCAAACATTTTGGTTTCCTAAGTCGAACATAACTGTGCATTTCCGAGCATGTGTGAATTTTGGCAGAATGAGGAGTAAGTGCCTGATTACGAGTTTGGCAGTTTATAGGACTGCCAAATTGGCGGTAGAGGTGTGGTGGCGGTCAGGGACCGCCCACCGGCCGGATTAAGAGTACAGTGGTCAGACCATGAGAGGACAGCTGCAGCCTCCAGGGATCCGCGATCCCTGGCCTGCAGTCTTGAGGCTGCAATATGCTTGGCAGTGCCATTGCGGCAACGCAAAGCATATAATACGTTTTCTCACTGTGACCCTAACCACTGCGGTGAGACCGCATTGGAAAGGGAGGCAGTGAGGAAACAAAGGGGGCCCTACAGGGCCCTCTGGTGCCTCATGACCAAGGAATGCATGCAGGGGGTACATGTTGTGCCCTCCTGTGTGCATGCACCCCCCTTTCCTGCACGGCATGGACTTCGCAGTCCATGCTGTGTAGGAACGGGCTTTGACGTTCCCATTGCGGTGCCTTTTTGAAAGGCACTGATGTGAGAATGCCAAAGGACTGCCTGCCAGACTACGAGGAAACTTGTAATCTGGCAGGCGGCGGTCGAGTTTAGCAGTGCGGGAGCAGGGCGGTAGCGTTAAGCCCCGCTCCTGCACTGCCAAACTCGCAATCAGGCCCTAAAACTCTTAAGCATAGGGAAAATCATTAGGTCTGACCCTAATGTGCCAAGACATGCATACACAAATGCGCATGCCTGGGTTTCCATGCTCTGTCCCGTTAAAAACTGACTTTAGTGGCCTTGCCAGTGCTTGTTAGGTTTGCTAGGTATGGCACTTGCACTGTTTATGGGGAACAGACTGTATTGTATACTTAAACGGGGTTTGGATAAGCCTCCTTCGGCCATTGGACACTTTTACTCTGAAGCCTTCAGCCAATGGCATCGCCAGTCACAACTTGAATCAGCCTACCGGGCTTATTTGAGTCTTGTGGTTTTCCTATTGGCTGATCAGGTGTGTCCTTCTGCCCCATTGAAGTACATTAAAGCCTCTGCTTTCAGTCCCACTCTATGGATTTAGAACTACAGTTGTGCTGAAAATACTTGCCTCTAGTATTATATTTATTGCATAGGATTTAAAAAAATTCTATTGCTTCTTTTCTTTCCTCCAATAGAAACTTCTTTCCACATGGGCCATTGTGAACTGTTTCAAGTCTTTCTTAACCTTTTGAGAAATGTGGAGAAACAGAGTATTCCAGAAATGATTCCCTGTCCAACTGTGGCTGATGTTGTACCTCCAAAATGGCACGATTTACAGATTCTCAAAACGTACCAGACATTGTGGACGATGGCAAAGGTCCATTTAAGAGAGACTGCAAGGATCTTACTTGGGGTCTTGGTAGACGTCACCCCATGGGTACAGTAAAGAATCTGTACCCCGATCAAGGACAGCCACCAACTAGGCAGTCTCTCCAGAAGTAGGGAAGGAAAGTTATTGTCTTGAGATCAAAACCACAGCTTGGCTGACAAGTCTTGCCCTTGAGTGGGATGCCATGAACTTCATTGTCTGTCCTCTTCTCTCCTGCCGTCACCTCGCTGTTTTTTCACAGTCAGCCGTTTCCTCAACAAAGTATGTATTATATTAGCGTAACCTTTTACCTCAATACCATTTCCTTGTTCCTGCTATTTACTGGTCGCACATGCTTGGACTTTTAGAAGACTCATTTGATTACATTTAAATCAAATTAAATATTGTTGTCTTACCCTGCTATTTTTAAAAGTGACTCTAACCCTGACCTTTGATAATCTTTATATACAATTTATGTAAGTGCTTTTTAATATATTGTTAGTCCCTGACTCCAATCCTTACCCTTTTTTTACCTTCACAAATTTCACCCCCAAAAAATGACCGTAATATTAATTTACGTTTAACTGTCATAATTGTAATTACGTTTATTAAAGTAATCACATTTTTTATTTACTGTAGTGTTCCATAACCGTAATCCAAGACGATAAAATTCAATTAACATATCCTGGGGTGGGAAGGATGTCTTCTCTTATTAGCTTAATTACATTTTATTCTTTTGCAATTCCGTAAGGATCACTAAGAGAATATCTGATTCTGAACCAAAAATATAGTGTGGCAGAATATCATGTTAAATATATCGAGGACCATAATATAGAGAAGGTATGCACAACTAGGTAAGTATATATTTACTATTCTTAACTCCACATCTACGCACCTTGAAGATATATAAATATTCAAGAAACATATATGTGGAGTTATATAGTAAAACTATACTTAGCTATGGAAACATTCCTTCAATAGTTTTCTCCTTGATATTCTTGACAGGATATTTTGTCCCACAATAATTTTGGTTCCGATATTCCGTCTAAACACTATAACGTACCCTAGCGCACCAATAATATAATTCATTAAAGGAATGTCTTGGGGAGTGGGGATTGTTATAATTAAATACAATCTGAATATTCTCTGTCATATAAGGAAATATTGCCTAAAACCATCAAAACTAAAACCCAAATTGTTTTAAGAAAATGAACAAGATTTAATATTTTGTACTGGCATTGCATAAAAAATGGGCAAGAGTAGATGGCATCACTGTAAAATAGTATGTACGCCTTGAGTGACCTTTGGAAGTAAATGCACAGGGGGATTTTTCAGAGAATTGAAATATAAATGCCATCCTTCTGTGCTGAGTTAGGGTTCTTGGAGATGGCTACAAATAAACATTGTCACCTGGTTCACCAGACTTCGCTGAGGGAAAAGGTTAGGAGATGATATGTACTATAACATCAAGTACAAGGCTTATATAAAATCTTTGCGTCGTAAAACAGTGCCCAGTAGGACCTAGTTTCCATAGGAAAAGCATTTTTTGACTTGCCTATAACTTTGGCGTAGTTTGAACAATCTTCATGAAATTTTTCAAAAAAAAAAGTGTCAATGTAGGTTCTGGTTGTCATTGAAAGTTTGGGGGTGATCCGTGCAGTGGGGACTGAATTTGGGGCACGAAATAAGGGTGCGTTTGTAATGTTAATTCCCATAGGAACCTTTGGACTTGCACCAAATTCGGCAGGGAGGTAGATGTTGGTTCAAGGAAGTGCCTTTTGCCTATTTGGTGTGAATCTGTTCAGTAGTTTTTGAGCAATTCAATCCAAAAATTATAGTGATGTCTCTGGTCGCGGATATTTCGCTCAGGTTTCGCGATGCATCGTGAATGCATGCGCCAACGGGAATGCTCTGATTGGCTGGACGGAACCTGAACAGAAAGTTGCTGCTGTCATTTTATTGATCGAGAACAGTTTCCGGGGCTTAAAATTTCTGAAAAAGCTAACGTAAGGAGTCAGAGTAGAGGTACTCTGACCCAATGTTTGAGAAATGGGGGTGTTAGTGACACAAGTTATGTGTCCAAAAATGATTTTTGTAAACACGCGCAATATTTGCAATGATGCCGCAACTGTCAGCGCGGCCTCCATGTACCGTCGCGGGGACATCGCGCCTATCGCGATGTCTTCGCAAATATTGGTGAAATAATAAAAAAATATATATATTTGTACACACTAGCCGGTGACCGTCGCACACTTATGTACCGACTCACATGTTCACTCAGACACTTATACACCCATTCACATACCCAGTCACACACTTATATATCCAGTCACATACCCACTCAGATACTGATGTACCCACTGTCATACCCATTCAGGTACTCGTGCACGCACTTTCAGTCACTTGTAGAGTAACGCACGTATGTACAGACCCACTCACACATACACCCACTTAGAGACCCAGTGCGAGACTTTTGCTTCTTCTGAGACACTCACTGATAGATAGACCCACTCAGACACTTATGCACCAACTCATAGATCCAGTCACAGGCTCATGTACCCATTCACATACACAGTCAGAGACTCATACACCGACTCATAGACCTATTTAGACACTCGTGCACCCATTCAGAGACTCACTCAGACACTCACACCCAGACTGTCACTCAGACATTCATGCATCGACTCACAGACCCACTGAGAGACTTATACTTCCACTCATACATTCACTGATAGAGAGATGCACTCAGAGACTTATGCTGCCAGTGACACACTTACTGAAAGACTCCTGAGTCTACTCTGATACTCAGACTTGCATATGCAGTGACAGACCCACTCAGAGACTTATGAATGCACTCACATAACCGAGTGAATCATTAATACAGACTGTTATAGAGATGTTGAGATATTGATAAATGTTTTTATAGAGTTAATTAGATAGTGATTTATCTAGTGTGATGGTTAGAATTAGTAAGATGGTTATAATTGTTGAATGTGGTTGTGGCTATTGAATTCCTGCGTTTGCTTTGCATTTTCGCAACGTGTCCGCGGGGATCACGATTACCGACGTCATCGCGATCTCAAGAGTCACCGCAAAAACAGAAAATAGGTTTTAGAGATGTTTTTTTTATAGAAACTCTCTAGAAAAACATGACTTTAGAGAATACTGTAAGAAACCCCCAGTGTGTAAAATACTGTAATATGTGTGGATATATGTGTTTTAGACTTTATGGAAAAGGCGTGATTGTCGCGGTTAACGGCATCATCGCAATGTCCCGAAGAACTGCGAAAACGGAAAATAGGTCTGAAAGATGGTTTTTAAAGAAACTTAGTACAAAAATATGAATTTAAACATGCTTTGAAAGAAGTATGTATATAGTAATATGTGTAGTTCAATATTCAGAATGGATTTTTGTACATATTATTTTTGGATGTGTTGATGGTCATTGAATGTCTGCTTTTGTTTTCCATTTTCGCGACGTGTCCGGGGGATCACAATTACTGACATCATTGCGACTTCCACTGTCTTCGCGAAAAAAGAAAATAGTGTTTGAAGATGATTTTTCTGGAAACTCACTACAAAAATGAGTTTGAAAAGTACACTAATAAAGCTCTACTGTAAAATATTCTGTAGAATAAGTCTATATATATATATATGTTTTACTCTTTGTAAAAACCGCATGCTCTTTGCGACTACCGACGTCACCACGATGACGTCGATAGTCGCAAATATAATTTTTTTTGTAAAGGTTGTTTTCTTCTAAATTGATCACAGAAAGAAAAGTTAAAACAATATCTTACTAAATATTTAGACAAACTTTATTTTAAAAATTTCTTTAAGTGTATTTTTCAGTATGTGAAATACATTTACTGATCACAGTAAATGCGACAATGTTGTGCTGACTCACAAAATTGTTAAAAATAAAACCAGATATTTATGTACTTTCTAATAAACACATACCAAATAAAAAAAATGAGTGGTATATAATATAAATATAGTATACAATATACAATTATAGAAAGAATATACGAAAATCTTACAGGTTCACTTTTAAAAAATGGCAATACAATTAAGAAATAAACTTTTTTTTTAAACCTTAGAAATTCACTGAAAAAAACAAATGTTACAGGGACATTATAGTTGGGAATCAGCATTTAAAAAACCTTGGAAATTCACTGAAAAACGAAAGGTTACAGGGACATTATAGTTAGGAATCAGCATTTAAAAAACCTTGGAAATTCCTTGAAAAAACGAAAGGTTACAGGGGCATTATAGTTAGGAAATCAAATTTAAAAAACCTTAGAAATTCACTGAAAAAAACAAATGTTACAGGGACATTATAGTTGGGAATCAGCATTTAAAAAACCTTGGAAATTCACTGAAAAACGAAAGGTTACAGGGACATTATAGTTAGGAATCAGCATTTAAAAACCTTGGAAATTCCTTGAAAAACGAAAGGTTACAGGGGCATTATAGTTAGGAAATCGAATTTAAAAAAACCTTAGAAATTCACTGAAAAAACCAAAGGTTACAGGGATGTTATAGTTGGGCTGACATTTCACTCGTACAAAACCAGAGAAATTCAGCAGTTATAGTTAGCTGAGCTGAGTGAATATATATATATATATATATATATATATATATATATATATATATAATCCATAGAAGGACAACCACCCAATATACAAAAGCAATGGGGAAAGGATGACCTGCAAAAAGTATATGGCACAGACCTACAGGTGTCATGCACAAAGGTATTAGCCAGGCTCCGGGGCAGATGGTGCTTGCGCTCGCTTGTATTAATCACATAAAGGTTTCACCAGGACGTACTTATAGTCTTTTTTTATTCCATTATAAAACAAGACTACTAGTCCCAGAATATAACAGAAGTAACAACCTGGACTGGAGCAGCACATCATGCGTGGACCTGTGAAACTTGGCAGCTATGCATGATCTCGGTCTAATCTAGTCCTGCAGTGCGGAGTTGGTTTCAAAGTTTTTGCCAGGGCTGATTTTGGTTCCCAGGCAGGTCCTGGAGGTCAGTGGAAGACTGAGTTGCGACTGCGTCAGTTTCATAAAACCCCTACAGGAGGTAGAGATTTTACAGTGCAGACTGGTCACGTATGCAACTGGCTCCCAACAGAACCACGAGTGTGAGATAGCCACCTCCAAGGCAGATCATAGCTTCTAGGTGCCTTAGCACACTGATGATGTGACTGGCAACCTGAAAACTATTAGTTTAGCAATGTCGGGCCAGGTGAACAAAGATTACATTCACTAAAAGTGGTAACAAACTGCATAACAACTTTAGGAAAGCATTCTTATTTTGCGAACGACCAATGCAGACATAGGTCCGCTCCCAAAATACTGACTCGCAGGAAATCACAGAATGACCTGTTTAATTAATATTCATGCATCAGATCGCAATTTGCGACACCCTGCAAGTGGCCCAGAGGGAACCCCTTCCCCTTTGTGAATCGGTTACCACACCAACTTGGAAGTCATAACTGGTCAACAATTTGCAACCAAAATTATAGTCACAAACCATTGATATATCTGGTTACGAATTGCAATTTGGAAGGGACGGCTACATTACGTGCTTTACAAATAGCAATTTGTAATCCATTTTGAAACCCTTTACAGATTTGTAAACATTTTTCATAACTGGTAAATGTGTATATTAAATACAAAAATGTTTTTTAACGTTCACAAATTCTCTGACATTGGTGAATAGGAGGGCTTGCGACCATTAGAAAGTTTCGTAGATCAGGTACCTAGTGCCTTGAAGCCTTTGAGCACCCCTGCAAGTAAATCTAGGTATTGTGCTAACCCGGCTAACTGCACTAGCTGATCAGTGTGTGAAGATTACCAACTTTACCACCCTGAGTGTGAAGTTTAAAGCTTGGCCCTCTCCTTGAATTTTGATAGGATCAGACTTTACAAAACTTCGAACTTCCACCAACCTTGATCCCATGTGGTTGTCTGAGCCCACTTCGCTTTGTCATGTGCTGATCTCTGGAGGGCTCCCCTCCCTCACCGCACAAACATCCTGGTTCAGCAGCATTATCCGCGTGTGGTGTGTCTGGTGCCTGTTATTTACTTTTCAGCTCCCCTTGGGCTTGCAACGTCCTCAGCACTTTCATGCAAATCCATGCCAAGGCTGTGTATGTCTCTATTAATAGAAATATCACAGGCAGGCGGAAGAAACTGTTGCTCCTGTAGGCACAGATATGTCAATATTGATTCTATTGCCCTGGCTTAGGAGCCATGGTGTTGGGACAATGCAGGTATTCAGCAATTTGTAGCAGATTATGGTGGTCTCTGGGTTTTGCGGTTTGGGGTGGTGTTGTGGTCAGGTCCCCATAGGACATTTGATGGCAGCCATGAGAGCCTGTAAGGAACCTATCACGTTAGTAAGTTAGGCTGGGGCCATAGAAGTTTCAATGCATTGACCTAGTGAGTGGTAAGAGACTTGTTTTTACCAGGGTTTGTTGAACTTGGTTAGTCAGTGTTGGGTCTTCTGAATGACTGACTTTCACTGCATTAACCTTCTTGTGTGCATTCATTTCGGTGTTCGAAACTCCTGCCTGCAGAAGCAGTAAACGGCCAGTGGTAGAAACTGCGCTAGCTAGACAGTATTTGCTTTGGGTGAAATGTCTTTGGAAAAAACCTTTTTCATGACTTTTTTTTTTTTGAAACTTTTTTTTACTATAGAATTTCTAGAAAAAAATAGATTTTATAGGTCGTTTCTCCCTCTAAACGAAATTTCTGTAGGATTGTTGACACTCTCCTGTTGCTGATGGGCGTAGGGAATGTGGTGGGGGATCAGCCGGAACCCGTGCAGGTAAGAGCGATGGGGCCGGGTTGGGGAGGGGGGGGGGGCAATTTCTATAGATGATGACGAGGGAAAATTAAATAACTAATTTCCCCTCGTCATTTTCCATGGTAATCCCCACCCCCCCACCCGGCCCCACCGCTCTTACCTGCATGGGTCGCGGCTGGTGGGGATGTTGAAAGAGAAGAGTAAGAGGTGAGGCGGTGTGAGAAGGAAGCATTTGTTTTGGGTTGATGAAGTCGCACGCAAAGTTGCCAAAAGTGATTTTAAACGTTGGAAGCCTCACACAGTGAAAAACGTACACTTTTTATAAACAAAAAAGGGGTCGGTTTTCGTGGCAATCTTTGATAGTAAGAACACCCTACCCCTGCTGCTCTGGACCAGGGGTGGCAGTGCATAACCCAGCTCATTCTGGCATCCATGCCCCACATGTGGCCGCTGCAAGGTCTGCAGTGCAGTGCTGCTGAGCTGTAGTTAGGCACCTGCTTCTGGTTAGGGCTATGGACTGGCCTGCTGGTTGGTAAATTGGCCCTGTTTGGTAGTGCCGGATTAAACCCCGTGGAGGCCCCTGGGCAGTCGAAATATCGGGGCCCCCCTCGCAAATTCTCTTCTAATACCCAATGCACCTGATTGTTTTTAAAAACTCTGCACCTCACTTCTTTTTGTGCTTCTTTCTTGATTTTATTCTCTACAGGTTCCTCATTGAGAGCAAGGGGCTCCAGCACTCCCTATACCAGAGTGCGCACTAAAACAAGGTGCCTGTTTTTCTTTACCCTTGGATTTTAAGGAGGTAGGGATTTTATCCTTGTTGGGATTGTTCAGGTGAAAGTCCTGAAGAAAGCCGAGGTAGTAGTTTCATTCGGCTGAAACATGTCGACATTTTAGCAGAGTGGGGGGGTAGGGCTCTCTTCACTAGTAGCCATTACCACCACCCACCACCCACCGGTCCGATGAGGACCACGGTTTGTGTCTGGACAATGTACCCACCATTAAAGATAGAGTGGGGACACACTGTTACCAGCTTTTTAAAATTTTCTCTGCCCCATTTTTTCACCTTCTTGATCCCATACAATTTGTTCACTTGTTATGTTGTGTGTCTGTTTGTTTCCCCCTCCCTATTGCTCCACCTCCAGCGTTGGCTAGCGCGGAGGTGTGTTTAGCAGGCCCTATGATGAAGCATGACACAGCTTGCTGTGTTTGAGGGCAATTTTATACACACGGTTTGTGCCCCTCTCTATACCATTCTACCCCCTCTATCGATTACCCTTCACGATTCATGATCCTGTCAGTCCCTGGTCTATGTTGTGTGGATCTATAGCTTGTAGGAGGGTGACCAGGGATTTATCCTCTTACCTCTTCCTTGTGTTATTTTGTTTTTAAAAACTGCCAGCTGCCAGAAGATGAGCTCTCAAGAGACAAACTGTTATGTGAATCTGATGTCTCTGGTTTATGTACTTTAAGTTGTTATTGGGTACATTACATTAATACAGTATTTCCTCAATAGAGTAGGGGTGGGCGTAGTGAGCGTAGCGGGGTTACGCGGAGTGCCACGGAGACGGAACCAATCTCCGCACACTCCGCGTAGCTCCGCTACGCACCGCCCGCCTCCCGCCCGCACTATTAAAACGTTAAAAAAGAACAATTTAAAACACCTTACCTTATCGGCGGCGTCCCCGGGCTTCCCTCTTCCTTAATTGCGCCTTCTTCTTGAAAACTGCGCGGGCGCCCGCGCATTCCTCGCGAGAAATGCGCGGACGCCCGCGCATGCGCAGTTTTCAAGAAGTAGTCGCGATGGAGGAAGAGGGAAGCCCGGGACGCCGCCGATAAGGTAAGGTGTTTTAAATTGTTCTTTTTCAATGTTTTAATAGTGCGGGCGGGAGGCCAACTCCGCTCCGTTGCGAGTGTGCGGAGATTTGCCTGCTCCGCCTACTTCGCGGAACAGGCAAAATTCCGCACATTCAGTGGGCGGAACAGAGTTGTCCGCCCACCCCTACAGTAGGGTCTTTAATGTAAAGTTTTCGTTTCTTTGAGTTGATTCATGGAGACAATAGTTTAGAAAGCTTGATTGTAATTTTCTTTCACGTTCATATCAATATTATTTTGATCCGTTGTCGCAGGGCCCCTAAAAGGAGTGGGGTCCATAGGTCGGTGCCTAATTTGCCTATTTGGTCATTCGGAACTGAAGCTTGGCAGTTGTTCTCCCCTTGTTACAAGCTATAGCCATGTAATGAATGATACCTGGGATGTGGGGAAACCCGGCCTTAGCACATCAACCGCGGTGCTAGCTCAGTGCCAAGTATATATCTGCTTCCCGGGTGATGAGTCCCAGGTGGTGCTCTGTGTGAGGAATGTGTGCACAAGTATTGATATTTCTGCAGAAAGTGCTCTGTGTGTGAAGGAAGCTTTCAGTGGTCCTGCCTGGGCTGTGTTTGACATAAGCTAGCCTGGCTGCTTGTATCATGCCTGTTCTGTGCATGACGCAGCTTGCACTGGCTGTGTTTGAGGTAATCTAGCCTGGCTTCGTGTAACATGCCTGTTCTGTGCACAACGCAGCTCGCACTGGCTCTGTCTGGGCTGTGTTTGACGTAATCTAACTTAGCTTCTTGTAACATGCCTGTTCTGTGCACAACGCAGCTTGCACTGGCTCTGCCTGAGCTGTGTTTGAGGTAATCTAGCCTGGCTGCTTGTAACATGCCTGTTCTGTGCACAACGCAGCTCGCACTGGCTCTGCCTGGGCTGTGTTTGACTTAACCTAGCCTGACTGCTTGTAACATGCCTGTTCTGTGCATGATGCAGCTTACACTGACTGTGCTTGACGTAATCTAACCTGGCTGCTTGTAACATGCCTGTTACTGACTGTGTTTGACGTAGTCTAGCCTGGCTAGATGCATTGTAAATGGCATTGTCTTTTACCCATGTGTTTTTGTTTTGAGTGTTGTGGCGGGATGTGGTGTACTGTAATTGCATTTATATATAGCGCTAACAAGTCAAAGATGAGCCTGCTGAGCGCTTAGAAAAGAAGGAAGCAGGACGTGTTTGTTATTTAAAAGGGTAAAAGTGACTGCCTTCTGCGCCTTCCTGGTCGGGGGGGGCTTTTCCTCCCAAAGACCCTTTTTATTTCCACATATTATTATTATTAATGGTACTGATCTTTTCTAGTATTTCCCCTCGGTCTAGGGACCATTCCAGAAGAATGAATACCTCAGTACGTTCTGCTACTAGCTTATATACTGCCCCGACCAGCTTTTGGGAATGAGCCATAGTGGACTACTCTACTCTAAGCCTACTATTAGTTGATCTCGGTCTTCTATCAAAGGGTTTGGTGGAGCTAACTCGCTTGCAGCACGCGGGGAGGTCAACAACAAGGATCAGGGCGTTATGGTCACTGTCTTTCCTGGGTAATACAGCCATATCAATTATGTGCGGCCTTACCCTTACGTCTACCAATATATAGTCAATAAGGCTGGTGCATGAAATACAATTAAAAGTAGGCTTCCCTCCCTTATTGGAGGTTGTTCTACCATTCCCAGCTCGCAAAGCCTGATTAAGTGTTGGTGCATTAATTTGGAGTGCCAGGGGGAACCATTTTTTAATCTGGGGAATTACCAGTTTGTGTACTCGGCAGACCCTATCTTCTTCCTGGGTAAGTGCTTCTGCGTTATCATCCAGTGGTTCGGATTGACAGTTAAAATCACCACCCACAGATTTCATTGCTTCCACCAGGGCAGTTGCCATATGTGAGTTCAATAACTCTATGATTGGAGAATCGCTCTTGTTCCCTCCAGGCCCTATATACTGTAAATGTAAGCTATTAGATGCTGGAATATCAGTCGGACGCAAAGAATGTCAGGGGAAGTTATCAGTATTTCCATTACCCTGCAAGTTAGCACGGTGCTGACCCAAGTGGTTAATCCCCCTGAGGGTCTGCCCTTGCCCATGGTTGTTACCTAACCCATACGATGCACTGGCTTGGTAGACCATGTTTCCTGGAAGAGGCAGAATTCAAGCGTGTCTATAACCTGGGCCCATTCTGGCCACTCTAGTTTGGAAGATAGCCCAGCTATGTTCCAGGAAAGCAGCTTAACGGGGGGCTGACTGATTAGTATCTGGCTCAGCATCATTTTCAAACCTAGAAGGCCCACCCCGATCATCGAGTGGATTGAGTTGGGCAGTGCTAACACCATTCGCCCTAATGTGAGTGTCCCTCACAGTGCTATCTTTTTCAGGCCGTGACTGTGCTGGAATCATGTATAATTTATGGTTAGAGTTGTTGACTCCCTGCGGGCTAACGGGGATTCAAACCCTGCCAGCACCATTAACTTGTAGTTCCTTAGTAGCCCTCTTTGCGCAGTTTCTGGGTTGGCGCTATCCCCTGGTGTGGCCTGTATCCCAGTTGTAAATGCTCCCTGGTTACTACACCCTGGAAATATATTTTTAAGTTGCTCCCTCTCACTAACCAGCTGCCTAGTTGTTCCCCCCTTCGCCCTTCCTGTGTTGTTGCAGATCAATCTATTTTTGAAATGCCCCTATTGTGTGAGTCAATCTACTCCCGCCAGGACGTCAAAGCGATTGGAAATGGGGACTCTAACTGCACCTAATCCATTGAAGGCAGGAGCCATTACAGATAATGAGTGTGATCGATACTGTTGTGAGTTTCAGTCAGACCCAGGGAAATAGCAAGGTTTATAAAAATATCCCAGCGGCAGCAGGTCAATGCTGGACTCCCCTGCGTGTTTACTTGGGTAGCCAAAGAGCAAGTTCTGCACCACCTGTGGTGACCAGAAGGTTATAACTAGACAATCCCCTGAGCAATCCGCCTGCCCTGGACCCAACCATCCCACCCTAAGTGTTAAGAGAATGTTATTTACCAAGGAGAGGGGGAAGTTCCTATGCCGAATTAGCAGCGGCGGCTCCTCCGCTAAGGAGGAGGAGCGTCGCCCCAAAGGAAATATAAAATGATAATAACACCATGTTATTATCCTTTTATTTCTCAGTACTGGCTCAGTTGTGTTTCTTTTAGGTGCGAGGCGGGGCAGAGCTGGGCTGCCCACAGAGCAGCGGGAGGAGTAGTGGGCACTTTCTAAGTACGCATGACGGTTTGGCTGGCCATCTTCGGCTGGCCAGACATGCGCACTTAGCATGTTCCCACTGGCTGTATTGCACAGCCGGGTGGAGAACATGCACAGGCCCCATTACCTATCTGAGCACCGAACCAGGCCACTCAGACCAATCATGACGCTGCTGTCAAGCTGATGACAGCAGCGTCGTGATTGGCTTAGTGCAGTCTGGGAGCCTGTGTGCTTCCTGCGTCCGTCGACTGAAGAGGACGCAGGAGAGGCGGCGGCTGGCAGGTAAGTGACATTTTTTTTCCCCTTTTCTTTTTTAACCTCCCCTCCTCACCACTACTGCCCCGTAGCAGCCGCTACTGTGAACAAGCCAGTTCAAGGATTTGTTGGTAAGCTCTTTGAGCCCTTCCCTCTGACCCTCTCGCAATAGTTGGACTTCTGTAAGGGTTGCCGCACAAGGACAGGATGTGGATGGGAGGTCAATCACAGGATGCCTCTGAGATGGAGCATGGCCATTAAGCAAGGGCAAAGACTTCCCGCCACGCTGCCCTTGTGACTCTGTGTCCCCCTGTAGTTTCAAGTTGGCACTTGGTGGGTGAGAGATTCTTAGCTGGTTAGCGTGTGTAGTAGTTGAATCTGCATGGTGGCTAGTCAATATCACTCTGTCAGGCAAAGCAGTTCCCACAGGTGCCAGTGCCACAGACTGATTTGGTGTGTTCCCATGGCCAACCTTGAGGGTGAAACTAGGGGCTTGAGGTGCTGAGATCTGTAATTGATTGATATACTCAAGTCTCTGTTTGATAGCTGTCATACGAGCTAGAACTGGGGAGAGTTCCGCAAGCACTATGTCTTTGATTTTAGCAATGCAATCCTCCATTAATTGCACAACCCGCAGTGGTTTGGATGCAGGCCAGTGGCGTAGCAAGGAGGGGGGGGGGCCGACCCCGGGAAGCACGAGTTTTGGGGGTGGTGGCGGCCTCCCCCCAGCTCTTACCTGCCATTTCGGGGTGGCAATCTCTGTTGCCCACCCCCGCTCTTTAGTGCAGCCGTCGAGGGGGCGGCAAGAAGCGGAGAAAACCGCCAGCATCCCCCCCGCTCCTCAATGCGGCCGCTGCAGGGCGGCAAATGCAGGGACTGCCCCGGGCAGTCTAAAGGCTTGCTACGCCACTGATGCAGGTCCCTCCATACAATTAATGGAAATGGGGTGCTCCAGGATAGGACGTTCTGTGGGGGGGGGGCAGCTGGAGTGTGAGTTACTGTATATTTATTCTGGGTCAACTGCCTGGGCCGCTTAGCAACCACTAAAGTCTGGGAGCACACCTTAAGGTGCACCCCAGGGGAATATGCATGAGATGGCGAGCTTAGGGAATGTACTTGGCACCCAACCAGTTCCTAAGGGGCGACTGTGGTGTCCGTATTAGAAGGACCAAAGGCTGGACGAGCGCCAGATGTTGTAGCTGGCAGTGCTCCTGATCCCAGGGACAGTCTCCTCTCAGTCAATTCGATTTCGGTGGAGATGACCCCCATAACCCTCTGCAGCATCCTGTCCATGGAGGTTGTTTTAGGGGAAGGAGACAGAATAACGGGCCCTCCTGCTGCTTTCCTTTTGCCCATGGGGCGTGACGCACCAAGAACATAGTGCCAATATCAGCAACACTCCCCATCCCACATACAGCAATATTATTAGGAAATAAACCACACAACACCTTGTTTGTGGAGAAAATTGCTGCAGGTTTATTTGCATACCAAATATGCCAATGCGGTGGGTTATCTTACGGGCGATCCAAGGGCAGGCAGCCCCTCTGCCGCCTGATGAGCCAAATTACACCGTGGCCGTCGCCAATCGGTGCTTACCAATTTTGGGGGAGGGGATCACCCCTCCCACCAGTGGACCGCCAGTCCACCCCCTTACTCACGCCCCCGAAGGGGCGGGACGTTCCAGGCAACCCCCGGGTGCTCAGGCTTACAACCGCCCTTAGGACTAACAGGGCGCCGTCGCTCCTCCAGGGTCCAGCGCGAGGACTTGCTGGGGAATTTGGCCTTTGCACCCTTTGTGCTCCTGAAGAGGGTACCCCTCTGTACCTTACAGCCTCTGGATCGCCCTGTAACTCCGCCACAGCTCTGGGTGTGGCCACCGTCACAACCAGGGCCCCCCACCAAGGTAGGCATCTTTACCTACATCCTGCTGAATCCAGGGCCTCTCCCCGGTCCAGCAAAACACGTCCATGCCCACTCTGGACAAGTGCACCCCAACCTCTTCAAAACTCCCTGTGGACTTGGCAAGCAAACCATGCCTGATAAAGCCAAACACACACTGTTAGTGAATTTATGCCTGGCACTGTTAACTCTCCTGCACGAGGTTTCCCCGGCCTCCCCTGACCGGGCTCCTCGCCACACTAAACGAGGGGTTATCTCTGACCACCATAACTCACATGCCCCCAATGCTTGCATAACTTACACATGGAGGACTTTATTTGTTGCAACAGATCCCTCTTCCCCACGAGAGACTGATCATTGCCTCGCCCAGGCCCCACAAAACAAGTCCATTACCACTCTAGACAGGTAGACTAGTCCTTGCGCACCCCGCCAGGTGGTCCCTAACCTCTACCAAACACCCTGTGGACGTGGAGGCAACCCCCATAGTCTGTGCCACAGCTTCTTCAGCAAGCTGTCCCAGCGCATGCCTGGGACCCCCAACCAAATTAACTTAGTGGAGGAAAACCCATGCCTCAATTTCCTGAATTCCGCCCCTCGCGCCACTCTCAGGACTCACGGAAGACCATTCACCCAGACCCTTGATCCTGGCGAAATAACGAAATGCCAGGTTGCTAACACCCTTAATGAGCACTGCACACCATCCTATACCACTACTCAAAGCTTGCACCTAATTTACACGATAACACTGCACCCAACTGCCCATTCATCGCCTCCCTGGTGTATGACCAGAAAGTTGGCAGGGGAGACACCCCCCTTAGTCTGTGCCGCAGCTTCTTAGCAAGCTGTTCCAGTGCATGCCTAGGAACCCCAACCAAATTGTCTCAGTGGCGGGAAACCCATGCCTCCATTTCCTGCTTTCCGCCCATCGTGCCACTCTCACAACGCATTAATGGCCAATCACCCATACCTTTGACCCTGGAAAATTAAAGAAATGCCAGGAAGCCAAACCCAATAATGGAGCACTGCACACCATTCTATACAACTACTCACGCTAGCACTTAATTCGGCACCACAACACAGCACCACACCAAGCATCTGGTGCATCACAGGGGTACCTTCGGTAAACTCAAAATTTGCCTGTATGTGATACACTTAACCTGTCTTCCGGCCACTCCCCAGGCTGGCTTACGGCCGGCTGTACCCTTTAACGCCTTGGGATTCCCATCGCCCCACCTGCAAGCATGTCCTGCAGAGTCTGAAACTCGAAGGGGGACCCAGTATCCGGGGCACTCGCCTCGCCCAGCCCTTTAGTGCCGCCCTGAAAAGGAGAGACATAGTAGGATCGTCCTGGCCCCCCCATTTAGCATAATGGCATCTGCCGACAGGTGCTGTCGCCATGCTGGTGTCCCCACCCCAGCGAGTGTAACCCATGGCCAGGTTTGCTAAAGGTATACCATAGCGCCCAAAGGTTTGCTAATGCTTTGAGTTTGCCCCTTCTTACCTATGAATGCATTGGTGCCCCCCACACCATTTACAACACTATTGGTGTAACCGCACCCTTAATGGTATCCCCCACCCTTGCACTAATACCCCTTGCCAGACCTATTCTGGTGGGTACCAGGTTGCAGAACAGAGGATGGAAAAGCTACAGGGATGGTGAAAACAATAGGTGCAGGTCGCCTGCCCTTTCTTGACTTAATGGGATGCCGGGTGTCCCATAAAATGAGCCTTTGTGAGCATGTTGGCACTGAACAGACTTTTATTGATACCCCCACTCAATGAAACTCATTTCACGATCTCCGCAGGATGGTAGGCTGAGCGAACCCCACAGGATTAGATCCGTGCCCCAGAGGCACAAGGCCCCGCGAAGGAAGCTGTAGTCCACTGAGCCCACAAACCCCGCAGCAGTCTGGCATGCAGCCTTTTATCACCATCGAAGCTCCTCTGGTAGTAGAATCAAGGGGCCTTGGTAGTGCCAGTCTAAGTTTAATTGCAATCTGACCCTTAATTGAAGATTCCCCGTGTATGGTTTAATTCCCCTTGGTGAAGGGGATTTGAGGTCAAAACCCACCCTGTTCTGTGCCGCTCTAAGTACCAGGCTGCAACCTCATGATCACAAAATACTGGCTGTCGGTATTGCCGTGACCCCCGTCATATGTGTCTGTGTGCTGCTTCTGTGTCTCTTACCTGTGGGACCAGGCTTGTTATGCTACTTTTAATGAGGGGGACCTCTGATGCCACTACTGAGGGAGTACTCTGTGTGGGTGTATTGTGATAGACATTGGCTGTGCCACTCCCAACTTGCGTATTTCCTGCGTATACCTACCTGAAAGGTAACTTGGTGCTGCAAAACATGTGTTTCTTGCTACCAACATATGGTGTCAACCCTCTGAAGAGCTTAGGCACGGTGTGAGCTATTGGGTACCTAACCTATCTCTTCCCCCTGGAAAGATACAACCGCTTCGGTTTTGGGAACCTCACTAAGCACCACAAATTATCGTAGACCTACCCCCTAAAGAGGGGAGGGAACCCCTCAGCCTCTGAAACTCGTAATGAGCTCAGCTGGCTGAAGCCGCGGCTAAACTTCATTACAATTGTGTGCGCTCGGGCCTGTCGAAAGTAAATGTTGTTCCATTACTACTGTTGTGCAAGAACCAAAACCATTGGCTCTCCGTGTGTTTGTTCTCTGTCCTTACCGCATAGTGAGGAAAGCTTGCCAACTGAGGTTGACATGGCTATGCCAAACCTAACCTGGGCGTGTTTGCACGCCTTCACCCCGAGGGATATCCTGGCCCTGATTAACGGGTTATATTGCTACCCAACTCGAAGGTACTCATTTTATCTGCCTCAGGAAGGTGAAAGGCTGAGATGGGCGGCACACTATCTGATGGGATGGGCTTGTTAAGAGGTTGCCCCTAAGTAATTCCAATATGCCCCATGCTTATGGGTCATGTGTGCAAAAAATGTCTCCTTGAGTGCGGGGCTTGCTAAATACCTTCCTGCTAGCGTAAAATTCCGGATGCCTTACCAATACCAACCGAAAGAATGCGTGCCCCAGTAGCCTTTCACCCCTGTATGCTGGCACCTCAGTCTTCCTCCTAGCGCTCTCCCCGCACTTGGTGCCGCTGCCGCCCATACTCCCTCTGGGTTGTCTGGTCCATCTTCCCTCGACCAAGATGCCACCATCAAGCACGGTTCAACTCCCAGAAATCGCAGGCAGATCCCATGCAAGATAAATAGACACAGAAGATCATTGTACTCTCCAATTGCCATAGGAACGAGCTCACCTGCCAGCTTAATTCTATGCTTCATGAAAACAGATTTCCCCCTTATCCCGCACCAAATGCAGCCCCATCTTACAAAGGGGACCCCAACCCTAACGAAGGGTACCGCTCATCTGGTGTTGCGGCACCTAGGGGAGGTAATGAAAGCGTGAGAAATGGGCGGCTAGGGGAGGTAATGAAAGCGTGAGAAATGGGCGGCAGGTACACTGAAGGTAACTGGAGGATGTATGAATATTGCAGGTCTTGTGCTATGCCGTGCCTTCCTAAAACTCGCATTAGATTCACGATCTGAATCAACAAGGAGCTCTGCCCATGTGACTGCCCACGTAATTCGAGACCCGGCCAGGAAGGACACATGACCGCCCAAATTTCTTTGCCCTAACATCGGCCCAGCTGTGCCCCAAAGACCTCACAGATTCCGCACGTAAAGTGCTTAAATTGTATAAAACTATCTGCTAGGACTGACGCCAGGCGGCCACTACAGTTGCACCACACATTGCTCCTGCCGTGCTGCCAAACATTGACATCACAACTACTGACCCTGACACTTGTGCAACTATCTGCCCGGACTGACGTCAGGCGGCCCCTTCAGTTTGCCCCACTCATTGCTCCTGCTGTGCTGCCGCTCCTAGTAACATCACAACTCCTAACCCTGACACCTGTCCAAGTGTGACAATACAGACTATTCCAGGCCCCCACCGCTATTAGAATGGCTTGGGCAGCAGGCAATAGCAATTTCAATGTGATTGAATTACTCAATGCCTGTTGTAGTGGTCATCTCTAAAAACTAGACAGACAGCGCCAACTGGTGGCCTGTCACAAGCGCAGGAGGTGAACAATAAGTGACGGTGCCGCGCACCAGGAACCACCCGCTCACATTTAGCCCCGGTAAACCTGATCCTGCGAATTAGCATTGGTAGGCCATTGCGGCACTTTAGGAAGTCCAGGGTTGACTTTCTCACCTTGTGGATTTTGACGAAACGAGGCTGGAACTTAATGCCAGGTTCAAATCTGAAAGTTGCTTATATTGGCAGGGGTGAGAGTGTATGAGTCCCTCCCCCCCTGCAGTTTACAAAACCAATTGTATATCACTTATACTGATCTGTAGATAAATTAATGAAATAGTCATCATTGTACCTCACAATGTCAATCCATTTCAGAGGCAGATGACCGAGGTTGAACTTTATACCTTTCTATTCCTCTGAACCGTGAACCAGCAAGGCAGCGTCCGCCCCACACGCTGTTTAACTGTTCCCCACTAGTCTGTGTGGAAAACTTTTGTAATTACTACCATTCTTCTGCGAGTTTAGACGTTTACGCTTGTATCTTTCCTGTGACCCATGTACTCAGAAGTCAATATGTAATGTAACCGGTCCTCTCGTAAAGCGCGGACACCTGCGGGTAAATTATGCGCATATCAAGTTGCATAAATGAAATCAATAGTAAATACACTGAACGGGTTGCTCTTTGTTCCACCCAGCACCGGACAAACGTGCCCTGCACATAGCCAAAATGCTACGCTCAACCAGGAAAACGAGCCAGCCAGAAAAAGGGGGCCACCCAGGGTGCACGCGTCCTGGTCCTGAAAGTGCCCCGCATCCAACGCTAAACAGCACTCCACTTCTTACCACGGCTCCTGGGCCGCAGCGCTCTGTACTGTTACAGGAGCCGCCGCGCCCCGTAAGTGGAACAAGCTCACCAAAGCTGACACCAGGCGCCAATGGGTACGGAGTGGCCAAAGTCACAACACTTGTTTGTTTAGGGGCTTATCTCTGGCTTGTATCTTATCTCGAGCCAGTCTCTGGTTTGTGTTGGAGTCGCCAACTGAATGAAGCGTCTACCGACCCAGCCAACCCGATGATAGGAGGCGCACACAATGCCACTCTGTCGCCCCAGACCCAGCCTTCCCCTCGCAAACCAGCCGACAGACGGCTCAGCCCAAACCAACAGCATGAGGGAAGCCGTCGGCACGCCAGACCAAGGTTCACACGACTGCAACCGACCCTCCCGCATGCCACCTCGTCATTAAAGCTCAGAAAAGGGCATCCGTGATGAAATCTGGAACAATAAACTCACCAGTGAGGAAGGGAGAGAGAGGCGGGCCTGTGGTCAGGGCTAACCGGAAAGTACATAATGAACTCCTCATATCATCAGCAGAGCAGACTCGCGCTTTCCAGCAGGACTGACACTTCTCAGCAGGACTGCTGTACAGTTTAATAGGACATTACTAATACTTCCTCTGTCGCAGTCCAGCCCGACAGACGGCTCAGCCAAACCCACAGCATGAGGGAAGCCGCCGGCACGCCAACCGCGGTTTAAAAGACTGCAAACCAACCATCTCGCATCAACACCGCAGACCGACCACACCTGCATTGGAAGTCCAATCCTACACGTCTTCCGTAGTGCCGACGAAGGGATGCTGGCCCCAAAAGCCATGCCCCTTCTCTGCTCAATGCAGCCCTCCGCCTACAAGCCGGTGTCTGCACGGGCCAAACCTATGACCGCATAGTGCTCAACACCAATGGGAGCCTGTGCATCCTACGGGGCTGCGAGTCACCTTCCTCTCCCGCTCAATAGCTTCCACCGGATACCCGATTGGGGTCAATTCAACCGGTCTAAAAGGTGCGAAACCGTGACCAGCACGCATGAAAATCACCTCGAACCAAAACGATGAACGCAATTCCGTCCTGGAAGCGACGTGCCATCTCGCGTGACCAGCCGGATACAAATGGGATCCCAGGGACCCTTGCCCCCTCTGCCTACTGTCCCCCAACTATAGGGGCTAGACTGCCCTGCCGAAGGCCCCTCCCGGCCTCGCACTAACATGCGCCGCCCTGTGCACGCTACCCCACCGCTCAGTCTCACTCTCGCTCCCAGACCGCCCACCCCCCGAGCCACGCCAGGAGGCAGTGCCCACACAGGCCGTGGGCCCTCGGCCCATGCTGCTCTTACCGCAACACAACACACTGCCAGGGGGGGCTGCAGGGCCATCCACCGTGTCGGGGGACCCGATAATCTAATCACTTTTCTTTTTAAAATTCGGAGGGTCTGGGGCACCCACGCTCAAAACCCGCGGTCGGGAAGGGAACGACCTGGAAACGCTTTGGCCATGCGCCATCCTGATAACACCGATGCGGGCCCTTAAATGCTCGGCACGCCCCATCCCCCCCAATGCGAGGCCTCGCCAAGGGACAAAGCACCATATAAACTCATAGAACCAAAGGGAGCCAAACCGAGCTACCAAACCTGCATCCGATCACTCCAGGACCGTGGACATGGAGACATCACGGGGTGCAGGGCATGGGCTTTGCACACGCGACCCGCGGCTTGGCCTCTGCACCCCGCCTAAAAACGGCGTGATGTCCGGAGCGAAAAGGCAGTACCCCCAACCTCTGAGCTACAGCTCCACATCCCCGAAAGCGAGCGAGCCCCTCCACTTGAGAATGCGGTGCCCATGGGACCTCACACCCAGGAAGGTAGAGAATCGACTCCCCGCAAACCGAAACCAATCCCGCGACCGGGGGTGTCACCAGCACGCCGCCGACGCCAGACCAGGCCTCTGGACGGAGCGACCAGAAGGCACGCAAACGGCATCAAGGGCAGCGACAAAGAGGCCGCCAGGTCTTATGTCTTGTTTTCGTCTGTCAGATTCCTTCTGACAGTGGTGAGTTTTTGGATACCGAGGCGGTAGCCTCATTACTCCATATTCATTTTGAGTTTTTTAGTCGCTGTTTAGGTTGTCTTATTGATGTGTGACGCTTTGTCACTTTTGAGGTTGTATCACGAGGTCAGCACTGTGATAGGCCGTGGGTTGCAGCCAATTGGGTTTGCAGAAGTGTCAGCAAGTTTTATCGCAGAGTCTTGTTTTCGTCTGTCAAATGTCTTCTGGCGGTGATGAGCTTTTGATGGCTGCCGCGGCGGTTGCCTTCTGACAGTGGTGAGTTTTGGATGCCTGCCGAGGCGGTTGCCTTCAGGCAGTGCTGAGTTTTTTTTTTTTGGATGCTGTGTTGCTGTTTCTGTTTCACAAGGTTAGCGCTTCGATGGGCCGCGGGTAGCGGTCAAATGGGTTTGTAGAAATGTCTGCAAGCTTCCTGATCAGTGGGTTTTCTTTTTGATCCAATCCTTTGTAGAATGTCCTGTTGAGTTTGCGGAGATGGTCGTCCAACATCTCAACGCCCAGGTCTCTGTGGAGGTCTGCTGTTCTTGTGAAGTTAGGAGCACCTGTTGCAATCCGTAAGGCCTTGCTCTGTACTCTCTGTAGGTCTTTCCGATGATGCGGGCGGCAGCCACTCCAAACTGGTGAAGCATATGTCATAGTTGGTCGAATTATTGCGGTGATTGCTCGCACCTTGCTCTGAATGGGCATCGACTTGGTCTTCAGGAGAGGGTATAATGCAGCCAGTTTTGTTGCTGCTTTCTGGCAGGTCTTCTCTATGTGGTTTTTCCAGCTGAGTTTAGAGTCCAGAGTCACCCCCAGGTAGGAGCTGCTGTTTTCCCATTTGATCTCTTCCCCATTGAGGAGGATCTGTGGGGGTTTCCTGTTCAGCTTCCTGGTGAATAATGTTGCTGTGGTTTTGCTTGTGTTCAGGGTGATCTGCCAGTCGCTGTACCATTCGGAGAGTCTGCAGAGCGATGTCTCAAGGTTCTTGGCCACTTCTTTGTCGCTGAAGGATTGGGAGAGGACAGCAACATCATCGGCGTAAAGGGCAAGATCAGTCTTCTTTAGGTCCGTGGGGATGTCGTTTGTAAATATGTTAAAGAGGAATGGTCCTAGGATTGATCCCTGGGGCACTCCAGCAAGAATTGGGCGTGGCGTTGAGCATTCCTCTCGTACCGCCACGTGAAAGGTCCGTTTTGACAAGTAGCTAGACAGCAGCTTAACCAGGTAGCTTGGAAACTTGAGCTTGATAAGTTTGTAAAGCAGTCCCTCATGCCATACTCGGTCGAATGCTTTGGCTACATCCAGAAAGACTACTCCAGTAGACTTGTTGATGTTGAATCCGTGGCTAATGATGTCCACAACTCTGAGGAGTTGGTGATTGGTTGAGTGGTCTTTCCGGAACCCAAACTGTTCTTTGGCGAGGAGGTTTTCGCTTGTCGCAAAGTCCACGAGGCGGGCAAGGATAACTTTTTCGAAGAGCTTTGATAGGCCAGATAGCAGACTTATGGGGCGGTAATTTGCAGGATCTCGTAGTGGTTTCCCAGCCTTGGGGAATACGACGACTCTTGCTTCTTTCCAGGCGTTAGGGTAGTGCTGGTGCTGCAAACATGCGTTGAATATCTCAGCAAGATGTTCCACTGCGGCTTCTGGGAGCATCTTGATGGCTTGGTTGGCTATTCTGTCCTTTCCTGGTGCCTTGCCATTTTTCAGTGTCTTTACCAGGACCCGTAATTCGCCCATTGAGCATTCCTCAATGATTGCAGCTTCTGTTTCTGGTGGGTGCTCCCGGTGGTGCTTAGCAACCTCTTGCTCGACTTCTGCTGCCAGTTTGCTTGCCTGGTTAGGCCTGAAGGATGCTTCCAGCGTGTCAGCGAAGACCTCAGCCTTGTCCCTGTTGCTGCATGCCAAGTGAGTCTTCCCTTGTATCGGTGGGTTTGGTTCCTTCTTCCCAATCAAGCGTCGGGTCATTCTCCAGAGAGAGTTGTCAGAGTCCTTCAGGTTTGCTGTTGCTGCTTCCCATTTTTCACCTCTGTGCTGGTTTATTTGCATCTTCAGCTGTCTTGTCAGCTCATTGTACTTCTTCAGCAGGTCAGGGGTGCGATTCCTTTGCCACTCTCTCCGGGCTCTGTTCTTGTCAGCTATCGACTGCTTGATGCCCTTCGGGAGGTCGTAGATAGAGCATCGTTGGAGTTTCTGCTCAGGAACGCTGCGCTCAATAGCAGTGTGGACTGCCGCTGTGAAGTGGTGAACCGCCTGGTCAATGTCTTCGATGGAGCAGAGGGGCCAGGGACCAGTGTCTCCTCCAGGCTTCTCTTGTATAGGCTCCAGTCTGCCTTCTTGTAGTTGTGCCTGGTGCCCTGTTGCTGGTTTTCAAGCACGTCTCCAACTGTGATCAACACTGGGTTATGGTCAGACGTCAGTGCTGTTAAGGTTTCCAGCTCCATAGATTGGGAGAGATTCTTCATGACGACTATGTCCAGGACGTCCGGTTTATGCAGTGCCGAGCCTGGATAGTGTGTTGGTTGAGTCGGGCCAGCCACTACGAAGTCCTCCTTCTTTGAGTGGGCAAGTAGAGCGTGTCCTTTGCTGTTTGCAGTGCGGGAATTCCAGCACTGGTGCTTGGCATTAAGATCGCCTCCAATTAATGTTGGGATGCTGGGGTCCAGTAAAGCATCCAGGTCCTTTGGGCATAGCTTGCCTGGGGGTGAGTAGGCGGCAATCAATCGTAGAGGGCCAGCAGATGTCTGGATCTGTATACCAGTTGCTTCAATGCTCCCCACTGCTGGTAGTGCAATCTCGTGGTGCTTCACTTTTGTGCTGACGATCACTGCTGTCCCTCCGCCCTTGGCTCCAGTGGTGCGATCTGTGCGGTACACCCTGTGGTTTGCTAGATTAAGCTTCTGGCTTCCTTGGAGATGGGTCTCAGAGATAAGCGCTATACTCACATCCATGGTTTCCATCAGGTGCAGGAGTTCTGCGGTTTTCTTCTGAATGCTGTGGGCATTCCACATCAAGAAGAGGGAGTTTCCTTTAGATTTGGATGCCATTGGGGGTGTTTTCTTCACCGTGGAAAAGTCCGGCGATGAGGTTCGCCACCATTGTCACCACGGGGTGGATGTTCATGTCTGCAACTGTTTTTGCAATCTTCGTAATGAGTTCCTGCCAGTTGATGGCTGAGCCTATTTCACAGGATGGTGCTGGGGCAGTTGTTGGTGGTGGGCAGTCCTGTTTGGGTCCTGTAACTCCTGCGTATGTTCTTCCATTCACGCGTGCATTGCTATGGCTGTTGGTTGGATTCCCAGTTGGGCTCCTGTGTGCTAATGCAGGTTTGTAAGTCTTCCTTTGTCCCTGGTCTGTCGTCGTGTGTAGGGAAGTCTTTTGTGGTTGCGGGGGTTTGCGCGGTCCATCCTTCTTTGCCTTTTGCAGGTAGGGACAGCCGCGATAGCTTGCTGGGTGTGGTCCTGTGCAGTTAGCACATATTGCTGGTTCAGTTTCCCGGTTCCTTGTGCATTGGTTAGAGGTGTGCTCGCCTCCACAGCGTACGCACTTTGGCTTCTGATGGCAGAAAGCAGAGGTGTGCCCCAAGCGCTGGCAGTTGTAGCACATGACTGGTCCTCGTTTCCCTCTAGGTGCTTCTGTGGTGACGGTGCAGCTGCAGAGCCGTGTGACTGCTGAGAGGTCTGCTGGCTTCCCATCATGGCTTGCCGACAGGGTTACAACAAAGAGGGGAAATTTCTTGTTTTTGTCTGCTGGAGAGGCAATCTGTGATATGTTTTTGACTGGAAGACCAAGTTCCGATAGGTCCTGAGTGATGTCCCCAAGGGATGCGTTTGCTGGGAGTCCCCGTATTACAAAGCGTTGGGCTTTAGCAGTGGTCAATGAAAAGGTGTGGTACTCCATTTTCTGTTCTGTAAGCACGCTGGTCACAGTCTTGTAGTCCTCTGGTGTGGTGAGCATGATCTTGGCCTGGTCCTGCCGGGGCTTGATTGTGAACGTGGAAGAGCAGTGTTCATCCAGTAGGTCCACGAGGTCCTTGTGGGTGGTTAGGTTCTTCAGGATGATGGGAGGGATCCGTAGTCGCTTAGTGGGAGCTGAAGAGGTCTCGGGTTCAGGTGCTGTGTGGTCCTGAGGGTGGTCATCGCTGTCCTGGGCGCTTTGGAGAACCAGATAGCGGTTTGTGGTTGGGATTGCACTGCTTTCTGTGGGTGCACGGGCAAGCTTTGCTGCTTTTTCTGGTGAGGTTGGGCACGAGTCGCGTCCTCTCTTTGCTAACTTAGTGTGCCAATCCATGTCGTCTTCGGTGGTGCCGGATTGAGCCATGGCGTCGGCCTCTATGGTCAATTGATGCAGCTGGTTAGGGGGTTAAAGGGTTTAAGCCCTTCTTCCTCCCCTCTTTGGCACGCAGCCTGGCCCCGGTCAAGCCAGGGAGACGCAGGCCCAGCACCTTAGAGGAGTGGGAGAGAGGGCAGAGCGGGTCGGACCGCGGGCCTCCCGCTGAGAATCAGAGAGCAGGATAAATCAAGCAGAGCGCATCAATGATGAATCGCAATTCCGAATGAATCAAGCAGAGCGCAGCAGTGATAAATTAATTGTAATCTTAATACAAAATAAATCAGGCAAAGAAAATGAACCAAGCAAGCAGAGCGCAGCAATGACAATTTGTAATAAGAATACAAAATCTGGATACCAGCTCAGTCATGCAGGGGAAATAAAACATGCAATTAAGCAGAGCCGAAAATCGGGGTACAAAAGGAGTCAAACAAGGAAGCAGGGTAGATTCTATCACAAAGGATAGAAAATGGCGCTTACCAGGTCGGAGCAGGAATCAAAACCTCCTCGTGGCGGGCATCAGATGAATCAGCAGGTCGGCGACCAGGCGTGTTCTTCTCTCTCCTGCTGCGACCCAGGTCGGGGCAGGAATCGAAATTAAAATCGGAAGGAGAATCCCGGTCGGAGCGCGACCTCAATTCATCATCACCGAGAAACTGGAGCGGCCGGCTCGGAGCGCGATCCGCAAATCCGAATCAATTAAAATCGGAATGAGAATCCCGATCGGAGCGCGACCTCAATTCATCGTCCCCGAGAAACTGGAGCGGCCGGCTCGGAGCGCGATCCGCAAAAATCCGAGAATCGAATGAATCGAATCGAATGGGGAATCGAATCGAGCGAGGCCGCCAGGTGGGCGGGGAGAGGCACTTATACCTCATCCCCCGCCCAACCCCTACCGGAAGTGACGCTCCGCGCGGACCCCTAGGGGGTCCCACAACGCTGGACTGTCTTGTGTGCCCTCATGTGGCACTAAGGCGGCCGCCCTCTTATGAGGGTCCCCTTCGTGGACCACGGGCAGCCAACATTAGACTGGGAATCTAATGCCTTTAAAACAGACAAGGGCCAAAGAGCAGGCAGGAGGACCAACCAGGCTGCTTCGAGCACATAGACGCTGAGGAACAATGTAGTCTACCCTCTCCAGTTCCTGATTACACAGCGTTTTCCCAGCAAGGAATGTTCCACCATAAAGACAAGTCACAGGGGTCAAGGGTTCCTCTTGTGAGCCAATGAAGAATGACACTCGCCCCAGGAGAGCAGTGTTAGATGGTTGGCCCAGCCCAGCCTCGTCCGGCCGCAGATGGGCGCAGACGGGCCCGTCCTTGGCTCGGGCTGTGTCCGGGCACATATTGCACCGCGGGATTACCCTTGGCACTTTGCAGCACCGCAGCAAGAGTGGGAATGCTGCAGTGTCCTGGCCCCTCCTCGTTAGGACCGAGCAGTCTGGGACATGGAGTCCCCACAACAGAGTCCGGCAGGCCAGCAGCAATTTCCATTAATGTTACCATTTTAATGCATACCTTTATAAAAATGGTTTATTTAGTGTTTTATTTTTTTAATTATATATAGTGAAGTAATTGATTAGTTCACATTATATTACATTGAAACAAGTAAAGTTACAGGCAACCATAGCTAAAAGAAAGAACAAACAAACGACAAAGCACTCTACGGGATGGAAATACAAATTAAAAAAAAAAAAAAAAAAAAAAGTTATGCCTTCAATTTCTTGAAGAAGTCCGGCATACAGGGGAGATCCTGTAAGTCCAAGGAGTCCCTCGCTGCGGTGAAAGAGAAGGCTCATTCAACAGCTTCAGAGTTGTAGTATTGATCATAGGAGCCTGTGTCCTGTTTGAGAGCATAAAGACAGAAGTTGGCTATATAAAAATGGGGTAAGAAGAATGAATGAGGCAGTGGGTGATGACCAGAGCTTTGAACATGATTCTCTTGTGGATTGAACCAATGCGTGGCCCTGGGATCGGGGGATATGCTCCTCTCGCCTCGGACCTGGAGATGTTGCAGCAGTTTGTCAGGTAGACCATGGTAGGCGGAGCTGCCGTAGTCCGTGAGGGCCATGATTGCGGCAGAAGGATGGTCGGAATCGGTCAACGGCAGGAAATGTGTTAAGCATTGTAACCTGCAGAAACAGGGAGTTGCTGTTTTAAGAACCTGGGTCTCTAAAGAAAGGTCCGAATCAATAGAAATCCCAAGATGTTGCAGTCTTCTGACATGGGTGGGGGCAACCAGTGGTTGTTGGCCAATGGCGGGGGGGGGGCATTTAGTGATGTTGTTCTTATTTATTATAAGGTCCGTTTTATTGGGGTTCAATTTAAATGTAATAAAAATACTACACTTGGCAAGTCCTTGGGTACTCGTAGTATTTTAGGAAGGGAAGGCAACAGATGGTGAATACGGGTCTAGGAGCCCTGCTTACTTTCAGCTCTGCTGTGAGATTGCACCTAGTTTTCTTTTTCATTTGTTTTCTCCCCTCAGAAATAATTTTCTACCAGACAAACCCCTTCCATATGCCCAACAATAGGTGGGTGTTCTGTTCCCTTTCCCACCCTATAAGGGATTTACTCCGTGCCTTTCCTAGAGCAATACGATGGCTATTTCGAGTGTGGATAAGGCTCCGAAAGGTGTTTCTGGATGCTTGCAAACGCACAGGTTTGTGGGTGTTCAGACTCCCAGGACAAACCATGGTTTGAGCTGCTCACACCCTGCTATCACGGCCCACAGCCATGCAGCAGTGGTTGCGTTTACGCCTGCTATATAGCCTTTTGTGGAATTCATGCTTTGGGAATAACGCCCTTATACATGGGGACTCTATTTTAATCATCTCCAGGGCATTCTAGAAATAAAGTAATATCTTTTGGAAGTGCTGAGATTTTTAGTCGGCAATGCTGGATGCTGCGCTACTACCACAGAAAGTACTCCCTGAAATCAGGGACTCCATTTGTCCCTATAATCGTTTCTTACTAATGCGGCTGCCCTATGATGAAGCATGACACCTTGGTTGGTTTGTGAGGGCCTGCCTTACAGTGTTTGTAACTTTTGGGTCCTCTCCAGATGCATACACACGAATAGCCAGGTTTCCCTACAATCGGGATCATCTCCTCTTGGGACACCCACAGCTTTGTCGTGAATGATTAGCCTTTTATGGACATCAGGTATGAGTAAACCAGCTGTTTCGATCAGTTAACATACGTTTGGGGCTGAAAATAGCTTTGTGATAGGAGCACTTAGTGTTTGAGATACGGGTCAGTCTGTGAATGTCACCATAGAACGTTATTCAGGGTATTAAACCAGTTAACCATTTATTCTGTTGTTTCCTAGAAGCAGTCCAGTGTTGGACTTTGCACGGTATATCAGATTTATATTTTGTTCTTGCTATCAGTCCTTAAATATTAACCTTTCAGTGCTAAACTTTTGGCTGTCGACAATCCTTATCTCTTGGAATGAAAATCAAATATTATGTTTTTCAGCGTGCAGATCAGTGGTCAGTCCATCAGTCAATCAATCAGGATTTATAAAGCGCTGCAAATCGCCAGTGAGTGTCTCAAGGCGCTGGAGTAGTTAGCTGCATCAAGAAGATGTTTATTCAAACAGCCAGGTCTTGGGTCCTACCCTGAATTCCGGGAGCGATGAGGCAGTGCTGAGGTGCAGGGGAAGGTTGTTCCAAGCTTTGGCCACCAGGTGTTAGAAGGAGGGTCCTCTGCTTTTAGCTCGGCGGATCTGGGGAGTGTCGGCGAGGAAGAGGGACGTGGAACGTAGGTGACTGGTCGGTTGGTGGAAAGTCCTGCATTTGTTGATGTATGTTGGTCCTTCGTTGTGTAGGGCTTTGTTTGCGTGGGTCAACATCTTGAACTGGCATCTCTTCTGGATCAGGAGCAGGTGTAGCTTCTTGACATGGGGGGTGATGTGGGTCCATCCGAGGAGGTTGAGGGCGAGTCTTGCTGCTGCGTTTTGTATTGTCGGTAGTCTCCAAGTGGTCAAATATTGGCTTCAGACCACATTATACTTCTTGTTTCTGAGATCAACACTTTACGTCCCTCATAACAAGGTGCCAATCATTCCCCATCTGCACCGCTGGACTGGGATCGCAAACCAGCCCGGGCACTTGGGTCCGACCGGCCCCAGAGGGGGGGCATGTACTGACGGGAACACTGCTGCTGCGAGCGCGCTTGTTACTGGGAGCCGATTTGCTGCTGCAAAACCCGCACCCACTAACAAAAACGGCCCCCACCGGTCCAGAACCGGCCCCCACCCCTCCGGCCCACCGGGGAAAAGCCCGGTGCCCGCTACGGCCAGTCCGGCCCTGCCCATCTGGCTGGGAATCAACAGTGACAGTATTAATGTAGATGGTAATCCCAGATGCTGGAATTCTATATATTTACCAGGGACACCTCCTCCAGGTCATAAAGACTGAAGATACAGGTTCACATTTGGGGAAAATAGTGATGTCTGCATGTTTAGTCCCCGTTTCATCCCGGAACAACAGAGGATCAGCTTGTAATACTGATCCCTCCTACAATGACGACTCCTTTTCGACAATTTTAAATCGGCAGCAATCTGACAACTCACCATATATGTATCAATAAACACCTCTGAGTTTGCAGAAATGCTCAGCAACCATCCTCCTAACGTAATATGCTGCGACCCCGTTAGGGGTACTCATTTGGTTAATGCACCTACATAATCTCAAATCACAGGTTGAAATTGGACAGTGGCGACTTAGCCTTTTATCCTTCTGAAGTTGATAATTGGATTCTATTTTGCTAGGAGCTACTGCAAGCTCCAAGACACAGTCCAGCATCCCTATGCACCTGTAAGATATGTGTGCGTTGCTCATGCTTTGTAATGCTGTAATGCTTGCCTTTTAGACATACTAAGCCAAAGCCTCTACTAGCTTGCTTTCCAGCTGTAGACTGCTCTAGGTGCCTCTGCACTTTATGTTGCCCGACAAGCTCTTAAGTCTGCACTGTGGCCAGCTTATGGTCTTGTTCCACTCTGCCAAGCGCGCCATTACAGACTTAAGCCGCTTCTGGCCTTCACACAAAACAATCAATGCTTCCATACTAGGGCACACTATAAACATTCACTCTCCCATCCGTGGACATGAGGCAGGATGCTACCACTGGACAAGTACCACAGAGCACTTCGGGCCCACATCACTGGTAGGATAGGAATCCATGGCTGAGAGATGTTGCAGTGCAAGGTCACTCTCCCCTCTTGCTCTTGGTGACGGACAGAGCACTCAGGCGTGCTTTGGGCTTGTGGAAAGGTATGCTTTGTTATGAAGGCACGTTTTGCATCTTTGGCCCTTCCGCTGTGCACTCTAGAAATGACCCTCACATCAAAATAATGCATTGAATTAACTACACATTCCCCCATCCTCCAGAAAGATGAACGCACCCCACTTGGCCCTAATGCCCGTGTCCCTCTCGTTAACTACTTTCAGCTGGCCCTCATTCTGCTCCATCATTTCTTCTGAATTGAAACCTACCAATCCCCCCACTTGGATTACGCGGACGCAGTTGCCTTAAGGTCTACCATTCATTCGTGAAATGAGACCTACCAGCCTCTGTTCCACTGGACCCCATTATCCTTCCATTCTTGCTTTACAGCCCAAATTCAATGCTATCGTCTCTCAGGCAGCATGGCCACGCTTGGACTAGGGCTGCCAGTCTCCCTCATTACCTCTCTTCAGTATCTCCTTCTCCAACTTACCAAACTATGTCACACCCCTTTTATTATATCAGAGCCTTTTTTGATTCCATCACCAGAAAGAGCCTCTCCTGAGGTGTTCTTTCTGTTCCCATCACCTCCACCATCTCTCCAGGGACCAGGCATTGATCCCCCATTCCGCTCAATCACCAATGCACCAGGTCGGCTAACTGTCCCTTTATACAGCATCCTCTTTAGTCTCCTCCTCCACTACTCCACCACCCCACTCTGCCAAAAAAACTCTCCTGCCACAATGCCTGCAGAAGCTATTTTCAGGAAAATTGTCTGCTTTTGTGAAGGATATGTGGCAGCTTGGCTCTACCTGGCACTGTGGCAATGCTTCTTCTCACCAATGACGGTTTGTCAGTGGGGCCACTAACATGGGCAAAGCTTCAGGGGTGCTGATTGGGGTGTGACACTTCCCCAATATATACGTTCTTCCCTTGTGAGTTAAGTATGAGGGACCTGAGTCGAGTCTATTTTTTTGTTGTATTTTCTCATCATCCTTGTTTGACTAAGAGGTTTTAACGTGTTAATTGTTGTGATCAGGAACATGTATTTTACATATGTGTGTTTGTGTGTATATAGTGATTGGTTTACCAAAAGAATAGTAAATCTGCACTCAAAGAAGTACTCCTTGAATGGGTGCAAATGTTCTCCTTTTTTAGGAAGTCTCAACCATTGGCTGTAGTAGGCTTGGAAAGCTGCACCATTCTCAGGTTTCCAGGAATATTACCGGTGATGGAACGAATGTTTGAAAAGAGTCTGACTACTGCCAAATGCTCGGGCATCATTCCAACCCATTATTTTTCACCCACTGTGTCACTCTAGACCGAGGCCCACATAACACAAATCATTACTGACCCTGCTCCTCGTGGGAACAGTCATCCTACACCTTGGTCTTGTCACTCCTCCACCCCGTGGCATACTGTTTTTTTTAGTTGAGATATTTGAGATTCACACCCCTGGATCTCACTGACTAAGCTACGTCCCTGACTATCAAACTGAAATTTCCCTTGCTGAAGTCAAATGGGCCTTTAACCAAGAGACAGACGACCAGTGGGGCATAGTGTTCTGCACACACAATGGATTAAGAATTGTGACCTGTCAAACAAGGTAATATGCATTGGAATAACTCATCATCAAGTCCGAAAAGAACAATGACCTTACAAAGTAAGTTGAGGAAAATCTTTGATGTAGACATTTTGTACAGACTGTCTCGACTCAGTGAGCTTCCTTTCCCACACACACACACACACATACAACACACACGCTAACAAACGTGTTCACATAGACGCACACTGACATACGTCTACACACACATACACTAGCACACTCTAACATACACACAGACATACACACACTGAAGAAATATACACTCTAACATACAAACACACATTCACAAATGCACACTGACATACATTGGAACAACACATACAGACACACACTGACATACACACGTGGACATACACAGATTCACGAACACACACATACTGTCACACACACATATTCACGCACACACACTCGCGCACACACACACACGCTGTCACACAGATCTCTCAAGGTAACGCATACTGCAATAAAAAATAACACAAGCCCACAGGCACTGCTGAAGAGTGTCGGCCATGGTTGCCACATGATTGAGTGTCACTTTGGGTTGCATTGCCCCATGGTTTCAGACCTCGAACAGTTGCAGATTTCTGACTATGTGAAAATCTCAAAACGTTTTCCAAGTTATGCTTGCAAACCTCTGGCAGTCACTGGATTGTAGGGGTAAATCTCTGGATGTCGAGGAGTGAGAGTGAGTTTGGGATTGTGCACCATCTTAGTGTTCACAACCTCACTGGGCGTCCCACCCTTTAACACCCATTCCCTGTCCACTCCCCACCTTGCTTGTAGTTTTACTCACCTAGTGCAGGCCTAAGTGCCGGACCGGCCACTACTGGTGCGCCAAACTCAAAATATGTCATTAATGGGTTCCCCTCCTGATGGCTACTGCACTGCATTGCAATATGTCTCGAGCTCTAGAATATTTCGGGAGGGACCAGATCAAAGCAGTCTTTAATGAAATGTTTCACTGTTGGAGATGTGCTAGACTGCCACATGTCCATCGGTGCTTCACTGTTGGAGATGTGCTAGACTGCCACATGTCCATCGGTGCTTCACTGTTGGAGATCTGCTAGACTGCCACATGTCCATCGGTGCTTCACTCTTGGAGATCTGCTAGACTGCCACATGTCCATCGGTGCTTCACTCTTGGAGATCTGCTAGACTGCCACATGTCCATCGGTGCTTCACTGTTGGTGATTTGCGTGACTGCCACATGTCCATCGGTGCTTCACTCTTGGAGATCTGCTAGACTGCCACATGTCCATCGGAGCTTCACTCTTGGAGATCTGCTAGACTGCCACATGTCCATCGGTGCTTCACTCTTGGAGATCTGCTAGACTGCCACATGTCCATCGGTGCTTCACTCTTGGAGATCTGCTAGACTGCCACATGTCCATCGGTGCTTCACTCTTGGAGATCTGCTAGACTGCCACATGTCCATCGGTGCTTCACTCTTGGAGATCTGCTAGACTGCCACATGTCCATCGGTGCTTCACTCTTGGAGATCTGCTAGACTGCCACATGTCCATCGGAGCTTCACTCTTGGAGATCTGCTAGACTGCCACATGTCCATCGGTGCTTCACTTTTGGAGATCTGCTAGACTGCCACATGTCCATCGATGCTTCACTCTTGGAGATCTGCTAGACTGCCACATGTCCATCGGAGCTTCACTCTTGGAGATCTGCTAGACTGCCACATGTCCATCGGTGCTTCACTTTTGGAGATCTGCTAGACTGCCACATGTCCATCGATACTTCACTCTTGGAGATCTGCTAGACTGCCACATGTCCATCGGTGCTTCACTCTTGGAGATCTGCTAGACTGCCACATGTCCATCGGTGCTTCACTCTTGGAGATCTGCTAGACTGCCACATGTCCATCGGTGCTTCACTCTTGGAGATCTGCTAGACTGCCACATGTCCATCGGTGCTTCACTCTTGGAGATCTGCTAGACTGCCACATGTCCATCGGTGCTTCACCCTTGGAGATGTGCTAGACTGCCACATGTCCATCGGTGCTTCACCCTTGGAGATCTGCTAGACTGCCACATGTCCATCGGTGCTTCATTCTTGGAGATCTGCTAGACTGCCACATGTCAATCGATGCTTCACTCTTGGAGATCTGCTAGACTGCCACATGTCCATCGGTGCTTCACTCTTGGAAATCTGCTAGACTGCCACATGTCCATCGGTGCTTCACTATGTGCTAGACTGCCACATGTCTATCGGTGCACATTGCTTTACGGTGCAGATCTTCAGGGCTAAAGCCAGCTTGTGCTAGGTGTGGTTTAAGAAACATTTTTTTGTTTTGATTGCTTCATCTTGCAATATAATAGCTATATAAACCTTTAGGGGGTGGGTTAAACCTTTGGCAAAATGTTTACACCAATAAACTTCTCAACTGCAAGCACAGACACCAAGCTTTGCACAGTTAGTGGTTCAGCACTCTGACCAGTGGTGCAGGGAGGGTGTGAGTTTTATGGCCAGGCCCACCCTCCAGAATGGGTGAAACTTTGTGTATGGTTCTGTCATCTGAGACATATGAAGACAGAGAAAAATTAAAAGATAGAACGGGAAGCAGATTGGCGTTTTCGAATGCTTCAGCACATATTTAAGGCTTTATTTAGCGTTTGGCAGACGGTATACTCCATCAAAATGTGGCGGATACCCCGTCTGCCGGATTACATGTGCCATACCATAAGACACTTATTTCCTGTTGTTGTAGCGGTATGACACTTTTAGTCCTGGCATTCAAAACAACCTCTCTTTGCATTCAGAGACTTGAAATTTACCTTTTCTATGTATATATTGGATAAAGGGCCCCCAAATGTGTGTAATCGGGATATTCCAAGTGACCAAGGAGTTGCATGCACCAACAGAAATATTCTATAAAGTCATAAGACTCTGAGATGACACATCAGGTATGGTTATTTTATTGCACATAGTCGGGGATTATTCTACTTATTACTTTAACATTTAATTTTGTTTATGAATACTTATTTTCTGCTCATCTTATTATCTATAATAATTTTGTGTTTCTTTATATATATATATATATATATATATATATATATATATATATATATATATATATACTTTCTTATACATATATATCGTGTGTATATTATCTACTGGCGGTCGCCAGTAGATAGTTATAGTTACAACCTATTATCCATAGGAAATCCGCGACATTCTATTTGAAATAACTCTCTTGCCGGTTGACGTATCTTCGTGAAATTTTCAAACTTCGTGGGGCGCTCCGGTCCGCTCCTACCCTGAAAGTCTCGGGGGGGATACGTCAAGCGGGGGCCGAGAAAAAAGGGGGGTCCCAAAACGCGTTTTCCCCATGCATTTTCCCATAGGAAACTTTAGACACGGCTACAGCCCGAACTGCTGAACGGAATTACACCAAATTTGGCAAAGAGGTAGTTCTTGGTTCAGAAAGAACCCTTTTGTTAAATGGTGTAAATCCGTTCAGTAGTTGCTGAGAAAATGAAAAGTAAAAAGTTAGTGATATCTAGGGACGAGTAGGGTCCGCGTACCCTCCCGATCACGAGCTGCATGTTAATTGGCTGTCAGCTGGCTGTCAACATTCCGATTCAGGAAATGTTGGCAGCCATTTTGTCCCTCGGTAGAACCGAGGGACAGAAACAAGTGCGCAAAGCGCACAAAGGGAGCAGGGTAGAAACACCCTGACCCCTAGGTTTGCTCAGGGGGTCCCACAAGGACCCCTGGGCAAAAAATAAATAATTTTTTTTTTTAAATCGGCAGGATGCGCTCAGGGTGCGCGAATCCTGCCGAAAAAAAAATCGAAGCGCGGTCTCCTCGCTTCGATGTTAATTGGCTCCCGGGTGGCCCAAGTCCCGGGGGCATGGTGGGGGATAATTTAATGTGTGGGGGGCCTCGAAGGGCCCCCAAGCCCCGGGGACCGCCACCCCGTATTGGAAGAGAGAGCAGGGAAACCTGCTCTCTCTTCCAATATCCAAAGCGATTGCTTTTCCTCATGGGGAGCAGCATGTCAGCTGCTCCCCATGTGGAACAGCAAGGCCGGCTCCCAAGGGACGTGGGAGCCGGCGGGACTGTGGGGGATCGGGGACCCCCACAGTCCCCAACGGAGAGGGCCAGCCCCGGGGAATGGGGTCCCCGGGGCAAGTAGTGGCTCGGGAGGGGCCACGCGGCCCCCTCCCCAAAAAAGAGAAAAATAAAAAAATAAAAAAAATGGAAAGGCCGGCCCGGGGATGGGGTCCCCGGGGCCAATACAGGCCCAGGGAAGGGGGCCACGCGGCCCCCTTCCCGTTTTTTTTTAAAAGGTAATTTAAAAAAGGGGTAAGGCCCTGGGGGATGGGGTCCCCAGGGCCCAAAAAAGAAAAGGAAGGGGGCCACACAGCCCCCTTCAGGGGAGAAAAAAAAAAGAAAAAAAAATGATCGGGCCCGCAGGCCCCGCCCCTTCCTTCACCACTCTGCAAACGCGCCCCTGGCGCGTTTGCAGAAGGGGAACGAATTCCCCTTGAATACTGGGGGTCCCTGGGGCCAACTAGCCCACCAGGTACCTCCAGTATGCGCCAGAGGGCTGCCTTGCAGAGAGGTGTACAGAGGCCACGCCCTTTTACACCTCTCTGCAACGCAGCTCTGTGGTGCTTTTGGAGGTATATGGTGGGCTAGTTGGACTCCGGGGACCCTCAGGATTCAAGGGGACTTAATCCCCCAACTTAAAACGCGCCACGGGCGCGTTTGCACAGTGGTGAAGGGAGGGGGCGGGGCTTCAGGTGACATGTGTGCAAACAGGCCCCGTGGCGCGTTTTAAGATGGGGAATTAAATCCCCTTCAATCCTGAGGGTCCCTGGGGCCAACTAGCCCAACAGATACATCCAGAATGCGCCACAGAGCTGCGTTGCAGAGAGGTGTAAAAGGGGTGTGGCCTCTCTACACGTCTCTGCAACGCAGCCCCTGGCGCATATTGGAGGTTCCTGGTGGTCTAGTTGGCCCCTAGGGACCCTCAGGATTCAAGGGGACTTAATCCCCCAACTTAAAACGCGCCACGGGGCGCGTTTGCAAAGATGTCACCTCAGGCCCCGCCCCTCCCTTCACCATTGTGCAAATATTCCTCTAAAATCAGCCGAAATACGAATTCCGATTTACTCACCTGTTATCAGGAGAGACCTCAGTGCTGCATGTTTCAGCCCAGTACTGATCCTCAAAAGTAATTTTAACCGTACTTACCGGTAACTTGAATTTCCTTCATAGGCTAACATTGACTGGTTTTCAGCAAAAAGTTTCAAAGTGTTGATTTTCACAAACTACAAATATTCCTTAAAAATCGACAGTATGACTTAAACGCATTCTTTCAACTGTTTACAGGAGATGCACCAGTGCTGGATCCAGGATCCAACACTGAGTAAGAAAAAGTAACGATAACCGTTTTTACCTGCTAAGTGAATTTCCTTCCATAGGATAACATTGGTGATTCTATGAGAAAAAGTTTCTAAGTGTCAACTTTTAAAATACAATAATATTCCTTAAAAATCACGACTGTAACCAAAACGCTTTTACTCAACTGTTTACAGGAGATGTCCCAGGACTGAATCTAGGATCCAGTCCTGTGGTTAGAAAAGTAATCCATAAAGTAACTAATTGCATTTAACTAGAAATTCACATTGAGCTGAATGTTGCATTGTGTTTGAAAATGTGTTGCCCATTGCAACAACTGTAACTACTGTACTTAAAAGTCTATTGCCTATCTGCAAAGTATTTAAACTAAAGTAATTCATTAAGAGAAAGTATTTTTTGTAATGTAATGTATAATGTAATTACAATATAATTTAAATAATAAAATATGTAAAAAAAAATTGTTTCTAAAAATGTAGTAAATCAGTATTTTAAAAATTTATATAACAATTAATACATTTAAAAATTGTCATTTACAAAACCTTTGAAATTCACTGAAAAAACCGTAGGTTTCAGACATGTTATAGTTACAAATTAGCATTTAAAAACCTTTGAAATTCACTGAAAAAACCATAGGTTTCAGGGACGTTATAGTTACAAATTAGCATTTAAAAAACCTTTGAAATTCACTGAAAAAACCATAGGTTTTAGGGACAGTTATAGTTAGTTGGACATTGCACTCGTACAAAACCCGTGAAATTCCCCCGTTATAGTTAGTCCAGCTAACTATAACTCGCGCCCCGCAATGCACTGCTGATGACGTCACATATTACATCACTCATGACATGGTCAGTGACATCACTGATGACATCACTGATGACATCATCCATGTGATAATTTCATGCATCTTCTCACACCCTAATATAACCTTTGATACACCCACTCTAAAGTACAGACTGCCATTCGCAAAACCATAGACACTCCAACACCAATAACTACATACCCACTCACTGATTCTTAGGTCTACGCACACATCCACTCACTCACCCGAACAGTCACTCATATTTACGGTCACTCAGTACAGGACTATCATATGCACTCATACTCCTATATAGACACTCAAACACCGCCACTCATCCATAGAGGTACTCACACACCTAGTCAGTCATGCAAATAATTAAACACTCTACCATTTACTCACCTATACAGTTATACACACACCAGCTCACTTACTCATACAAATACTAGCACATTCTTACGCTCTTATACAATCACTGATACAAGCACACACTCATCCATACAGCCACTATCACAATCAGTCACTCTTGCTTATAGCTATTTATATACTCCAACACACATATATACTGCCTTTCACATATGTAGTTACTCACACATGTACCACTGGGACATACATTCACTCACTAACACACTCTTACACACACTTACCCACCCATACAGTCTATCACAGATGCACTCTTAAACCATCCACCCAGTGAATCACCCACTCACACATCTATGCACAGAGTCGCACACACCCCTCCCACACAAACACTCAGGCACCCATACAGATACTCACACAAGCATTCAATAACTCATATAGACACTCATGTAGCTATTCAGAAAGCCATGCAGCCGCTTACAAACCAACAGACAGACGGATACAGACATTCACCCAGTTTAGTCACTAACCCATGCATTCAGTAAGATACGTTAAATCACTCACTTATACAGTCAGTCACGCACCTACTAAATCATCCATACAGACACTTACACACCCACTCATTCTTCAATACGTCTTTTCCTATATATATTAAAAATATTTAAACTTTACAGAAACACACAGTCACTGGATGATGTCATCAGGGATGTCATTTGAGATGTCATCAGTGATGTCATCAGTGATGTCACTGACCATGTCATGAGTGATGTAATATGTGACGTCATCAGCAGTGCATTGCGGGCGCGAGTTATAGTTAGCTGGACTAACTATAACGGGGAATTTCACGGGTTTTGTACGAGTGCAATGTCCAACTAACTATAACTGTCCCTAAAACCTATGGTTTTTTCAGTGAATTTCAAAGGTTTTTTAAATGCTAATTTGTAACTATAACGTCCCTGAAACCTATGGTTTTTTCAGTGAATATATATATAAACACAACACAAATGTAATATAGATAATAAGATGAGCATATATATGAGATGATATATACATAAATAAACACAACACACAATTAATATAGATAATAAGATGGGCATATATATATTTGTATAGAGAGAGAGCGAGAGAGTTGAATGTGGTGAATGGCCATAACTTTCGAAAGGTGATCACATGCAGTCTCTCATTCAGTAAATGTAACAAGCCAGGGCTCCTGCCTTTGTGGTAACTTTTCATAATAAACCTATTTCTTTGGCATCTGTCATAACTTCTCCCTGCACACCTATCACGTTTCAGCTGTTCTCATTGCCTTGTCATCATAACCAAATCTAGCCTCCTGTGCTGAGCATATGTTTTCCTATAAGGCAACTGTTAGGCACATATTCATAAAATTACAAATATACACACAATTATAGTAGTCAAACCAAAATTCTATCTCTCCTAAAAGGGCTCAACAAGGGTTCTCACAGCGCAGATCTCCTGTACCCATGGTTTGTCAGTGGGGGTAGCCGATGCCACGACCCTTGCCTACTAAGGATTCTATGTAACAAAATACCCATCTGTAGGCTATCATATAGGCTAACGGCTCACCCGTAAATTCATGCTCATTTTAACACATGCTTTTCAACATAAATACATCAGGCCTACTGCCTTTTTCGTAACCTTTCATAATAAACAGACCAGGCCTATAAGCATAATGATTGGCTTGCCACGATAACCGACTCAGTACTGCTGTAGTGAGTAAAAGCTTTGCCACAAGCTAAAAAGTGCAATCCAAGCACTCTTTTTAGTGGAAGGACACAACTTCGGCCCAACCAGAGTTTCTGCTCAGAAAAACCAACATGTGAGCGAAGCCTAAGGGCCTCTCTCAGAAGCACTCTGGAAGATCTTTTTTGTTGCTCACGGTCCAGAGATAGCTACGCTGTCAAAGCAGACCTAACAAGCATTGGCATAGCCAATAGGTCTCGCTTTTGGGACCTTATAAGTATTTAGTTATGCAGCACAATATCCTTTGTGCAACAACATCAACTGTTGCATGGCTAAACACTTATAAGGTCCCAAAAGCGAGACCTATTGGCTATGCCAATGCTTGTTCTCTATGTAGGCTGCTGCATGCAGCCTACATAGAGAAAATGGCCCGGCTGGGGCGCTCTCTGCTGCGCCTCACCAATCACAATTGGCTTGGGTAGGGGAGGAAAGCTGACTGCTGGCTGCTTCCTGTTCCTGCAGCAGGAACACGCGGACCCGGCTGCCGCTGCACCCTTACATGACCGGCCAGAAGCGGAGGCGGTGCGGTACCCGGCACTCCCGGCAGTAAGGTACGTTTTATTTATTTATTTTTATTCACCATCCGCAACCCCCCTCCGTCCCTCCCCCGAGCATGCCGGCCGCCGCTGGAACCCTATCTCAACTCTCGCCCACTCACGCAGCAACTTGGGTCACATAAACAGTTTGTAAGTGTGCGGCCCTGATATTTCTGAACACATTTTTTTTTTTTTAATGAAAAACGGATGTCAGGCGCGTGATTTAGAGCGCTTTCTGAGAGATTTAATCAATCATAGTCCTTAGTTATTAATTAAGATATGTGCACACATACGTACAGTCCTTTATATTTGTGCTGTTTTATCTAAACACGTTTCGCCTGAATGTTAGAGTGAGCGAGAGTGAGTAGTAGGGCGGCGCTGGGATGTTGTTCATGTGGGGTGACGTAGAGGAGGGGTGGGGGTTGTCACTTCAAGCAGGGGTGCTCGAGCAGTAAACGGCTCTTCAGGTGAATGACGGATCCAGCCTTATTTCCACAGGAGACTGTTCCATATCTTTGGAGAACAAGCAATCCCAAAGGTTATATTTATGTTTTTCCCGGCTCCACGCTTTGAATAGCTCGGTCAGTCCATGTTTTTACTTTACCCTCTGGTACTTGTAGTTTTGATCTTTTAATGGGCCAAAATAACCCCTCTGAGCCCTGAATGCAAATACAACAAGTAAAAGCAGATAAGTCATCTGGCTTGGCCGGTTTAATTTCTTAAATGACTTGTAAAGCTGTCAGGAAGTCAGTCACGCGTGGCAAGGTACAAGCAGCAGTCAGCCATGCCAGCGACCCTAAACAAGCACGGAGGAGCGGGGGCGAGCGAGCGCGGCAGCCTGCAAAGCAGTCCCAAAACGCTCGTGCGTCGTGGCTGGCCTTTGGATGAGTACGCGCGGCAGACATGTGTTTCCACTTATCGCGCCCGCGTCTGGGGACGATAATTGGAAACACATGTTTGCCGCGCGTACCCATCTCAAAAAGGCCAGCCACGACGCACGAGCGTTTGTTGGACTGCTTTGAAAACTCACTTACAATAAGTCTTCGCCTCTAAGCAGCGCTTGCGCGCTACTCGAGGCTCGACCTAAAAATGCATGTGGGTTACTGTAGCCCTGGGCATCTCATATTACGCTCAAACACCCAAATGCACTCTGTTGTCTAGGGTTAGTGATGAAAGTGAAGAGGAACTGTGCTTCTGCCGGAGAAAACCCCATAAATGATCTATGCATCTGAGACCCTTTAACAGTGTCGTGTTTGTGCCCCTTAAAGATCAAGCTCCACCCTATTGGAAGCTTGATACGTTAAACGTGTTAGCGAGCCCTCTCTATGCAGCCAATCAGCTTGTGGCTCATGGAGATGGATAAACAAACTAATCACAGCTTTGTGGAGGGCAAGCACGTTTAAGTGGAAGCACACAACTTCTGCATGACCCAGACATGTACTTCTGTTCACCAACTTGTGAGCAGAGCCAAAGACCCTCCCTGTAGGGCTCCTGAAGGTCTGGCAACAGCTGCTCTGTCAAGCAAGACCTGAAAAGCATTTTCCTCATGTCGATTATTTTGTACTGCTGTTATAAACTTGAATTTGACTTTTGCACTGTAGTAATGAATGTGTGAATGTGTGAATGTGTGAATGTGTGAATGTGTGAATATTAGTACAGTTGCTCTAAATAATGTGTTATTGGGCCACATTTAGAATATATGATATAATCCTATGAAAACATTGGCATCATAGTGCAAGTGCATATGCATATTTATTTAAGGAAATCTCATTGTTTTTTTTTTACTTCCCCATGCTGTCCATCTGCACTGTTATTTTTCTGGCAGCTATGTTTGGCATTATGGTGAGTCACTTAAAACAAATCCTGCTTTCTGTATTTTCCATTTTTAAAAACAAGGAAACTGTCTTTGCTTATTTGTGAAAATAAAAACGCAAAATGCTGGAGCGTTACTTGGAATACCTGGTTCCTTTTACTAACCTTCAGAGAAAGAAAAATGTCAAGTTAAAGAGGAAGGGCCTGTTCACAAATGTGAATTTACAAGTATAGGTAAGAGTAGCTTTACTAGTTTTCACTATTTCCAAGTGTAAAGTTACTCCTACCTGTAGACTTACATGTGTCCACCGCCTCAGTTCAGGGGGTGGAGTCTGCATAAATGTAATTTACTGTTGTTAAGTTACTACAATTAACATTACAATTGTATTTAACGTTCCACATAATTTATGGAGACCTCTGAAAAAGGGGGAAAGGATGTGGCGTTATGGCCAGAGCTGTCGACTTTGAAACTGGGCAACCAGGTTTGAGTCTCAGCGTCTGCTCAACAACCTGTGATTCTGGGCTAATTACTTAATCTCCCGGTGCCTAGAAAAAGTAATAAAAAAAATAAGATGAACTTGTGTAATGTAAGTGGTGCTCATGTAAAGCACTCCAATACCTTTGGGTCGAGTTTGCGCTATAAAGAAACTGCAAAAAAAGGGGGGGGCGACAGAGACCTCCCCAACTGGGGAACTTCCACAACTGGGCCTAAGACCTCCGCATGCATGGAATAGATAGAATTACGTACACTGGTACCAAATCACACACACTTGACACCCTTTCCCTTCCAATAACATAAATATTGCCCACACCAAAAGCCCTGCTTTTTTCCTCTTCAACTTTTAGATCCTGCAACCGCCACATTCTTCTGCAATAATGTAGGCCACAATTTTGAGAGGAAGAGAAACTTCACTGAGGATGTGACGGCCCGTCTTTTGTTAAATTTATGGTGAAACACTGAAACAACTGCATGGGCTGCCTCCATTTTCCATTAGTAAAACACACAATGCAGCCTTGAGGCAGGAGGTGACAGACTGTCATTGCACTTGGGAGGAGGCATGCACCGTGGGGGGAAGTTAAAATGAAATGTCAAGATGAGAGGAGGTGGATGAAGGAGAAATTCTCCAGGATCCAGCTGGCGCAATCTCTTTCTTGAGCGGGACCTCGATCCTGTTTTCGTCTCAACCCCCCTGAGAAAGCTATCCTCTCCACAATGCAGCTCCATCTGCTATATGGGCTACCGCTTTTGGACGACACTAATTTGGTTAGACGTTAAGCCCCTTTCTCTTTCCATAACTATAAACCTACAATTACTCGGCCAACTGTCTCCAGCTCATCACAGACAAGATAGAAGTAGTGGTCCTCAGCAAGAGCACCTCATATGGGACTCCAACTGGTGGCCGGCCAAACTTGGACCCACACCCAGCACCTATGCCAGGAACCGCAGAATAATCATTAAAAGCAAAGTGGACATGACCGCACAAGTCAACTGCATCCTGCTTCCACACCCTTAAGGTGCTAAGTAAGATCTTCAAATGGCTCCCAAGCAACACTCGAAAAACTGTCACTCACACCCTAGTCACCAACAGGTTGGACTATGGGAACACCTTCTATGTGGGCGTTTCCAAGCAACTCACTAGGAGACTTCAAACCATCCAGAACTCAACAGCCAGACTCATTGTTGACCTGCCACAAAGAACTCATATCACACCACACCTCAGGGAACTCCACTGGCTCCCTATACACCAATGCACTCATTTTAGGGCAACACACACAAGGGCCGTATTATAGAAAGTGCCCTGGGGACGCAAAGGACATGTGCGCCTGCTTTGCACACCCCGGGGCACTTTGGTATTACAGAAGGGGCCTCAGATGCTTGTGCGGCTCTTTCTGTAATACAGATAGCGCTGGCACTGTATGTGTGCCAGCACGATCACCAGAGGGTGTACCCTCATTTGCATGGGGGCGTAGCCCTATGCAAATGAGGTGCGGACTCAGAGGCAAAGAAGCTGTCAGGTGGTGCACTGACAGTGCGCCCCCTGATAGAAGCCCTCTTGAAGGGGGAAATGGGGTCCTATGGACCCCTCAGACATCCCCTTGCACCTGCCTGCAAGGGGATCTCTAATAACCCTTAAAAGTGCAGGCAGGCTGCCGCATACAACAATGAAATACGGAGCGCCTGCTTCAAAGCCACACCATATTTCACTACAATGCGCTGTCCCCAGGGCAGCAGGAGTTCACGGCTGCCCTGGGGGCAGTACATTCAATGTGATACGGTGCACTCTCCTTGTTTGCTCGGTGCGCCCGTGCTAACAAGGAAAATGCGCCACATTCCATAATACGGCCCCAGGTCTCAATGCATCCAAAATACATGCACAAGTATGTTCTTTTGCCATAAATGTCACTAACACACTATAGGAAATTTCTATCACTTTGTTTGCTATGGCCTAAGATTATATTTTACAATGTGTTTCAACTTCTTTTATTTGTAGCCAAGTCTCACCTTGCCATTTATATTGTTAAACCACTATATACTCGTGCAATTAAAAAAAAAAAAAATTTTTTTTTTTTACTTTATGGCCCTCTTTGGTTGTCCCATCTGTCACCTGCCACAACATCTGCTTCTGCTCCTGGTACACACCAAAATCCATACGAGCAGCACAGAACACATGAATGGTAGATGGTTATTTGTACCTGACAGGTAGCTGTATGCACATTATCACACATCCCTATTTGCACTGTGGTCAATATGTCCATTAAGTTATGTTTTGTCTCATGAAATTATCCTTCAACTTGGAATAGCAGGCAAAGCACCTTTAGATAGGCTAGACTCCTGTAGATCCCCACTTAATCATTTCTGGAACCTGGGGACCCCTAGTGAATCATTATTGCATTCCATTGACCCCCCACTGAGTCATTACTGGAAGCCGGGGACCCCAGCCTAAGCATTTTCCATTACTTGAACCAGAAAACTATACACAAAAAATACAGAAACAAGCATTCATCAAATACACAAATGATTAAAACAGATTTTTTTAATTTATAAACAAATATAAAAAATAATCCAAATTTTAATTTTATTGGGAAAGTTGGAGTTTTTCTAAATTGAATTGAGGCTGCTCCAAATCCATACTACATTCTGTTTGATGCACTTGCACTGCCCCCACAAAGGAAAGTCTGGGTCCGTGCTAAACTGGTTCACCTCGTTTCTGCACAACAGAACGCAAAGAATCAAGGTCAATCAGTTTTTGTCCAATTCCACACCGGTCACGCTAGGGGTCCACGCTCTCACCCACTCTCTTTAACCTGTTTATGGATCCTTTAACTGAAATTCTGAAATCATCTAACATCAACTATCACATGTATGCTGATGACGCCCAATTGTACCTGAAAATATCTTCCCCCGAGGATACCAGGTCTCTCATCACAACTCTACATAAAACCCAAAATTGGCTGACCTCCAACCACCTCAAACTAAATTCTCTCAAAACGGAATTCCTCCTAATTGCCCCACCCAAGCAGTCTCCTGTTATTGAAGAATATATGAAACAACTAACTGCTCTTAACTGCATACCACACATTGTAGATTCCACGAGATCACTGGAAATAACGCTAGATAAGAACCTGAACATGCAGGAGCACATCAGCACAGCCACCAAAGGAGCGAACTTCCAAATGAGCATCTTAAGAAAAATAAAACCCTTCCTCCCCCCCGATGACTTCGAGTCTGCTGTTCAAGCCCTAGTCATTTCTAGGTTGGATTATGGAAGTGCACCCCTCTGTGGTCTACCTAGATACAAGTTGGCTCCTCTAAGGGCCTCTCTTAACTCGGCTGCAAGGCTCATCACAGGATCTAAAAGAAACAACCTTCATCTCTCCTGATTTGAAATCTCTAAATTAGCTCCCATATCAGTCTAGGATTCCATTAAAAATTGCCTGCATGACCCACAAAGTCCTACACTTCAACACCCCACTGTACCTCGCCCAAAAACTGGAACTATCTGGCGGCTGCAGATTTCCAGAAGCACCAGCACTTTTTTTGCTGAAACCAAAAAAAAATCATAAAAAGGAAACTTTCAACCATGCCTTTTTTCCAGGTATTGCCCTGAGAATTTAGAGCTCCCTGCCCCCTGAAACCAGACTGAATCCCTCAACTGTGGCTTTCAAAAAAGAAGTTAAAGTCCTACTGATGAATACTTTTCTGAGCTAGAATTCCTGAACTCCTCCCTCTGGACCACATTATGGCGCATTCTCTTCACCCATGTTTATTACTTCTATCTACCCTCTTGTATGCTGACTTGTCGGCCTTGCCCTGTACGCGGCTCTCTCCCTTCACCTTGGCATTGCATCATCCTGTATCGTTCTTAAATATGTTGTTGTTTTGCACTACCTGTTTCTTTTCCCTGACCATATGTAAGGCGCTCTGATACCCTCTTGGGTCATGTTCGCGCTATATAAAACTATAAATAACTGAATAAAATAAATACTAACTTTTTAGCCTCCAATTTCAAATTCTTTCACATTTACAGAACGTTTTAAAATGTTCAATATTGCATTTTGTTTCTTCATTTGTATACACTTCTTAATCTGTTAATATTATTACATTTTATAAGCAGTCACGGACTCCTGAGTAGGTTTTGCAGACCCTCGGGTCCCCGGACCACAGGTTGAGAAACACTGGTTTAGGCCATGTATTAAATCAAAATAGTATCTTCATGTATGACGTAGATGGCTTATGAAATGTTTTGTTGAATGTGTGTGTGTGTTTTGAGGGCATTTTTCAGACTCAAGAAACGTCCAAGGAAACACTTGAGCAGTTGGATTTATAAAAAAGTGACTCGCGTCCAGACACGTTGTGTAGGCGCACAAGAGGTATTGCTTTTTGTTAGTAAGGATACAGTAGAAAATGCGATGAAATGCATGGCACACATGTGCAATGGGCTGTCACCATGGAGACAGATAAAAAAAAAAAGTAAGATCGGCATTGGGACAAGTAAAACCATTGCTGGTGAAAAGAAGGCCTGTAGGCAGAAAAGCATGAAAAGCATTTTCACCATAAAGGAAGTCCGTGTAGCAGCCAGAAAAAGAAAGCAAGCTAAAATAAATCAAACACAGAACTGTAAAAAAAAAAAAAGGAAAAAATAATCAAAACGACAATCCAGCAAATGATCTGCTAATAAAATTTGTGGAAGATGATGTGGAGGAACTATTAAAAATATATCTAATAGAAAAGCCTCAGGCTTATAAAGGGTCAATTAAATGTATGGATGCACAGCTTGATCTGTTTTAGGCCTTTGTTTCTGAGGAACAAAAAATGGACAAATAGGCAGCCCTGGCTGTCAGCTGTCCCAGCAATGGCTTTTCACTGAAAGTGCTCTCGCCATTTTAGCTGGAGCACTTTTGTCAAAAGTGTCCCACCTGAAAATCAGGGAAGTGAAAATATGTGATGAGTGGTCCCATCCAGGCTACCCCAGCATAGGCAGCGGTGGGCGTCCATCTTGCCAGTGACACGAAGGCCCAGCCGCCCATTTCTAAACATGCCCCCAAGAGTTTGTTAAATTGTAGCATTTATAAACTGAACGTGGCGCCTTTTTGGTAAAAGACTAGCTTTTACAGTTGTCTTGTATGTATAGTTCACCCCTTTCGTAGAGAAAAATACTGTCTAACTGTTCACATTTTAACATTCTGCAAAGGCCCCAACATCATTCTGAAGTAAAAAAAATTATGAAATAAATCGCCAGTATTCATTTGTTTAGGGTCGGGCCTGCGAGAACATGCCATGGACGTCAATTCACCAAAATGCCTGGGGTAGCGGGAGTGAATTCACATGTCCTTTTGACCTTCACTTTCACTCACACATACACATTCTTACACATACTCACGTATTCACTCATACACACACACACACACAGTAATGTTTATATATCACTATGAGGACCGGCCATTGACCGTAATGAAGTGTGTAATTACTATTCAAACTCCACGCGCGCCTTGATAGTAGGGAAGGTTATAAAGCGGCCCGAAGCAAGTCAAACTGCACTTTTAGTTTTTTGATACACTCGCTCAAAAGTACCTAAACACACTACGGGGACCGGTCCTCATAACGCACCAGTCCTCACAAAGATAGTGTTTGTCGGGTTCTGTCAAGGTTAACCCATGCTATGAGGACCGAACCGGCCCCCACAGTGTGGGTTATACATCCCACTCTGCCTACACTTACACACACTCTCTCTTTTATAAACACACTCAAAATTCCAAGCACACACACAACATACATGCATTTAAAAGCACTTTTTATTACATTCCTCTGCTGCCAGGGAAAGTCATATTCCAGGTATTTGTACTCCATTCTTTATTACACTAATAACAATTAATGTAATAATATTCACTATTAGCATAATTAAAAAATGGACAAAAAACAAGGGGCGTGAAGACCCCACCGACGTCCATAAGGACGAGGTGCTTCTGTTCCTGGCACTGATTTTGCCACTGCTGATGCTAGGGGTTGCAAAGGCAGTACCAGGGGTCACAAGGGGCATGCCAGGGCTCGCAGGAGCATCCCCTGGCAACCCCTAAATGATGTCCACGGACCATGCGCTAGCGCATGTCTCTCACTTGCAAGACACTATTGTTAACAAAAAGGGCTTGGACCCCGCCCATTGCTTACATTTGTTGGCTACAGCGGCACTCTTGTTTGAAGCTTTGTTAATTGGCCATCGCAGACCAAACGTCACTTCCGATCCTTTATGTGGAGCAGGAACCAATCACAGATTAATTCAACATAATCAGTGCCCATCCGCTGCTCCCGACGGGAGTGTGGTACTATTTCTTCCACCCTCCATCCCCTTCCTCCCTGCCTGTTGCTCCCTCAGCGCTTTTCCCCTCTGTTTTTTACAGCGCATTACAAGCGCCACAACTTTCTGGATTGAACGTTAACTACACAACTTCCAGTTAATTAGATACGCTCACACGTTCGCAGTTCCTTATTATATTCATACTTTTTCAAAACTAATCACTAAAACGGCATAGCTGGCATGTCACGGGCTGCACAAAGCTTTCAAATTCATATATTTAGCAGACTTCCTAAATTAACACAAAAATATACATCTTTTGCTCGGCTTTACCTTGCCGCTGCTTAGCCCAACTCTGTGCAACCACTGTGCTTACTCACTAAAATGTGGGTTTTTGAGAAACCCATGTTAATTAATGGGCATCACACGCTGGTAGGCCGCATAGGACTTTGCCATTTACCATTGTACACTAGATCTGTGAACTCGGAGAAAACTATTTCAGTCAACATAAAAAGAAAGGGGAAACATTCTGCATGGAATTACACCCACGGAGGGAGGACCGGTCTCTTACAAGTACGGTGCGTGGCTCCTAATTTCTTGTTTAGTTTGCCTGCTTTTTTTTTTTTTTTTTTTTTTTTACTGTTTTTGTTTTATATTTTTGATCTGAAAGGTAATGTACCAAAAACAATTTATATGAGCGTTATTTTAAACAACTGGAAATACGTAGGACTTGCTGAGGCCTTCCTTGTCTAACTGTGTGTTGCTAATACTTTTTTGCTCTGTGCTCTTATGGCTTCATTCTACTGTTGAGGGCATCACCCACTGCATGCTGTGCTGTTAATGGGTCCCTCCTCACATGGGCGAGACCTATTGGCTTTGCCAATGCTTGTTTTTACATGGTCTTCTGTCTTTGTTTACTTTAATTATCAGTCAGGGGTCATTATGGCAGCTGTGGTACACATTCTAAAGTGTTTTCATCTTACACATACTGTAAAGTATGTACTGATGAGGGTAAAACATACCGGCTTTAGGTGATTTTTATAATTTTTGTACTGGCAGGGTCATTAAAATACTAGTCATAAATCTGGCCAGGTGGTAACCCTACTTGTATGATGGTTGACATTGGGGCTTTGGGGGAGCGGCCGAACGCAAGTGAGGTTCGCACCCCGGGGTTTTAGGGACGCTGGTACAGCCCGGATTCCAATTGGGCTGGTGTTGGGCTTCTTTTGGGCTGGCGGGCGGGGGACTTATAGCCGGCCATTTCGGGAGCCGTGGCAACATTTTGGGAAAGGTGACACAGCAGCCAGTTAGATTAGGGACAGTTGCTTGTTTTTCCGACTCCAGAGTCGGTGCGGCCGCCACAACGGGCAGCTGGGGGTGTGGCCATGGCGGTTTGGGCGTGTTTCCCGCTGGGGCAGAAAGCAGGCATGGAAGGTGATAGCGAGGTACGTGCGAGGGGCCGGGGATGCGTAAGCATAGCGTCCCCAGGCAAGCGAGGAGGAGGGGGACGGGGCGGCGCCCTGCCCTGGAATTCGAACATGGGGAAGGGAGGGGCCACGAAGGAGAGGAAGATATATGAGGGCCCAGCTGCCAGGAGAGCTGCTGGTGCCACGGAGGGTAGGGATCCCCTGGACATGGAAAATAGAGGGGGGGGGGCTGGGGAACCGCTCAGTGGAGAGCCAGGCTCTCGAGGGGGGGTCAGTAGAGGACAAAGGGGGAGCCAGCAGGGCCATGGGCAGGAGGGGGAGGGGCAGAACCGGGCAAGTGAGGTGGGAGGGGGGAAGAGCAGCAGGGAGCTGGGGCCTTGCGGGTTGAGGGGGGCATAAAAAGTGAGGTGGGCTGGAGGGGGTTCCAGGGGTTTTTAGATGGGGCAGCAAAAGCTTTACAAATGAAGGGGTGGTTAGATAGGGCCCCATGGGGTTTGAGGGACAGGTGGTCAGAGGAGGGGGTGGAAAAAGCAGGGACAGAAGAGGCCCGTCAAGGAGAGAGGGGCCCCCGGGGAGGGGAGTGGGGGCCAAGGCGGGAAGTAGGGGCAGGGTCTGGCAGAAAGGCGCTTGGCATCACTGCTGGAGTGGAGTGAGGGGGAGGATGAGGTAGGAAGGATAGAAGAGGATTTTGGGGAGCAGGGGTCCCCGTGTAAGAGGACAGCGTCCGGGGGGGCCCCAGCGCACAGGGGGGGCACTCCGCGGGAGTGGGGAGGGGAGGTTTCGTAGGGTCCGAAAAGGGAGGGGGGCATTGGGGCGAGGTAGATGTGGAGAACAGTCTGCGGGGAGGGCCCGGTGCGGGGGGATATTGGCGGTGGTGTCCGACACCTTTACAGGCAGGGAAAGGTAGGGGTACTAACCCTGGCTTGCCGGACCTTGACTTTTTCTTTACAGGGACAACCGGTGCAATAGTCGGCAAGCTGGGGTGAGTCCCATGCGGCTCCACGTTATCGGGCGGAAGTGAAGGCAGGGTCTAGGGCGGCCGGCCGGACTACGACGAGGGACGGAGGTAATATGCCTAAGGAGAGTTTTGAGAGGGCCATAGCAGGCCGACAGCCCGGTTGGGTCGAAGCGGCCTCTGGGTCGGTGGTGAATTGCCCCGCACAGGAGCTGGTGGCGGACAGGCAACAGGAGCCCCCGCGGCATTCAGTGTTGAATATTGAGGAACTTATCCGCAGTAGGCGAGAGAGTATGGAGGCGCACAGAGGGGGGTCACTAGAGCAGGGGGGGGACATGGGAGGACATACAACTGGACTATGACGAGGACAGTATTGAAGAAGGGGAAATAGTGGAGGAAGACGAGGAAAGGTCAAAAGGGGTGAGGGGGGGGAGAGGAGTAACAATGTGGCTAGTCTTTTACAGAGCGCAAGAAAAGGAGTGGTGCGCCCGGCTCAGGCTCATGCAACTCGACCCGCTGCACGACTGGTTAGGCGGCTGGATCCAGTGCGGACACAGACCTTGACGCCAGGTATGAAAGGGGGAGAGTATGTTCGGCAAGCTGGGAATAAGCGGAAAGTGTCCACAGGGACCGATGCGAGCAGGGAGGAAGTTGAAGGGGAGGTCAAATTGCGAAAAAGGCGATATGTGCGGGACACAGGAGTGGGGACAGAAGGCCAGAAGGCAGAGGGGAAGGAAGAGTCAGGTAAGGCAACAGAAAAAGTAGGCGAAGACGGGCAGAAGGACGTAGGGGGCACTGACAGCACCAGGGAGGGTAAGACGGGTGACGTGGCAGGAAAAGGGACTAGCGAGGTCAAGCTGCCAAAAATGCCATACATGGGGGTGACCAAGCCATTGGGGGCCCACCTCATGCTGGCCACCAAAGAGAAAATATGGAAGGGAGAGTATGTGGAAATGTTGAAGCTCATGCACAGGGAACTGAGGTCCAAAGAGGGATCGAAAGAGGAGTTAGAACTGTCAAAAGGCCCAGGGTACCCATGACCATAGAAAACTGGACTGCAGCGTTTCTGATATTTGCGAGTGTGTACTGTGATAAGTACCCCGACAGGTGCGTGTCCTTGTTCAAGTACATGGACGTGGTCAGGAGAGCACACTTAACTTACGGGGGATGGGGAAATTGACTCCGATTTATACCAGCAAACCATGGGAGCTGTGAAATTCGGGAAAACGACTTATACGGCCAGTGGACTTCCCTTAGTTTACCGGCCCTTTCAGAATCGCCCCACCCAGGGAGGGGGGGGGGAGGGGCTACACAGCAAAATCTGCGGGCGGTGGGCCTGGGGCATGCTGGGACTACAACAAAGGGACTTGCTCCAGGGACTTTTGTAGATTTAGCCACGAATGCTCCAAGTGCTCAGGAAAGCACCCTCTGGTGCAGTGCTTTGGAACAGGATACACGGGACAGTCCCAACAAGGGGGACAGAACGTCCAGCAGTACGGGGCTACAACAGTCAGCAGGGCAAACTCTGGGCGGGGGCAGAGGCAAAAGAGGAGCACAGGGATATATGGGAAAAGGCTCATACGCCCATTAATTTGGAGTGTTTGGATGCCTGGCTGAGACATTACCCAGAGGAGCAGGACGCATACATTTTGAGTAACGGTTTTAGAGAGGGTTTTAGGTTGGGCTATGAGTGACCCCGGTCAGCATGTTGGGCAGAAAACTTAGTCTGTAGCGGGACACAAGGCTGTAGTTTGGGACAAATTTATGAAAGAAGTTGCGGAGGGGCGCATGGAGGGTCCGTTTGAGGAATGTCCGATCAAGGACTTGATCATTTCCCCGGTGGGGGTGGTCCCCAAAGAAGAGCTGGGCCAGTATCGCTTGATTCAGCATTTGTCCTGGCCACAAAGGGGGTCAGTGAGTGATTTCATAGCTGAGGAGCTAACATTGGTATCATACTCGTCATGGGACGTAGCCAGGGGACTGGTTGTAAGGGTTGGCAGAGGTGCTGAGATGGCAAAATGCGACATTAAGGCTGCTTTCCGGCTCCTGCCAGTACACCCTGAGGACTTTCAGCTGCTGGGGATTCAGCTGGACGGGAAGGTCTGTGGATAAGGCCTTGCCCATGGGATGCTCAATATCATGTGCTCTATTTGAGAAGTTCAGTTCGTTCCTACAATGGGTGTTCTCATGGAGAACGGGAAAAGAGACGGTGACACACTACCTTGATGACTTCTTCCTAGTGAGTCGGCCTGGTTCTGCGGACTGTCCGCAACAGCTGGCAAGTTTTAAAGAGCTCATGGGGGCACTAGGGGGGTGCCTTTGGCGCCGGAGAAGACACAAGGTCCAACTACGGTGTTGTCATTTCTTGGTTTTGAATTGGATTCTGTGGCCATGGAGGCGCGGCTACCGATTGACAAAAAACTGCAGATGAGGTTGCTGATTGACGACATGTTAGCTAGGAAAAAAGTGACAGTACGGACAGTACAAGTGCTGTTAGCACATCTGAACTTTGCCTGCAGCGTGGTCAGGGAGAACTTTTTGCAGGAGATTGGGCAGGTCACTGGCGGGTCTGACGTTGCCACATCATCACATGAGACTGTCAGCAGGGACAAAAGAGGATCTACGCATGTGGTGCAGATTTTTGGAGGAATTCAATGGGATTCCTATGGTTGACCCGACGGATTGGGTCTGGGACGTACAGATATTTTCAGACGCAGCAGGAGCCTGTGGGTTCGGGCTGTACTGGCAGGGCAGGTAGTGTGCTGAGGAGTGGCCGCAACAGTGGAAGAATGGAGGGAGAAGTATTGCTTTCTTGGAGATGTTACCATTGGTCGTGGCTGTTACTGTATGGGGGAGGAGCTTAGCACATAAGAAGGTCATTTTCAGAGTGGATAACAAGTCAGTGGTGCAGGTGGTGAACAGGCAATCAGCCAGGGATGGGCAGGTTTTGAAGTTGTTGAGAGTGTTCATATTGAGTTGTTTGAAGCACGACATTCAGTTTCGAGCGAAACACGTCCCGGGGTGGACAATGACATCGTGGATGCTTTGTCTCGTTCGCAGTGGGAGAGGTTCTATGGGCTGGCCACGGAGGTGGACATCCTCAAGACCCCGGTGCCGGCGGGAATGTGGTCTGTAGGAGACAAAGGGTGCTGCAACTGGTGGTCGGATCGTTAGCAGTTTCCACGAGAAGGGCGTATGGCCAAGCTTGGCTGGAGTTTCTGCAGGGAGGGGCTCAGAGAAGTACAGGAGTTTGGGCAAAGGAGGAAGACGTTATACAATTCATCTTGTCCATGATAGAAAAAGGCTTATCGAGAGTGACCATTGCGTCAAAGTTGGCAGGGATCGCATTCATGGGCAAGCTGTGGTGGGGCTATGCGCCATCGGCAGGGGAGTGGGGAGGCGCATTCTCGAGGGCTGGGCCAGGTAGTCGGGTAAGGGACAGAGTCAGGAGGCCGCTGTCTAGTGGGCTGTTAGCCAAGATATCGGCAGCCCTTCCGGGAATATGCTACTGCCAGGAGTAAGCTGTCTTATTTTCAGCTTTAATGTCGTGGTTGTATAGTTCAGAGTATCAGAACTGTTGGGGAGAAGAGGGACCCCAGGGCTCCTTTGAGCGGAAGTAGAGGTGCAGGACATGGGAAGCAGGGCAGTACATATCCTTCTCAAGCGCTCGAAGACTGACCAGAGAGGTGTGGGAAAATGGGTAGTAATGAGGGACAGCAAGGACCTGAGGATATGCCCGGTGCGGTGGGGGAACACGTTGAAGGAAAGGTATGGGGAAAGCAGGGGAAGTTTTCCACAGAAGATCAGGACGAAGGGTGACAGCGGCTCAGCTATTGGGGGTCATGAGAAGGGCTCTACAACAGTTGGGGGAGGTTCCTGGGGAGTTTGGCACGCATTCTTTCAGAATAGGGGTGACCTCAGATGCTGCACGATTGGGGTGGGGTCCAGAGAAATTAAGGCGACTGGGGCGCTGGTCGTCGGATTGCTATAAGCAGTCCATCAAGTAGAGAGGCGGGGATAATGTTGCTATGTAGTTTTTCTTTTCTCACGCATGTCTCTTTTCAGGTGCAGTAGCGGGGCCGGAGTCATTATCAATTTGGATAATTGGGCACTCTTTCGTGAAATGAGCAGAAAAGCATGAGATTCAGAAAGGGAAAGGTGTAAACCTTGGATTGGACCCAGCTCTGTTTACCATATGTTGGCACGGAAAGGGTGGCATGCGTTGGAACAAACTTATTCCAAGTTTAAATTTGTTGTTGCATCGCCATGTTTGTCATGATGTTTTAGTTATACACCTAGGAGAAAATGACCTGGTAGTTTGCAAAGGTTTGGCATTAATAAAGCAAATGAAGAGAGATTTGTTAGAGATTAAGCAGCGGTGGTCAGGTTGCCATGTAATCTGGACGGAATTCATACCTAGAAGGCAGTGGAGGGGGGCCGATAGACCCGCCGCCATTGACAAAGCCAGGAGGAAGATAAACGGGGACATGAGACCGTTTTGTAAGGAAGCAGGTTTTGGGAGGGTAGAACACCCGGAATTGAAATTTACGGCCATATACTTTTTCAGGGGGGACGGAGTCCATTTGTCTCGGTACGGTATGGAATTATATCTCATCCAAATTAAGGAGGTTTTAGACAGGTCATTAGATATTCGTAGGTACCCCAGAGTATCCTAAAGGGGGAGGGTCAGAAAAGTCCGAGGACTGTTCTGAATGGCGTCTGGGAGCTAGTTATGTACAGGTTTACAGTTTACTTTTGGGTTGGGAACAAGTTAATACGGGAGCAGGTAATAAGGTTAAGATAGGAGATAGTTAGTTAGATCTTTGGAGAAGTAGCAAAGAGGTTACAGGGTTTAAAGGTTCAACAGCTAATGAATGAGTTGGGGTTGTTAAATAGTTGCAAATAAAGGAGAATGCTGGGGAAACGGGTGGGGGAGGAGGATAAGTAGATGAAGCAATGTATAGTTAGGTTTAGTTTTGTACGGCAAGGCCGAGGTTATGTTTATGGTAGGTGCACCTGTCTTCAATAAAGCGGCCTTTTTCACACTAGCTAATGCCTCATTGTGTCCGTCTGTTCCTTGCGGCCCAAAATTTGCTTTAAAAATGCTGTTGGTTTTGTTGCGAACCATTTGAGAACAGTCCTTCAGATATCACATTACTATAAACCTCACACTAATGCCACAGAGGGACTGTTCGACCACCAGATTTGACATCACCCCATCTGTCAGTCCCTCAACTCTCGAGCAGTGTCCACAACCGGGTCCAGTTTGTGTCTGCATGACATCATATTTACGTATCTTTGTAGAATATATACTTCTAGTTTGACACTATTTTTCTGCTCCTTCTGGGAACCTGTGTGGTCCATTCTTTGTTGTCCACGGCAGTCATTATAAAGTGTTGCGTTGCCCATTTTAGATTTATTTAAGTCAAACTTTGCTTTGGTTAGAACTCACTTTATTGATCTGTGAGTGGTTTGACATGATTAGCAGTACGATTCATCTATACAATTTTATTCCTTGATGGAATCATTTTTTTTTTATTAAACTGCTTTATTTGTCTTGACTTATTGGGCGCTAGGGGGAATTTTTATTTTTTAATTACAGTCTTTTAGCGGCTTTGTGGCATTTTCCTTGGGGAATTTGGTTTTGTTTGCTGTTTTATTTTGGGAGGGGGGGGGGTTCTCATCCCGGTGTGCTAATAAAATTTCCTCTCATCCTGGAGCTGTATCATTTGGGGGACATTATCATTGTTCGGCTCAGTGCATGGGTGCACTAGAGGGCTAGGTGGCCATTTCTACCCCATTTTGGGGAAGGCTGTGTTCTAGTCACCCGGTGAGTTAGATTAAGCCTCCTTATTTAAGGAGCCCTGCAATGCAGACACGCAGAGGACACACTGCTGGCACACTGAAGGCATGCCTAAGGCAAAACCCGTCTGTGCTGCGGCCAGCGCCAGCCATGCTGCCCGTGGGGGTACAGCTGGGGTGCATGGCATCGGGTATATAGTGCAGTAACTGGGAGCTCTCAGGCCGCCATTGTGGTGCCCCATTAAGTTGGTGCTGGGGACATGTTGGGAGAGGTTGCATGCCTCCATTGTCACACTGAGATCCCAGTTGAGAGACACCCTAGGCAGGCAGTTGAGGGACGTGCTAAACAGAGAGCGGAGGCAGGGGTGAAGCCTGGCCAGGTTTCAGAGGTGGCAGTTATGTTAATTAATGCCAGTTCTTTGCACAAACATGCACTCAATATCTTTGATCTTCTGAGTAGTTTAGTAATTGATGTGCTTTTTATGACTGAAACCTGGTTCTCCCATTCGGCTGCTCCCGATAAAGCTTTAGCGATCCCGGAGGGTTACTCCCTGGTACATACGGATAGGATCCATAAGGGGGGCGGGGGGTAGCGATCGCTTCTAAGTAGGCACTACAGTGCTCCACCCTTAAGTTGCCGGAGCTTTTAGGGGCTGAGCGTTTGGGGTTTTGTCTTTCAGTCTCTGGTGCTGTTGTCCCTTGCTGGTGCCTTGATTTACCGCCCTCCGGGCTATGTGGGCAATTTTGTTAAATCTCTTGATTCTGCACTGGTTCATTTCACATTGAAATTTGCATTTCGACAACTCTAACGATACATTGGTAGCTGTCTTGGTAGATAATACGGCCTCACTTAATCTGTCTCAGCCGGTGACACTTCTCACTCACTCAGTAAAAAATATTATTGATTTGATCTTTTCTAACTGTCCTATAGCGGGTAGGTCACCTGAGGAGGTGGGTAGGTCACCTGAGGAGGTGGGTAGGTCACCTGAGCAGGTGCCTTGGTCCGAACACTTCCAAATTCCTGATGAAGGTTTGAAGCCAGTTTCCAACAGGCCAGAGATGGAGATCAGAAGGTTTTTCGAGCCTGGAACAAAGTTAAAGCCAGCGATTGGTCGGTGTTTCTGGCTAGGATGACTCCCCCTCTCATGAATGAGATGGACTCGAGTGTTGATGTTGTGATCAGCTGGCTGGGAATGGCCTCACGTATTTTGGCTCCTTGTCAGAGGAAAAATTTGAAGAGGGGTGGTGCCTCGGCCACCTGGTTCTCTACCTCCCTTGCCGCTGAAAGGAGAGCCTGCAAGAAATTAGGGAGGGAATGGAGCAAGGACAATTCACTGGACAGTAGGGCCAGATGCAAGAATGCTTTGAGGTTCTAGCATGCCTGTATTAAATGGGCACAGACTTAGTGCTGTGTCTTTCAGATCGAAAAATCTTTTTTTGCCTGCAAAGGCTTGTTATAGGGCGATTGTGCCCTTTCAGGAAATGTGTAATGGGCTGACGGATTTCCTAGAGGACCAGATCCCTAATATTCAAAGGAGCCTTCTCACTTTGGTGGCAGAGTCACCCACTGTGAGGCCGCCTGATAAAGACAGTTTTTCTCAGTTCAAGGCAATTTCTCTTGCGCAATCTACATCTGAAATTTTGAATTGCAAATCTGGCTCACCCCTGGACCCTTGTCCTCCTGCGATGTTAGCACTGGCAGTGGAGGTCGTTAACCTGGTGATCAATAGGGTTTTTAACCGTTCGTTATCATCTGGCACTGTGCCCGCTGTCTCGAAGCTGGCGAAGGGGGTTCCTTTGCTCAAGAAATCATTGTTAGATCCTAAGATATTTATTAACTTTAGGCCCATTTCTGTGCTTCCGGCTTTTTCCAAGACGTTGGAAATATTGGTTAACTCTCAATTATCTGTAGAAGGGCAAGCTTTTGCATCCTAGTCAATTAGGGTTTTGGCCTCGCCATAGCATGGAGACAGTGTTGTTAGAGGTATCAGACCACAACAAGATGTCCCTGGATCAAGGTAAAACACTGCACTGATTCCCCTGCATCTCTCAGCAGCAGTCGATACCGTCCCACATGCTGTCCTCTTACAGTGCCTGGCCGACCTGGGGGATGCAGGCACAGTGTGGGACTGGGAAAAATTGCTCCTTGATTCCAGATGGCAGTCGGTCTGGTTGGCGCCCTTTTCATCTGCTGCCAATTCTTTTAAGCGGGGGGCTGGGGGGTAAACTCCGGGTTTCTAGTTGAGCCCTACTCTATTTAACATTTTTATGGCCCCGTTGGAGTAGTTGGTGGAATTCTTTGGGTGCAAAATAATTTCTTACGCAGATGATCCTCAGCTGTTCCTCTACTTTGAGTGTCCCCACATGCATGCTGTTTTCAATTGGATGCATAGGCGCCAGCTTAAATGCAACTCAGATAAGATGGAAATTCTATTTTTTTTGCTCCAATCAAGACAATTGGTGGGAGGCAGGCTGGCCGCCGCCTTTGCCGACCCCCTCACCCCATCTGCAGTGTCAGAAAACTTGGGAGTCAAATTTGACAATCAACTTTCTTTCCAACCGCAAGTCTTGGCAATGGTTGGCACCTGTTTTGGGCTACTTCGAACCATTAAGACATTTTTGCTTGTTACCTATACAGTGCAGGAAGACAGTGATACATGTATTGGTCAGGTCTTGGCTGGATTGTGCCAATGCTCTCTATTTTGGGGTGCCTGAATCATTGCTTGGACGGTTTCAGGTTGTCCAGAATGCCACTGCTCACCTTGTCTTGAAACTTCCAAAGTGAACATCGATTTCCCCTTTTTTAAGATCTCTGCACTGGTTGCTCATCAGATGCGGGTCCTTCTTAAATTTCTTGTTGTGGTCCATTGAGCACTTTGTTTGGCCAGCCCTGGCTATCTCGCTGACAGAATTTGATCCTATTGTCCTGTAAGATCTCTGCGCTCTGCGTTGCAGCCTTGGTGGTAGTGCCATAAATCAGGCACATAAAGAAGGGAGGGTGGTCCTTCAGGTTCCTGGTTACCAAGGCATGGAATCACCTTCCCCTGGTACTACGGACTCTGGCATCGGAGGAAGTCTTGCATAGGAGACCGAAAGGTTGGCTTTTCTCTGTTGCTTATTTGTAGGTTTGTGAATACTTTTTCTTGTTTCCTGGGCTGTGCACGCAGTGCTTCGCGCTGGGACACTATTTCGAGTAGCAGCGCGCTCTATAAAACTTGTCCATTCATTCATTCATTCATGATCAGTCAAACTACAGTAGATCAGTGGGGGTGGTATGAAGGTATGAAATTGAGTACTGAATTATAGCTTAGAAAGCCAGTGAGATGGTTTGAGATGCAATGAAGTCCAACCAACGAGCAGCAACACCCTTGGTGATCTGTAGAGCATGGCTCATCAGGGGTTGCCACCTACCTACGGTACGCACTTTTGAGCATGTGGCACTTTTAATTTTGTGAAATATTCAGTAAAATTCAAGACATTTGTGGATCGCCTGTCTTGACCGACGGCATGGTGGGGAAGTGACACCGCTGACCTGGCAGTGCTTAGTAGTGATACGATCAGTAGTTCAGCATACAACTTTTGTAACTTCAAGCAACAAGATACTTCCTTCAACTTCTCTTCCCAACTCTAAGGTCACAAATATGAGCATCATAAAAACAGAAGCGATAGTACGCTCACCCTAAAGGAACCATCTAGTGCAGAGAAAAAACTGTTCTCTCTACCCATCACTAACAATCACCAACAAAAGGCATTCCAGAATGCTTCTTTGTTAGTTGACGCCTGCTCGGGTTTTGAGACCTATTGTAACATCATTCACTGGATGGCCCCTTTAAACGTAAATATTCCATCTATCGGGGATGTGGCTTGGTCTTCTGCACGGGAAACATAGATTGATGCAGGTGCGTAATTGTGTTACACTAATCACTCCACAAAAATAGTTTATAACAGGTGTCCACAGATGCCCGGATCCATGCCAGAATACAGGATATTGGATTGAAACAAATTTCCATACCGTGAATCTTAATAGCAATAATTGACGTGGTCAATGGTTATCCCAAAACTCTGGCATGACTCTGGCCTTCCTAGTATGTTAGATATGTCAGGTGTATGAATAGAAGGCATTAATGTTTCTCATGTCTTATAAGTAGCGCATTCTAGGTAGTCCATGCTGATTGGGCCAATCATGCCCATGTAGACATGCTAAATGCATACTGTACATTATTGTATATAGGTTGTATGAAATATGGTCTTCCTGTTTAAAGAGCACACAATCTTTCATTTGCGCCTCACAGTTGGCTAAACGAACTTGCCTTGGTTACCCAAGCAAGCCGGAATACAATACAAACTATCTGCTCCTCAATACAGTCTCGTTGCTTACGTCTATAGGGGCCAAATAGGGTGTCGGATTAAGGACTCCCTCCTCTTACACACACCTGTGTTGAACACTTCAAAGCAATTCGCCTCTAGCATTGCTATTAGGTTATATCACTCATTCCCCTCATCGCCACTGAGGACCCTACGGATCTGCTCACCTTGCGGAAGCTGTTGAAAACCCACCTGTTCTGGCTCTACCTGGACTGATTGTAACCATAAGAAATCTGTTTGACCCTTTCCTTCTTTTCATAAGGACTGCTCCTTACTCCTTTTTATTGTTTTAGGAAATTTAGCTGTTCCTTGTATGTCACTTGTTGTTTGTAAAGCATGTATACACCAGCTGTGTATGGCTGCACTATAGAAAACTGTCAAATAAATGTACAAAATGGCGTAAAAGTAACTTTTTCTCTGTCTGTTTTGAAATAGAGACTACCCCGTCTGCGAACGTCACAGAATTCAAGGCGGTGTTTCACAAAAGTGAAAACATTGGTAACTCAACAGCAGAAGAGAGACCTCAGTGCCCGGAAGCTCCACCCAATTTAGGTAAGGAGGCGTGTTTATGAGTGTACACTTTGCGGTGGGACATGCATGCGATTTAACTGCAACTTTTTTCTTTTACTGTGGTGTGCCCAATGACAAGTCCCTGCCCCATAATCCTTGATATTCCAAATATCCCTCAGCTTTACTTACCAGAAAAGAGTCAAGGCACAAACTTTACTTTTATTAATGGAAATGCCAATCGCTCTGGTAAGGGGAGAGGAGAGAACGGAGACCGCACTGTGGGCGGACTCTGACAGCAGCGTGTCCCTCCTGAAAGATGGACCGGACCCTTAGTGGCCGAAGGGCTGGATGGTCTGGCACTGGCCAGGTTTGGACCCCCTGCGGGCAGGACCCGCTGGGTGGTCTGGTCTTAGTCCATCTTTACCAGGCACGGGGCACAGAAGCTGAGCCTGAAAATTCCACAGCTGATGATTGCTCTTTAGGTAGTAAATGGTTAATGCACTCTGGGTCATCACTGCTAAGGCCAACTACCAAACGTAGGTGTGTGAAATTGAGGGCAACAGGTTCGAGTTTGTTCCACTGCCTAGGGGGTGGGCTCTGTTTCGAAATTTGACCCACTGTTATGCCAAACCCATGCATTTATTGCAACAAGAACGCTATGCAATGCCAATTTCTGGACCTTCACAGAGCTCACTAATTCCTGCACCGCCTGCTTGCTTTTTGCCACTTTCATGGGGGATGGTAATGCCAGGGGTGGTGAAGGGCTCCCGCCTTGCTGGGGAAGAAAAATATTTTAACACTATAGCCTTATAGCCTGCTGCCGAGGGCTACCCCAGTTGTTAAAGACCTTGAAACCTGAGTGCGGCTCGGGCCTATAACGAAGGAGAGGACCTTTAACAACCGGTATAGCCCGAGTCAAAAGGGCTATAAGGCTATTAGAATACTCCACATACTGAGGATAGAATGTTCTATGTTAAAAAGGGAGAAACAGGAAGACAAACATTGGAATGTTGGAGCGCCGGGCTTCTACCAGCCATTATAAACCCGGAGTAACTCCATTGTCTTCAATGGAGCTCTCAGCATTCCAATGTTCTAATATGTCATGTGTCAGCATGTCCCCCAAGCAGCAGTAGGAGAGCTCCTTGTCGCATAAACGGGGTGCCCCCTTGGACCACCCTTAGCACCTGAACAGGCTCTTATCCTGGGGACCTGTTCGCTCTCCGTTTCTGCTGCTAGCTTGATAAACTGAGGCAAGGTGTTTCAGGGGCAGTACCAGGTGTACCAAGAGGAAAGCCAAGGTAGCAACTGGTACCGCTGCCCTCCCCCTATTGACATCCATGTACAGTAACTAGGTTATGTAAAAGAAACTGGCCTATCCTCGCACTGTAAAGCTCCTGGCACCTTTTTTGGTAGTTCAAACCAGTTACAAGTAAATCCGACATAGGAAAAGTTTTGGTTGTTTCCTATAAAGCAAAAAAACTGCTACTCCTGAGAAGAAGTGGGGAGCTGTTTCCTTTAAGACCAGAAGCCCCAGGATGTCCTGCCTCCGGCATCTTTCAATGTGAGGCTGTATGTGTTCAGTAGGAAGGTGCCCGACACCTTGTCCGTCCGTCTGGCTCTGGTTGTTTAGGACGATTGTGCGGTGTTGTTCCGTGGTCTTTAGTGTGTCTGCAGTTCCAGATGAGAAAGTTGTGTTGAGTTATGTACTCTGTGGGAGAGGATATACGTGTCTGTGCATGCACATGTGTGTGTGCGTAGGTGTGCCCGCGTATGCATGTGTGTGCGGGCACTCAGTATCCACCGTCAGTGGGTGTGATAGAATGGAATGAGTGCAAAGCTCCAATAGAGTTCTTCTGTCATACCTAGCAAGAAGTGAAAAGGTGACTGAGCTATAATGACATTCCACTCCAGCTGTGGTGTCTTGTACATTTTGTAACATGAGTTATTATAAAAAACAGAAGCTGTTTTAGACCTGCTGGGTCCTGCCAGGTTCCCGGGGCTAACTAACGATCTTGCATCATGCCGGTTCCTGTTCGGTTTAAACTTTCTTAAATAAGGGAGAGTATATAAAACTGATCAGCCTCTAAAGTTCAGAATCTATTGGCAAATTCTGATTCTATCCGGTAAGTTTAGCATGTGGCCTGGAGAACTAGCCATGAAATGTTTAACTTCCAAAAGCTGCTGTGAAGTTTCTCACAGACCTCAGTCATTTGATTTCCTTGTCCTCTGATATTACTCAACAATAGCACGTAACTATGTATTGAAGAGGTTTCCGGGGGCTAAACAGAGGCGGCCAGTACTTGGAATCAACTCCACATAGGACCAGAGTCTGACCACCTACACAGTTCACTCTGGGGGTGGGGGTGAAATGCCTTACTTTACTAAGTAAGCACCATGGAACTTGGCAGACTCGACAATGGTTGTCCAAGATCTGACCAGAAATATGGAAAAGGAGCAAAGGCTTTCCTTTAGAAATGGGAAGTGATGTTGACCTTTGAACCTGGACACGTGAGCTCTCAAACTAGTTTAAGCATAGGATTTAAAAAATGGGCAAGTGGTTTTTACTCAGTGCCACTCATTTACAGCTGTTTTTTAGGGCAGTTTAACTGTAGACCGTGTTGGGACATCCAGCTCTTAATAGTTTTAAGACAGTTGTTCAGATGTTTAACATCCCAAATGTCCTGTTGACCCCAGAATGCTCCTGCAATGTCTTTCCAACATGTCAACATTTCTTTTTTTAAAACAGCATCTGTCCCTTTAAGAGGAATGCTGACAATGCGAATACAGGTTTACTGTCCCTTGCAGGCCTCCATCTTTATGTTGAAAGCCATTCATAGAGGGTTGCACAATTCAACCGGCCGCATTAATATTCAAAAGGCAGTTTTGCGACTCTAAGAGTATACGTTTGCGATATAACGGATTAGTGTATGTCACATCACAATATGAGTAGCAGTTCACAAACCAGTCAGTGTGCAATTTACACATACTGATTTGTATACTGCCCTTAGTGCCATGGGCCTGTATCTTAAACACCAGGATGGCTAAAAAGAATTCAAAAAAGCAAAAAAAGATGGACAAAAAAAAGTTTTGGCAAAGTGGACAGTAGTTTTTTTTAGGTGCATGTGCACATGTAATAAGGTACAGTACTTCTTTGCAGGTGGATGCACACATGTGCTAAAGCAAAAGCTGCCACTCACGGGTGCAAGAGAGCCACAGGCTGAAGTGGGCAGACCCATTCACCTATGATGTATGCTGTGGGGAAGCAAAATATGATTTCCTGTTGAACAGCCAAATGGGTGAAGAGGGCTGGCGCAAAGCCCCTCTGCATATGTGTTTTTAATTTAGGAATTTTGTGGATTAGATGAGGCTGGTAATGTAGCTAAATATTGCTCTAGGCCATATAGCTTGCTCTAGGCCATATAGCTTGCTCTAGGCCATATAGAGGGCACAGAGATCTGGTAGAGGACTAGTAAGTCTAGAAATGCAGAAAGGCAAAGACGAGAGGAACGGTCAAGAAATAGCGGGGTGTGCAAGTCATGATGGATGTTTTTCACACTCGGCAGCATGACGCTCATACCTGTGCCAACCGCATGAAGTTGGTTGGATTGTTCGGTTTACAGTTCAATTAATCCTACAGGGACAATGAGTTCTGCCTGGCTCAACCACAAATTATTTTACTTTCGTCATGTTATTACACAATCACCACCCTTTCCAAGTAGCAAAACAATTATGAGATGTGGAAATATATTTGTACTAAAAGAATACCCACACCGTTAAAAAAAAAAAAAAAGCTTTCTGCACTAAAGTAACGAGCACTGCAAATGCAACAGGGCTGGATTGTGTTTTGAGTTCTGGCTAAAACTTAAAAGCCTGCTAAGGTGGAACAACAAAAATGATACAATTGCTTTCTTTACAATGCATCTGAGATGCAGAACTAATGTGTGATGATTCAGTGCACTTTTGAGATGTAAAATAGTCCATCATACATTACAGTTGCAGCACTCCATAGGAGGTGGAATGATACACCAAGCAGCCAGTAGCATCAAGTGAGAAAGTGTCATAGCCCAGTGGATTAACGCATTCGGTGCCGAGATCTGTGTGCCACCTGGAGGTTACCTGATGACATCAGTGTCTGGTGGCTCAATGGTAAATTCATCCACTGCAGTGATCTGTGTTTGAATCCATGGCCTCAGGTTCGAGGCCCAGCAGGTGTACATTGTTGTTTATCTTTCTATAAAAATGACTCTAAGCATCTCTTACCTGTCAGTAGCACCAGGAAACCAATGGTGAATGAATATTTCACAGATATGTATAATACCTTATTAAATATCTAGGTATTGCTTTGTTCACTCACCCTCTCAACCTTGAGAAGCTGATAAAATGGGTGCCAGTGGCTCTCATTCTATAGAGCACATTAATGTTAGTGGTAAAAGCTGACTGCATTATTTGCTGGGCAAACTGTTATTGCTAGATTTACCACTAGCACCTCTAAAGAATACATCGCATGGTGCACTATGATGCTAATATCAAGCCCTGACAAATTTAAAGACCCCCACTGCAAAAAATGGCTGTGACCCCACCCAGATGACATTGTGTAAAGTGTGCCATCGCTGACCACAACATTTTGGTTAATCCAGGAGGCAGATGCGAGGGGTCTTCGACAACACTCTTCTGTCCTTGGCGCCATTTCCTGGATAAGCTAACAAGAGGTTAACTTTTTGTATAGTGCTTGCTACTGCAGGTTTATCCATCTTGTGGCACTATAAACGACATTCATTGCATTTAACTTGTTTTACAACCTCTAGAAGAATGAAGGCTAATACGACCATGCTGAATTTCAAGCTTGTGACTTGCAGGTCACTTCAGACCTCAGCAGGAAGCGAGGACCAGGAAATGGAGACTCCCTCTCAAGGGAATCATTGAAGATTAAATGATCCACTAGAATTGCCTGTCAGGAATGTATTTGGTCAACAGAGGGCTGAGGGATAAGCAAACAAATAAGGCACTGGTCAGGTAGGCACAGCAGAATCTGTCTGATGTTACCAAGAGAGAGCTTGGAGACGTGACAAGGAGCAGCCGCATGGAGTCGGACAGTTTTACAAGAGAGACACAAAAGGCTGGTGCTAAATTAAGGCCATAGTAGCAGCTGCCTTACAACACAGCAATCCTTGGAAAAAAGAAGCATTGGCAAAGCCAAAATGACTGGTGGTACCTGCCAGCCTTTTGGTTTTGTCAACGCTTCTTTTTTTTTTTTTTGTCATGGTTTTTGCAAACTTTATTGTTGGGGAAGCTTGGCCCTCGTCAATCTAAATGTGAACGTCCATTGGCTAACTACAAAACTGTTTTTGGTCTCACAAACACAAATGGCCATAGTAGTCCCTAGCGCTTTGTGTGGCTGGGCGCTTTGAGAAAGGGCTCTATGCTGTAACTTTAGCCATTGGCTGGAGGGGGCTCACCCATAACCCTATGACATACGCAGTGGTGGACGGAATTAAAATGGGAATGACGCAACATACTATTGTATAAAGAGGCCTGGCTGAAAGTCCCTGTAAGTACGAATGTCATAATTAGAAGTTTAGTCAAATCAACGCCAGACCTAAAAGTGGATTGTGTCAGCACACTCCTTTCCTGGCGCTCGTTGTAACTCAATTGCCGATCATGAGTGGGTTCTTGCCCCTACTAGAGGCGTGGTAGTACTGGTAGCTTCTGTCAGTACCAGGGACTTCTTGCTGATCTTCGAGTTACAGTTTTCAACATTTCCTGCTTTTTGTAGGTTGAGTTCTACTTACTGAATGCACTCTAGGACTGTCTGAGACTAGACAGCATTATTTCATCACCCTCCCCCCCGCTCACTCGACAAAACCCCATCTTCATCCCACATTGAGGCATGTTTGGAATGTCTTCAGAAGTGTCTGGGCATGTTCCAGCCACACTGCTGGAGACCAGCTTGCAGGAGGTGAGAAAGGCTTTCTCCTACACAGCTATCACTTTCCATTTGGTGTTTTTGGTATGATGCTTATCTCGACTAGTCCATCTTGGAAACAGTAGAAGGGCCTCCTTCATCTGGTCCCCAAGCTAGACAATACTTTCTAGAAGCCTGTCTACTTTTCAGCTGCTGGAGAGCACCAGCGCTTGGTCACTCGCCGTCTGACGTGTCGCTGGTGATGGTGAAGTGGCCACTCTTGCCTCCTTCAGAACTGGCCTCAGCGGAGCTGTGCTGACATAGCTTTTGGCCTTCCTTGGGAATCTTACTCAATGAGTGATGATGCCCAACATTTGGGCGTTCATGTCTCAATTAGGGCGTTGCACTGAGAGAAAACACAAAGGTGAAATGTTGAATGCTTGCAAAAGTCTCTGCCACTGGCAATCACTCGGGGCTGCATTCAGGTCCATTGTTATTCACCAGAGACCAGTCATAAATGCTCTAGTTGGAACAGTCCTGCCTGAACTCCGTGGCCTAATCCCCTTCGAATGGAATGTCAAGCACACCCAAACCGGTTTCAGCTTACTGAGGCGTTATCAGTGAGGTGTGCCTTGAGTCCTTTGGTACTGTAAGCACGGGACGCACGTCTGGGCATATGGGTCACACATAGGGTATTGCACAGAGTCCAATAGAAAGGAGACAAGTGGAATTCTTGCAAAAGTCTCAACCATTGGCAGTCGCTCAGGGCCACATTTCATCGTTTGTTCTTCACCCACTATGCCACGTCAGACGGAGAAGAGCACTTTGTAGTGATGGACAATTATTGACAGTTGTTTGATGTACATTTTTATGCATTCTTTGTCTGCCAATCTTACTGCAGGCGCAAGAATCCTCAGCAACACCTACAACGAGAACGCATGCTTAGAATCCAACGAAAACGCCCCCTTTTCTATCACACACTAAAAAATGACATCTCTGCAGGGAATGTTCTCTGCATGGCCCTGCCCTTAGTTAGCCAGTGAGTCACTGGGCATTCTAACTGTTTCATTCGCCTCAGACCACCAGGCCATCTTGCGAGTACAGAGAGGGTCGGGTGTATTGTGGATTAGGACCCAGAGCTGGGCTCTGTGGTGTGGAGTGGCACGCCTATTGCAAACTGCTTAATCGAGCTGGACTAGTGTCAGCTCTCCGGGCTATACAGGTATGTGTTTGTATGGTAGGAAAAGGCCTTCTTACCTGTAACCTTTGCAGGGAGATTTGCCTATAGGCTTCTCCCCCCTCAAAATGGTCTGTCAGTCCCCAGCAACCGGTTCCTTCTCTGCATTCAGTTATGCGAGGACATAACATGTGCATAAAGTATGTGTATCAAATGCATGAGGAGTGTGAGTGTGTCATGGTTGACGGTAGACGCAGCGTGATCTATTTTGGATTTCCTCGGTTGGATGTTGTCCAAGATGGAGATGGAGAAAGTACAAGCCTGCCACGTGAGCAGGGTATCCTTCTGGTTTCTTCAAATCATTCCTGAAGCTTTTGCGACAAGCCCGATCTAGACCTTTACCTCCTTTCCACCCACACCCTAAAGTACAGAGCCCTCTTGTTCCACTGGAGGTGTTACCCAGACCTAATTGATGGGTGTAGAGTGTGAAGACCTTGCTTCTTTTGTTCCGTGTTTTCGGATTCTATGCGTCAGAGACTCCCATGCCCAGTCCTGCTTCCTGCTGACACAGACAAGGACTGTGGCTTAACCGGTCTGGGAGGAATAAATACGAGGAGTCGAACCTCCTGAAAACGAGCACAAAAGTTTGCCAGAAGAATCCACAAATTCTGTTTGGCAAAATATTAGTATAAAAATGGGGCTGAACCCCCAAAGTCAGTGTATCTGGACTTTCACTGACCAGTGCTGAGGGGACACCCTGCAGGTTGTCGGAGAAAACCTCTGTGATCCTCCCCTGGTGTTTCAGCTTCAAGCCAGCTGAGCAACGCACTTTGAAACTTGAACGGCGTCAGGCTGCTGCTTTGACTCGACACGACCGTGCAGAGTTGCAAAGTGTGTCTCCCTGACCTTTGCCCCTTTGTGACCACTGCAGCCCAGGAATCCGGAAGTGCGCGCTCCAGTGGGCAGCTTCAGCCTTCTTCCGGGTTCCTTCCTAACCTGTTGGTGAAGAGTCTTCTTTGATTCACATTTAGGCCTGGAAAATAAAAGCGCTGTTCGCAAGAGCAGCTTCTGACTACACTGTGACTGCTCTGCAAGATCAGACATGCACGGGCGAGGCCGCAAGGATTGCAAGAGCAGACAGGCTGGCTCCAGCAGCGCGCGCTCTTCCGACTGTGACCACCAATGCAGCAGGAAGAGGCCTCTGTGACATCCGGGCGCAAGTGAGACTTGCATGATCAGATTCTAACTTGACCATAACTGCATTTGAAGTTGATTCACTGATGCTATGGTCATAGTTGTAATAGAGAAAATGCAGTGACACCACAAGTACTGCAAAACATTGATATAAATATATATTAAAAGCACAACTCCGTCTCCAGCTCAGTCGAACTGGAACAAAACAGCGCACCTACAGCGGTGTGACATGAAATAAGGTTTAATCCATTAAATCCGTTATCAAAAACAGCATAAGCATGGCATTTACATGCTTATTCTGTGCTTGATAATGGACTTATTGGATGCTTATACTGTTTTTGATCTTGCTCTTACGTTTAAAAGGAACTGACCACTCCGAATGTCATGTGATCAAGACCCAAAGAGGACCGAAACGCGTTAAGATTGACTGTTCGCTGAAATAAACTATTTGTGCCAGATTACCGGATGATGTGGCTCGTTTTCACTCTCTCGGATGATGAAAGAGTACTTTCTTTTGGATATATAAGCCGAAACGCGTCTCTCGCTTACCTCAGGGTTGAGGGTGACTTGAGACAATAAATGTTGCCGTATCCTGAGCAGCCTCGAGTCCGTGCCTTCTTCTGTAGTTTTGCTGTGGAAGCTGGAGTGCATGTATGTGTGTGTGTGTAATATATAAATATATATATATATACATACATACATACGAAAAAGCTCCCAAAATTGAAGATGCCACACTCGGCGTGTCTTGTATCTTTTATTGGCAAGGCAGCACAAACACACTAACTTCGTGGACACACAGTTCAATGAGGTCTGCCATATAATCCAAACGCGTTTCGGGCGTCCTCCCGCCCTTGCTCACAGGAATGGCACACGGAGTAGTAGCAACAAACAGTGGCTCGCACTCGCGATGTTCATATATCCCGCCCTGTGGGCGTGTCTGCATAGTGCAGTGTGGTTAAGAAAGTCTCCAATTTGATAATTCCCTTAATGGGTGTCACTACAAAGTCTCCTTCATACAGTTCGTAATACCATAGTAGGTTACTGCATTACTCACAAAGTTGTTGCTGTGCTGTGTTGTCCCTTGCAAATAAACACGTCGATCCTTCAGCGCCGTATTCGTGACGGCGCCCGACCCGCACATCAGCAGGGGGGCATCCTCGCGACATATATCCAAAACCAAAGCTTGCCACTTGTGAGGACGCCGCTCTCGTTGGGTTTACTCTATAAGGTGAGTGCAGGACACACAGCTCAGCCACATTCTCTCAAGCCTGCTTTCAATGGCCCAACGCGTTTCGAACTTTCGTTCTTTTTCACGAGCCTCCTGAGTAAGCCAACAGCAGCGGTTTGTGAGGTACCATTCAACTTTATTAAAACATGGCCTCAGTGGGCGTGTCTTACTGCTTCCAACGCGCAGTGCATTCTGATAGATGTAGTGCTCACTAACATTAATAATGTCCAAGTGGATGCTGCCGTATACTGTACAATAGTTCAAAGTTATTACCCCAGTGGGTTGCTGAAAGATGTTTGCTTAGCTGCTGCCAAATGCCAAATCACTCACTCTTGAGCCCTCCGATCCTTTATCTGTTGCTCAAACACCGTCGGGCATCAAGGATCTGCTTCAATGCGGCGGGGCATCCTCGCGACCCGGCAACAGGCCGCTAAAATCCAAAGCTTGCCACTTGTGAGGACGCCGCTCTCGTTGGGTTTACTCTATAAGGTGAGTGCAGGACACACAGCTCAGCCACATTCTCTCAAGCCTGCTTTCAATGGCCCAACGCGTTTCGAACTTTCGTTCTTTTTCACGAGCCTCCTGAGTAAGTCAACAGCAGCGGTTTGTGAGGCACCATTCAACTTTATTAAAACATGGCCTCAGTGGGCGTGTCTTACTGCTTCCAACACGCAGTGCATTCTGATAGATGTAGTGCTCACTAACAACAATAATGTCCAAGTGGATGCTGCTGTATACTGTACAATAGTTCAAAGTTTATCAGATTGAGTGGCAGGACCGGGGCCACTGGGCAAGAGAATGTTTACGAGTCCTGGGCAGCAAGTTGGGACTATCAGAACCAGCATGCCTCATTGATAACGCCCACTGGGGCGGGACTCTAATCATTTAAATAAAGAACCATTCTTTCAAACCTGTTTCCTGCTCCTCTATGCCAGTGATCAAGAGCTGCATAGCTCGAATCGCGTATGGCGAATGGAACTCGGAGCGCATGCTGCATACGCCACCACCCACGTAATGGTGTGATTCTGGAGGTGTGTGGCTCCCCACATGGGCAACCTTTAAGTTATATATATATATATATATCGATGCCCGCACACGAGTCCTGAACCGCGAAGCTGGGCGTTCTCAGTCACTTGGTTAAGAAGCAATATATGTATGTGTATATATGTATGTGTATATATGTATGTGTATATATGTATGTGTATATATGTATGAGTATGTATGTATGTATGTGTATATATGTATGTATGTATATATATATATATATATATATATATATATATATACACACACACACACACACACACACGTGTGTTTGTGCCTCCACATTTTGTCTTGAGCAGCTCAGCAAACTACACTCCAGGTATCTTTAATGTTGATTTTGTTAATGATATATAAGCGAGGTAAGGAGGTAACAAACGCTCTGCAAAAACAACGCTTAAACGAAAAAGCCGTAGCAAAGAATGCCTGTTTAACAGGAAAAACTCTTTTTCCACGTATTCTGTTCTAAGTCAATAAGTTAAGGGGATCCTTAATGCAAGGACAAAGCTGCCATCCCCACAATGCCCTTGCTGTGGTCATAGCAGTGAATAACTGATCCATTTATTGCTTCTCTGCAAGACATTCATGACAATTCAAAAAAACAAATGTGGTCCTTAAGGCTGCCACTGTGATGGCTTATCTACTTGGGAACAATAAAAGCCAAGATTATGAAACGGACAACCTGGTTTTTGGGGAAGGAATGGAACCTGCCAGTAAACATGCACTGGAAATGCCAAGAGGTATGGATGATAAATGAAAGCGCCTCTTCAGTAATTGATGGGATTAGGCATTCAATAAATAATCATAATGCACACTTTCACTCACCCACACACTCATGCGTCCCTTCTTCCTCGCACCAAATCACACTTACACAGCCACAATAAAAAACACACACAAAATTAACAACATATGCAAGATAAGAGTACAAGTAGAAAAAGAACCTGTTGCCACGTACACATGGCGAGTATATGCTTGCAATGACCAATAAAATTAAACATAGCAATGGGTGGCCATATTTCAATGGAATTTTACATAGTGTATAATTGTTTTAACGTTCTATCATGGCCGCCATGTTTAGAACCAAACGTCTAGTGGTATTTCCAAGTCTACGCTCAAGAAGCGGTATTGGAGATACGCACATGGTCGAGTGCAACAGTATGTTGGGGCAGGTACCCTAACTTCTACCTGTTTGGAATTTAAAGACACTTATCTCTTGGAAAGGTAACAAGGACACAGTTGAGCCTCTGGGTGCTAAGACACTATACATTAAGTTCCGAATTGGGACTTTGCCACTTCGATCATTTACTGCGAAGTGGCCGCGCGGCCTCGTTGATGGTGCACCTGACCTAAGCTGCCCATTTTGCCCAGAGGTTAAGGAAACTGTAGATCATGTCCTTTACTTTTGCCCACAGTATCATGCACACAGGAGGAAATGGATCTTGCTGGTATGCCGTAACTTGGGCATTAGGGACTACAAAATTGCAACAAGGGTATTCGGGGCAGACACAGCTCAATTAATTGTCTTTGTGGGCTCCTGGTTTCTTGTATATATGTGCAGACACAGACAGAAAAAGATTGCCACATTGCCACCCGGTATCCTGCACCTAAGATTCTTGTGGGTCCGAGTTGCATTCAGCTGTCATTTCTGATTTTTTTTTTTATAGACTGTGTAATAGATAACCAGTACAGGAGTTGTTAGATAAAAATTCACTCTTGCATCTTAAAACTGTTGTTATGTCCCCCTATATGCTGCTAGCCTTCACCGTGGGTTTTATAAATGTCTTAACTATTTTATATGTTATGGCTTTAAGTGTTTTTATGCATGATTTTACAGTTTTAAGTTATTGTGTTTGCTTTTATGGCAATTGCCGAAATAAAGCTTATTATGATGAACCAATGTGTCGACCATCTTTGAGTGTTAAAACAATAATGCACTCCAGACGATAACGTTCTAGGTGTCATCGTGTGGTTTAGAGCAGTGGCTGCACGGGATGCTGCACACTGTAGATGAAAGGAGTGGCGAGTAAGTGGCCCATTAGCACTGTTTGGGGAGCTGTTGGAACCTCTAAAACAATAAAAATATTAGGAGGAGAAGGAAAAAAAATAAAGCTTACCTATAACAGGAGAAAATGGAAAACTGAAGATATGGCCCACTAGCCCTGAGGCTAAAGCACAATTATTTTCAGGCAGGTGTGCCCATGTGATCAGACGAATGTTATCATTTTAACAAACCTACAGTTGGCAATCAATATGCAATCGTTTAAAAAAAAAAAAAAAAATTTAAAAGGCAAAACCCGGATTATCACAGTGAAAATCTTCCACCATCAAGTTTGTCAGAAGGGGGTGCTGTAACCAACATCACCCCCCTTGCCTTCTACGGTAATCTGAGAAATTCCATGCAACAAATACCTCTCTGCAGGCTTTAATACATATTAATAACAAACCTGCCCCTAAATGTCTATAACCTTTAACATATGCTTTTCACAATAATATACCAGGCCTACTGTCCTCTTTTTTTTTTTATTTTTTTTTTTTTAGGGAAATAGTTTTTATTTGGATTTTGTGATAAAGTACAGTTAACATCGACTTTACAGACAATAACAGTGGGTTAATTCTACACACAGCCCAAGCGTTGCCCATATGAGTAATAATCTTGTCAATAGAATACCTATTGCCCATCGCCATAAATCAGTCAAGCATCCAATAAAACATATCACTTCAAACATCCTCTCAAAATTGGGGCCACAGCCTCCCCCACCCACTCACCCGCCCCAAATACCATCTTCTGCTCCTCAGTGCAAACCTAGGCTTGATATACAAGTTTTCCATTAAACAGCACAGGCCCATGTCCACTCTCCTTGCCCCCCATCCCCTATCCCCTGAAAGGAGCCCCAGCCAGTATCAATTGATGGGCTGTGTCTCTTTTCCCTGTCTCCATGCCCAGTCTCACAAGACAAGGGTCCTCTCAGCACTTAAACCCTTTATCGTCAACTACATTAAGGAGAGCCATTTTGCGAGCGAGACCAATTGGGCAGCCAACAACAGCACTGAGTGTTGTCAGTAGAGTCCCAAAAAGTGCGAGTGACTGTGCAACTCCAAACCGTGCGTAGGAAACCGTCCTCCCATCCTGCATCAGAGGCAGGTGGGATCTGCCTCTCTGTTCATTCGCCAGAGTTGTAGTGGGGTTAACTGTATACAATGCAGGTATTTAAGTTGGATCAGGTGGAATCATGTGATAATCCTATGAGATCTATTGCCCATTCAACATCTTCTAACTGCCCATGTTCCCCCTCCCATTTTCTACGTAGTCCTGGGAAGGAATCTGCAGTGTTAAGTACCACAGACTTTTATGCTGGAAACACGGCCCCAATCAGGAAGGGGAGCCATGATCAGCCCTGACCAGTTTCCCAGGTCCATGCATGATGTGTTGCTCCAGGCATGATCAGTTTTGCTTTGGAGGGACTATAGCTAGGTAGGTCAGTGATTGCAGGTAAATATGGCTGGAGCGCATGCTTCAATCACAAGTAGTTATAAAACTGTGTGTGGTCCAGTGGCGGTTCATTTGTATGGGAGGATGGGCCACGCCTTCGTCCTTTTTCTGCCCCCTTACTGTGCTTATTAGGTCTCGCCTACGCAGCGCGCATGCGCTGCATAGGCAAAAAGACCTTTTGGGATCGCTTCGGCTTTTCAGCCAAAAACGTGCACGCGTTCCATTGCCTTCAATGGCAACGCGTGCACGTTTGGCGATTCACTTGCGGGAGCGAGCAGCTGGCGCCATATGGTAGCAATTATCGCTCCTGGCGCCGCTCGCTCCCGCAAGGGAATCGCACTCCCCCCACCCCTCCCACTTCTTAACCCGGAGTACTGTTTCACTTTCACTTTCGCGGCCGCGGCGTGGGGCCGCTCTTGTGTTTCAGTGCTTGTTTTGGTACTGTTACCATGTGAGTCTGTCACCAAGTACACGATGTTGAAGACTGTGCAACTGACGTGAACGAAGACTACAATTCCAGAATGAATTACTTTGTTAAAATAAAAACCCAATCTGTCTCCCTGTTCCTTTGTAATATGGAGTCATCTTGTTACCAATGTTTAGTGCCCGCGATTAGTAAACCATGGTAACTGGGAGAAGCTGCAGAGTAGCAGGCATCCTGCAGGTTTACCAACAAGGTTTCATCTGTAGAGCAGCTAATGGTGAAGAGGATGCCATCCTGGAGTGAAACGGCGTCAATCTAGCAGGAAGCTGTCTCTAACACCCTTATTTGCACACTGCGTTCAAATCTGCCAGCACACCCCGGGGTCTACCTTAAATGACCTATGGGGCCCAAGTAGTGTTCAACATTAACAAAATCAAATAGAAATCTGTACATACCGACATGGGTCACATGCCATGTGTTTCGGTGTCGGTGTGCTCTCGTAAGCATTGCCCATCAAGACGTACCACACTCCAGCTTTTAATTGTACACATTAAGCTAAAGCTCTGAACATACACCCTTCTCCGTCCTTATCTTTTGCCAGCTTCACCTCTTTTCCCTTATCCGTTCTTCCCAAACCTTTTCCCTGCTATCACCAATTTGCTGAAATTCCTTCCCCTTTAACGTCCTTCCTTTTTCACCACCACTACATCTTTCTTTGCATTCACAGCTCTCCATTTTCCTGCCCACTCCATCTTGCTAAAAACACCTACTCCTCTCTCCCTGCTGTATCCAGCTCACTCTGGCGGCACCCCCCCCCCCTTCCCTGCCCACTCACCCCGCCCGTACCCCTCTCCATTCCACTTGCCTCCCCTCTGTCCTCATTGCAGCGATCTGAGCAGCATAATTTCTGCGTGTTCTCTCTCTGCCCACACTTATTACTGTGCTGCTATAAATATTTTTCCATGATGTCCACCTTCTGTGGCAATGGCGTCCCTTCCGGCGGCTGTCCGCGGCCCCCGCAGGGGGCCACCTCAGCAGGGCGGCCCTTTAGTGCCATTTCGGCACCGCCCAGCCGCTCTAGTCTCTGGAGGGGTTCTTGGAGCCCTCTAGCTTGGTCACCTCAGTGACGTCCTTCCGGTGCGCCGAGGTGGGGGGGAGGGCATATATGCCTCCCCAGCCCCTCCTGGCGTCCTCTGTTGCACCAGCCACGCCGTCTCGACTGGTTGTCTCGCGTCGGACGGCTTTGTTGCGGGCTCCACCCCTCCCCCCCCGTTGGATACGCTGTGTCTGCACCACGCCTCGGGTTTCATGTACCCGGGACCAGGGGTCGTCGTCGTCGTGCGCGGTGAGTCGGGGGCAGGGAAGACCGTTTGGCCTTGGTTGCCGCTGATCATCTTGGCCAGGGTTGAGCGAGGCCGGCCATTTCGTGCACTGGGCTCGGACTGACCGAGAAGGGTGTTGAGGTGTTGTTTGGGGCTGGGTGGCCTCGGCACTGCGGGACTAGAAAGGGCAGGCAGTCGGGTTGGTCTGAATGCTCGGAGGACCCGACCTCGGTAAGCAGGTGGATGAGTGCCTTGGAGAAGCGTCGGTAAGAGACGGGTCATGTCCCCAGCCGCAGAACGCATTGCAGGTGTAGTTGGTTCTTCCATGTCGGCCCACGGTCTGGAGGCGTGTGGAGTGGGCAGCGAGGTTACACTCTGTCTGGTCAGGCCTCTAAGTGCCGCCCAAGCGTCGGGTCAGGGGTTGCCTTCGGCGCGTTTGGCGGTAGTCGTTCCCCCCCCTCCCGTGTGGGTGCCATTGTCGCCTGGGGCTCAGTCCCGGAATGTTCTGAAGGGGGGGCGGTGTGTTTGCAGAGTGGAAGTAGTAATGTAGAAGTTTACTTGAGTTGTCTGGGATTGTTGGAAGACTTACCAGATCTACAGCATCCAACAGATCCAGTCCTTTTGTATTGCCGCCCAGTGGTGGGCGTAGGTGCATCTTTTGCGATACGCCACTGTTGAAGAGACCGGCCAATGGGGGAAAAGGAGGCGAGAAGGGTCTTTAAATAAGGGGGCGTGAGGAGGCTGACTTTCGCTTTTATAATCGGGGCTCCGGACCGGCAGCGCTCAGTCACGCTCTGCCTTCGGAGCATACAGCTGATGTTTACGTTACTTCGGGTAAAACACGATCGGGTCTGCAGGTGGTGCGCTAATGTATGGCGCTGTGGCACGAGCCGAGGGGGCGCCGGGTTTAGGGGACCTTTTGCCCATGCCTGCTTAGCACGATAGGCAGAGCATCTGTTAATAATTCGTAGGTCCTGTGTTCGACCCCTTGGTATTCAGGAAGCGAGCGCTTGTTTTATTGCCGTGCCCGATCAGGCAGCGTGTTCATGTTTGCCGGTCTGGAAAAAAGCCGGTTTGGGAGGCCCTTGCTTACTTTTAAGTAATAGAGAGATACTTGGCCTGCTACCTGGTGGAATTTGTGACTAGAGTGTATGGTCGATGTATGACCCAGCGCACGTTGGACCCCATGCTCAGTCGGGGAAATGGCTCAAAGGAGCACAGGGCAGGCGGATTGCCAGGTGGATCTCGTCGCAGCGTGGTTTTGCCCACTTTAAGACTTGACTTTATATAGCGAGGTTTGGCTGTCTGGCAGGGTGCCCAGTGAATAGGGCTCGCCATGCAGTACAGTCTAGTTCGACAAGAGCGAATACTGGTCACTTGAACCGAATTATACTGCGATGTCTTTTATTTGTCTTGAACTATGCGTTTGGTGATGTCTTTATATAACTAATTGCATACCTCAGCGTGCGGCTGGGACAAGACAGCAGAACCTCCAAATACGGTCGCCAGCGCCACATGGGGACATTGCGCCCGCAGTTACGGTGAAAGGGATATCCAATCAGCCCCTTGGAGAACGCTGCTCCGGCCCCCTTCTGATGCAGGACATGTTTACACTGGAACAGGGACAGCTTTCAGAGCTGGCGCCAGAAAGCTAGGTTGAGGGCCAACTGTGCTGGTGGGCAACTGGGGCTGACGTAGGCCTTGGTGCCGTTTGCCACAAGTGATGATAAGGCTGGAAGAGTAGGGCTGTTAATTTATATGACACCGCCGTCCTGAACTTCATATCCCGCTAACACGGGTGCGGGAGGCGCGCATTGTCCGGTGTGCTCGCACAGTTGTTTTCATTGTCGTTGGGGGTGTCCGCCCCCTTTTGCTCGTGCTGGGGGTTGAGTTTGAGGTGAGGGTCCTCCTCTCACTGTGCCACACACTGCACGGGCCACCAGGGTGTGGTGTAGTTACAGGTTCTTGGTGTAGCGCCTGGGTGGAGGCTCGGGCACACGTTAGAGGCCAGACTCTGCCGATGGAGCAGGGACGTGGACATTTGGCACGGGAACTGTTGTTGGCGTTGCTCACGGGTGGGTGGAGATTGCCCAGGATGGGACATCTCGAAGCCAGGTGCACCGGGGGTGGGGTACTGATTTGAGTGCCCGAGCTGGAGTTGCGGCCTTTGCATCCTTCTCATACCCCGCAGTGGGTGTCGCAGGGCGGTGCGTGTTGCGGGCAATTTACTCCCCACCCCTTATGTGCATCGGTTGCGGGATCAGCCCTGTGTCCCCTTCGCTGCCCCTACCGATGGGTGTAGGACTAGTCTTGTTAACATGTCTTGTTTAGGTTTAGCTTTTCTCCAAGCCAATTAATGAATAGCTTGATTTGTATAGCCATACGACATCTACCACTGGTATTGCTACCTGGGTCGCCATGGGGCGCAGCCTGGTGGCTTGCCAGGTCCCCGGGCATGTCCTGAGCCAGCTCCTCATCCAGTACTATGGGCTAATCACCGGGTCACATGTTGCCTGCAGAGGGGTGTGTATTGGGGCCTGTGCCTGTCAGCATTTCTTATACCCCTCGTGCGTTCACGTGCTGGACACGAGTCGTCTATCATCCTTGTGGGGCGAGTGTTCCCCCTTTTGCTCCAAGTGGAGCGGCTGCTGGTGCCTTACTATTGCCCCAAACACCTAGCACGTCGTTGCGCCTTGCGAGAAACTAGGAAAGCTGCGGCGGCAGCTCGGTGTGGGTCTGTCAGTTCGAGTTACCTTAGCAGGGGAGGGCTTCCCCGTTGGGTTTGCAGGGTTTGCAGTGCCCGCTCCAAAACCGTTCTTCGCGTCTGACGGTAGGCTCAAGCATCCTGTGAAGCGGGGCAAATCACTTTTGGTACCTCGAGCAGTCTGAGTTGTCACACTCATAGGAGTGGCGAGGTTAGTAGTTCTTTGGGCGAGGTTAGTAGTTGTGTGGGCAACTAATAAGCATTGACTAAGCCAATGGATGGGCTTGTTGTAGGTGTAGTGCTAGAAAATGTCAGGCATAGTCTTGATGTTACTCACAGATGCACTGGAATTATGCAAACGTCATACATAGCAACCTGCAACAATGGCAGCTATGGATGGGGCCGAACGAGCATGCACGTTCAGAATCCTCAAACTAGGCCTTTTCCAAGATAGGCAACCAGATTACTGAGCCTGGCCAGTGCACTATTTTGCTGTCTGCATGCGGTGACTCAGTCCAAAGGGGGATTTGTCGGTGCTCCATGAAATGGACCCGGTTCTCCTTACGGACAAAGAGTAGGTATGAGCATATAAAGATAATCAATATTTCGGGTCATTTAGCTATTAGCTGCCCGGCTGTGTGAGCATATAACCTGCAGGTAATTTTGGAGAGTGAGGCTGCTGAGTTGCTCAGGCATTTTCTGCCTCGTTTCAGGGCCAGTGTTAGTTACTTTTCAAGGTTGAGGCTCAATTTCTTAGTTACGTTTGGTGGTGCTTGAATAGTTGCCAATATTCATAATATAGTAGTAGTTTTGTGGAATGTTGGATGGGGAGGTAACTTACAAGAAACGCATTATGGACCTGGGAGTCTTCGCTACAGGCTAGCAGTGCAGGCACGGTGCTCTGGTTGTGTGCCTGGTTTTACCAGTTTTGGGCCTGGGAGCACCAGGGTTGTGGACTTCTGCATCGTGGGGCACACAGTTCACGGGGTAATGATCCCATTTGCTGTTCAATTTGCTTTCAAGTGAATTGAGACATTTTATTCAATGGTCAACACATTAAGATTGACAGACCCACCATTAAAGAATGAAGCATTCTCAATACGCTCTGCAACGAAGCTTATATTAGGGCTTAATTTACCTTATACAACTAAACAAGCAGTGTCTAAGCCAATGGTAGTGACGTATTGCAGGTATAGTGTGGTTGTGCAGTATATAGCTGGAGGCAATGACAGAAGCCGCGAAATGCCTGCCGGCGGCACACTAAGCTTATACAAAATGCCAGCGTATGGGTCACCCACACACATATGCATTGACCAGGCATCCAGGAGGTGCCGACACAGCATCCGTCAGTGCAGATGACGGATGGGTTTGCAGGCGATAAGGACAGGGTGATCCACCCTTGCCTTGGTTTAGGCGAAGTGGCACACCGAGCGGCCTTGTAGGGCATGAGTTAGTGTAAATCCACGCCATGTCTACGTGTTTATTGGCTGGCGCACCACTTGGTCATCAGTCTGTACCCTTGTACTGGGGATCATCCAGGTAAGGGGGTACATTAGGGCTTAGTCACCCCAGAATTATATGCACAAAGGCGCTGCGAAAGGCGGAGACTGCATTGGGCAATTGGCTACAAGGGCCTTTATGAGGAACATCTGCTGGCACCATATAGAAACAGGTACCATGTACACTGGGTGGGCATTCCTCTGCAACCAAGGGCAGGTTTCAGGTCGCTTCAGTTAAGACCTTTTCACCCGCGCTTTAGCCAGGGCAGCAGGCGGGTGGTGGTAGTTGTCATCTAAACAAGGGTGCTGCGGCGAAAAACAGTTTGGTAAACACTGCGTTAGAGCCGAATGGCGACAGGGTACTATAGACCATTTGGCAGTCCCAATATTCAGGAAAGTGCAGGTATTTGCACAGTGTTTCCCTCTGGTTCCCACAGACTTGTCTGCCCCATGGGTTTTCCTTATGGGCTAGCCCCTGAGACTGGAAGGGCGTCTTCTGCTAACAGTGGCCAAATAAGTTGATAGTCAACGCTGGGGTAGATGTACCATGCAGGGCATGATTACTCCTTGGGTTGTCCCAAATATTTGGGGGTCTAACTGGGTGGAGTATTAAGTTCACAGTCCTTAGGAATCATCCAGCATTCCTTCAACCCAAACAAGGGCAGTTAGCGTTGCACAGTATCAGGGAGTGGGTAAACATACACCAGTTATTCAGCGACAGCATGCCCGGGGGCACGCACGCTTCACAAAACACAGAGCTGCAACCAGAAAGGTGCCAAGTGGCGGAAACCAGTAAATAAGTTTAATGTGTGTCTCTGCCCTTACAGCGGGGTGGAGCCAATCTCCTTTAGAGGTACACACAGGTGAGAATTGGGTGCTTCTTAGGGTTCGCATGACCAATGCGGTTTGTGGTATCTCCCTGCGGATCCACTGAAGGTGTACTGCAGCTGAGCAGAGAACGGGGAATCTGGGAGTCCGACACTTTTGCGAGTTTAAGCAGCCAGGGTCAGGGATGAGTTGCAGATACTGGCATCGGTGATCCGACGGCAGTTAAGCAAGCGGGGTGTGCTGCTCAAGTTGTCACTACACGGAAGGGTGAGGTATCACCCATAGTGGGAATACATATATGGTTCAGACCAGATTTGACACCAATAAGGTGTTGACCGGGGTTTAGCAATCAGAAGGGTCTGTGCAATTGTCTGGTCAACAAGGCGAAGTATATGCATCCCAGAACCAAGGGTAGGTACCTGTTGCTGCAGTTAAGGTCAAAAGCCCCGCACGGTCAACTATATTAGCCACGCTGGGTTTGGACGCTGTCAACCAACATAGCGTGCTGCTGTTTCAATAAATGGGAAAAACAGGGTGCCGAGCACAAAAGGCTACGATGCGTTAAGAACATTTGGCACGTCCAGTGTTCAACAAAAATGTAAATTTAACGGAGCAGGTAATTTTCCACCGCAGGGGCAGCTTAGGGGGGGGCGGTGTGAACCCCCCCCCCCCACCATCTATCTGGGAGTTGCTAGGATGGGGGTAAAGTAGGACTTAGCAATCGTTAGTGTCAGGCACCATTGCAGACAGTGCGCACTGTACTAATTCAGACAGATTCTCTAAGCTGGTATGCCTAGGGGGTTCCACCACTGAGGGAGCTGAGCGGGCGAAACTCCCATAAGGTATAGGGGATGCATGGCAAGGGCGGGATGGCACCCTTGCTTTTTGTCACATACTTCTAGTTGTGGACATTCCGGTGCGTCAGGATTTCAAAAGCTAAGGGGCCCTTCAAATGTTAAGGACAACCCTTCCCGCCCTAATAGCCAAGGTGGGCAGGCGGGTTGATTGGAACAGAGATTGACCAAAGGGGGGGGTCCCCCCCCCCCCCCCATTTTCTTAGGATACACCTAGGGGGCAACGACATCATTGCCATGAGGAGGAGGTCACTCTTACAAGCCGTGAAAGCTGACTTAGGGGAGATCTGTAAATACATGGATCAATGTGAGCTCAAGTGGTCTGAGATTATTCCCCGCAGAGTGGGGCTCGGGATGGGGACACAGGTGTTCAGGTACATACAGTGTTAGAAGGACGGCAACCAGGTGATATCAACACATACATGGGGCAATGTGAGCTATGGTTGTCTGTAAGCATCCCGCGCAGATAGGCACGGGGCTAAGCCATGTATGGCCGAGGAACATGCCTGCAGGGGGTGGACAGTCAATGTACAAGTTCTCAGGCCTAATGGGCCTCATGAACAGATTGGAACAGAGATTGGCCCAAGGGGGAGTACTCCCCTACGTCTTAGTGACACATCTAGGGGCAACAACCTCACTGCCATGGGGAGGAGGCCACTTTGACAAGCCAGGAACGCTGATTTAGGGAAATCAGTAAGTCCATGGGTCAATGTGAGATCTGGTGGTCTGAGATTATCCCCCGCAGAGTGTGCCACGGGGCTATTTCAGAGGAGGCCGTTGAACATTCCGAAAGAGAGTGAATAGTTCTATGCGTAGTTCGCAGACCAGAGGGTCTGGGCTTCATCAGACACGAGCTGATTGAGGCTAAGGTCAAGGGCTACTTTGAAACATGGTGTTTATGGTCACCATTGGGTATGGATTTGTTCCCTTGACCTTGCAGGGGGCCCTGGAAATGAGAGGTAGCAAGTGAGAAGACAGCTGCCTTGAGGGCACTGGCCATCCAGGCGTACGCCTAAGGTTAAGTTGACAAACATGCGGTGCATTTGTCACAGCATGGACACGTTTCACTGGACATACAGGAGGCCCTAGAAAGCAGGTTACAGGTGAGAAATTAGCTGTTTTGGTGGGGGGCCCTGGCTGCGACGGTGGCCGCCTCCAGGGCTGTGGCGGAGTTACAGGGCGATCTGGAAGCAGACCGGTACAGTAAGGGTACCTCTGCGGCAGACCGGTACAGTAAGGGTACCTCTGCGCGGCACAGTAGGGGTGCCAGAGCCAAAGACCAGGAGCCTCAGGGCAGGTTCCGGGAAAACCGCGACGGCGCCCCGTTAGTCCTTCGGGCGGTTGGGGGCCTGACCAACCGGGGGTTTGCCCTGCTACGCTCCGCCCTGAAAAGGGCGTGAGTAGAACAGACCAACGTGTCACGTGATCCGGAAGAGGATCATCAAAGGTAGCACTGACTGGGTGTCCCACAGTGCTGGCTCACCAGGCGGGCGGGGGCAGCATAGGTTGGTACAGCTGCCTGCCCTTGGATCGCCCGTAAGATAACCCACATATTGCATACTCCTGTATGGAATAAACCTGCAGCAATATTTTCCCACTACAAAGTTGTCTCGTGTATTTATTTATTCATTCTTGCATGCTCAGACTGGGGGTGGGAGAAGTTGCCGGTAATGGCACTATGGCATGCGTGGGTTATTCTTCATTAATGGCCAGGGATCACACCGTACCGATGGACGCTTTACGGGGGGAGGGGTGAGGTGGGGTTGATTACATGGCCCCAGAGCCCTGCAGTCACTGGCATCTTCAGTTTTTTTGTGTATACACTAATGTGCATGCGGACCCCCATCCACAACCCTAGCATGACAAGAGTTTGAAACACTGCATCTGCCGTCAGGGTCGCAATTAGACTCAAACTTTAGGGGGTGGGGGACCAACAATTTGAACGGGCTATCTTCATACTTGCGGGGGTCCTTTCACTCTTGTGGCACACTGTAATAAGGGACTTTTTTTCTGTGCCCATATTTAGTCAGTGGTGCACCACAGGTAACTAACATTGATGTCAGTTACACATTCCTTACAGGGGTTTAGGGTTTTCCTGAAGGAGTTTTAATAGAATGGATGAAACACGTTTCATTTTAAACAGACTGGGACGGCAGACCAAGCAACATTTGGGAATTCATGTTCTTTTGTCAGGGACAATCAATGGCGCATTCTTATGCCCTGAAAGACTCTGTGTTTGCAAGTGCTCACAAGTTATTTGTATGAAACCGGCATATTACTGGTATTTGTTGCTGAAATAAACCGCACCCTATCTTTCATATGCTGGCCACCGGGACTGTATTTCAACATTTCATCCCTTCGATATCGGAGTATAATCGCCATGCTGATATTACAAGGTCCAGAGTGTCAGGCTTCGGGCAGGAGGCACAGAAGGCCCCGTTAACAGTCTTTAAATTGCGTCGGTGATGTTAGTTCTCCCCTGCATGTGTAACTCGATAGCCAGCATTGCGATTGTCTTTGCTATTTCTGGACCAGGCATTGCTGCAAGTTCACATAGGGTATGAAAGCACTTCAAGATATACAAGTTCAGACTACCAGTTATACAAAAATAACACTTTGAATAAGTACTTCTCAATGGAGTTCTATAATATGCCTATTGGTTGCAAAGCTTCCACATTAAAGAACAGTAAATGTTGCAGCACCCAGAATAACGTGCTGCATAGCTAAAAACGTATAAGGTCCCAAAGGCAAGACCTATTGGCTATGCCAATGCTTGTTTTACTCTACCTCCCTCCAGTTGTGCGTTCAGTCCCAGCCTCCCTCCTGTATTCTCCACCTCCATCTGCCATAAGAAAAAAAGAGGTATGACATGGCCAGTGGCAGCGGCATCATAGCATTTTTTTCCTTTACTTTTAACTCCACTTCTCTGTCAATCTGACCACAGTTCTTCATAGCAGAACCCAAAAGGAAACCATCGTCCTCTGAGAATGATAGTAAGGGAAAGTGGTGTTTAGACTTTGAATAATTTGTTCATTGACATAAGTCAGCTAGGGCTGGTAGATTTAATGCCCAGACCACATACACTTTAAAGACACTGGCCGTCTTCCATCCTAAGGGAAGTCTTAATGTATGAGGCCGTCTCTTTTGGTGAGATGTTTAGACATGTTTACCACCCTCCCTTTTGTTTCCGCTGAGTTGCTGAGCACAAGGTACAGTTTCCTCTTGTGCTTTACCTGAAACGCTCTCCTTTGAAGTCCAAAAGAACCTTATAACAAGCATTGGCATAGCCAATAGGTCTCGCGTTTGGGACCTTATAAGTTTTTAGCCATGCAACAGTTGATGTTGTTGCACCAAGGATATTGTGCTGCATAACTAAATACTTATAAGGTCCCAAGAGCGAGACCTATTGGCTATGCCAATGCTTGTTTTTATATGATTAAGAGTCAAATTCTTTCTGCCAGTAAACTGCCTCAGGCTGTCTGCCATGCAGACATTGACTTCAGGCAGCGTTCGCAAGTCGGGCTTATAGCAGGCACAATTCATGCACTCTGAGCGTGCACCAGCAATCCTAGATGTGACGGGCTGATGAGCTCACAGCCCTGAGGCTCGTGACATCAGCAGCTTGGCAAAGTCATTGCATTCCTTCCTGGAGGACCCTCTCCCACCAATAAAGTTAGCCCTGGGTGCTGTGGGCTTCAGCTCTGCAGAGGCCAGGGCCACACACCAATCACAGTTCAGCAAGCCTCAATCTTAAGCCCACCCTACCCTACCCTACCCTGCCCTGTGACAAACCAAACAAGGGCGGGTTAAAGTTCAAAGAAAGAAGCTGCGCCAGGGCACCTCTGGTAAGGGAAATGAAACGCACATATTTCTAAAATAAAGTGGCTTGGAGAATCGGGCCTATTGCATATGTCAGTATTAAGAGAGTTGATGTTAAATTAAACGACTGCAGGTCAAACAATGTGCCCTACATACAACTGCTTCCCTTCTACACCATTGCCCTGACTGCTCATAGGCAGGCGGCTTATACCTTCATTAGTTAAGGTGGATCAAGATGGTCCTTCCTGCCAAGTTTCCGGACCTAGGACAAAGTTCGCACTGTTAGCCATTAAAAAGCATGAGTATCATCAAAAATTTGCATTTTAAGATTCTCTATTAGCCAGTGAACTATTAAATGAATAATCAGATAAGATCTCTCACTCTAAGGGTGGTATTTGCAGTCAGATGGCTGCATAAATGTGTGTCTGTGGCACAACATCTGTGTAGGAAAGTAGGATCTGCTTTTATGGTTACCCCACTTTTTGCTTGTTGTAATGCTGTTTCTGACTAGTCTGACTGGGATCCTGCTAATCAGGACCACAGTCTCTGTGCTTTCTCCCCTAAATTGGTTTAGTAAGTACTTGGGTACATCCCAAATTGGACACTGGTGTAACCTTATCAGTCTCTGGTATATGGTACTAAGGTACCCAGGGCATAGGTGCACCAGGGATCCCCCATGGGCTGAAGCATGTATTATGCCACCCATGAGGGTCCACTCAAACTAACACCAGGCCTGCCATTGCACCACTTACAAAAGATATAGGTTTACCTAAATCTAAGGTCACTGCACTTGAAACCTATGTCACTCCTAAGGCAGGCCTTACAATCCTTAAGGCAGGGTGCTCAGTTCTAAGTGTGAGGGTGCCCCTGCATGAGCAGGACACCCCTACAGCCCACAGAGTCCATTCCCCCGGGTTGTAAGTGAGACAGCCATATAACATATAGAGGGGCACCACGTCATTATGCCATCTCGAAACTGGCTGTATCGAGTCCTATCATGTTTGGTATCAAACATGTTGGAATGATACCCCCTACACCGTACACAGTGTGGGAGGTATGATTCCATTCACCGTAAAGCTCCTTTGGGAGGCCCTCGGTGCTCCCGGTACCAGTCTTCCAGACCTGGACGGCAAGCTAGGGCTGCTGCCGGCCAGAGACACGTTTCTGCCCTCCTGCTGCTGAGCCAAGCTCGGGCAGGGGAAGGCAGAATAATCGGTATCCTGTCACAGGGAGGTGTGACCACCTCCCAGACAGGGTTTAGTGTATTGGGGCAGGGTGGGGGCACTTGCCAGCGTTACATAGTCTGCGTGCAGGGCACACTTGGTACCCTCCATGCATAGTCCAGCTCAAACCAGTTCAGGGAGCCGTTGGCTCCCGCTCTGGCGCGAAACTGGACAAAGGACAGGGGAGTATCCTCCCCCTTGTCCAGCCCCTCCTTAGGGAGGGAACCCTGAATCGTCCCAACCCTTTCCTTAGGTTACTTAAGGGCTTTCCTGGGGGTGGGTCCCTAGATTCGTCATGGGGCAAGATTCATTTCAGATACCACTTCTTGTTTAACCGTCTGGGCACTCTGGACTTCGCTGGACTTTGCTCTGGGCATCAAGGCTGCAACCGGGAAGACTCCTGCTGCTCCTGATTTCGTCGCACTGCTCGTCTGCTGCAACGTCTGTGCCTTTGCACATACAGGAACCTTTCAAGGCCTGTGGGCATCCAAGACACCTGAAGGAATCTCCCTTGAAGTGAAGGAGTTACTTCCCTGCATCTGCAGGCACCGCAACTAAGCTGACCTGTCTGCTGATCCTGGGCTCCCACAGTTTCCGAAAGGCTCAGCAACACAGGTGGTGGTTCTTCACATCCCTCAAGGCCTGCCTTGTCCTCTCAAGTTTGAGGCCAGTATCCCTCGTTGGAGCTGCAGGAACCGAACCCCTGTGCACCGCGTCGACTTGCAGTTGCAAAGGCTTGCTGGCTTCCTTCCACCAAGATCATCTGGCTCCAAGTAGCCCCAACCTCAAGCATCTTCAGTGACCAAGATCTTCATCCTCACTGCATCACTTGCACAGTGGGCCTGCATCTTTGCTGAGCTGCTCAAGGTCCTCTCGCGACTCCAGTGCCTCCGGCCTGTGGGTCCTCTTGAGGGTCATCTTTGAATTCTTTGGGCTCTCCTGATTGCTTGGGGCCTGCCCTGACTCCCCTGCTTGAGGTGAGTCTCCTGGACCTTGCTGGTCCCGACATTGCACCTTATTCAACTTCCACGTTGGTTGCGGTTGCCAAGGCTTGTTGGTGCTCCCGACAGACACCGACCCCTCAACTCTCGACATCCGATGTGGGACAGCTCGTATACGGCTCCTGGTGGTCCACAGCATCGCCTGGTCTGCACAGCTGCAGTTTCAAGGTCACCGTCTGCTTTCCTGCAACACTCGACATCGGTGGGCATTAGTCATCCGTGCCTCCTGGTCACTCCTGAGTGGCATAGACTCTGTCCCCTCTGCTTGCAGGTTCTTCACATCTTGAATCCACCTTTGGGTTCCACTGGACACTTCCACCTTCTCCAGCAGCGGCATCTTCCTGAAGTCCTCCATTGGGTTCTAAAGCAGTTTCCTACGCCACTTCACACATATGCACCCAGCTTCCCTGGTGTAGGTATCCTGGTTCCTAGGGTATCCACGGGTGGGGTGGCTCTCCAACCTTCTGTCTATACGTCTTCTGGGTATAGTCTTGACTTGAGTCGTGGTTCACATACCACTATTTTAGATATGGTTTGGTCTCCCCCTAGTGACCACTGTGTATTTCGTGCTACTTACCTGTTTCTATTGAAAAGTATTGTGTGCATGGGCTAGGAGATACCTGTATGTGTTAGTGAGTGTCATATAATAAATACATATTTTTATAAATACACTGTGGTTCTTTTTCACTTAATCTATACCCATAAGATTATGTTCTGGTAAAACAAACTGCTTTACACTCCTTCTGGACTAAGCCAGAAGGCTGCTGTCCACATCTACCACTTAGAGAGCTTTCTAAGGTTGTCTAAAACCTCTTAAATCACCATAGGGGTTGTCTGGGCTGGTGCCAGGTGCCCACTTACATAAGTGTGCACCATATACCAAGCCAGCCTCTCACAATCTTAGACTCTGCTGTCCTGCACTGTTGCTGAACGCTGAGGACATACGAGTTGAAGGCAGAGTTAGATTCTCGTTCAGGAGTTTTGGAGATCCATTCTGTAGTTGTCTTCTTAAGAGGGCGAGACCGGGTTAGTTTTCCCTCCGGGCCTGAGCTAGAGCTTGGCGGAAGCGTGACTCATCACAAACGTGACGCATAGCCCATCAGCCTTACAAGTGCATTATATCATGTGGCACTTACTGTAAGAGGGATGAACACATGTCCATAGACCTGCTTCAGGTGGGAGCCTACCGATTTTATGAAGCCAAAATTGGCTTTATTCTGGATGTCTCCCGCCTGCAACTGCCTCTGCTTCAATAGAAATCGATGGGGGAAATGCATTCTCCCGATGAATTTGTAAAAATCTCCCACTTTCTTCTTCTAAAATATTGGCAAGTACGGGGATGAGAGATCCATCATTTTCTTGAAGGAGTAACTCATCCGCCAATCTCTAAATCAGGCCCTTAGACCTTCAACCCCACCCTCTTTAACCACTGACAACGCTCTTCTGCCCCTGGATTCATGGAGTACCTCGTAGAGAAGCTGGAGGACGGTAGTGTATTCATAATGCAGTAGAATGATACCCATTTCCACTAGTTTTGTCTCAAATGCATAGAGGTTACTGGGTCTCGCTTGCTGGCGAGTTCCCCATGTCCATGGTTATATGTTGAAGGACCCTACACTGCCATGGCATGTCTTGGTGTGTCTCATCGCCCAGAAACTCGGACTCCATCACCACTAGATCCCATCAAGAAGGGAATTAATTTCAAAACACTCTGTTTTCTGTAGGTTTCTATGCGAGCAAGAGGTCCCTAAAAGAACTCTTTAGTTGCTACAACTCTGAAAGGAGCCCCCGTTGAAACTCTGTGCCCCGCACCCCAAATGGTCCCAGCTAGGAGGTCGCTCTCTTTGCCTGCGTGGCCCTGAATATAGAAATAATCTCCCTGTTCGCCTCTGAGCTATTCATTCCCATCTTGGCTTTAGGAAAGCTCTAAAGACCTATTCATTCTGTTAGGACCTCTTCTTTTCGATGAGTGTTTTCAATCTTCTCTTAGGGAGGACCCTGTTCAATTTTTTTAATTTGCTACCGATCTGATTGTTCTTCCACTCCAAAATGCCTCAGTGGGTAGACGTGCCCTTCATGAGCATAAGAAAAAGGGGTGAGCTCATGTTTCCATGGAGAAGGGCCCCGGTACTCACTCATGTATTAGCCCCAATATTGGAGTTTGATGCCCAGTAACATGTTTTTCCTCATTGGGTGGGGTTCTGACCTGTTTGTCCTCATTGGGTGGGGTGGTGGCATGTTTGGGCTCATTGGGTGGGGGTGGTGGCATGTTTGGGCTCATTGGGTGGGGGTGGTGACATGTTTGTCCTCATTGGGTGGGGGTGGTGTCATGTTTGGGCTCATTGGGTGGGGGTGGTGACATGTTTGTCCTCATTGGGTGGGGGTGGTGGCATGTTTGTCTTCATTGGGAGGGGGTGGTGTCATGTTTGTCCTCATTGGGTGGGGGTGGTGTCATGTTTGTCCTCATTAGGTGGGGGTGGTGTCATGTTTGTCTTCATTGGGTGGGGGTGGTGACATGTTTGTCCTCATTGGGTGGGGGTGGTGGCATGATTGTCCTCATTGGGTGGGGGTGGTGGCATGTTTGTCCTCATTGGGTGGGGTGGTGACATAGTTCTAGCCTAGGGATGCTCTATCAAGGACGAAGGTCAAAGGATATATGGTTTGTTGGTCAGCCTGGCAGCCCCCTGCTGAGGAGGCAAAGGTTGTGCCGCCTTCTGTCCCACCGACAGAGAGAGGGACGTGCACCCTGCCCGCTGCTCTCATTCCACTTTGGGAGACCGGGAAGTAGTCAGGAGCTGCAAAATGCCAGTTTAATATATTCCAACTCCATGTCTATGTAAAGTTGTAGAAAATATTATCTCATTCGTGTGCGCTGTTAAATAGTAGTTATTTTGTACATAGCTGTGTTTTGAGTGTAGAGTAGATAATGTTATGTTTCTGTTACAATTGCCAGATGGAGCTGTCTACCTGGGCCCATATTACAGATCTGGTGCACTGTCCTGGGCCGCGTCATGGCACACTTTTAACTTGGTATAACATGACACAACACATTTATTGTTATCTAACTCAATGGTACTCATTTTATCGACCTCAGGATGATGAAAGGCTGAGTGGACCTGCCGGGATTTACACAGTGCTGCTCAATGGGCCCTATCATAGTTTCCTGTCCCAATGCAGCTTAAAACTGAAAAGGCAGACTGGCTGTTCGAAGCTTCGATGTGCAGGCAGCAACCCTGCATGCACTTCTAGGGGGCAGAGATTTCTCTGCAGGGGAGTGCTGCGAGTGGCTGCACGGGTCTTCAAGGGGATGCCTGGGTCGTCCATAGGACCTCCTCTCCTCTTCCAAATGTCGCCTTTCATGGATGCACTGTGTTCCACCTCTATGTGGCGCACAGTCAGTGCCCCTCCTGACGGTCTTTTTGCCTCTGTGCCCATATCCATAATGCAGCGTGGGTGCAGAGGCAAAGTGTTTCCTAATTTGCATGGTTCCACGCCCCAGTGCAAATGATGGAACACTCCCTTGAGATCGTGTCGCCACTATATGTGCACCGGTGCGCTCTGTATCACAAGTGGCCGCACAAGCACCAAGGATGAGGATGTGGCTTAAGGATGAGGATGTGGCTTAACGGTTAAAGCTGTCGACTTTGAAGATGTGGCTTAACGGCTAGAGTGGCCGACCTTGAGGATGAGGATGTGTCTTGAAGGTTAGAGTGGCCAACTTTGAAGCTGGGTAACCGGGTTCGAGTCTGGTGGGAGGCTCAAGCATCCTGTAATTCTGTGCAAATCACTTAATCTCCCCATGCCTAAAAAAAAATGAATGTGTCCTTCTGTAGTGCAACTGGTGCTCATGTAAAGTGCTCTGATACCTTCGGGTCGAGTTCGCATTATATAAAACTTCAAAAAAAAAAAAGCACCTGCATCACTTCCTGTAGTGCCATGGCAACTGTGGCCCAGAAAGTGGGTGTACACACTCATTGCATTCCAGGGGCAGTTTTGATCATTTCACTTCAGGGATTCTGCTTTTGTATGTCATCAGTAGTGCAGTATTTCTACTGTTGCCACCTGGCTGAAGAACAGTTGCCTCAAGCTCAACTCAGGGAAGACCAAAGTCCTCATCATGAGCTCCACCCCCTCTGCCTGGGATGACTCCTGGTGGTCCACAGCACTTGGACCTCCCCCTCCCCCCCCCCCACCCACAGACCACGCATGAAACCTCGGCATCATCCTGGACTCCTCGCTCACCATGAGGTTGCCAGATCAACACCGTCTCATCATCCTGTTTCCACACGCTACGCCTGCTCCGAAAGGTATTCAAGTCGCTCCCCACCGAGTCCAGAAAGACGGTCACCCACGCACTCAGCAGCAGAATAGACTACGTCAACGCACTCTACGCCGGCAGCACCCAGAAACTCCTCAAGAAACTGCCGAACATTCGGAACGCCTCCGCCAGATTTATCCCCAACATCCCCCGCTGCAGCCACATCACCGTCCACCTGAGAGACCTCAACTGGCTCCCAGTCAACAAAAGAATCACCTTCAAGCTCCTCACACACGCCTACAAAGCCCTAAATGATGCGGGACCTGCATACCTTACCCACCACCTCACATTCCACGCACCCACAAGAGACCTCTGCTCAGCCCAACGTATCCGCAAGACCACAGCCAGAGTAAGATCCTTCTCCTACCTCACTTCAAAGACCTGGAACACCCTGCCTCTCCACCTCAGGCAATCACTGTCACTGCCTCAATTCAGGAAGGACTTCAAGACCTGGCTCTTCGACTGAACCACAGCACCTTCGATGGACTAGCAGCCCCCCCTCCCAGCGCCTTGAGACCCTTACGGGTGAGTAGTGCGGCTTTACAAGCCACCTAATTGATTGATTAATCTTCTTGCATTTATGGCCACATTCACTGAAACAAAAAGACCTTTGGACATAGGAATGCCACAATGCATAATGTGTGTTTTGCAATACAACTGTAGCCAAAATCCTTGTATTGCATATAAAAGTTTGGCATATGCATTGTACTTCATACCCCTGACAAACTTGTGAAGCGCTGCTTTTCACAACGGGTTCGCTGGCGTCCTTCTCAGAGTGCATGGTTGATAACGAGTTGCTTGTAGGGCGACCTGTGTGGAAGGTTTTGGGTGAGGTATTGGAGGCCCCGGGATGTATTCTGAACAAAGTGTGACAAACTCATAGCTGCACGTTAGCGTGGGGTGTAACCAGGGCATAGCTTGGTCAGTAAGATTGGGGGGTGGGGGGTGAACTTCAGATTTTCCAAGAATCTCTGGCACATAATGTTAAATAAATTTTACGACAAGTAGGATGCATGAGAGGGGCTCAAGGAGAAGTGGAAAGGGAGAGGAATGCGGATTGGTAGGGATACTAAGAGAGAAATCACAATATTTTGTAAAATAAACATTCTTGAAGACTTTTAAAACAGAGAGGGGGAGAGTGTGTGTGTGTGCATTTTTGTCTGTGTATGTAAATATTCCTTGTGAAATCCGACAGACACATCACCATACCCGACTGAAAGCACCTGTACCCAACTATTTACCAGACATTACATTTACTGGGGGGTGTAACACCCCAAACACCCCCCTTGAAGCTGCGCCTCTGAGAAGTGAAAGAATTGACAGTCAGGCACATGTATTTGTAGACAATATTTTCCAATCTTAAAGTATCAAGATATTTTAGCCGGACAGAGAGTAAAGGATAGAACAGAGGCCTCTACATATAAGAGACCTCGGAACTCCTCTGTCCTCAGTCGCTGCATTGAGAGATCTAGTGGTTAATTTGTAAAAAAAAACATAAGTGCTGGGGCTCTCGTCAGGAGGCAGCTTGCACCAGCCCATTTCTCCTGTTATCACCGCCTAAAACAGAACCAACTACTAACCATGAAAGTGGGGAGAGGATGTGGCGTAATGGTCAGAGCTGTCGACTTCGGAGCTGGGGAACCAGTGAGTCTCAGCGACGGCTCAACATCCTGTGATTCTGGGCAAATCACTTAATCTCCCCATCAATTAATGTGTCCTTAACTGGTGCTCATGAAAAGCGCCCATGTTGATGATTAAGTGCCGGTGCTGAGCACCGGAAACCACTGGTTCAAATTAAGCACTGGAGAGATCTGGAGGCAGTTCACCATCAGAGGGTAAACCAGAGCATCCCACGGCAGTAAGGAAGGTGCCAGGGTTGAGCCTTGTGCACTTTGGCATATGCCATTCTGGGTGGCATATACTTGGTACACGCTTCACCCTCTGCAACGAGAGGGCGTGTAATAGCGAACATCGCTGCATCATATTTGCTTTGGTTGAGGGTCCCAAGCTTTAGAAGAAACGTGCAAAAACTCGGAAAAGTCCTTTCTTCTCTAGGACTAGGTAGGCGAAACGGTTTTCTAATTAGTTTTCCGGAGTGCAACAGCGCAAGGGCATTTTTAATTTGTGCTAATATCTGTACTAATTCCTTCGCAGTTATAAACCTTAGTTACTCCAGTATTGGAAGCTTTCATAGATTCACATGCTTGAATCATTCCCCGTCGTCATGATGGGAGTCCCCGGTACTTAAAATAGTAGTAGTAGTAGACTTAAATAGTCATAATACACTAATAGGTATAGACTAAAGAAAGGCCTAGGCCTCTTAGTTTAATAACCTATCCTAGTCCTTATAAAGAAAAGGACCATACTTTTGCCTCAACCAATCAGCACTAATCACCCTCTAGAACACTCCTGAAGGAAGCTCAGAACCTCAGATTTTCTACCGCACGTTGTGCTAGGGAGTCTCCTCTGAGCTCTGCTTAGCTTTCTCATCAGGAATAGAGAATTTTGGACTTATTCTACAGGAAAGTACAATTTGTATATTTCTTTATATCATCTTCTTACTTTGGTGGGTTTTCAGTATATTTGGACTATGTCTGACAAGGCTAAGAAGGCTCTCTTCAGAGAATGTGCCACTTGCTTGAAGAAAAGACTTTATGTGGATGATCCCCACATAAATTGCTTTTACTGCCTATATCCATCTCATAAGGCGTCTGAGTGCAAGATTTGTCGTACTTTCTCTAATAAGACCCATAGAGACAGAGAAGGACGTCTGCTCATCTGGCTTCAGACATTAAAAACTAGATCAGACCCTGTGTCAGACTCCGAGAGTGACCAGTCTAAATCTACGAAAGCCTCTTCAAAAAGGGCTAGGGAGTCATCGCAGTCTGATAAAGAGCCTGCAAAAAAGTGCATCAAGAAGTCCTTTCATGAATCTTCCTCTGAGCGCAAAGGTTCTCATAAAAAAGAACAGCCATCTAAGACTGTTACTGAACCTAAACACCTCCTACAGAACTTAAACTGACTTTCAAAAAACCAACTTCTGAAATCCTGTCAGGAAGTTCTCAGTCAGTGAGGAAAAGCACTTCAGCGCCGTCGACGACAAAAGGATGTATTTCTGGTACGTCGACTACATGTTCTACGGCTAGTTCATCATCGCCGACGACCCTTGCATCGTCGACGCGAGGTCCAATTTCATCTACCATCTCCTTAATATCTCATAAGGAGGCTGACACACCGTCGACGAAGCACTCGTCGTCGAATTCGACTACAACGTCGCGGAAAATGCCATAGACGAAGTCATCGTCGACGTCGCCATCGTCGCCGGAAAAGTCATCGACGCAGCAAGGATCGGCGAGATCATCGTCTACGAAGGTCCCACCGTCGTCAGAGATATTGACGTCGACAAAGTCACCGGCGTCGACAAAGTCATCTACCGCCGACGACTCCGCAGGCGTCGACGAAGTCCCCCACGTCGACGAAATCGTCGTCGACGACATCACCTACGGCAGGTACAGTCAGGGATATAGAGGTGAAAACGCTGTCGTTGACGCAATCGTCGACGAAGGTTATATCTATGAAGCTGACTATGCGAAAAAAGATTCTGGCATCAGAAATCACACCTGAACACACCTCACCCAGTAAAATTACTCCTCTTTTACCTACACACCTTTTGGAGGAGGGAGATTCTGAAGAAGGGGAAGAAGATGAAGGTCCCTTTGGGGTTGCATATAGCACTTCAGAATTACACGTCAAGTGCCAACCAGAAGATGATGAGGATGAAGACCAACAATACTATGGTCAGGGGCGTGGTCTGGCGTGAGTCAAGATGGCCGCATAAAGAGGGAGCTCCGGAGCAGCCCTCCCGCGAGTCTTGCCATCCGACAGTAATCCGCCCAATTCTGCGTTCCAACAACTGCTGAGGTACCCGGACGAGGGGGTCTCACATCTGTGTCTGCGAAATCCCAGATCCGTGGGCCAGCTATGGCTGGGAACGGCAGGCCCGCCCGAGACCTATCGAGGATCCACGAGTGCGGCCTACTAGAACACCGCAAGGACCCAGCCTAGCGGTGGCGGAGGCCCGGGCTTGGAGGACGTGAGCGGGGGCCCTCCTCTCTCCCCTTCGCCCCCCCCACGCATGAGGTGAGAATCGTGAGGCGCGGCCACTGGAGGTCGGCCAGCGGCGACGGGGACGGCCTGAGCTGGACCGGGCATCGGGTGGGTGCCTGAACTGACGCCCAGCAGCAGATAGGCCGGACACTCTCAAGGGCATCCCAGCGCGACCCGTGGGCAGATTAGAGCAAAGCAAGCGCGGGGGCGGCCCGGGCCGCAAAAGAGCAAAATTATCCATCCAGGCATTGCGAGAGGCCGGGGGACCGATGAGGGGAGGCGGAAAAGGCAGGCCCCAAATCCTACCGCCCACGGTGCCCCTACCTGTACAGTGAGTACTGTGGGGGCGGCTGACCCGGGAACCTGCGATACAAAAGGCATTCGACATTGGGGAAGCGGACAAGTAAACTAGTGCCCCACAATAAGTGACCAAGATCCGGACTGATTAGCTGGCGCAAGGTAAGTGCGGAAGAGTCTGGAGGACAAGAGATTGTGGGGCCCACTGGGTGCGGCCCGAATCTGCGCTGAACTACGGGTGCAGCAGCTGTGGTCGCTGGGTCCATCGGGGAGAATTTGCTGGGTGACTGCGCAACAATCCACGTGAAACAGAGCGGGGACCAGGGCAGGAACGAAGAAAAGGAGCGGACCCCCCACATCATACGCCAGGGACGATATGCGGCCCAAGGGCAACCTTCCGGCGCAGACTAACCAGCTTGATAAATACGCGGTCCCAGGAAGACTCAGACGGAGGGCGCCGCGGCAGCAGACCCACAAGAAATGGCGGAACCGTCCATGGGCACTATTATGGCCGCTATCAGGGACCTTGGTACCACGTTAGAGACCAAAATAGATAAGGTCACCATCGAAGTGACACTGTTGCGGGCAGACATGAATAAGCCCGCCGAGAAGGTTGCAGCGGCGGAAACTAACATAAGCGAGCTACAGTCCGCGCAGAAGAAAATGGAGGAGCGGATACAAAAACTCATGCACCACCAACAGACAATGGCTGCGAAGCTGGAAGACCAGGAGGGGAGGGCCCGCAGAAATAATATAAGGGTGGTGGGAGTCCCCGAAGGGGCAGAGGGCCCCAGCGTGGACCTGTTTCTGGAAGGCCTCATCCTGAACCACCTACAACCCATCAAGACTCTGCCCTCTTTTCGGTGGAGAGGGCGCACAGGGCACCAATACCACCACCGAAGCCGGGGGCCCCCCCCGAGGACTATCATTGCGCGGATCCTCAAATATCGAGATCGCGATGCGACCCTACAGGCTGCCCTCACCAAAGGGGATTTACCATTTGAGAACACTACCATTCGGTTTTTCCCAGACTACACCATCATGGTCCAACGCCGTACATTTCAAGAGGTCAAACGAGCCCTACGATCGGAGAACATTAAATATATGATGCTCTTTCCGGCCAAGCTTAGGGTGTTGGTCAGTGGTAAATCCTGGTATTTTACGAAACCGGAGGAGGTCTGGAGCTGGCTGGAGGAGGGGGGACCGACCAGCGAACAATCCCGGTAGGATAACAGTCGTGGGCGCAGAAATTCAGAGGATTCAGAACAACAAGAGCAACGTATCTGGAACCCAGGGAGTAACTCTTCTTCCAGGGACTGAACTCTGGAAATCAGATGAGTAGATCGAAGTCGGGGGCACTCATGGGGGGGGGGGGGAGAGACACGACAGGCCCGGGCCAGAAATAAAATAAGAGGGACTATACTTGAACTGATATTCAATGGGATAAGACCTGGGCTCTGTTGCCCCCTGAGCCTCAAAATGGGGTAACGGAGATGTTATATTTGCTGCCATGGTGAATGACTAGTAACAGAAAAGGGTAAAAAAAGAATTGAGTGGGAGGGCCGTCTGCGGTACGCTGGCTGCAGCGGTAACCAACCCCGAGTTATAGACTAATGGTTTTTGTTGGGCGACAGGCGCTCTGCACGTTGGGGATGTGGGTAGTTTTGAACCTAACATGCAGGGTAGGAGGGAGGGGGGTAAACCAGATGGGGATTGTTTCCTTTAATCATATAGTTTTGTGTATTCAATGTTTAATGCAATCCACAATTGCGACAACATGCTCTATGTTCTGTGTTAGGCAATTCCTAGGGGGCAAGGGAGTGGGGCGGGTCAGCGAGGGAGGGGGTGGGGGGAGGAATACCCAACTGCTGACATGACACCACAGCATACTGATACATTGCAAATTATGACGTGGAACGTCAATGGGCTGGGGGACAAAATTAAAAGGACCATGGTCCTGCAGTACCACCGCAGGCCCTACCCTGAAATGTTTTTTTTTACAAGAGATACACCTACGGGGTAATCACTATCTTTCACTCAATAGACTCGGGTATACTCTCCGGGCACACGCCGGCTTCACATCGGGCTCCCGGGGGGTGGCAATACTAATCAAAAATACTGCACCCATTCTAATACATCGTACATTGCAGGATCCGATAGGTGGCGGTGACTGCGAAGTAGGAAGGATGGGACTTGAACCTGTGCTCTGTTTATATTCCGCCGAAGCTTTATGCAGAAACTTTCCCCGCACTTAGCAAAACGCTACTCAGAATGCCGTCAGGCCTCCTTATCATGGGTGGAGATATGAACACAGTGATGTCTCTGGACGCTGACAGGACTACCAGGGCAGTGCGTGATGGGAGACCCTCCCCCCTACGGTCATTTGCAGAGGCGATGGGCCTCTCGGACCTTTGGCGTCTACATAATCCATCCAGTATACAATGTACACATGTTTCAGCAGCGCATGGGAGTGGGGCGAGGCTAGACTACCTCTTTACACAATCCATACACGTGGGATGTTTTTGCGGGGCCCAGCTGAGAGCTAGGGGGATATCTGATCATTCGCCGGTAGTGGTGCGCCTCCAGGGCCCTACCAGGGACTGCTCCATGCTGCAGTGTCTGCCCTCTTGGTAGTTTAATATAAAGACGTGCAAGAACACTTTAGGGAACGGACGCAGCTGTACTTCAGCGAAAACTCCGGGTCGGTGACCTCAGAGGGTATTATTTGGGAGGCGTACAAGGCAGTGGCCAGAGGCTTTGTGCAAGCTGAGGTGGGTGGTCGGAGGAAGGAGAAAAGAGCTTCAAGCGAGAAATTAGAGCGTGACATCGAGGCACTAGAGAGAGCGCCACTCTGTAATGGGGAATTAGACTCCGGAGTGAGGCATAAGATACGCCTCAAACAAAAGGAGCTGAGGGACATGAAGGAAGAAACGGCACGTAAACATGCTATGGCCACTCAGCGCTGGATCTATGATCTGGGTGACAAGGCAAACAAGCTCATAGCGTGGCTGGAAAGGAGAGAGAGGGACAGAAATTGGGTGGCCGAGATTCGGGACGCTGAGGACAGAGCCAGGAAATAGCGGATGCCTTCGCGACCTATTACAAGGGTCTATACCAATCAGTAAGGACTAGGACGGGGCAGGACTGTGCCGAATTGCTTAGAGACCTCTCAACCCTCCCCCAGGAGGACAGTGAAGCCGTTGAACAAGACTTGACGAAGGAAGAGATAGAGGGGGCTATGCGGGACCTGCAGTCGGGGAAAGCTGCAGGTCCATACGAGCTGCCTGCAGAATTGTTCAAAATGTGTAGCATCTGTGATGGCGCAGCCAATGTTGGATATGTTTAACGCTGCGTTGAAAGAGGGGAGCCTATCTGGAGACCTCAGAATGGCCATGATTGTGGTCATCCCAAAGAAAGATAAGCCATGGGAAAAATGCGACTCCTACCCGCCCATCTCCCTATTAAATTTCGAAACAAAAGTCCTTGCAAAGGTGCTCTCGAATCGTCTTAACACCGTCATTTCCACCATAATCCACCCTGACCAGACTGGCTTTGTGCCCCACAGGAGTACCAGGCTAAGCCTCTGACGCCTGTACGGCGTTATGCAGGAGGCGACATCGATCGAGACGGAACCCATGGCGGTGCTGTCCTTAGACGCCCGCATGGCGTTTAATAGCATTGAATGGATCTACTTAATGGAGGTTCTGACCCGCCTGGGCTTCGGCCCCAAATTCCGAGCCTGGATCCGCCTGCTGTACCACGCACTACTGGCGAGAGTGCGGGTAAATGGATCTGTGTCAAGGACCTTTGCACTGCACAGGGGTACGTGCCAGGGATGCCCCCTATCCCCTATGATTTTCGCAATGATGCTGGTACCACTTGTGGCGTGGGTCCGGAGGGACCCGCTGATCAGAGGCATCGATATGGGGGGCGAATGGGAAGAACGCATCTCCCTGTATGCTGGCAATGTACTGTTGTATGTAAGTAGGCCCAGGCAGACGATCCATAGAGCGATCAATATACTCCGTCAATTCGGTACTTACTCAGGGTACCAGTTTAACTGGGATAAGTCGCTTCTTTTCAGCCTGGCCGGCGAGATCCCTCAGCTCACCTCGGAATGTAGTGATTTGATACGACGGGACCAATTTAAATACCTGGGGATCTGGATCACCAAATCAGAGACGGACTTTCTGAATCTAAATTTGCAGGCCCAGCTCTCGAGGCTCCGCGAGGACATCTCACACTGGCGTAAGTTGCCCATATCCCTTATGACCGGCGTGCAATGGGGATTGGAGGGTATGCCTCAATTCTATATCAAAACCACCGTATGAAATCGCTACCAACACATACGCAGGTGGTGGTGAGGGCTTGGCATTCTGTCACTAAGGTGTTGGGATGGGGCTCGAGGCTGACCCAGCAGACCCCGCTCTGGCATAGTGACGACCTGGGCGAAGTGGGAGGTCTTCGGGGCTTCCGTAGTTGGAGTTTAATTGGCATAGATAACCTCGGGGAGATATGGAGAAAGGGGGCTATGCTGACCTTTAGTGAGCTCCAGGCTGAGTATCACATGGCAGACAGGGAACAGTTACGGTACCTACAACTGAAGCACGCGCTGCTTCGTCATATGCCAAAGGGAGAGACCCTGCCTGCGTACTCCCCGTTAGAAGACCGATTACTGCTGGACCCTATGCTAGATAAGGCTACTTCCCTCACATAGCGTAAAATAATTAACAACCTCCCGGATCCCCTGGGCTCACTTAGAGAGGCGTGGGTCTTCTAGAGGATGATGATTGGCAAGAGGCGCTTCAATGACCCAGGGAGGTGGCAATACGCGCGAGGTCTAGACTAATCCAGATCTGAGTACTATATATGGCATACGCTCCCAGGACGCTCCAGTACAGACTGGGTAGATGTGATACGGGGTTGTGCGTCAGGGGCTGTGGGGAGACGGGCACGTTCTTCCACATTATTTGGGCATGCCCAAAAATTCAACAATTCTAGGCTGAAATAATGGGAGTGATGTCTGCGGTAACTGGTGGGCAGGTGCAACTCGATGCTAGGTGGCACTTACTGGGGGTCGGGGGGAGGACAGATGGCCCACACACACCAGGACTTGGCTTCTACTGGCAGCAGTGATAGCCAAACAAAACATTGCAAGACTATGGGGGGCAGCAAATGTGCCGAGGTTGACCGACTGGGAAAAGGACCTGGAATGGTGCTGTCTAGCTGAGAAAACAATATACGAAAGTAGGGGTTGTTGCAAGAAATGGGAAAAAATCTGGAGCCCTTGGGAGGCCTATCGGACAGGAAGTGGGGGTGGGTGAGTGGGTGGGCTGAGCTGGGGCGGAGGGATGGTGGGAGGGTCCTAGGTACTGTACCCGGGAAGTGAAGCAATGTATTGAAAGAATATATATTCCATTCCTGTAATTGCCCAAAATGGTTTTGCTTATTATCTACTGTCTATACTGATGGATTGCACTGTTGTTTTAATAAAAAGAAGTTTTAAAAAAAAAAACAATACTATGGTCAAGCTTATTTTACCCAGCCCGAACAACATCGCCAGTACCATGAGGAAATGGTTTCAATGCCATCTGCATTATTAACTGATTTGCAATTTATGCTGCAGGACTATAGACGGCGCTTTCCACCTTCGGATCCGGCTATTGTACCTCCTCCTCCTCAGGCGACGTCTCCAGTGAGAGTTAGAGCTCCTACGATCCTTTCAGTGCCAAATACTCCACAATCTATTCCTCTCTAGGAACCAGTTTCTTCAGAGAAAGAAGGCGAGCTTCATGATACAGCTTCTGAATGGGATGACTACAGGATGTTTTCACCAGCCTCACCTGTTCCTCCTTCGGTTGATTCCCCACCTGAAGATATTGGGGGATTTCACAATCTGTTAGAGCGTGCGGCGAAAAGGTTTGCCATTCCAATGCCTTCCAAACAGGCAGACTGCTTCATATATGACTTTAAGGAACCATTCTGTAAGTCAGTCAGGGCTATTCCCATAATTGATTATATTTGGGAGGAGGGTGTCAGAATTATGGAGAATTCAGCCTCTGTGCCAGCGGTGCTCCCACGTCTAGATAAAAAGTATAAAACGACTGAGGACGCCCCTGCGTGCCTCACAGGACACCCAAAACCGGACTCAGTAGTGATGCAGGCCGCTCAACGCCGCTCAAAAAATCCTGCGGTACCCCTTTCGGCGCCTCCGGACAAAGAGGGCAGACGTTTAGATTCTGTTGGGAAAAGATTCTCATCAGTGTCCGCTCTCACAGTAAAGGCAGCAAATTCCTTGGCGATTTTAGGGCGCTATGATCGCCAAATGTGGTCGGACATTGCTTCCTATATCGATCAGTTGCCGGAGGATGTTAAAGAGGAGGCAAAAAAGATTTTGCATGAGGGGGAAAGAACATCAAATGAAATTATAGACTCAGCGATGGATGTTGTGTAACAGGATTCAGACAACTAGCTGGTTCAGCAGTTCTATGGAGACCGGGCTGGCTTAAGGCCACTTCCTTTTGCCCTGAGGTTCAAAACAAAATATTGGACCTTCCATACAATGGAGAGGCTCTTTTCGGCAGCCATGTAGAGGAAGCCCTTAAAACCATCAAGGCAGACACAGACACTGCCAAGTCTTTGGGGACGCTGCAGTTCCGGAAAACTCCCTTTCGGGGATCAAAGGGTAGCGGTCAACCTTCGTACAGAGGAGGTTACCAGCAATATCGTTACCCGGCATACTTTTCCACGTCAGTCATACAGACCTCCGTTCCAACAAAGACAACCGCCTCAGACATCCTATGTCAGAGCAAATAGAGAAAAGACGTCAAGGGCCGGCAAGGATACTAACCGCCGCCAATGATACATCTCTGGCTCCGGCTCCACCTCCCAGTTCATCAAGCCAATCGTTTCAATCTCATCCTACCTGCCTGGGAGGCAACATTTCATACTTCCTCCACCAGTGGCATGCTATTACTACAGACCAATGGGTTCTGCGCATAATTCAATTTGGACACTCTAGAATTCCCCCAAACACCGCCTACAACTCCCCCACAAGCCTCCCACCACAAGCATCTCAAGGCTCTTCAACAGGAGGTGAAGAACATGCTGTACAAAGGGGCAGTAGAGAAAGTACCATTCTCAAGCAGGGGGAACAGGTTTCTACTCCCGTTTCTTCTTAATCAAAAAGAAGTTAAGGCCGTGGAGACCAATTTTGGACCTTCGAAATCTCAATCTGTATCTGAAAAAACAATCTTTCAGAATGATAACATTACAAGAGGTACTAAAGCTCCTGAACCAGCACGATTTCATGACAACATTAGACCTCCAAGATGCCTATTTCCATGTGCCTATTCTCTCAAAACACAGACAATACCTAAGATTTGTGGTAGCCGGATGCCACTACCAGTTCAGAGTGCTCCCATTTGGTCTCAAATCGGCGCACAGAATTTTTACAAAGTGTCTCGCTCCGATTGCAGCATTTCTCAGACAGCGGGGACATCAAGTGTTCCCGTATCTGGACGACTGGCTTATCAAAGTCCCGTCCGAGCGAGAAGCGAGAGCGTCCACAAGGGCCTGCACAGATCTTTTCAGAAACTTGGGTCTGACTATAAATCATCAAAAATCCAACCAGAATTCATCACAAAAGATTGTCTTCTTAGGAGCACTATTGGACACGGTCTGCTTAAAAGCATTCCCAGCAGAGGAACGGCAGCAGCAATTTCTTGTTTTAGCAAATTCCATCAAAAGAAAAAAGTCACTTTCGGTCCGACTTTTCAAATCCCTGTTAGGGATGATGTCATCATGCATACCTCTGATTCTGTTCTGTCGTCTCAGGATGCACCCATTCCAGGAGGAGCTGGACAGACAATGGGTACAATCAGTAGGCTCATTCGACGACATTGTCAGAGTAACTCCTCGCATGCTGAAGGCCTTAGAGTGGTGGCTAGACACAGACCATTTATCAGCGGGGATGTCCTTGCATCAAGAAGCCACACCACTAGTAATCACAACAGATGCATCCTTAGAGGGATGGGGGGCTTACCTACAAGTGCTCAAGGTAAGCGGAAAATGGCACCAAGCTCAAACTTAATCTCACATAAATTTGTTGGAGCTGAAAGCTGTGTATCTGGCCCTCCAGGCGTTTCTGCCCAGAATACAGAATTCATCAGTGCTAGTCCGAACGTACAATACCACAACGATGCACTATGTAAACAAGCAAGGGGGCACAAAATCTCGCCTTCTCTCCAAGGAAGCCCAAAAGTTGTGGGAATGGGCCATAGACCACGGAATCTGCCTTTGAGCGGAACATGATCCAGGTCGACAGAACATGATTGAGGACACTTTAAGCAGATTGACATCATCGTGCCATGAATTGGAGCTGCACAACCAGACTCTGAGGAGCATATTCCGGCGCTGGGGCACACTGAACCTGGACTTATTTGCAACTCCCCAGAACAGCAAATGCCGGTACTATGCAAGTTGGCATCCCCAACAGGGGTCATGGGGGAATGCCTTTTCAATTGCATGGTCCGGCGTCTTTGCTTACGCTTTTCCTCCAATTCCTCTTCTTCCAAGAGTCCTGAGAAAAATGAAAGTCGAGCCATGCAAACTGATCCTCATCGCTCCGGCATGGCCACATCAACACTGGTACACGGAACTGCTTCTCCTATCGCAAGTCCCACACTTCAAACTTCCAGTGATTCCAGATCTCCTGACCATGAACCAGAGGCAGATACTACACTCTCGAGCCTGCATTTGTCAGCTTGGCTCCTGAATACAATGAATTCAGAGATTTAAACATTTCTAGTGAATGCCGCAATATCTTGGCCAAAGCAAGGGCGGAGAGTACCAACAAGACGTACCGCCTCAAGTGGAAGCGTTTCTGCATCTGGTGTAATCGGGAGAGTTTACATCCACTGTCTTCCTCTCCGGAACAGATACTACCTTACCTTCTACTTCTTGCAAAATCAGGTTTGGCACATGGTTCTGTTAAAGTTCACTTAGCGGCCATTTCCCGATACAGAAGATCACCGTCTTCTTCTCCTTTATGGTCTTCTAGAGTAATTAAAGAATTTCTCAAAGGGCTCTTTAGAGTGTTTCCGCCAGTCAGACCTCCACCACCAGCCTGGCAACTGAACGCGGTTCTTTCACAATTAATGAAGTCCCCCTTTGAACCAATTCACACTACAGAAATCAAATTCCTATCTTGGAAGTTGGCTTTACTTGCTTTGACCTCAGCCAGACCGGTCAGTGAAATACAAGCTTTTGTAATAAAGGAACCTTTTTTTGAAATTCAAATCAGACTGAGTTCTGCTTCGAACAAATTCAAAGTTCATTCCCAAAGTGCCATCTGATTTCCACCTCAACAAACCAGTGGTTCTTAAAACATTCTTCCAGAATCCTACTACATCGGCGGAGAGAGCTTTGCATTCGTTGGACGTCAAACGTTGCCTAAAATTTTATTTAGATAGAACAAAATCTTTCCGCAAGACTCAACTATTTGTGGCATACAGTGCACCGAGGAAAGGCTTTCCACTCTCCAAACAGAGTATTTCCAGGTGGATTGCAGGAGCAATACAATTCTGTCATCAAAAGGCTGGTAGACCTTTGTCAGCTAGAGTCCGAGCCCATTCCACGAGGTTAGTGGCAACATCTACAGCTTTGTTTGCGGGAGTATCACTTCCAGAAATTTGCCGGGCAGCAACGTGGAAGAATAGACACGTTTTCACCCGGCACTACTGTTTGGTCTCCGCAGTTCTCAATGATACAGCAGTGGGTCAGGCAGTACTTCGGCATCTGTTCCATTAAGGTGAGCCACCACTGTGTACCCTCCTAATTATATATTCAACTGTATCACATTTCCATATGGTAATTTGGTTGTCTTTACACTGTTTGGTGATTTGCTTGCAGGTTACACAGTTTACATTCCTGTTAAGCGTCAAAACTATGGTAAATGTGCTACCAAACTGCTTGCTACTCTGATTCAAGCATGTGAATCTATGAAAGTTCCAATACTGGAGTAAGAAATAAGTTACTTACCTGTAACTGTAGTTCTCCAGTATTGGAAGCTTTCATAGATTCACATGCGACCCACCCTCCTCCCCGGGGGAAGCTCACCTTAGATGTCTCAGCAGGTTGTATATAGCACTTGTGCTCGAAAATCTGAGGTTTTGAGCTTCCTTCAGGAGTGTTCTAGAGGGTGATTAGTGCTGATTGGTTGAGGCAACAGTTTGGTCCTTTTCTTTATAAGGACTAGGATAGGTTATTAAACTAAGAGGCCGAGGCCTTTCTTTAGTCTATACCTATTAGTGTATTATGACTATTTAAGTCTACTACTACTACTATTTTAAGTACCGGGGACTCCCATCATGACGACGGGGAATGATTCAAGCATGTGAATCTATGAAAGCTTCCAATACTGGAGAACTACAGTTACAGGTAAGTAACTTATTTCAACCTCAACTGGCCTGTGACTCTACCTGGCTGAACCACAGATAGCCACCACTTTACCTCAGCCTTTCATCCTCCTGAGTCCTCAGGAGGATGAAGGTCAGTACCATTGAGTTGGGTAACAATTAACATCTGGTTTTCAGTGTCAAGATGTCCACGTGTGAATGTGCGCTTTACAAATGCATGTTATGTTACCTCCTTGTGCAGAAATTCCAGTGGGATTCCATTTCTGAGGGAAAACCAGATAAGTGGTTTCCATGCTGTATAAATGTCCACAAATACTTAATTAAAACAGTGAGAATTTGTTTCTAATATTTTGCAGTTGGGCCTCTCAACATTGATCTGAAAGTTAAAATAACGATTGACGACATCATTGCGGAGCATGGAGATGTGAGTGAAGGGGGGCGTTTTAAGACAGCGGAGTGCACGGCCCGACAACGCATCGCCATTGTGGTGCCTTTCCGCAACCGCGAGACGCACCTTAAGTTCTGGCTGTATTACCTGATCCCCATCCTCAAGCGACAGCAAGGAGACTATGGAATTTATGTGATTGAGCAGGTAAATAAACCCACTTGGTGTCATACGGAGGTTTGGGTTGGATTAAAAAATCAACAAGCAAAAAATGTGTCAGTCCAGAATAATCTGCTAAAGTGAAATCGCCGGTTAAGTGTGGACACTGAGCATGGGTTGGTGGATTTGACTGGTTTCAGGATTAAATGCCTTGATTACTTACTGGTAATTTCCACTGAACACAGGCTTTCTGCTTGTACACCCATAGGAAAAATATCTTTCCGCCTTTTGCCATGCACAGGGCAGCTCGCACATATCAAGGTTCATTTGTTGTCTGTGATCATTGTATGTTCTCGGTTTTAAGTTTACATTGAGATAATGCAACATTTGGGTTAATATATTTCAGGTAAATTTTTGTGGCTTACTTGATTTTCCAAAGCGATACAAAAGGGGATGATGGACGGAACGTTTGAGCCAATCAAACACTCACCCCCAGTCAACTGATCTGGGTTTAATCCATCATCATTCTTTAGCTCACTCCACCACCCCAGTTCAGACATGGCCATATGCAAATCAGTCTGACCCTGTGCCTCATGGGAACAGTCCAGCCCGAACTGCCAAGCCATGTCTTCCCTGGACCGGAAACAAGCATCCTAGGACCGGTTTCTGGCATTTCAGCCGTCATCAGCCAGGCTTGCTTGAATCCAGTGGCAAAGTGAGCAAGGGACCCACGTCTGGGCATACCCCCGCCAACTTAGGGGCGACCAAAGCGATACAAAAGGGGATGATGGGCGGAACGTTTGAGCCAATCAAACACTCACCCCCAGTCAACTGATCTGGGTTTAATCCATCATCATTCTTTAGCTCACTCCACCACCCCAGTTCAGACATGGCCATATGCAAATCAGTCTGACCCTGTGCCTCATGGGAACAGTCCAGCCCGAACTGCCAAGCCATGTCTTCCCTGGACCGGAAACAAGCATCCTAGGACCGGTTTCTGGCATTTCAGCCGTCATCAGCCAGGCTTGCTTGAATCCAGTGGCAAAGTGAGCAAGGGACCCACGTCTGGGCATACCCCCGCCAACTTAGGGCGACCAAAGCGATACAAAGGGGATGATGGACCGGAACGTTTGAGCCAATCAAACACTCACCCCCAGTCAACTGATCTGGGTTTAATCCATCATCATTCTTTAGCTCACTCCACCACCCCAGTTCAGACATGAGGCACAGGGTCAGACTGATTTGCATATGGCCATGTCTGAACTGGGGTGGTGGAGTGAGCTAAAGAATGATGATGGATTAAACCCAGATCAGTTGACTGGGGGTGAGTGTTTGATTGGCTCAAACGTTCCGTCCATCATCCCCTTTTGTATTACTTGATTTTCCAGGCACGCAATTATTCTAGTACTATCTATAATATCAGAACCATTGTTTACAACCCTTCCTTCCTTTTTTTCTTTTACTTTGTTTTTTAGCATTGTTTTAGCTTTTATTGATAAACATGTTTCTGTCTATGGTTATGACTGTTTTTCAGTTTCAAAGAAAAACACTTAATTTGCATGTTAATATTGTTATATATACTATGGCACACGTCTTATACTATTATTATATTTATTTACTAAGACTGTTAATTACTTTGTCATGAAACTATTATACATTAGGGTCTGATTTAGATCTCGGCAGATGGGTTACTCCGTCACAACTGTGACGGGTATCCCATTCACCAAAATATAAATCCCATTATATCCTATGGGATTTATATTTCGGCGGATGGGATATCCGTCACCGTTGTGATGGAGTAACCCATCCGCCAAGATCTACATCAGGCCCTATATACGTTAAATAAAGCTTAAAAAAAAGGTTCATGTATTGAGGGTAGACGGGTGAAAGCGTGCAAAGAATAGTAGGTTAATAAGGAATACTTGTAGAAAACACTGCCCCTCGTCCGTCTTCCTCAGTACATTACTTACTCTGTTAGATACCAAAGCAAGCCAGATAGCCTAGAATGATCACCCATGAGTTTAAGCCTCAAAGTCTGCCCAAATATAGGCACATTTCTAGCCAAGCCAGCTGAGGATAAAAGGTGGGCGTTGAGGTGAACTATCTCAATTTTCTATCACACAGATGAAAAGACAGCCATATCAAATGATAGCCAATCCTGTGTTATGATTCATCAAGGAATGTCAGTCCCTGACCAATCAGGATCTCAATAAGGAACACTCTTTGAAAAACCCAAAAAGTCTACTCTGGAGTACAAATAATAAGACAGATGTATGTGATTGTGAAAAACAGGAAAAATAATCTTCCAAAAGAATGCAAAAGAAAAACCGTAGCGGAGACACTTGGTTGCAAGAAAATCTTAGATGAGAATCCCAACATGCTTGTGTGGTAAGGCAGTATTGCTGCCACCATATGTGTGTACTATCAGTGTAGCCGCATTGTGGGGTTCATTACGAGTTCCCACTTTTCAATTCTCTCCGACATGCAACCTAGTGTCTCCTCCATGGTTTCTCATTTGCATTCTTTTGGAAGGACATTTTTCCCTGTTTTTCACAACCACACACATCTGACTTTTTGTTGATGTCGAAGAAGGTGGAGGGTTTAATCTACCGTCGTCTGTTTTCCGACTACCTCGAAATAGGGGCCATCAAACACCAGGGAGGTCAAATGGGACTTCTCTGATGCTTGGCAGAAATCCTCTCTGTTGCATGCTCGAATTATTAAAATATTATGATTTGTTTTTTGCACATTCCTCTCTGTTGCATAATGTAATTAATAAAATCTTACGATGTGTTTTTTGCACATTCCTCTCTGTTTCATGCTCTAACTTACGATGTGTTTTTTGCACATTCCTAACAGCTTTCTGTTTATCTCTGTAGTTTGGGGACACAACATTTAACCGAGCCAAGCTGATGAACGTGGGCTTCAGCGAGGCCCAGAAGGAATACGATTACAACTGTTTTGTCTTCTCAGACATTGACATCATTCCAATGGATGACAGGAACTTATATCGGTGTGGCAGCAATCCTCGGCACATGGCAAATGCTGTGGACAAATTTGGCTTCAGGTAACTGATTATGGTTTGCATCTGTCCTTTTATTTTATTTTTTACCAGACTGATTAGTGGAGAGGGAAGGCCAACAGTCAGCAGAGTGGATACTTTGCAACTTCATAAATGCCACAATAACAATCTACGTGTCTGACAACATCGGACATAAATATTGTAAGTAAAGTAACCATATTAACACATCCACTCATTTAGATTACAACATCTCTACATTGGTGTCCTAAATTCCTCGCACCTCTGCCTTACACGATATACATAATATCATTATATGGAAAAAATTACTGAAAAAAAATTACCTAATCTGCAGATTTTACCCATGTAAGCAAAAGCACGCGTTAAGATTCTGTACTTTTTTTCTACTGGAGAGGAAAGAAATTAGTTTGTTCTCTTGTTACCCTGTAAATATTTGTAGATTTACAATTGTCAAATCTATGGATCTTGATATGTTTATGGAGTTATATCAGGAGTATGTTGACTATTGAGCGATTAAATTCATTCTTGAGCGCCATTTGATTTTTTCAGATCTAATTATGGGTTTCTGCATAAGTTCATGACAAATTTTTCAGGACACGGGATAATTGTGTTAGGTAGTGACACGTGACTTTTCCCCCAATTATATCATTTGTGTACAGTGTTTCTCATATAAATACTGCTAAATTCCTTTTCTGAATTTAGGCAGAAATTTCCAGGTATGGCTAGGTGTTTTGAATAAGGATGTTGGTTAGCAAAAATTAATACAGATGCCAGCTGTGGTACGGAGGATGCGTCCTTTCTCTTTTCAAAATGTACTACTAGCCAAAGACTTTTATCGACTGCTCAGATTGACAACTGACTGGATATGGTTGTAAATTTTCATCTTTATTTTGCACACAAGTAAAACAAAAGAACAATTATCCAGTATTGGGGTATCTTTCATAGATTCACATGCTCGAATCATTCCCCGTCGTCGAAGTGTGAGTCCCACGGTAATATAAATAAAGCAGTAATTAATAACTTTCATAGGCTATCCTGGAGGCAACCATGCATTTAATAGCCTATCCACTTCCTTTTCTAAAAAAGGACCAAACTTAAACACAACCAATCACTAACCAGCACCCTCTAGAACCTTCCCAAGAGAGGATTCAGATTTTCACCGCACGTCGTGCGCGAAGAAAGTCTCCCTGAGCTCTGCTCAGTTCTTCAACAATTTTCTCAGATAAGTCACATTCCTTGCTTTATAGACTGTCTGATCAGAAGGGGCTATTTCGACCTTGTAAATCCTGTGGGAAGAAAAGAGTGCATATTGATGATGTCCACAAGGATTGCATCTATTGCCTCTATCCCCATCATGAGGCAAAAAAATGTAAAATCTGCCGCACCTTTTCAGCTAAGACTCTTAGAGACAGAGAGGGCAGGCTTTTGTTGTGGCTGAAGAAGAAGCAAGGGGCGTTGTCAGATGAGGAGAGCAGCACTGCCTCTAAATACCATAAGAGGCCCAGGTCGCCGGACGGTCAGCCTAAGGAGGGCAGGAAACACCCTAAAACCTCATCTGTCCAGAGAATCTCGTAAAAAGGAGAAAGAGCCTAAGGTCTCCTCGGAGATAAGTTTGCCTCATTCTTCTGGGACTTCTAAGGAAAAACCTGAATCTTTAGGACATTCCAGACACAAATCCAGCCACAAATCCTCATCGGCGTCAGTCTCACCGTCGACGCCTATCACTTCAGCAACGCTGACAACGACTACTCTCTTGTCATCCAGACGACTTCGACGGCGAGTATTAAAAGCCCGATACGGTCGGCATTACCCTTTTCGTCAACGACTACCTCCGTGACAAAGGCGTCATCGACGACGCCGTCGACAAACTCCTCCGTCGACTAACTCCTCTGTCGACTAAGATTTTACCATTGACAAAGACTTCACTGTCGACGACCGCTCCATCGTCGACGACCGCTCCATCGTCGGCGACCGCTCCATCGTCGGCGGCCGCTCCATCGTCGGCGACCGCTCCATCGTCGGCGACCGCTCCATCGTCGGCGACCGCTCCATCGTCGACGGCCGCTCCACATCGTCGACGACCGCTCCATCGTCGACGACCGCTCCATCGTCGACGACCGCTCCATCGTCGGCGACCGCTCCATCGTCGACGACCGCTCCCATCGTCGACGACCGCTCCATCGTCGACGACCGCTCCATCGTCGACGACCGCTCCATCGTCGACCACCGCTCCATCGTCGACCACCGCTCCATGCGTCGACCACCGCTCCATCGTCGACCACCGCTCTCCATCGTCGACCACCGCTCCATCGTCGACCACCGCTCCATCGTCGAACCACCGCTCCATCGTCGACCACCGCTCCTTCGTCGACCACCGCTCCATCGTCGACCACCGCTCCATCGTCGACCACCGCTCCATCGTCGACCACCGCTCCATCGTCGACCACCGCTCCATCGTCGACCACCGCTCCATCGTCGACCACCGCTCCATCGTCGACCACCGCTCCATCGTCGACCACCGCTCCATCGTCGACCACCGCTCCATCGTCGACCACCGCTCCATCGTCGACCACCGCTCCATCGTCTACGGCCTCGACGACAACATCGTCGACCACCGCTCCATCGTCTACGGCCTCGACGACAACATCGTCGACGATTTTGCCAGTGACAAGAGTTTCGGGGTCGTCGACGGGCCCATCGACTCCGCTTCCATTGACAAAGCCATTACAAATGCAATCCACACCATCCAGATTGTCCAGAACGTCACTGCAGCCTGATTTTCAAACACCAAAGATTTCACCTTTGCTACCAAGTAACCTGCTAGATGTAGAGGAAACTGATGGTGGTCCCTTTGGGACTGCTCATAGTCCCTCTGAACTAAATGTCAAGTGTCAGGAGGAGGATGAGGACTATTTTGACGAGGAACAGTACTATCAACACTATCCAGTTCCTCCTACACAGTATCATCATTTCAGATATTATGAACAGCCAAGACCAGAACCAGCTCAACTGCCTTCATCTCTAATTCAAGAATTACAGGCCATGCTAACGGACTACAAAAAGAGGTTCCCGCCCCAAGAGGAGCATGTTGCGGTGCCGCCGCCTCCACCTGTAGTACCGCTGTCGCCACCAATGCATTCTCCTGCTACGCCTAGGATGACGCCACGTCCTATAATTCCTATGCCTCCTAGAGAGGACCCAACCACTTCTGAAGAAGAGCCTAAGGGAGAAATTCATGATCCTCCTCCACCCGCGGATGAATGGGATGACTATGTGGTACCGACACCGTCCCCTCCTCCTCGTCGTCCTTCAAACTCACCTCCGGAGGATATTGGAGGTTTTCATAACCTGATGGACAGGGCTACGTCCAGATTATATCTGCCCACAATTGTCAAGCAATCGGATTGCTTTCTTTATGACTTTAAAGAACAATCAAGAAAATCAATAAGATCAATACCCATTATAGATTATATCTGGCAGGAAGGAATTAAGGTAATGAAGACACCGGCCTCTGTGGTGCCGGTACTGCCAAGACTTGACAAGAAATACAGGGCACCCTAGGATTCCCCTGCATGTCTTACAGGTCATCCCAAACCGGACTCTGATTTCCCAAGCGGCCCAGAGGAGATCAAAAAATCCGTCCACTCCCATCACGTCTCCACTGGATAAAGAGGGACGCCGTTTGGACACCATTGGGAAAAGATTCTCCTCAATGTCCGCAATCTCTATCAGAGCGTCTAATGCACTAGCCAATCTGGGCCGCTACGATCGGCAAATGTGGTCCGATATAGGGGCCATGAGAGTTTATTCCAGAGGAAATCGAAGAGGAATTTAATAAGGTCCTGGCGGAGGGAGAGCGCACAGCGGCCGAAATTATAGACTGTGCTATCGATATAGCCACTACAGGCTTTGTTTAACTGGCTGGTGCGGCTGTTTTAAGACGCCTAAGGATGGCTTAGGTCGATGTCCTTTCGCCCGGAAGTGCAGTCAAAAATACTCGACATGGCGTATGATGCAGATAGTCTATTTGGAATACACATAGACGAAGCTCTTCTGGCAATAAAGACAGATATAGATACTGCCAAAGCGTTAGGTACCCTACAGTACTGTTAAGTGCCCTTTCGGGGAGAACGAGGTCGTGGCTTTTCCAGCTATAGAGGAAATTTCCAGTGCTTCCAGAATTATCAATCCTTCCAGCCACAATATCGTCAGGGGTACCAACAGCAATCCTATCGACAGCCAACAACAGCTGGTTTCTCCAGGCAGGGTTCTCGCAGAAAACCAGCGTCGCAAGCACGCGACTCAGGTTGCAAACAGTGATCACAACAGGGTACCAGCTACATTTTACTCCCCCTCAACCGGTGCGAACGTTTCCGACCATATCCAGGGCGCAATATTACAACAGACAAATGGGTATTGGATCTCATATCATATGGCCACACTCTGGAATTTACCCAACGCCCACCAAACACTCCACCCAGGGGATTGCACCCCCCTCGTCTTCACTTACTCAAACAGGGAGTGAAGATTATGCTAGAGAAAGGGGCAATAGAAAGGGTTCCAGTACTTCAGAGAAGAAAAGGCTTCTACTCCCGCTTCTTCCTTATACGCAAAAAATCGGGAGAGTGAAGACCTAGCTTAGACCTCAGAAGACTAAACAAATTCCTCAAAAATCAAACCTTCAGAATGGTCACGCTCTCCGACATCTTTCAGTGCCTCAACAGCGGAGATTACATGACCTCATTGGATCTGGAGGATGCTTATTCCCATGTTCCTATATACCCCAAACACAGAAAATTCCTCCGATTCACAGTGGCTGGTACCCACTATTAGCGCTGAGTCCTACCTTTCAGCCTCAAATCGGCTCCACGGATTTTTACGAAGTTTCTGGCCCCAGTGGCAGCCGCCTTGCGGAACCAGGGTCATCAAGTTAGACAATTGGCTCCTGAAAGCTCCATCCGCTCATCTAGCGAAGGCTGCTACAGAGGATTGTGTAGATCTGTTTTACAAATTAGGCCTTTCAATAAACCAACGAAAGTCATCGGTCTCTCCAAGTCAGGCAATGACGTTTTTAGGGGCCGACTTGAACACCATTCAGAACAAAGCTTCCCTCTCACAAAAAAGGCAAGAGCGATTGCAAACTTTGGCTCTCAGACTTTCCAAAAGAAAGTACACTTCTGTGAGAACATACAAGTCTCTACTGGGCATGCTTTCCTCCGCAATCGACCTAGTGCCACTAGCTCGTCTGCATATGAGACCTCTGCAAGAAGAACTCCAATGTCAATGGATTCAAACTACGGGATCCTTCGACGACGTGATAACTATCACCCCACGCATGAAAGAGGCATTCGAATGGTGGACACTGAAGTCACATCTGTCTCGGGGCCTCTCCTTTCTGCCTGTGATCCCGAAATTCATAGTCCCCACCGATGCTTCCATGGAAGGATGGGGAGGTAATCTTCAAGACCTTCAGATTCAGGGAAGATGGTCCTCGGCCCAGCGTCAAATGCACATAGACAGGCTGGAGTTGAAAGCCATTTTTCCTCTCCCTGCAGGCTTTCCTCCCTCGACTAAAAGGTTCATCGGTGTTGATCCGTACGGACAACACCACAAGCATGTTTTATGTCAACAAGCAAGGAGGAACCAAATCTCTATCTCTCTCACAGGACGCCCAGCAGCTATGGAGCTGGCTAACATTTCACGGGATATCTCTAACAGCGGAACATGTTCCAGGGCTTCGGAATACCCTGGCAGACACTCTGAGCAGAACCAAAGACAGATGCCACGAGTGGGAGCTCAAACAAGACCAGCTGGACAGGATCTTTTCAGTTTGGGGAAAACCAGCTTTGGATCTGTTTGCGACCTAAATCGATTCCAAATGCCGATTTCTTTGCAAGCAGATTCCCTCTCCCAAACTTTCGGGTGAATGCCCTTTCAATGTGTTGGTCGGGGATATATGCTTACGCTTTTCCCCCCATTCCACTGATACCCAAGGTCCTGACGAAAATGAAGATGGAACACTGCCGCCTTCTTCTGATAGCCCCCAGATGGCCCAGACAGCATTGGTACACGGAGCTTCTCCTCTTCTCGGAAGCCCAGCCTATCCGTCTATTACCAACACCAACTCTGTTAACCAGGAACCAGGGTCAGATATGTAATCCGGAGCCAGCGTCTCTTCAGTTACATGCATGGCTCCTGAATTCTTGGAATTTATGGATCTGACCATTGCACAAGAGTGCAAAGACATTATCGCCAGGTCTTGTGCTGATAGCACCAGCAAGACGTACAGACTGAAATAGAAGCGATTTTGCCTATGGTGTTGGCGAAATAGGGTGCATCCGTATCTCTCTGCTCCAGAACAAATATTACTGTACTTATTATCCTTGGAAAAACCTGGGCTGGTATATTCTTCAGTTAAGGTTCCTCTTGCAGCTATCTCTAGATATAGGCGCTCACCGAAACACCCATCTCTATGCTCTACAAGAATTGTACGGCAATTCATGAAAGGATTGTTTCGTACTTTCCCGCCTGTTCAAGCTCCACCCCCTGAGTGGCACTTAAATGTAATCCTATCACAATTGATGAAGCAACCCTTTGAGCCCATCAATAGGGCCGACATCAAATACCCAACGTGGAAAGTAGCTCTCTTGTTTGCCCTCACGTCAACTAGAAGGGTTAGTGAGATACAAGCGTTCACCATAAAACATCCGTTCCTTCGCTTTACGGACGAAATGGTTATTCTCAGGACGAATCCAAAATTCATTCCTAAGGTTCCCTCTCAGTTCCACTTGAACGAACCAGTCATTCGAAGGACTTTTTTCCCGGATCCTTCTACTCCTGCAGAACGAGCTCTACACACTCTAGACATCAAGAGATGTCTTAAATTCTACCTGCAAAGGACTAAGTCTATACGCAAGACAGATCAACTATTCGTAGCCTATGGGCAAGGCTGTCAAGGCACTGCAGTTTCTAAAACTACTATCGCAAGATGTTGTGGCGCCGTGTAGAAGTAAGACAGAGACTGGTTTTAAATGCTTAGGTGGTTTTATTTTTTTCCAAGACAGAAAGTACGCTTGGTTTTCTCTTTCCTTCTATAGGGAACGTTGAGAGAGGCGTCTTCTTATAGTCTCTTTTGAATAGACTGGCGTCTTCACTCTCTTTTACTCGGAGAATAGACTAGCGTCTTCACTCTCTTCCTCACGTCGTCATAAGGCTCCGGAGGGTTTAGGACAAAAGGAGACAAAAACGGAACAAAAGAGCGACATAAGGACATTGTCCAGGGGTCCTTAAACTAATAAGGGAAAGGGTGTGAGGGGGGACTTCACCCGAGTGCCACCACCAGTGTTGCTTTTGACTTTGAATACTGTGCTCCACGTTACGCGCAGGTTATCAAGTCTGACACCACGCGAGCAGCTCACTTGCCTCCCTCCTCCCGACCCGCTTTGACAGCTCTGGTTCCCTTTTCCCAAGCGGTCCCCAATCGCCCTTGTACCTTGCTTAGCTATGTCCCTCCTGGAACGTGGCTGGAGTCTTCGCAGCACCGAATAGGGTCCGGCTCCCTCTTTTGGCTTGTCCTGGTAGCAGTCTTCTGGAACTCCGGCTCCAACGGCGTCTCCTCGTCTCTTGGCGGCTTTCCGACCCTTTACTCCTCCGGCGGGTTGTTGAGCGGTCTGTCGTCTCCGAACCTGTTCTCCGGGTGGAAGTCATCCGCGTCGTCTCCTAGGGTAGAACACCATTTTACGTCTTCCGCGTCGTTGAACTTCAAGCTCATTGGGTAATGTGACCTGGTCCCAGAGCCCGAGTTCCTTAAAGGCACAGTCCATGTCTTGTACCGTGGATGCCGGCTGAAAACAGAGGAGAGAATATGGAGATAGGTAAGGGGGAAAGGCTTCTGCGTCCGTCTCCTGCTGTGGCACCTCGCGACAGATGGATAGCGACCACAATCCAATTTTGCCACGATAAGGCTGGCAAACCATTGTCAAGGACAGTGAAAGCACACTCCACTCAGGCAGTCTCTACTTCGACTGCCATGTTTGCTGGTGTGCCACTGGAAAAGAGCTGCAACGTGGAAAACAACACATACGTTCACGCAGAATTACTGCCTGGAGTCGACACAGCGGGCTGACTCAGCCGTGGGACAGGCAGTACTACGTAACTTATTTCAATAAGGTGAGCCTCTTTAATTAGAGGATTTCTGTTCTATTGTCAATATCAATAGAGTTTTAAAAATGTGTGTTCTGTGAATTTAGAATTGGTATACTTGTTTAAGATGACAATAGAGATATTTATTGCACATGCCAACCCCTTTATATGCATTTATTTTGCACCAACACTTTCAAAAAGCATACCTTTTGTGAATACATTGGGAAGTATTATTGGCACTACCCACCATTCACTAAAAGTGCTTACTAAGTGTATATAACTGCTTACTATTCTGATTCAAGCATGTGACTCTATGAAAGATACCCCAATACTGGATAAGAAATAAGGTACTTACCTGTAACTGCAGTTATCCAGTATTGGTATCTTTCATAGATTCACATGCGACCCACCCTCCTCCCCGGGAGAGTCTTCTCTGGCACTACAGTATTACTATCCACACTTGTGCTGGAAAATCTGAGGGATTCAGCCTCTCTTGGGAAGGTTCTAGAGGGTGCTGGTTACTGATTGGTTGTGTTTAAGTTTAGGTTTTTTTAGAAAGGGAAGTGGATAGGCTATTAAATGCATGGTTGCCTCCATGATAGCCTATGAAAGTTATTAATTACTGCTTTATTTATATTACCGTGGGACTCCCACTTCGACGACGGGGAATGATTCAAGCATGTGAATCTATGAAAGATACCAATACTGGATAACTGCAGTTACAGGTAAGTAACTTATTTCTTCTTAGTGAAGCATTGTGATTTGAATTTTAAAAAAACGATATTCTTACTAAAGTATTGGGATTTCAGTTGAACCAGAATTTGAGTCTCCTTGATGCCAAACCAAACAGGCTGACTTATTGCATATATTTACAAATTGTAGCACTCCGAAAGAATATTCAGATTATTTGTATGTTTATTCTAGACATCACATTCATTGATATAGGTTTTCATCATCGTCACATAATGCTCATTTCAGAAATGCAGGTTACCATAAAACATATACATATATATATATATAAAACCAAATGCAATAAAATCACTATGATTTCAAATTCCATGCATAACAAAGTACATATACATATGCTTAAACGTGTGAAATTCCTTCAGTCACAATAGAGGGGAAAAAAATTCCATCTCGATATTTCAAACTTTTTGTTTTGTAATTTTAATATACAGCAGGTACAAATACACTACGCCCTTATTTTAGTCGCAACAACCTTATCCTATGTTGCCAAGCACTATATGTAAATTTGCACTACAAAAACGAATTAAAGGAATGTTGGTTTTCTTACAAATAAATAATGTGTTATTTACTAAACCCTATTTTCAAGATTGTAAATGCCAGTTACAACTAGACATTTCGTAACCTTGAGTTGGAAGGACATGAAAAAGAAAATACAGTTCATCTGGATAACAATCCATATTACAAAAACAATCCCTAAATTTACGAAGGCTATCTGAACATAGAACTAGGCAAACAAAGTGCCTAGATGACATCTTATGAACAAAAAGAGCACTAGTCTGCTACCCTTTCTTCAATTTGCATTCATCATCATTGCCATCGCCAGTTAGATTATAGCCAGCAAAGGGGCATGATCTCAACATTCTGATCTGGCCGATTGGAACTCTGACCATTGGTAGACATGTGTCCGTCAATGAACCCCCACTTGGTAGAATTTAATACCTATTTAGAAATCAAAAAGTTATCACTTTTAATGAGTTACTCGGAAATTGATTACATTTGGTTGGTTTAGGATAATTCCTTATACATTTTTCAATAACCAACTCTTTGGGAGTTTGTTTTCGAAAAATGTAAAATATTGCAGAAGTTTGACGACTGCCCGTCATGTTTGACATAATAGTGTCTGTCATACTTTTACAACATTGTCAGAAACCAGATGGCAGTTCCTGATAATGTTTAGAGAGGTCTATGGGGCCAACGGACATCTCAAAATGTAGCACACGGGATGTCCCTCAGGGCGATGGAGTAAATTCAGGTATATAACAGAAAACATAGAAAAGTATTCCACTGAAATTCACATGCAGCAAAGCAGAGAAAAAGTAAAGTATTTAAGTGATTAGGGTCTGGGTTTTTTTGTGCACTTTTAATGTAAGCATTAAGTTAGGGTTTGAAGTCCTAATTAGTTGAAGTGCCGAAAAAACGTACCTTTGCCTTCTACATATTTATTGTGGAGCCGGGGCGTAACCGAGGCCCGCACAGCCTCTGCGGTGTGGGGGGCCCCAGGGTTTCTTGTTTTGGAGAGGGGCCCCTCACCTTCTAAGCCATGCCATTGCATGTCTTGCGGAATGTGTGCAATGGCATGGAATAAGAAATAGTTAAACGCTTAGGAAAGCCACTCTGCTTTACCCAGCAGGCACCTGTAGGGTAGGAGGAGCCCAACCGTTCTGGGCCCCCCCACTGAGACCAAGACCAATGAATGTCTGTGCGATCTGGGAGACGCCGGGGTCCCTAATCACATTCTGCAGGGGACCCCATCATTTTGTGTTACGCCACTGTTGTGGGGACCCCATCATTTTGTGTTAGGCCACTGTTGTGGGGACCCCATCATTTTGTGTTAGGCCACTGTTGTGGGGACCCCATCATTTTGTGTTAGGCCACTGTTGTGGGGACCCCATCATTTTGTGTTAGGCCACTGTTGCGGGGACCCCATCATTTTGTGTTAGGCCACTGTTGCGGGGACCCCATCATTTTGTGTTAGGCCACTGTTGCGGGGACCCCATCATTTTGTGTTAGGCCACTGTTGTGGGGACCCCATCATTTTGTGTTAGGCCACTGTTGCGGGGACCCCATCATTTTGTGTTAGGCCACTGTTGCGGGGACCCCATCATTTTGTGTTAGGCCACTGTTGTGGGGACCCCATCATTTTGTGTTAGGCCACTGTTGCGGGGACCCCATCATTTTGTGTTAGGCCACTGTTGCGGGGACCCCATCATTTTGTGTTAGGCCACTGTTGTGGGGACCCCATCATTTTGTGTTAGGCCACTGTTGTGGGGACCCCATCATTTTGTGTTAGGCCACTGTTGCGGGGACCCCATCATTTTGTGTTAGGCCACTGTTGTGGGGACCCCATCATTTTGTGTTAGGCCACTGTTGTGGGGATCCCAAACACATAATTGGATTTACTATTTGGTGGGCCAATGACTTGTCCTCACATCAGACTCCAACAGTTGTACTTGTAGTACTATCAGTCCCACAGGTTATATGTTTAGCTTCATCTGTGGGCATCCACAGTACCTCTCTGTGATATGCCATCTTTGTGCAGCTCTATTTACAAACATTTGTATGGGTGTGTATATAGTTCTACTGTTAAAGCACCAAATCGATTGATGACTTGTCTCCTGTAGCACAGCAGGGTATACACAAGGGTGTACTAATCTGTTAGTCTTCCATTTTGAGTCAACAAGTTAACCACAGAGAAATAGGCCCCTTGGTTTATAGTCCAATCATTCCTTTTTTATTAGTTCATCGTAGGTGCAATTTCATGATGGTAAAATACTTAAGAAGCTGCCCTATCGCCTCATGCACTTTGAGGTGTGCCTTTGATCAGGGGAAGTTTATTTGTCAAAAAGAAGTCCAGCATCTCTAAGCATTTATGTTTATACATACGCGTGAAGATGAACAAGTGTAGCGGTGCAAAGTGCATGGTTACTGTATAAATAGGTATTTTATTTGCACCAGAACACACTACTTACAAATTTACACATGAACCGAAGCAGAGAGAAAATGTTCTTTTCCCTCATCACTATCTTGCATACCATAGCTTATTGTGTTGACAGCCCATTTCATAGCTTTCGTTGCTAATAAAGCATAAGGGTTTTCTTTCCCTCCCAAGTGCTAGAATATTAAGCAAGCTGAGTGTCTGCTGAAAATACCTAGTAGCAGACTTACTAGTTCCAAATTGCATTGCACAATGGGCAAATGTAGCGCAGGCGCATTTCGATTTTAATGTGCCTACTGCTGCTTCGTCCCCTGCACTGGCACTCTTAAAGCTGCTTTGCGCGGCTCACAGCCTTGCACAGGTGATTGGGGGTTGTCTAGTTTAGGATTTTGATTCTGCCAGTACAAATTTCTCTGCTCTGACAAACTCAGAAGCATCCCACACCCTGTATGTGTTCTGTCAACTTCAGCACTCCTGCAATCCGGGAGTTGTTTTGAGAAATTGAAACATTTCTCCTTGTCTGTGCCTTTCATCAGACTATCAAAACAGTTAAAGCTGCCAGTTTGAACTGGGCTTAATCCAGGGACTATAAATGGCTCAGAAGACTGCCGCACTAACGGGCGGCTCACGAGGGGACTCCGAGTCCCAGCCTGCACCGGGGCCATCTCCCACATCGTCAGCGCTACAAACTGCACAGTCTCCTTCCGAGGCCCAGGTCGCGCGAAGGCCACGCCCGTCCTGGCGCTCTTTGCCAGGAAGAGGCAGGTCCGGGCCACCCCCGTGGTTTTGCTCGTGTCGAACCCACTCTTCCGTGATCTGTGATCACACCGGAAGACTCTGTTATGCAACATATTGTACGGAAGTGGACAAGAACACAGGGTTCGAACAACAGGTGACGTATGACCGGACTTTGTACTATTGTTCAGGCTGGAGGCCGTGATGTAGCTTCTTCCATGCGGGAATTGCCTCACACGGTGAAACGTCTGAACATTTGGTTTGAATGCCTATGAGTTAGGGAAGGAGTGTATTTGATATTTCATAAATTGTTTTCCTTGATCTCCTACCACTTCCATTTTTCCTTTTAAGATGGGTAAAAGAGAGGCTGTAAATCCATCAAAAACAAATCGCCGGGGAAAGCCTGCGCAACATTAATGAATTGTATCACTAGGGCAAAGGGGGCAATTGGGAAAAAAATGTAACCATGGAAGAGATTTTAAACTCGGGTGGGAAGGGGGTCGTAGTATCACCTGACCTGGGGCAAGGCGTGAATCCTGTTATTACAGTTGAAAATGGGAAGAGTCACCAAAACGGGTGTGTACAATTTGTTCCTGATCTTATATCTGTTAGTGAGCCTGATACAACCACCTTCAAAATGCTCCAGATATCCAGAGGTTAGTCCTAAATTTAGGGCAGAAAGTTCCCGCTCTAAACTCCCTACTGAGGGGACAAAGAGAAAAAACTCAAACAAAAGCACCTCCTAAAATGTCCCCCTGCTATTTAAGAAAATGGACTACTGTAGTCGAAGGACTAGACTCATTCATAAGAACAGCGATAGACACACGAACTACTAGAATTGATCAAATAGAGGCCACGCTAAATACACGCATGGATACGTTAAAGGTGAATAGGGTCCAGTATTCACCACAAAACCAAAGGGAAGTAAGCAAGGCTACAGATAGCGGGGGACACAACCAGGCTAGCTAGTCAGCCTGGCCACATAAGAGACCCCCCGATTACAGAAAGGTATAGTAAAGAGTGCATGGTAAGGAATTGTAAGAATACATCAATAGGTAATACAATGTCTATACGCCATCTTAACCCTATAGACACGATGGGAGAGAATATAATGAAGGGTGGAGACTCTCGTCCAACTAGCAATCCACCGCCAAATTCAACGGATCCTATACAAGCTAGGAGTTTGTCTTATATAGATCGACTGGATTTGTCACCTGCGGATACCCCCAGAAAAATAATCTTAGGATACACTGAGGAACAAAGCCCTGCACTAGGTGGGAACCAAAACGGGGCTAACACAGGCCCTCTTCTGTGACATTAAAATGGTCAGAAGAGTGAGCTGGATTGGGAGAGACCGCAAAACACTACAGGATGACTGTGTTGTACTGGTAAACATCGTTTACAACGAATGCGATACAACACATTCCATTACAACACCGTCATTACAACGACCACGTTGTTACATCGCATACCATTACATCGCAAGTCGTTACAACGACTTGCTGTAGAGGCAGAAGGTGTTGCATTTAAAATCCAACACCTTCCCTACTGTTGCACAGACTGTTACTGTTACTGTTACTGTTGCGTAGTAAATTATACTATTCCAAACTCCAGCGCTGTTGTAATGGTATGCGATGTAACAACACGGTAGTTGTAATGACCGCGTTGTAATGGCATGTGTTGTAAACGCGTGCATTGTAACGCGGCCTATTCTGTTGTACTATCATTTAAAACCCTGTGTCTGGTAGAAACCATTATTTGAGTTGGCCCTTCCATGGTCTCCAGGCATAGTGTTAATCTACTACCGCTAGGCTATTTCTATCATCCGCCAGGTAATGGGGAGCTAATAGAGGGGATACAAATGAGGGAGGCAGATATAAGGCCTTGTATAACATTCCAGTTAGCAACTGCTTTGAAGGTTTGCCAATGCTAGATGGTGTAGATTGACTCACAGCAGAACATTCTATGAAGATTGAATACAATGGACACAGACCAGACCTAGCTATGCATAGGGCAGACACAGGGGAAACTATGGCACCCTACCCCCCTCTAAATGCAAATGGAAATAGAGATATAGATAACATTAGAGATGATCAGTGCATTGCGCTATTCTGGAATGTTGCAGGCTTACGAGCTAAATCGACAATGCCAGAATAGACTGGTTTTGTCACCAACTTTAGTATTCTCTGCTTTCAAGAAACTTGGGTAGAGGATCCAATTCATATCAATGGGTATAAGACTTTTCACACTTCAGCCGTACCGTCTGAATCTGGGAGAGCTAAAGGAGGATTATATACACACATTTCGAATTATATGAATGCGACCAAGATAAAGCTGCTGGCATCTAAAATTTATTATAAAGTGATCACTATTGAAATCGATAAGCATTGCTGCTTAGTTGTGATAAATTATTATAATAACACTTCACCTGAGCAGATTTGCGTGGCCCTTAGACAATTGTGTAATGATTTTTCGTTCATACATAATGACACAGTTAAAGACATGTTTGTACTTTGGGGTGGGGATTTTAATATTAGTCTGTGCCCACATTACGCGGAAAAAACCTGTGACCATTAGATGTTGCTATAGGCTATACCCGTTTCCCTCATTCGCTTTATGGGGATAATTTGAATGATATTATGTTCAAGTTTGATTTAGGCTTCGGTAATGAATTGTGCACTCCCCCAGTACCATTAGGCTGCACCTTTCATGGGAGCGGTGCGAACACGATTATAGATTCTGTGATAACGGCAAATAGGCATTCATCTAGAGTTAATGGTTTTAAAACACATAACAATCCTCTAAGTGATCACTTTCTGCAGAGCGTAAGTTTTACACTGCCTAGCAAAGCAATAAAAGGTAAGTGCTCACATGCGGTTAATGATATTTCTCTTAACCGAACTAATGGTTACTCTTTACGGTGGCCCAAAGTTGATCCTGTTAATTTTATAAAGCTGCTTGTGGGTAAACACTACAAAGCTTTTTTAGCTCGTTTAGATGAGAATGTGGATCATGTTAAAATGTTAGAATCCTTCCAATTGATTACTCATGGGATTAAGGAAGGCTCATCGGTCAAGCATAGAAAAGGGAACAAGAAAAATCACACTTAGTTTGACACTAGATGTACGAGGGCATATAGGAACCTGAAACATGCGCTACTCAAACCTTTGAAAGCTAAGCAAGAAATCAAAGCATGTAGATTGGAGTATAAACAAGCAATTAGAGAACACAAACAAGCATGCGAGATGATGCATGGAGGGCCCTGCACGAAGCAACCTTGGTTGGAGATAATGCGTTCTGGCGGGCAGTAAACGCCCCCTTCCGGAGCCCCCAGGATACTCCAACCATAGCGATTGCGATCAGCGAAGAGGAATGGGTGAATCATTACTCTAACATGTATAAACTTCCAGTAGAGAAGATAGGAACTGATAGTGCTCCAACAATTATGAGTGCCATTGCCCCCCTAAATTGCCAATAAACCTTCGTTCACCCTAGAAGAGGTTAATTTAGCTCTTGAAGCAAGTAAAGGGGGGGAAGCTTCGAGCCCGATGGTATACCAGTAGATCTCTTTAAAGCTAATATTGCCCACTTGGGTCCACTACTGACACGAGTTATAACAGCTTGTTGTACCATAGGTTTCATTGATACCTGGTCGAAATCACTATTGGTCCCGATATACGAGAAAGGTGACCGCCTTCTACCGGCCAATCTCACTACTTGATTCTTTGGTCAAGGTGGCAGGATGCATCGTACTAAATAAACTTCAGTACCGGGCCGAAGCCGATGATATTTTATCTGAGGTGCAATTTGGCTTTCGACCCGGTCTTGGCACACTCGAGCAGGAACTTAATCTGAACCTATTAATTGTGAAATACATCCTGGCCAAACAAGGTAGACTCTTTTTGGCATTTGTAGACTTAACCTCGGCCTTTGATTGTGTAGAGCACAATAAATTATGGATTATAATGGCCAATTTAGGTTTGAAGCCACTGCTTTTGGACTTATTGAGGCAATTGTACTCTGGAATCAAAGCAAGGGTTTGATACGGGGTTAAGGGCGAGTGCACTGTATCATTCAGCATGGAGAGAGGGGTAAGACAGGGATTTGTTTTGGCACCCTTTCTTTTTACATTATATATTAATAGTTTAGGACAGACACTGTCTGATCAGTGCCTGGATTTACCTCAAATTGGACATTGCCCAATACCCGCCCTCCTCTATGCTGATGATGCAGTGCTGATGGCGCGCACTCACTTGGGGCTACAACGTCTATTGATAAGTTTTAATGCTTACATGCAGAGCCTGGTGTTGCAAGTAAATAAATCGAAGACTTTCATAATGAAGTGTGGAAAAGGGAGCTCGAAGTGCAGGGATATCCTCATAGATAATAAGATTGAATTCACCTAGACATTTCCGTACCTGGGTATCCTGTTTGACCAGAATAGCTCCTAGTGCCAGGCAATTAAAACAAGAAAGCTATTGTCATTGAAAGCTACGGCAGCCTAGATTAACTGCTCAAGGAAGCTGGGCAAAAAAACACCCTTAGAATTAATAAATATATATAAGACTAAGTGCATAACTACTGCTATGTATGGTGCTGGGGTATAGGGCTATTATGATTGTCAGACCCTACAACTGGTGGAGAATGCCTTTTTAAGATTTGTACTAGCTGTTCCGGATGGCTGTTCCATCTATGTATGCCATGTGGAGCTGGGGCTACCCTACTTATAAGATTTAATTAAAATACAGCCAATTCTTTTATGACATAAGATTTGGTCCTCCGAGAAAACCGCCCTTAATAGGGATATTATAAGGGATTGTCTAAAATTACAGCGGGTACTTAGTATACCTTGGATGAAGTATATCAAAGACCTCGCGAGTGACCTAGGTCACCCGGAATATTATGAACAGCCAGAATCCCTAGAGCACATCAGCAGAAAAGATCTTAAAAGAGAGTGCATGATGCTACTGGAGTCTCTTAGATTATCCTCGGAAATATTTAAGGCGAGTGTTTGTAATAACCAAATGATCTTGACCACTTATGATTAGGGCTCCCGGTTTTCCGTTTAAACGGATTTTTACATATAAATACAGACGGAAAACAATTTTTCCTTTGTCTGTATTTATATGTAAAAACGGCAAAATACTAGAAAATTTTGCCGCACTGCTGTGCTCGAATCCAGAGTTATCTCGCCACGCCCCCTTCCTGCTGCTGGAAATTCCTTCCCGGGCGCACACACAGCCGCACCCGAGTACTTCACTGGTCTTTGGAAGACCATTTACTTGTTAACGAGGCTTTATCTGCTATATTTTAGTTATGTTTTCTATTTTTTAACTGTTTCTCCCCATATGTTTGTACGACAGGACTGTGGCACTGGCTGTGCTGTGCGCAGTAATGCTGATGTCTTTTGAAAACGGATTCCTCTTTATAAATTGCGTTTCCTTCCAGTACGCTGCAGAGTACAAGTACTACGTCCTTCAGTAATTTATACTCGTTAAATAACTGCTAGTCTGTGTCAGTTGCTTTACATTAGGCGCACAGCGCCTTCTCCTGGAGGGATGAGGAAAGACCCTCTGCACTATTAGAAACCACATCACCTCCACCAGTGGGTAAAGTTACCTGTTCATTTTTATGCCATAAGTAGGCGTCGCTGTGCGAAGCAGCAGGGGCTGAACCCTATGAATATTGTAAACTGTGTGCCCTGAGGCCAAAGATGCACACACAGACAAAGCTGCTGCTTCTCTAGAACCGGTCATGCAGCCCTCTCTGGCATCAAAACCTCCACTTCCGGGGTTCTTTATCTAAGTAAACAGCACAGTTCCTACTACTAAGGGCCATTGTATGGTGCGCTCAACCCCCTAAGTGTCTCGCGGCGCTAAAGTCCACCCTGAAGAGCACGTCTGGAGACCAGGTGAAGTGTTCTAGCAGTTGTGACTCCTGGCTGCACCATTTCATCAAATGGTGTGATCCTGGCCAACTGCCTTTATCCCTCTGGGCTTTGGTTGCCATTGTCTGTAGAAATTTAGAGTGCACTCAAACTGAACAATTATTGTTGAGTGTTGTATGTTAAGGCGTGTTATTGGCATTTCTGTAGTGCAGCATCGGCCAGCTTTGTGGCATCACAAGAGAGAGAGGGCAGTTGTTCACCATGAGGCCTGTAATAGCCAGTATATTGTTGACTGTCCCAAACATCACCGGACCCAGGTGACCTCAAAGGTGGTTCTGGCCCTGCCTCAGACACTACCATCTAAACTGAAATCACCGGTCTCCCCAGACGAGGGACTGACTCCGCCAGCTCTATGCTGACTCTGTCCCAACCCTACCGGCCTGTTGGATCCGTGCCTCCCCTCAGATCGCTGCACTCGAGGCTCTGTCTTAAAAGACCATAAATTAAAGAAGTCGCCGCACAGCTGCGCATAATGTTCAGGTAATGTGTGGGCTTTGCTTTAAAGAGCTTCGGGCGCAGAATTTAATACATGCAAAAGCCATTCCCGCCTTTGATCTCATCCGGAAGCAGGCAGCACGTGTCTGCCGGGGCTTTGAAAATACTAAATTCATTCACTGTTTATGGGGGCATCTGTGAAACCGGAAGGGCTGCTAATTAATGCAAAAATGTCTCGATAGTTCAGCGCTCGTTGCTGAAACGCAGTGAGAAGCAAGTCTCATGGGGTATTGAAAACAGCTTTTGGCAGCAGAGAGCTCCCAAGCTACATGCCACGTTCTTAATTGTTTCGTATATATATATATAATATGTATCAAAAGGACGTGGCGTGTAGCTTGGGATCTATCTATCACTCTGTCTATCTACACACACATACACCACCACCAATATAGGAAACCTTACGTACTTTCTGTGTGAAAACCATAGACCTTTGAAGGCAGATTTCTAGCTGGCATTAGATGGAAATACAGAAGCGCCGGCGCATGTTTGCTCCTGATAAGTGCTTGTACTCTATCCTAAAGTGTTTTTATAGCAGAACTGAGAAGCACAGGTACTCTCCTTTTCAAATTACTCAGTACCGGACCATTTAAAGCACTGCTAAAGCCACAACAAATCGCTAGTTTTAGTGAGCGCATGTGTGCATTGTCAATTTAAATAAATGTGGAAAAATACTAGCTGTAGCGTCGTCTTTTGCTCGTGGCAAAAATAAATGTGGATAAATACAGACGGAAATGGCAAAAAAATAAATATGGATAAATACAGACGGAAATGGCAAAAAAATAAATACCATAAAACCGGGAGCCCTACTTATGATATACAGCCATATTTGCAATTCATGGACAGATTTGTTTTAACTAGCTATAGGTTAGGCATTTTCCATCACCTAACAAGCTTTCCTGCAACTAATGACATGTCATGTTCGCTTTGTAAATGTCCATGTGACGATATGTCACAGCAGACAATTCATGTCATGCTGTTTTGTAAATTTTATGAAAAACAGAGAAAGATTTGGATTTTACCGATCTTAAGGCTGCTTGGCCTTGGGCAATGTCGCCCAGCATTTTTACCCCTTCAGTTGTTAGCCATTGAGTACACTATGTGGTCTATGGCAATGTTTTAAAAGAATGTAATTCGATGCAGAAAGGCCATCATATTGTGATCTTCTGGTGATGTAAATGGGACTGTATTTTTTGATTTTCTTAGCAACAGTGATTTTTGCTGAAGGTTCTTAACTTTTAAAATAAGATTGTTGTATACTTAATTAATTTCTACATGAGTTTTAGCTTTGTAAATAGTGCTTGTTTTTATATATGTATTTTGCTTTTATGATTTCCACTGAAGAAATAGAATAAAGCTTATTTTGAATTGAATTGAAATAGCTCAGTTTCCAACTTCTCAGTCTGGCTCTGTTCATGCATATGAATGTATCCTAGCTTCTACTTTTTAAAACCATGTTATATAACAATACAGTGATTGCTCAAAATGCTTCTTTAGAATTAAGTCAATGCAGAGATGGGAACCCCTATTTTATTGAAACAATCTCCTGTTTAACTTAATAACGTGAGGGTTTGATAATAATGACAGTTTTATTCTCTCAAAAAACTCGCAGTATGGTTAGTTTTAATGAAATAGAATTTCTGACCTCTACCACTGTGCACCTTTTTTCCAAGAGACACTGCACTCTCCATCTTCATTGATCCGGCTACGGGGATTCATGGATAGGAAGTGTAGTGTGTAACAAATTGTGATGTTATGGATGCTAAGTCCAAGGCCACCTCATTCATTCTGTTGAATATTTCTCTTTTCACAGCTTACCCTATGATACGCTCTTCGGAGGGGTGGTAGCATTCAGCAAAGACCAATTTCTCAAAATCAATGGATATTCCAACGTGTTCTGGGGCTGGGGAGGAGAAGACGATGAATTGTACAACAGGTCTGTATCTCCGATAAAGTCATAGGTCTTTTTGGTACGGGTTGTGTCTGCAGGCCAGGGGCGTATACAAATTGACAAGAAACAGATATGTCTCCACATTATGTCCACAAATCGGCACAACCTGGTAATATGTGTCAAACCAAGAGGGTCTATTGTGAAATAAAGAATTCAAGAGGAAATCAGTAATTCCCATCCTCATTTTACTCCTGATATTTCACCTGGAAATTTCACCAGCAGAGCCCATTACCAACCCAATTGGAAATGCATATGTACCAATAATCAAAGTATATATCTCTTAAACCCACCGGAGCAGATGGTTCAGCTTATGTTTTTTGTGCACCAAGCTGCTCCCATGGAAGGGACCGAGGAAGAGGCAGGAAGGACATGACTGCAATGCTTCCTAGGGCACAATAACTGATGACAAGTACTCCACTTTGGGCTCAACACAAGTTATTCTGACATCTATGTGCCCTCTTGTGACTCCTGCACCTGCTTGAGATGCACTTTCACGTTGAACACTATTTCTGTCTCAGGTGATCTCCATTGATAATCATCAACACTGACTAGTCCCGCCCACATGCGGGGACCCTGGAGCAGATCTTTCAACATCAAATTTTCTTCGTTTTAGTTCAGAAAGGCCCGGAAGCACATGTGACACAAATGTGAAATGTTGCAGCTTTAAAACAGGCTATATTGTCAATTATATTGAATTACTTTACAATTTGGAAGCAAAAAGCCATAAGCTTTTAAAAATCACTAGAAATAATTGGAAAGTTAACTTTTAAAAACGTCCTCCACAAACTCTTTTTATTTCTTTTTAATGTAAGAGACAGGGGAATATATGGCAATGTAGCTGTATAGGCTACAGCATGGAATACAATGACAATAAGACACTGCACCCTTATGGGCCCCCTGACCTCCAGTGTCCCATCGTGCCCTGCAGATGGCACTTTGCTCAGTTGTTTTGGACATAAAGATTAGCAGGATAAAGTTATACTTATTATATCTCTTCCTTCGGGGTGGATCTTATAATTTAAATGGAGATAATGTCAATGTTCAAATGAAGCACAGTTGTATTCTTCACCTGAACAAGGAGAGTATTCATCCTGAATGGCAGGAGGAAAGCTTTCAGGCTAATTGGACTTTTCTCAGCTCCAATTGGTTGATGTGGTAAGACTGTTCCCTCTGAGATCCCATACCTTGTATTTGAAGATGGTCCATATGACCACCACAACCTGTAAGGGACGCATCTGTCACTATGGTTTCGATCGAAATGTCTTGATGGAAATTCACTCCTCTGAAAAGATTCTCCAATCGGCACCACCAGCTGAGCGATTGTTTTGCATAAATTGTTAACATCACTCCATCCTCCCATATTCCTCATCCCTCATCCCAGTGATCATCTAGGCTCTGTTGTAGAGGCCTCACGTAGAGACGTGCATTCGGGACAAGAAAAATGGAATTAAACTTTCAACTGTGTATTGTTTTGTATATGTGGACATTAGTAAACTTAATTGAATAATTACAATAAACATATATTTTTTCAGAGTAAGGAAACAGTCATATATTGTTTTATGTACTGACAATATATATAGAGTAATTTGTTTAGTACATTCTGACTGGGCTATTAATATATACTAACGATTTACTTATATACAGCGGGAGCACAAAATGGAGTCCTTTGTTTACAATGTTGATTGTACACTAGGGAATTGTATACTATGTCATTAGATAAACAATGCACTTCAGTAATTTATGCTTGTCTGCCTCCTATAGTCTCTTGATTTTAAAATGTATGTCCTGATGAAGGTGGTGTGAACCCTTCCGACTTCCACAGAAACACTGTCGACAGATTTTTTTTTTTTTTTTAAAAAGGATAATTCTATTTATTTAGAATTGCAACAAAAGTAAAGTGACTTATGTTTTTGAATATGGTGTATTTCGATGACATCATTTTAAATAAATGCCTGTGTTTTTAATGTGATTTATTTATTCTAATAAATGATGATTCTTGAAAGGAGAGTGAGACCGAGACAGTGTTTTTTTGTTTTTAATATTGTTTCTGAATATTGTTGCATATGTCCCAGGATGTTTACTCTTTCAGATATGACGGCGAGGTGTCTAATGAGGGTGTAAAGACACAAAGCATGAAAGGGAGGATTCATTTTTGTTTAGTTTTAAACTACCACCTGTCCCTTTTGGCCAGTTGGGTTGACTCTCCTTGTATCTGGAGCCCTCCAAGCACACTTGTCCTCCAGCCACACCCTAAATGCGCGTGGCTCGTTTTGCTAACTCAACACCCAGACTTTCACAAAGTGCAGTCAGTTGAGAAGCGTATATTTCAAATGTTGCTGGTGAATGGATGTGTTTCACTCGGACTGCCCTCCACATGCAATGGAAACTACCCAGAGTTCCTCTTTCTGAATTGCATAATGTATGTGTCGCCCTAGGACATCCTTGGTTTGTATTTCATACATAATGTAGCAACTATTTCAGGAAATGCACTCTTGCTACTCCTAATATCCCAACATTTCTCTGTCGTTTCTGAATATCTACTAAACATGTAAACAACCATATGGCTCACAAGTGAAAGCTAAAGAAATGTAAAAGCTTCAGGCATTCTTGAAGGGTAGCCACGATTAACATACATAAGATTTTTCCCCGCTTTCACTCAGTGTGCCAACTGGGCCACCAATGCATGCAATGAGTGAGCAGAGAAACTGGTCTCCTATAAAGTAACATTTGTGCTTTTGTACACGATAAATAGGGTGGTTGCAGCAGGCTTGAAGGTTGAGCGTCCCAACAGTGCCATCGCAAGGTCTAAAATGATCGTCCACAACAGGGATTCTGGGAATGAAAGCAACGGGAAAAGGTATGTTGTGTACAGGCACTGGTTGAGCTGCAACTTTCATAATCCCCACCACAAGTGTTGTCACTGTGTGCATCAAAGTGCTCAGGGATTTTATTAGAAAGAATATTAGATGCATGTTTGGTAAGATATATATATATATATATATATATATATATATATATCCCCTACATTATTTTCCTGAATTTCTTTATTTAAAATAGCTATGGAAGACAAATGGCAAAGGAGTATGACTTGTAAGGGGCAAAAATGAGTACATATTAAAAATATTCCATATAGCCGTTTGTAACTTTTACAATAATAAAAGGATAGCACTTAGCCATACAATGGCACACACTTTTCCACCTAGGACCACCATGAAAAGGGCATTCCTATTTCCAAAACTCCCATAGAGGTACTTATTTCCGTCCACCGGTTCCCAAACTCAGATTGAGGATACTCTGTCCTCTCTGGACCTATCATACCTCAGAGTGCTTGGTAGACCAGTCTTATGTCACTTAGACAGTGAGTAAGGGGCATGCGGCATCCACTATATCAGGACAGAAGATGATCTGTCCTAGAGAGTGGTTTGTAGGACAAGTAAAGAGGATCCATCAAAAATCTGCCGATGCTCTGCATAAATCCACCACCGGTGGGCATAAGACCTCATTTAGAGGTTAGTGCATGTGGGGCATCCTCCAGAAAACAGAAGATGTCTTGTCCGCCATCCTCACAGTTCTCTTGCTCCATTTAGAAGTTGGGTACTGAATGGTTTCCACTGGCAGAGCTTAAGTGGCTTTACATCAAAAACTCTTGGTCTTTGGACCAAGAATCAAAGTCCATATTTATGCCCGAGATATCTTGCGCATGGTCCATAACGTATGAATTGGTGTGCTACCTGTCCACCTAAAGCACGTTAGCACCTCTTCAGTGGTATGAAGCAATATATAAATGAAATTGCACTACAAGCACTGACACGTTCCCACATCATATGAACTTATAAGAATTACATTTAAACCCATTTCCAAAGATTGAGATTTAAAGGTTTGTTTGTGAAATAGTATTTCAATGTGCATTTTCATTAAGGCTTAAAGTTTTACGATTTTACTGATTTTTACAGATCAATACAGACAGAAAACAATCTATTTCCTGCCTGTACTTATTTTATTTTTAAAAGTGGAAAAATACAGAAAATTGTGCTTCTTGTGGGTGACTCTCCTTGTTGTCCTTCATGAATTTCAGACCAACTGCTAAGCAGATAGACACCATGAGGATGTAAAAATAGGGAGATTCCCTTAAATACAGGCATATGTTAACATATATTTGAATATAATGCTAATATTTACCTGTCGGAGTAGTGTTATTTATATTTGGCTGCTTATTTGCTAAAACGCGACAGGCATCAAAGTATGAGCGCATGTTTATCAGTTAAATAAATGTGGAATTTTACCATTTTATAGCTCCATTTATTCTCAAAACATGAAATAAATATATATAAATACCAATAAAATGGGCAAAAAAAATATGGATAAATACAGACGGAAATGTTAAAAAATAAACACAATAAAACTGGGAGCCTTAATTGTAATAAACATGTTTGACATAGGTTTAAGATCCTTCTTTTTAAATGTATCTCTTTATTTGTAAAAACCAGACCAGACCTGAGCTTGAAAGCCAATTGCTTCCCTTAGCATGGAGAATGTACTGCATGCGAGGTTTGGAATTGTATGCACAGACATGTGCATAGCGCAGCCTAAGTGGTAACGGTACGAGATTAGGGAGGAGCAAATTACAGTTATGTGACACTGGTTCATTCAACCTTGCTCCTAACTCATTCTGTGACAGATGTGTCATGTCTAAAAGCTTAATGTTGCAAACGGCAAGAAAGCTTAAACTATAAAGCCCCTGACCCTTGGAATTTGGAGGGGTCCCAGACATGTGGTACTGAAAATCATATGCCACTGTGAAACCTAGACTATATTAAATGAGGTAACACGCCTAGAAGTGTTTTGCTATATTAGTAGACATAACAAAGACATAACCAAAGTTTCCAGTGTTCAGGCTTAGGACCTGATTTAGAGTTCAGCTGACAAAATAATGCACATCAGGGTGAAGAAGTACTTTACTCCGTCGCCCAGATGCACATCACATCCACCAAACTTAGAGATGTAAAGAGTGGGTAGAGAACCATACACGAGGGGCATAACAGCGGAGAAATGCTGCCAATGGGTATTGTATGGCAATGTATGGAAAAATGTTGAAAATACCAATAAAGTTTTTTTTTAAATTTGAGATGTCTTTAGGCCCGATGGATCTCTCTACATTCCCATGAACAGTTGTCATGGTGGCCACTGTCATTGAAGGAAAAGTTTGATGGACAGTACTGTCGACCATGATGGTGAGCCATCAAACTTGTCAAAAATTGTTTGTTTTTCAAATAAAGTTTGTTTGTGGGAAAAAAAAAAAATGACTCCCGTAGCTGGAAGTGTTCCACCATCGTGTGGAGATCATTATTCTATTTTTCCTGTCTCTCAGTGCCATGTTTTTACTAGCAGTGATGGAGAGGAAAACAATTAATTACACTGTCCACCCTAAATAGAGTTGGAAGTGTAATGTAATTCCTCTGATGGCTTCTACTCTCTCAGGCTGTCTGAAGAAGTATTCATTCGACTGAGCCAACGGGGGCTCCCACAAGGGAATACTTATGGTCCATTTATCTCTAAGTGAGGCAGGCGGAACAAGGGTTTGGCGGTCAGGGACTGGAGTACGCTGTCTGCCAAACTCTAAATCAAGCCAATGGTTTATATGGCAGCTCACAACAGCAAATTAATGACTGGCTGACGTCGGAAAAAAGCTTCCCTTATAAACATTGCCCCTCCAATGCCACTGGTGCTTGCAAACCAGTGATCGGATCTGGTTATGTCTCCACCAGAAAAACACAACAGTTGTCCCACCTGTAAATAAGGTTGGGTAATGGACAGTTGGTTGGGATGGACATCTGCCATTTTTTGACCATAAGTCATGAAGCCACAACTTGTGTCATAGTATTGCATTGTGTAAGAAACCACACAAGCATCTCTACGTTATTGAGGTGGAGGAACTCTACATCTGTAGTTCACAGCAGTGGTGAAACACTTTCATTTTAAAAGATTTAGTGAATGGCATTCACATATTCAGATTTTGAAAACCACCATATTGATGCCTGGGTTACGCTGTCCCGCGTGCCCTTGTAATGAGCTCTCCTTATCCATGAGTTGGAACTGTGCTAGTGAACGTCAACTTGGATCATTCTTCCAAACATGAAATAACATTTTATAGAACTTCATTTACTCCAGTATTGGAACTTTTATAGATTCACATGCTTGAATCATTCCCCGTCATGATGGGAGTCCCCGGTACTTAAAATAGTAGTAGTAGTAGACTTAAATAGTCATAATACACTAATAGGTATAGACTAAAGAAGGCCTGGGCCTCTTAGTTTAATAACCTATCCGAGTCCTTATAAAGAAAAAAGGACCAAATTTTTGCCTCAAACAATCTGCATCAATCACCCTCTAGAACACTCCTGAAGGAAGCTCAGAACCTCAGAATTTCTACCGCATGTTGTGCTAGGGAGTCTCCTCTGAGCTTTGCTCAGCTTTCTCATCAAGGATAAAGAATTTTGGACTTTTTCTACAGGAAAGTACAATTTTATTATATCTTCTTAACATCATCGTCCTACTTTTGTGGGTCTTCATTATATCTAGACTATGTCTGACAAGGCTAAGAAGGCTCTCTTCAGAGAATGTGCCACTTGCCTTAAGAAAAGACTTTATGTGAATGATCCCCACAAAAATTGCATTTACTGCCTATATCCATCTCATAAGGCGTCAGAATGCAAGATTTGTCGTACCTTTTCTAATCAGACCCTTAGAAACAGGTGAGGACGTCTTCTCATCTGGCTTCAAAAATTGAAAACTAGATCAGACCCTGTGTCAGACTCGGAGAGTGACCAGTCTACATCTACAAAAGCCTCTTCAAAAAGGGCAAGAGAGTCATCGCAGTCTGATAAAGAGCCTGCTAGAAAGTGTGCCAAGTAGTCCTCTCTTGATTCTTCCTCTGAGCGCAAAGATTCTCATAAAAAAGAATAGCCATCAAAGACTGTTGCTGAACCAAAAACACCTCCTGCGGAACTTAAACTGACTTTCAAAAAGCCTACTTCTGACATTCTGTCAGGAAGTTCTCAGTCAGTGAAGAAAAGTACTTCAGCTCCGTCTACTACAAGAGGATGCATTTCTGGCACGTCGACGACATGTTCTATGGCTATCTCATCATCGAAGACGACCCTGACATCGTCGACGGGAGGTCCAGTTTCATCGACCATTTCCTTGATATCTCACAAGGGGATTGACACATCGTCGACGAAGCACTCGTCGTCGACGCTGAAGCTGACTACATTGTCAAAGAAAATACCGCCGACTAGGTCATCGTCTACGTCGCCACCGTGAACGGAAAAAAGTTCGATGACGCAGCAAAGGTCGGCGAGGTCATCACTGTCGACGAGTGCACCACAATCAACGGACACATTGCTGTCGACGAAGATAAAGTCATCGGCGTCGACGACTCCGCAGGTGTCGACGAAGTCCCCTCCGTCGACTAATTCATCGTCGACGACATCACCTACGGCAAGTACAGTTAAGGCTGTGGAAGTAAAGACGCCGTCGTTGACGCAATCGTCGACGAAGGTTATATCTATGAAACTGACTACACCAAAGAAAATTCTGGCATCGGATATCACGCCTGAACACACCTCACGCAGTAAAATTACTCCGGTTTTACCCATTCACCTTTTAGAGGAGGGAGATTCTGAAGAAGGAGATGAAGATGAAGGTCCTTTTGGGGTTGCATATAGCCTTTCAGAATTGCACGTCAAGTGTCAACCAGACGATGATGATGACCAACAATACTATGGTCAAGCCTATTTTACCCAGCCTGAGCAACATCATCAGTACCATGAGGAAATGGTCACAATGCCATCTGCATTACTGACTGATTTGCAGTTTATGCTGCAGGACTACAGACAGCACTTCCCACCTTCAGACCCGTCTAATATCTCCTCAGGTGACATCGCCAGTGAGAAGTAGGGCTCCCACGGTACTTTTGGTGCCGAATACTCCACAATCTGTTCCTCTCCAGCAACCAGTTTCTTTTGATGAGGAAGGGGAACTTCATGATACAGCTTCTGAATGGGATGACTACAGGATGTTTTCACCAGCCTCACCTACTCCTCCTCCGGTAGATTCCCCACCAGAGGATATTGGGGGATTTCACAATCTGTTGGAGCGTGCGGCGAAAAGGTTTGCCATACCAATGCCTTCCAAACAAGCGGACTGCTTCCTATATGACTTTAAAGAACCATTTCTTAAGTCAGTTAGGGCTATTCCCATAATTGATTATATTTGGGAGGAAGGTGTTAGAATAATGAAGAACCCAGCCTCTGTGCCAGCGGTGCTTCCACGTCTAGATAAGAAGTACAAGACAACTGAGGACGCCCCAGCGTGCCTCACAGGGCACCCAAAACCGGACTCAGTAGTGATGCAGGCCGCTCAGCGCCGCTCAAAAAATCCTACGGTACCCCTTTCTGCGCCTCCGGATAAAGAGGGCAGACGTTTAGATTCTATTGAGAAAAGATTCTCATCAGTGTCAGCTCTCCCAGTAAATGCAGCAAACTCCTTGGTGATTTTAGGGCGCTATGATCGCCAAATGTGGTCTGACATTGCTTTTTATATTGATCAACTGCCGGAAGATGTTAAAGAGGAAGCAAAAAAGATATTGCATGAGGGGGAAAGAACATCAAACGAGATAATAGATTCAGCGATGGATGTTGCTGTAACAGGATTTAGACAACTAGCTAGTTCAGCAGTTCTACGAAGACAGGGCTGGCTTAAGGCCACCTCTTTTCGTCCGGAGGTTAAAAACAAAATATTGGACCTTCCATACGATGGAGAGGCTCTTTTTGGCAGCCATGTAGAGGAAGCCCTTAAAACCATCAAGGTAGACACAGACACTGCCAAGTCTTTGGGGACGCTGCAATTCCGAAAAGCTCCCTTTCGGGGATCTAAGGGTAGAGGTCAACCTTCTTACAGAGGAGGATACCAGCAATACCGTTACCCGGCATATTCTTCCACGTCAGTCATACAGACCTCAGTTCCAACAAAGACAACCACCTCAGACATCCTATGTCAGAGCAAATAGAGGAAAGACGTCACGGGCTGGCAAGGATACTAACCGCCGCCAATGATATTCCTCTGGCTCCAACTTTCAGTTCACCAAGCCAATCTTTTCAATCTCATCCTACCCGCCTGGGAGGCAACATTTCATACTTCCTCCACCAATGGCAAGCCATTATTACAGACCAATGGGTCCTGCGCCTAGTTCAATTTGGACACACTCTAGAATTTACAAACCCCCCCACAAGCCTCCCACCACAGGCATCTCAGGGCTCTTCAGCAAGAGGTAAAAAACATGCTAAAAAAAAGGGGCAATAGAGAAAGTACCATTCTCAAGCAGGAGCACAGGTTTTTACTCCCGTTTCTTCTTAATCAAAAAGAAATTAAGGCAGTGGAGACCAATTTTGGATCTTCGAAATCTCCATCTGTATCTGAAGAAACAATCTTTCAGAATGATAACATTGCGAGAGGTACTGAAGCTCCTGAACCAACACGATTTCATGACAACATTAGACCTCCAAGACGCCTATTTCCATGTTCCTATTCACCCAGAACACAGAAAATACCTGAGATTTGTGGTAGCCGGATGCCACTACCAGTTCAGAGTGCTCCCATTTGATCTCATGTCTGCGCCCAGAATTTTTACGAAGTGTCTTGCTCCGATTGCAGCATTTCTCAGACAGCGGAAACATCAAGTCTTCTCGTATCTGGACGACTGGCTTATCAAAGCCCCGTACGAGCGAGAAGCGAGAGTGTCCACGAAGGCATGCACAACTCTTTTCAAAAGTTGGGGTCTGACTATAAATCAGCAAAAATCCAATCAGAATCCGTCACAAAAGATTGTTTTCCTAGGATCGCAACTGGACACGGTCTGCTCAAAAGCATACCCGGCAAAGGAACGTCAGTGGCGATTTCTTGTTCTGGCAAATTCCATCAAAAGAAGAAAGTCACTTTCGGTCCGACTTTTCAAACCCCTTTTAGGGATGATGTCATCATGTATACCACTGATAAGGTTTTTGTCGTCTCAGAATGCGCCCATTTCAGGAGGAGCTGGACAGACAGTGGGTGCAGTCAGTAGGCTCATTTGACGACATCGTCAGAGTAACTCCACGTATGGTGAAGGCCCTAGAGTGGTGGTTAGACACAGACCATTTATCGGTAGGAATGTCTTTGCATCAAGAAGCCGCACCATTAGTGATCACAACAGATGCGTCCTTAAAGGAATGGGGAGATTACCTTCAAGAGCTCCAAGTAAGTGGCATCCAGCTCAAACTCAATCTCACATAAATTTGTTAGAGCTGAGAGCTGTGCATCTAGCCCTCCAGGCGTTTCTGCCCAGGATACAGAATTCATCAGTGCTAGTCCGAATGGACAATACCACAACGATGCACTATATAAACAAGCAAGGGGACACGAAATCTCGCCTTCTCTCCAAGGAAGCCCAAAAGTTGTGGGAATGGGCTATAGACCACGGAATCTGCCTCCGAGCAGAACATGTTCAAGGACGACAGAACACGATTGTGGACACGTTAAGCAGACTGACATCATCGTGTCACGAATGGGAGCTGCACCTCCAAACCCTGAGGAGTGTATTCCTGCGCTGGGGCACACCGAACCTGGATTTGTTTGCAACTCCCCAGAACCGCAAATGCCGGTACTAAGCAAGTTGGCATCCCCAACAGGAGTCATGGGGAATGCCTTTTTCAATTGCATGGTCCGGCATCTTTGCTTACGCTTTTCCTCCCATTCCTCTTCTTCCAAGAGTCCTGAGAAAGATGAAAATCGATCCATGCAAACTGATCCTCATCGCTGCGGCATGGCCACGTCAACACTGGTATACGGAACTGCTTCTCTTATCGCAAGTCCCACACTTCAAACTTCCTTTGATTCCCGATCTCCTGACCATGAACCAGGAGCAGATACTACACCCGGACCTCAAGAGCCTGCATTTGTCAGCTTGGCTCCTGAATACAATGAGTTCAGACATTTAAACATTTCCAGTGAATGCCGCAATATCCTAGCCAAAGCGAGGGCGGACAGTACCAACAAGACGTACCGCCACAAGTGGAAGCGTTTCTGCATCTGGTGCCATCGGGAGAGTTTACATCCACTGTCTTCCTCTCCAGAACAGATCCTACCTTACCTTCTGCTTCTCGCAAAATCAGGTTTGGCACATGGTTCTGTTAAAGTTCACTTAGCGGCCATTTCCCGGTACAGAAGATCATCGTCTTCTTCACCTTTATGGTCTTCTAGAGTGATTAAAGAGTTTCTCAAAGGGCTCTTTCAAGTGTTTCCGCCAGTCAGACCTCCACCACCAGCCTGGCAACTGAACACGGTTCTTTCACAGTTAATGAAAACCCCCTTTGAACCAATTCACACTGCAGAAATCAAATGCCTATCTTGGAAGTTGGCTTTGTTACTTGCTTTGACCTCAGCCAGACGGGTCAGTGAAATACAAGCTTTTGTAATCAAGGAACCTTTCTTGCAATTCAAATCAGACGGAGTTCTGCTTCGAACAAATCCAAAGTTCATTCCCAAAGTGCCATCTGATTTCCACCTCAACGAACCAGTGGTTCTTAAAACATTCTTCCAGAATCCTACTACATCGGCAGAGAGAGCTTTGCATTCGTTGGACGTCAAACGTTGCCTAAAATTTTATTTAGATAGAACAAAATCTTTCCGCAAGACTCAACTATTTGTGGCATACAGTGCACCAAGGAAAGGTTTCCCTCTCTCCAAACAGAGTATTTCCAGGTGGATTGCAAATGCAATACAATTCTGTCATCAAAAGGCTGGCAGACCTCTGTCGGCTAGAGTCCGACCCCATTCCACGAGGTCAGTGGCAACATCTACAGCTCAATTTGCGGGAGTATCACTTCTGGAAATTTTCCGGGCAGCAGCGTGGAAGAATAGACACGTTTTCACCCGACGCTACTGTTTGGACTCAGCAGTTCTCAATGATACAGCAGTGGGTCAGGCAGTACTTCGGCATCTGTTCCATTAAGGTGAGCCACCCCGGTCTACCCTCCTACCTATATTTAATTGTATCACATTTCCATATGGTAATTTGGTTATTGTCTTGTGTGCTTATGGAAGTTTTTCCTTGACTGTTAACATTATGTTATGTCTTTTGTACTGCATGGTGATTGCTTGCAGGTTACACTGTTTCGATTCCTGTTAAGCGTCCACACTATGGTAAATGTGCTACCAAACTGCTTGCTACTCTGATTCAAGCATGTGAATATATGAAAGTTCCAATACTGGAGTAAGAAATTAGTTACTTACCTGTAACTGTAGTTCTCCATTATTTGAAGCTTTCATAGAATCACATGCGACCCACCCTTCTCCCCAGGGGAAAGCTCACCCTAGATGTCTCAACAGGTTGTATATAGCACTTGTGTTCGAAGGTTTGAGGTTCTGAGCTTCCTTCAGGAGTGTTCTGGAGGGTGATTGATGCTGATTGGTTGAGGCAAAAAGTTGGTCCTTTTTCTTTATAAGTACTAGTATAGGTTATTAAACTAAGAGGCCTAGGCCTTCTTTAGTCTATACCTATTAGTGTATTATGACTATTTAAGTCTATTACTACTACTATTTTAAGTACCGGGGACTCCCATCATGACGATGGTGAATGATTCAAACATGTGAATCTATGAAAGCTTCCACTACTGAAGAACTACAGTTACAGGTAAGTAACTTATTTCTTATTCATGACCTGCCAATCATCTTTGAAAAAATATTTGTAATCCTTGTATGAAATTTTCAAAATATATTTATCTCTTACTTATTTCATACTAAACCACAATTAAGACAACATATCTGGGCACTGTACAAATTCCAAATGTTACCATATTATGCTGTTCAATTTGTAACTTTTCTGCATTTTATGTTTTACAAGCTTTCCACTCATTGACCAGGCTCGCAGGAGGATGCACATCGATGGATTGAGAACTATACAATACAAGATTGTGAATACAACCAGGCACAAGCTGTACACAAAAATCACAGTGGACCTCGGAAAACCTGGGACATAGTATAATTCAGAGGCCTTGGGTAGCTGACTGGGAACAAAAGTCCTCGATCTACCTCATGATCGAAAAACGCCGTGAGACCCGTTGACCTATGAATTTATCAAGGAATTATTTTCCAAAAACCTGCTTTCGTATCGGAAGTAGAGTGCTGATGGTCATCTTGATGGAGAAGTGTGTCAATCGTTTTGAAGACTTGGACACAAATCTAACTATGAAGGACTTTGTTTCTAACCACAAAATACCGTGGATGTGCAGTGAACTGTTCGGATAGCTGAAATTTGCCAGGAACCAAAAGGATATTGGAGAGGAGCATACAGAATTAAACCAAAGTAACGCTAAAAGGCAGAGGTCATTGCAATGATACCTCCAGAATTTTATTTTTTTATCTGTATGGTATGTAAAGCCTAAGGTGATTGAACACTCAATCCTTCCAGTTTTATGGTTGATATTAGGGGGTTTGGTTGTTTTGTATGGTCAGGTGAGCAAGTGTTTGTTTAGAGGGTATGGCTTGTTGCTCATGTAAGAAAGTGTTTTATTCGTTTGAGGGACTGATAAACGATCCGTTCTGTGGATGAAGAATGAGAATGTCCTAGATTGAGAGTTTTTGCCCTCCCATAAACTGGAGTTATTTTGTATATACATATATTTATGCCATGGCAGTTCAAATGAATGTGGCCCAATAACATGTTATTTGGAGCAAATGTACTAATAAACACACATTCACAGGTTTATTACTACAATGCAAAGGTCAAAGTCCAGTTTATTACCTCAGGAAGGTGAAATTCAGGAGAAAATAGGTTTATTGCCTGACAGACTGCATGTTGGAATAACTTTACTGAAGAAAACAACTGTCCTAAAAGACACAAGGCCTCTTCAATGTGATTTTACCTTAATGCACAAATGTAAGCCCTTGCCTCCTGGTTAGGTTAAATATGTTTTTTAAACCAATACACAAGAAAGGTCCCACAGCATAAGCCATATATGCAGTTGTGCAGAATGTAACCTACTATGTATTGCCATTGTTGAGGGAGGATGAGGGGCACCATGACCCCTCAAGGCTTTGCATCCCTCCCAACCCCCACTCAACAATGGTAATAAAAAGCAAATTACACTGCACATCTCCGTGTGTGTGGGTCAGAATTTATGTTGGTACTAACTAGTTGAGAAATGTAGCAACACTGTAGGCAAAATCGGGATGATCGAAGATGAGAAAGTCAGCCAGACAACACAAATGTGGGATTACCGGTCAGGGACCAGCTAGAGTGATTCTCCTTGTATCATATGTTTGTTGCTGTGGAATGGCAAAAGACTGAAACGATGAAAGGAGATATGCAGTAATCATTCCTGTACCGATCTCTCTCTATTCCTATGTATCACAGTAAGGTAAGATAATAGTGTTGGAACAAAACATGCAGACCTATACTGGAGGGGTTAGCCAAACAATGAGGAACTAGAAGAAGGGGAGCTCAAGTATACTTTCACGGACTTCAAAGTGAAATGGAAAATCAAGGTCAGATCTGCCCAGAGTGCAATTAAAGGCTTGGCTGTGTATTTTGTGAATAAATCAAGTCCAAGGTTGTGTATTTTGTAAATAAATCAAGTCCAAGACAAAAATCAAGACTTTTGTATCCATTCGTATTTATTTGGATGCTCAACCATCTGGCCAGGAAAGCGGCACACGGATCCAAGAAGTGATGCTTGAGATATGACACCTATTGATAAAATAACTTGGTGGTGCAAAGGGGAAATGGAAAATGTGAGTGCGATGCGACTTTCTAGAATGTAGTAACAGGAAGGTCAAATATTTAAAAATTTGCAAGCGTTCACTGTATCGGAGAAGAATGTTAATGTTAATCAGTTTTATAGATCGAACTGTTACCCAAAGGGGTCCTGGCGCTAACTCCCATGAGAAAAATCTGAATACAGAACAGACCGGGGCCTAGGTGTTAAATAGCCATGTTTTAAGTTCTTTCCTGAAAGTGAGCAATTTGGGGATAGAATGAATAAAGAGGTAGCTCCTTCCAGGCCTTGGCCATAGCAACGATGAAGCTTCTTCCTCCCCAGTTAAATGTCCTAAATCTGGGAACTTCCAATGTTCTAGAATCTGAAGGACGAAGATTTCTATTGGGTAAGTACCACAAGAACTTTTGTTTGAGATATGCAGGACCAGTATTGTGTAAAGCCTTAAAGGCTATACACAAGGCTTTGAACTTGATCCTGTTCCTGACAGGTAGCCAGCGAAGCTTCTGAATTACTGATTTTACAGAGCAACATTTGGAAGTGCCCAAAAGGAGTCTGGCAGTGGCATTTTGAAGCACCTGCAGCTTATGAAGATGTTGCTGCTGCATGTTGAGATACAAACTATTACAACAAATCTACACAGGATAAGAGAGGTCACCACAGTTTTTGGAGACTCTGATGGAATAAATTGTAAGATCTTTTTGATCATTCTGAGCATTAAAAATGTGGTGGAAGTCAAGGTATTAACCTGGTCTCCAAAGGAACGTTTATTGTCCATGATGACTCCCAAAATTTTAGCCTTCCTGACAGGAGTGAATAATGTACCCAATTCCTCTGGCCACCAGGACGGAGACAAGAAGGCAGAATTGTTACCAAAAAGAATAATCTCTGTTTTGTCAAAATTAAATGTAAAACAGTTGTTACTCATCCATGAATTGATGGCCTGCATACAGTCATGAAAATTGCTGCCGATGTTAATGTCCTGGTTTGAAACCGACACGACAATTTGTCTATCATCGGCATAGGAGGTCAGAACGAACCCAAAGGATCTGATTAAAGGTGCCAGAGCAGACACATAAACATTAAACAGGGTTGGGCTGATTGACGAGCCCTGTGGGACCCCACAAGCAAGATAAAAAGGCTCGGAAACGAAGGAATCCAGTGCCAGAAAATGTTTCCTGTCCAAAAGTAAGGAACGCAACAGAGCAAGAGATGCTCCCTGAGCTCCAATGGATGCAAGGCATTCCAGCTGGAAGTCGTGGTGGATCGTATCGAAGACCGCAGAGAGATCCAATAATATCAGGGCGGCCTTACCTCCTGAATCTAGAGCCTCTCTGATTTCTTCAACTGAATTAATCAGAGCAAATTCGGTGCTATGGCCTCTTCTGAAGCCATATTGCGTGTCATCAAGCATATCCTGAATGAAAGAGGAACGTTGAAGATTCATAAATTTCTCTGCCAATTTGGCAGGCAAAAGAAGCCAAGAATCAGGTAAAAGATTATTATTTGGGTCATTAGGATCAAGACTAGGTTTCTTTAGAAGAGGAAGTTTTGAGGCAAGTTTCCAGGCCTTTGGAAAACACCCAGTTTTGAACATGACGTTAAACAAGGTGGTTAGGTTATTGGTCATCAATTCAGGGATTAATTTAAAAACTGAAACTGGAAAAGGGTCCAGTGGAGAACCTGACTTAGCTGAGAGAAGGAGGTCCAAGACCTGATTAGAAGAAAGAGGTACAAAATTAGAGAGGGTAGGCTGAGAGTCTGGCAGTATTGGCACAAGGTCGTGACAGGCATGAAGAAGGGCTTCAGCAGAATTCACCCTGGGACCGTAGACTTCGAACATGCGTTCTATCTTATTCGTAAAGTGTACTGCAATATTATCACAGAGCTACTGATTGCTTATCTTTGACATATCTGGTGTGGTGAGTAAATGTCCAGTATTTTGTAAAGCGCGAACAATTACCCGAAGGTGTCAAGGCGCTGGGGGCCATCGGGAAGATTAAGCGAGCTACTGCCCAGAGTCGCATGGTGCTGGGGCTGATCTGCCACCGGGGATCAAACCGTGAGCCCCCGGGTTCCGGAGTCAGTTGCCCTGGCCGCTGCGCCACACCTCTTCCACCTATCCTAACAGTATTGAACAATTCTTTGGAAGAATGCTCAACCCTCTCTATTTGTTCGGTAAAATAAGCTGCTTTTTCTTTTACTAAAAGAGCTTTATAGGTAGGAAGGCAGCATTTGTATCTGTCCTTCTCTAGGCTGTCACAGTCTTTGCGCCAAAGGCGCTCTTGCCGCTTACAAATTTGTTTGTTTTTTAAGATCCTCCGAAAAGCATGGCGCTGAGGGGAGATGGTGATGCGGATATTTAAGTGACTCCGGAACGAGTGCTGTGCCAGCTGCAACAAGCCAATAAGAACAAGCATTTGCAATGCAATAGGTCTCGCAATAGTTAAAATTTTAGCTATTGGTGCTGCAAATAGCAATGTTTCTTAGTTATGTTTTTTCGCCAATTGCTTTACTTGCACTACTGTACATAGCTACTCACCCCAGTTTATATTTTGTTTTACAAAGTATTTGAACCGCAGTTATACTATGTGTAGAATACAATCAACGCAAAGCAACTATCTGTTAATCAAAATTAAAGTCCACAAAAAAATAACACACACAGAAAAGAAACTAAGCAAAGGAGACCATTGTTAATAAATCATATGAACTGAAAGCTGTGTACCAGAGTACCACTACACTAACTTGCCAGATAAGTTAACGTTATGATCTATCCTATCTGGTAAGGAACCAGACACATATATTTTTCTTGCGTTATAAAGTGGATGAAACTTGAATTTCCTTTCTTTTGTCTTGTGAGCACACCAGGGCGAGTCTCCTGACATGCAGCCTGCAGAGCAAGAATGCATAATGGCTTGTAAATAGGGCACTGCTAGTGTGTTAGAGGGGGCTGGGCGAGTGCTCAATGACCCTTTCGTTGCTTTCACAAATTATTGTGCACACAGTGGGTTTAAAATATCCTTTTTAAGTAATACCCTCCCCCGCAGATATTAAATATGCCTTTTATGTATGAGTTCGCAATTAACGCCTGGCGGGGATCCTGAGAAAAAATAAGGAAATCAAATATATGCCAGACAAACTGCAACATTTTATGGGTTCTTAAGAGGGAAGGGGAAGAGAGAGTGGAAGGGAAAGAGAGAAAGAGTGAAGGGGGCAGGTGGGAAGAAGTAAAGGGGCAGATAAACTGGAAAGAGCGATAAAGAGTGCTAAAAACAGTAGAGCTACAGCGTGTTTATTAAAAACGCATGTATGCCGCACAACCCGTGAGCATTAAGGTGCAGGCAGATGGGACGATGATGCAGTCCCATGATGTTGAAATACATACTGACAGCACGTGGATGTTAGTGGGGTCCTGGCACAGTGGGGGGAGTTGAGGGATGATGTTTATAGGTCAAGCCTAGCGGCAGCGTGCATGCACTGCTCGCTCTGCGAGGCATGCTGTATTAGGGTATGCGCTAGCAGCCCCGCCCACTCTCCTCCCATATTTGTCATTGGCTTTGTGTCATTGTCCTTCTTAAATGGTGGCTTCTGATTCGTAAATAGGCTTGTTAGTCCCACCTTGTCTGCATTTGTTACCGCCCATAACGACTGGACCTTTTACTTGGCTTATTACACGGTCGGCTTTATCTAGTGGGTGAGCACTATTTTGATAATGGAGATTGATGGGGACAATGGCGGCTACTTTTTTTGTATTTGCATGCTGAGCGCGGCGCCCTCTTTAGGGACGCCGTGGTCTGTTTATTTATTTTTTATTTAATACTGCGCGCGGTGCCCGAGTTGGGAACACTGCGCTCGGTTTCAACTTTTTTTTAACTTTTAATACTGAGCGCGGTGCCCGCTTCAGGGACACCGCGCTCGGTTTTATTCATTATTTTTTTATTACTTTAATGAGGGCGCCGCCCACTTCATGGACACTGCGCTCTGCAATGCAATGGGTGTTGCTTTTGAGAAGGTTTGAGCTGTTGGTATTGTAAATGACAATGCCTTTTAATTTTTTATAAAAGGCGTTGCCATTTACAGTGCCAATGGCTTGAAGACTCGCGAGACCTATTGCATTGTAAATGCTTGTTTAGCTACTGTAGGCGGTAGAGCGCAGCAGAGCACGGCAGAGACTTAGCCCAGGAACGACCTGGCCGCCCGAGCAGCAGCGCTTACTGAGAACAGCATTAGCCCCTGTGAATACATAAATGCTGTGTTTCTTTAGTCACAAGCTGGAAGTACTTACAAGTAAATGCCTGCCGGTTTATTGCTACGCCAGCCAAAGAAATGGTGCTTAGTGAACAGAGGGTTTAGTGCGTTAGAAAATCGCGGTTGCTAAGGGAGGGGGTAAAAGCAAGCGTGGCAGGACACTGGGGAGGGGTGAGGGTCGCATTTTGGCAACTTTGGCCAAGGGACTGCCAAGAGTCGAATTACAACTTTAAGGGGGGACCGGGGCTGGCCAGGAGGCATTGAGATAAGGAGGATGCCCAGGCATTAAAAAGCAAACTCTGCAAGCGCATGTGCTGCCTACGTGCACTTAATGATTACCACTCGGCATGGGTATGCACTGCCTAGGTGATGGCGCACCTAATTACTGATTACCCAGCCATTATTTACATGGGTAAACGCAAAAAGTGCTTAAATTAAAGTGTAAGTGAAAGGCCCCTGCATGGAGCCGCTTTTATCTGGAGCCATGTAAGGTGAGACGCTGCCAGTAATTAGAGCAGAGGGGGGAGGTCGGTGTGTGACGGACGACGGGCCAAGCTTGATTAAAAGTTTGAGTTTTCTGTAGAGAGCAGCGTGCCGAGGTCGGCCGGTGTGCGCTGACAAAGCTACCTGTTTTCGCCCACAAGCCGTCCATGCCTGCTGGCCGGGAAATAAAAGTAAACTCGGCAAGTGCATGTATTAAAAGCAAACTCACACTTAGTTATTGATTACCCAGCAGGAAAGGAAGGCAGGGACCGGGACACCAGGCCGTGTGTTTGAAAAGCAGGAGGGGGAGGAGGCAGTTGCAGCCGAAGAGAGGGAGCGAAGGGGGATAAGGAGGAGTCAGCTGCAGCCGGGGAGAGGGAGCAAGTGTGGGCGCTAAGCTTAAAGAAGCACAAAGGAACAGAGTGCTCTGAAACTAATAAATGACATAACGAGTTACAGCACATGTAAGAGGGGCAGTCCTCATGGGAGGTTACAAACGTAGAAAACGAAGGACTACTGAGCCTATTAACCAATGAAAAGCAGCCATTTATGAAGAACAGTAAAGGGAGCCAATTAGAAAGATGGGTGGAGCTTAAAGCCCATATCCTAAATACTAAGATCATTGCAACAAACAGGTGCAGCCCTATTACCCGAACCTGGGGCAGAGTGAAGACTAGAATCCTAACAGGGGTTCAAGTACTGCATTACACAAAACACAAGCTAGGCAAATCAGACGAGAAATTATTACTTCATCACATTGAAAAACGATACCCTACACAATAACAAAACATATACAAAATGTAATGAAATAATAATATACAATCACAGGACAGTGGTGCTCACAAGGTTACACATAAAGCATATTAAAAAGGGAATTAACAGTGTAAACAAAAACAGTAGCTGCGGAGAAATTATACATAAAGACTGTTACAATATAACACCAAAAACAAAAGTGGCAGAAAATGCTTCCTCTTCAGTAGAAGCCGCAGATAGGCGTCAACAGCGTTTCGACCAAACTAAAATGGTATGGTCATCATCAGGACAAATGATACTTATTGACAGAGCCTCCAACAGTAAGGTCTAGAATAAATATATACAGGGGTATCAAAAAATTAAAAGGTCCACTGAAATAACATCAGCATAGCACAAGGCCAAAGAATCAGGGTCATGTATGTGGATTTTAGTAATATGAAACCAATTAAATTAGTCATACCAAAGAAATAGTTCTTTGGTATGGCTAATTTAATTTCTCTTGTATGATTTGCCTAGTTTGTGTTTTGTGTAGTGCAGTACTTGAACCCCTGTTAGGATTCTAGTCCATATCTTGAATACAGCATGTCTCAAAGAGACAGCACAAACGCTGCGTAGGTGAGACCTAAAAAGCAGTAATGACCGGTCCAACATCGTCACAATACTCAGGCTGTGTAACCAATAAAAACTCCTGAAAGAGATGAGAATTGATTTTATTCCAAGCTCGAATTTTTAGTGGCTTGGAAAAGATGTTGGGGGAATTAAAAGGAACAACCAAGTTAAACAATACCCTGAAGTGGTCAGACCATGTAAGAGGCAACGACCCTTGAAAAGTGAGAAGAGGGTGATTAGAAAATATGCCATCAAGCATGTGGCCCGCTTCATGTGTGGACCCCTGAACCAACTGAACTAATACCATGCTATCCATCGTATCAAGGAGACGTACCGAATAAACAGAGTTCAAGTAGTACTCAATCAGTGAGAGGTGAGAAAAGGATTAAGTATGAACAAAAAACTGGCGCAGATCAGGGAAATCCGATAGAAGAACTGTATATTCTTACCATGCAAGAGCTAATCTTTTTTCGAGGAACCAGCTTTCAGAAGTTTAGTTGGCAATTAATAAAATTTTCTGCAAAGTTCAGCAAGTAGAAGTAGGTCTTAAAGACTTCTGGTGCGACTCTTAGAAGAGTTACCTAATTTAAATTTTTAACCTCAGTAATAAAACGGACAAGAGTGCAATAATTACTATTGTAATTCCTTAAACAATGCCGCATTCGGAGAAAGTAAGACACACACAAGGGAAAATAGTAGAAAAAAGCGATGACAATTTTTTTGTAACAATGAGGGGTGTGTGTGTGTGTATATGTGTGTGTGTGTGTGTATATATATATATATATTTCTCCATGTAAGGGCAGGGTGACGCTGTGGTCGTGATTACTTGTGCGGCCTTTTCACTAAGCTCTGTGGCGGGTAGATAAGCACTTCCCTCCTCCCCGGTTGAACTTTACCCAAAAACACAAAGATGTAACGGTGCCTTTCCCTCTCCAGTTGAGCCCGGCTCCAGGCCTTTCCACGGTACCGATAATCCCAAAGCAAGAGTAGTTCTGGCTAAAGACAGCTGCACAGGTGCTTGTTCCACAAGGTAATAGTGGTCTGCACTCACCCTCTAATGGCCAAGCTACTCCAAAACCATAAATAAATTAAAACAGAAAAAACACCAAAAGGGAGTGCCTCAAGAATCCAACAATTGTATTGTAGACTTTGTTTTCTTTGTTTCTTCTCTCCTCCTTTCATGAAGTACACATAGTGTCAATATCAATGTACTCTTCTTCAATATCAGAATAACATGGGAACCGTGGTATGAAGTCTCAAAATAAGCCCCTTTATTATTTTTCAATACATCAAAGAAACAGCCCGGCCAACATGTTTCATCCTCCGAGAGGACTTCATCAGGGTTAATGTATTTCTTTAGAGCAATGTTACATTGAAGTCTAAGTGTAAAATGGATCAGTTCTCACGAAATTCTTGGAACACTGGTACTGCTCCTTTATAGTTGTAGGGAAATACAAGGTGACCATATAAAAATATCACAGCTTAATATCCACACCCCATTGGGTTCTGTAAGCTCAGACCGGATAATACGACACGTCACTGACCGTCTTCAAGGTTAGACTTCGATGTGACATTGCCCTCGTCAGGAATGTGGAATGCTGTATTAAAACACAACTCTATATATATATATATATATATATCTATATATATATATATATATATATATATATATACACAAAACAACTCCTTCCCTTCTCGCTCACTTTGCTGGCTGAAGAAAGAGCACAGACCCGGTAATTTTCTGCTGTCGGCTATTTTATTACAGTTGCTCCCAACAGACCATGTTAGCCATATGTATAGAATAAATAAATAAAGTGGCTAGTGCCTATAATTTATCAGTGCTTAAGAACCTATCTAGCTAAAATCTGTTTAAAAATATGAGGAGAGCCTTAGCCTTTATATTTAGCATATTGTTATTAATATTGAACATTTAAGATAACTCCTTGAGGGATAGACCTGAAACTGTTAATTATACTTGTCATCATTCTAGTGGTTAATCAAGCAGGCTAGCATGTAATTCCTCTGTAGTATTCAGCCCATTGGGGTGCTTGGTGTCGAGATTCAATATATAAAACATTTCTAATTTGCGAAGTGCTTTTTCTCGATCACCTCCTCTTTATTTAATGGGACCGAATCTATCAAGAAATATTTAAGGTCTTTGGAGTTGCCCCCATGAACTTCATTGAAATGGCGTGCTACCGGATAAGCCTGATCATTATTCTTGATTGCCCTTAAGTGCTGGAGTACCCTTTATGTCCCTGCAGAATTGTACTTCCTACATATTTTAATCCGCAAGGGCACTCCAGCACGTATACCACATGGTCTGTTTTGCAGTTCAAGGACCTTTCAATTTTTCGAATTTGGCCGCCAAACGGAGTTTCGTAGGATATGGTATTTGCTCCGTGTTGACAGGCTTTGCACGTCCTGCACTTATAGAATCCAGCTCTTTGATTCAACCATGTACTGTTTTTTACTTGAGTACGGCTGGGGTCATTTACAACTAAGACATCCTTCATTGAAGGTGCCTTACTATAAGTGATAGAGGGTTTTTCGGAACAGCACCCCCAATTACTGGATCTGCACTGAATAAGATGCCAATTTTTATTTATGATGCTTTTAACTGCCTTTTCTTGTTTATTGAATTTTAAGATAAATCTAAAATTCTCAACTTCATTAGCTTGTTCGCTTATTTTTGAATCATGTTTAGTCAATAAAATCTCCTGGCTATCAAATTACTTTTTGTCAGAGCCAGATCTAGACAGTTCTTGGTGTAACCTCTTTCCTAAACCTCAATATACAATCATTTTGCGCCAATTTTAAATCATGGTCATTGCTGCATATTCGTTTTAACCGCAGCAATTCACCATAAGGGATGCTTTGTATCAAGTGGCCTGGGTGAGCACTGCTGGCATGAAGAATTGCATTTCCCGCAGTAGCTTTTCTGTGAAGTTTAGTCTCTAATCTGTCACCATTTATGTATAACTCTACATCCAAGAAGTTAACCGTAGTTTTACTAATGGATGCAGTAAATTGTAGATTGAGTTGATTAACATTAAGTTGTTTCACAAATGCTTCTGCCTCCTCATGAGTACCCTGCCACACCAAGAAAAGATCATCAATGAATCGCCACCAAGTTTTAACATTGTGATTCATGCACTTGATGTGTTCCTTCATGAGAACCAGCTCCTCCCACCAGCCCATGTGAAGACAAGCGTAACTGGGGGAGAAGCTGGCTCCCATGGCCACACCTGTCAACTGCTGAAACAGTGAACCTTGAAACAAAAAAATGTTGTTATTTAAACAAAATTCAGCCATCTTAATCAGCATATCAGTATGTCCAGCAAAATTCGGACCTCTACGAGACAAATAAAATTGTATTGCCCTTAGGCCATCAATATGTCGGATAGATGTATAAAGTGAAGTGACATCAAGTGTAATAAGTAAATAGTCAGTTTGCCACTTAAAATCCAACATTTTTGCCAAGAAGTCCCCTGTATCCCGTATGTAAGATTTTAACTGCTGTACATGTTCCTGCAAGAAAAAGTCAATATAGACTGATGTTTTTTCCAATAGGCTGTTTCTTGCGGAAATAATTGGCCTTCCGGGAGGTTTATTTATGTTCTTGTGGATTTTTGGAATCAAGTAAAAATTGGAATCACCGGTTTATCAGTCCTCAAATATTTATATTCATCCACTGACAACAGGCCTATATTTTTCCAGGCCACTAATTTCATTGCATAATTGCTGCCGATATTATTAAGTGTCTGTTGATTACTGCGGCAATAACATGAAGTATCATTTAGTTGAGACATAGCCTCCTTAATGTATTCCTCTTTTTCCATAAAACAACGTTTCCACTCCTTGTCTGCGTTTCTCACTACTATTTCACTGTTGTTTTTGAGCTTACACATTAATTGTTGATATTGGATCTCATTTTTATTGATCTTTTCCTATTGATATTAAGTATCTTGTGGTTAAGGTTTTTTAATCCACCTATTACTTTATCATGGAACGCATCAATTGTGTCTTTTAACATAATAGGATTGAAGGTGGAAACTGGTTTAAATGGCGTAGTTGCTGGCCTGTGCATTGTCCTTGATTGCTCATTGACATCAATGCCCGGACTCAATACCACTTCATCATTCATTAAATCCTGCATCACTTGTAATAATCTCTGATCATCCGTATCAAAATTCATTGAATGTGTGGTTTCATCCACTGTATTATCAGGTATGATGTTAGTTTGTTCTTGAGTTTTCATAACACTCTTTTCTTTGTGTTTGGCAATATTTTGTAACATGAAATACTTTTTAATTTAAGTTTTCGCACGCTCTTGTAGACGTCAACTCTGGTTGCTGCATAATTAAAAGTGCTTTCCGGACAATATGATAGTCCTAATGTCAGGAGTTGTTCTTCCGCTTTATTTAATACAATATCTGTTAAATTTATAACTGTTTTATTCTCAGTTATTTTTTCCAATTTCTCTTCGGTTGACGTTTTTGGTATCTTTTGTTCTTCTCTTCGTTTGTTTGCCCTCCGCCTTTCCCTGCGTTTTCTGGTTCTTTCATTCCTTGATTGTTCATTTGTTTTCTTGGGCGTAGCGATTGAAGGCGCTCTAGGCATAAAAAATCAACTTCATCCGTTATTGATATTTTTCTTGTCAATTGCCGTGTTGCATTCAAACGCGCTTCCGATTCGCTTTCGATGGCTGAACTGGCCTCTGAGACGGATGTTAATTCAGATACCGCGTTGCTTGTTACTTTTCCAGTATTGCTGTCTTTACTTGGTCCGAATTTTGTTGCTTTTAAAGAGTCAAATGTTTTTGCAAAGGTAAATATACGGCCATATTCATAATCACATCGGTCCCGATGAAATTTGAAGGCTTTTCTTTCTCTAATTACATCTTCTTCTTTCTTTAATCGTTTTTTCATTTCCAGCTTCATTTTGTCTATATCATCTGTGCGTCCCATTGCATCTATTTCCATATTTAGATTGTCTATTTTTTCCGCCAGTACCTCCCGATCTTTTTCTGCATATTTCACCAAGATGCAGACCAATCTGCGTGAGGAGTCCAAATTGGCTTCCGCCCACTCCTTCATCATTTCCCTGTTCGGTGTCTCGTAACTTGGTGCCAGTAAAATTCGAAGGCCACGAGGTACTCGCCCGACATCCAGATATCTTTGAAGAGATTTGGCCTCCCACCACTTCTTTTGTTCGCTGCGCATTAATTTTTCTAACTGTTTCATCTTTTCTTTAACACCACAGCTTTTGGTACTGGCTGATGCATTCTGGGACAATGAGTCCATATTAGGTATTGTGTCTTCATTGAACATTGCGGCTGCCGCTTCCTCTCTTTCCTTCAGCGCGTCGGCTGACATATTCTTGGTGCTCGGAGCTAATTCTTGTTGTGCCAATTATGTGATTTGGTGTTCCACGCTATGCACTCATGTGCGCTTGTGACACGTATCACTTAAGCATAACTCTCTGAACCCAGCCTGGAATTAACTTGCTGGCGCTACCCCGTATTCCGCCCACCACAGGATCGGCACACCACGATTCCTCCGACTCGTCTTACGCTTACCTGATGGTGTTTGAAATCCGAGGTTCCGCTACCGGCGTCTGTTACATCCGCTGGGGGGCTGGTTTGCCAATAATCCTCCCGGATAAAACTTCAAAGCTTGTTCCCAAGCCGTGGCTCCTTTGTAGCTAGTTAGCCCAGTTTTCAGAGGGGTCCGTGTTTGAAGCTGGAGGAGTCAGAACCAGCTTCCAATTATACAAAACAACTCCTTCCCTTCTCGCTCACTTTGCTGGCTGAAGAAAGAGCACAGACCCGGTAATTTTCTGCTGTCGGCTATTTTATTACAGTTGCTCCCAACAGACCATGTTAGCCATATGTATAGAATAAATAAATAAAGTGTCTAGTGCCTATAATTTATCAGTGCTTAAGAACCTATCTAGCTAAAATCTGTTTAAAAATATGAGGAGAGCCTTAGCCTTTATATTTAGCATATTGTTATTAATATTGAACATTTAAGATAACTCCTTGAGGGATAGACCTGAAACTGTTAATTATACTTGTCATCATTCTAGTGGTTAATCAAGCAGGCTAGCATGTAATTCCTCTGTAGTATTCAGCCCATTGGGGTGCTTGGTGTCGAGATTCAATATATAAAACATTTCTAATTTGCGAAGTGCTTTTTCTCGATCACCTCCTCTTTTATTTAATGGGACCGAATCTATCAAGAAATATTTAAGGTCTTTGGAGTTGCCCCCATGAACTTCATTGAAATGGCGTGCTACCGGATAAGCCTGATCATTATTCTTGATTGCCCTTAAGTGCTGGAGTACCCTTTATGTCCCTGCAGAATTGTACTTCCTACATATTTTAATCCGCAAGGGCACTCCAGCACGTATACCACATGGTCTGTTTTGCAATTCAAGGACCTTTCAATTTTTCGAATTTGGCCGCCAAACGGAGTTTTGTAGTATATGGTATTTGCTCCGTGTTGACAGGCTTTGCACGTCCTGCACTTATAGAATCCAGCTCTTTGATTCAACCATGTACTGTTTTTTACTTGAGTACGGCTGGGGTCATTTACAACTAAGACATCCTTCATTGAAGGTGCCTTACTATAAGTGATAGAGGGTTTTTTCGGAACAGCACCCCCAATTACTGGATCTGCACGAATAAGATGCCAATTTTTATTTATGATGCTTTTAACTGCCTTTTCTTGTTTATTGAATATATATATATATATATATATAACTCCACGTTTGCTTCGGTGAACCCACCACCTCCAAACCAAAGGGCGCGTCGGCGTTTACGGACCTCTGAAACTCGGTCCGAAATATGAACCACTCTTCCAATGAAGGAAAGTCGACGCCGTGTCGTTTCGCCACAGTTACTTTATTGTCAGCTGATAGTGTCAGACGGGTTTCGCCTGCCCAGCAGGCTTGCTCACCAACAATTGAATAAAGTTTTTCTGCGAATTTAACTGAAAGTGCTTCCGTGTCGCATGTAAACTACAAAAAATAGATAGTGAAAGCAGACTCGTAGTTTTCTTGAAATAGATACCCATATTGTTACGAACATTATTGCAACAACGCATAAATATACGCTCGATTAAAACAATGAGGAATGCATAATAATACGATCATGCCTTAAATATTTAAAAGTGCAAGATTGACAAATTTCATTACTGCCAAATTAAAATGTATATTGATTAATCAATTACCACCACAGTGGGCTAAATTACAACATAGCACTCAAAACAGATCGTATTTCATTTCACATATGTATGTATTACAAACATAGCGAGCCACATGCTCATGCTGCTCAAATGTAAATATATGATGTAAATGATCTATTTTACTAACTCCAGCCCCATACACTCCTGCTCCCACCAGACTAGTGCTGATCGTGAATGGAGGAAGATCTCCATACTCATTTGTAATGTCCCCCTGACCATGTGATTTTTAACTGGTTTTAAAATTCACATTCACGATCAGCACTAGTCTGGTGGGAGCAGGAGTGTATGGGGCTGGAGTTAGTAAAATAGATCATTTACATCATATATTTACATTTGAGCAGCATGAGCATGTGGCTCGCTATGTTTGTAATATATACATATGTGAAATGAAATACGATATGTTTTGAGTGCTATGTTGTAATTTAGCCCACTGTGGTGGTAATTGATTAATCAATATACATTTTAATTTGGAAGTAATGAAATTTGCCAATCTTGCACTTTTAAATATTTAAGGCATGATCGTATTATTATGCATTCCTCATTGTTTTAATTGAGCGTATATTTATGCGTTGTTGCAATAATGTTCGTAACAATATGGGTATCTATTTCAAGAAAACTACGAGTCTGCTTTCACTATCTATTTTTTGTAGTTTACATGTGACACGGAAGCACTTTCAGTTAAATTCGCAGAAAAACTTTATTCAATTGTTGGTGAGCAAGCCTGCTGGGCAGGCGAAACGCGTCTGACACTATCAGCTGACAATAAAGTAACTGTGGCGAAACGACACGGCGTCGACTTTCCTTCATTGGAAGAGATATATATAGATATATATATATATATATATTATTACCTACGCGCAGTCGCCAGTAGGTAGTTATAGTTAGGACCTAGTTTCCATTCGAAAAGCATTTTTTGACTTGCCTATAAGTTTGCCGTTGTTTGACCAATCTGCATGAAATTTTACCAAAAAAGTGTCACGGTGGGTACTATTGTTATGGAAAGTTTGGGGGTGATCCGTGCAGTGGGGACTGAGAATATGGGATGCGAAATAAGGTTGCTTTTGTAATGTTAATTCCCATCTGAACCTTTAGCCACACCTAAAGCCCGAACCGCTGAACGGACTTACACCAAATTTGGCTGGGAGGTAGAGGTCTGTTCAAGGAAGTGCCTTTTGCCTATTTGGTGTAAATCCGTTCAGTAGTTGTTAAGAAATGTAAGTTTAAAATTATAGTCATATCTCTGGCCGTGGATATTTTGCAGTGGTTTTGCGATGAATCGCGAATGCACATGCCTACGGGAATGCTCTGATTGGCTGGATGCAACCTGAACAGAAAGTTGCGGCCCCCATTTTATCTATCGGGACGGTTCCCGGGGCTGAAAATCTGTGTGAAAGTCCACATAAGAGGTCTGGATGGAGATACTCTGACCCCATAGTTGAGAAATGGGGGTGTTAGTGATACAAGTTATGTGTCCAAATTTTTTTTTTTTTATTGCGCGCGATATTTGCGGTGACGCTGCGACTATCAACATCGTCACGAATATTGGTGAAAATCTAAAATAAATATATCAATGAATAATTAATATGCATTGTTATAGAGATATTGATATAAATGTTTTTATAGACTTATTGTGGTGGTGGCTATTTAATTCCTGCTTTTGCTTTATGCTTCCGCGACGTAACTGCGGGGATCACGATTACTGACGTCATCTCAATCGCCAGTCTCACCACGAAAACGGAAAATAGGTTTTAGAGATGGTTGTTCTAGAACTACACTAGAAAACATGAGTTTCAAGTGTACAGTGATAAACCCCTAGTGTGTAAAATACTTGTAGGAAGCTGGGTTTCTGTTGCAGTAACACCCCCACTTTTTGCCAGATTTCTAATGCACTTTGACTTGATGTGCCCTAGGTCCCTGCCAATCAGGTTCCCAGGGCCTGTGTTCTTTCCCAAAACTGTACATTGGTACTCACAATTGGCACCTCTTTGGCCACAAGTAAGTCCCTTATAAAAGGTACCATGGAGGAGACTGCAGAGAAGAACTGACTTGGCCCCAGCCCTACTGGCCTGTCTGCAGTTTCCAGAGATCCTGCACCAAAAGTCACTTTGTCCTGCAGCCAGCAACCTCCAGAACCCCTGGGAGGACTGACTGCCTTCAACAAAGACTAAATCTCCTGTGAACAGCAGCTCTGTTCAAAAGAATCCCCAAAGAAAGACTCAGAGCCTGCTGAGGACAAAGAAACCCAACGACTGGAACCACCACGGCACCTGACGCATACGGACCGAGTCTGAGTGCCCCACCGATCCCAGCAAGGTCCCCAGGCACTCCAGAGTCTGCCATGGGTTGACCCCTCCAGGACTCCCAAACGTCGCCTGCAGCCTCTGCACAGAGACCACCTCAACCGCTAGTGACCTGGTAAGGTGGAATCCTACCTCAAAAGACACCCCTGCATCCAGCCGCCTTGGAGAAGAGGACCTTAGGTGCACCTACATCCATGAGCCCTCCAACTTACCTGCCCAGCTGTTGGTTCCTCCTCCTCCCGGAAGACTTCCTGGACCGAGCCTGCAGCCAAAATTCAAAACCGGCAACTTCCATTGAAAACAACAGGGCACCCAATGCCAAATCAGCACCCTGCACCCGGCCGCCCCTGTGCCATTGTGGGTGCACTCTGTGTGCTACCTTGACCCCCCCCCTTTGCCCTGAGTTTAATTCCAGGAGCTTTGCTCCCACAACCTTGTGGCCTGCACGTGAGCAGCCACCAACCGGAGGGCCCCTATTCCCCATTGGATAACATTGGGCCTCAGCACTCTGCACCCGGCCACCCTAGTGCCGCTGAGGGTGCTCTTGGAGTGCATCCTTGACCCTGGGGAGAACCCTTGTTCTCCCCCCAGAAAACCAACTCCCAAAACCAAGTACTTACCTGTAAACCGATAACTTAATTTCTTCCCATAGGATTACATTGACTGCTTTTCTGTGAGAAATGTTCTAAGTGTGGAGTTGGAAAGGAGGGCGTGGCCGGGATCACCAACATGGCGGACGTGTAGGTGTGGAGCTCCGTTCCGGTCAGGCAGAAATCCTACATATATCCGCCAGAAAGCAAGGAGCCGACCCCCCTGGGAGGGAAAAACTACAGCGCTAAGGCTTCGGAGCAGGCGTAGCAGCGAAAAACAAACGATGACTGGAAAAAATGAATGACTGCACACAGCGAGCCTGAAGCGCCGGAGGAATCGAAAGCGAAAGCAGTAATCCGGAGACGCTTCTGAGCCCTAATATGCAGAACTCTGGCGGAACACAGGACAGAGAAAGAGAACTGGGGCGACCGGAACGCTGCAACAACTGAGGCGACAAGAGGTCTGGACCTTCGAGCTGAGGCCTTGCTCCGGAAACGGCTAAAGAAGGGGAGCCGAGCTCCAATGGCCTACGCAGCACAGTGCTAAATCCAGGGAGATTCCTGGAACCTCCTCCCCCCCCCCCCTTTTCTCTGGGGGAAAAACTCTGCCAACTGCACAACTGCGACACAGGCACAGAACGAAGAAATCGACCTCCGAAAACACGACAACCGCGATCACCCCCAAGCGAGACAAGAGAAGCCGGACGGGAGAGACCTGGGAAGACGACACCGGAGGCAAACCAGACGAGTGGAAGACCAGGACAGATGAATCCCACGCCTGGTTGGGTCCGCTGGCAGCACTGAAAGCAAGCGGCCCGGGTGCGGACAGTGACCGAATTTTCAAGAGTACTGCAAATGAGGGGAGAGGCAGCACCTGGAGAACTGCGCCATACGGTCTACTAAGCCGCAGCTGGGCCTACCTGGAAAAGGCCCGGGCCCACGTGGGAACGGGAGCCAACACACAACCGAAAGCACTACTGGCAGCGAGAAAGGAGTGACTGGGCCCCGAAAGACGATCGACTGGCCTCAAGTAAAGAGACGAGGCCCAAGGGAGTGGGGGCGCGCGACGGAGAGACGAGACACACTAATCCTGACAACGTAGGCTCCAGAGACTAACTGGACAAGAGAGAAAAGAGGCACCGGAGGTTCGGGGAGATACTGGCCGAGCCCCCCCGCATCACGACAACATGCCGAAAACGAAGGGAAAAACAGGGGCAAATCAACCAGCCATGCGGGAGCCCTCCCCAACGCACCCTGCAAGTGAAGGTGGGGATACGGTGAGCGCCGACTCTGCCCTGCACTTACACTTAGATAAGATACTTGCCACCATAGAGGATACCAAGACAGCTCTTCAATAAGATATAGGGGCTGTGTCCATGGGTCTGGGACTCCTACAAGCTGAACACAGGTAGCTGGCTGATAGGGTCAAGACGGTGGAAGCCACAGTAGAGGAACTTATACTGGAGCATAAACAGGGAGCAGCGCGCCTAGATGACCTTACCTCCAGAGTGTCCGAATTGGAGCGCAGGGCGGAAGATGCAGAGGGCAGAAATAGGAGAAATAACATTAGAATAGTAGGTATACCTGAGCGGAAGGAAGGCACGGACATGATAACGTTCCCAGAACAATGGCTAAGCGACAATATGCCCCCCGACTCCCTCTCTAAGTTCTTTGCTCTGGAAAGAGCCCACCGAGTCCTAGGAAGGCCGCCTGCCCCAGGGACACCACCGAGACCAGTGGTGGCTAAACTCCTGCACTATAGGGACAGAGACACAATCCTGCAACAGGCCAGAACTCATGGGCCCTATACCGTAGATAACAGCAAGGTAATGCTGTTCCTGGATTTCACGGCAAGAGTGCAGGCACAAAGAGCTTCCTTCATCGAAGCAAAGCAGGCCCTCCGGGAGGCCAGACTGCAGTACTCCCTGATTTTCCCGGCGAAACTTCGAATCATACTGGATGCCACTACGCACTTCTGCCTCACACCCGAGGAAACATGGACTTGGCTAGATGCGTACAAAAAAGGCACACCCCTACCGAAACAACGACGAGGCCCCCGAGGGACGAGACGAACAGCAAGGCCCAGACAAAGGCGCCCCAAGAAACCGAATACCCTCCCAAAACCCTCGATATTACAAACACAGAAGGACAGGAGAGCCGCGCTGCAGGCTGTAGCGTCGATGATGTCCTCTCCAAACTCTGAGAAAATAATGGACTCGTCCTCAGACCACTTGGCCCGCTCATCAGAATCGGACGTCAACTCTGGAATTGACTCGGACCTACCGAAAGTAACACCACAAACGGTTGATGACATTATACAAGGGGATTTATGAAGAGCGACGTCTGGCAGCATGAAGCCCCAAAAGAGACTTGGCACAACCTGATCTCCAGGGGCGAGCAATGGTCGTCTCACACCCGCGAACAGAGGAACCGGGACAGTAACAACCCCTTCCAGGGTTTCCCCCTATTTTTATTTCACTTTCATTCCCTCCCTCCCCCACCAGAGTGTCCCGCCTGAGAAGTTAAGGCGGCGTTCTAATTGTACTAATGCTTGTTAATAGGTTTGGGCAGCTGGCCGTTGCCCGTCCGCTCTTGGGTTTGTAGTTTTTGGGTGTGTTGAGTGCTGCGCTGGGGTCCTACATGTGGGAGGCGGGTGGGATTGGATAGGGGAGAGGGGAGGAGAAAGAACATAGTCTATGGCTGGTCACATGGCTGGAGCTGTAGAATTTAAGATGCTCTCCTAGAACATTAGGGGCATGGGTTCCCCCACCAAACGATACAATATCCTAAGTTATGTTAAACGCAGGGGCGCACAGGTGGGGATGCTCCAGGAGACACACCTCACGACTGAAGAAGTTGCCAGGCTCAGGCGCAGATGGCGAGGTCAGCTGTTTGCGACAACTTATTCTGCATATGCCCGAGGGGCTCTTATATGGATCAAGCCGGGAACCCCCTTCCAAGCTACCCACACAATTATAGACAGGGAGGTCCGCTTTGTGCTAGTAAAAGGGAGGCTGAGTGGGAGGGAAATAACACTATGGAGCATATACGCCCCAAACCAAGAACAGGTGCAATATCTCCATAACATCTCTGGACCTATGTCCGAGATACCAGCAGGGGATCTAATTTTGGGAGGCGATTTTAATTGCGTTGTGGACCTAGCCACAGATAGATCCAGACCACCCCTAAAGGGCGCGGCAGGGATTGCTAAGGGCCTAAGGCAATGGATGTCCAGATGGGAATTGTTGGACATATGGCGCCTGCAAAACGAACAACAGCGAGAATACTCATATTACTCGTCACTGTATGACCTACATACTAGATTGGATATGTTCCTCTGCTCCAAACAACTAGCCCCCAATCTGGTGGGGTCAGAATACCTGGGACGTTTCTTGTCGGACCATAGTCCCCTCTTATTAAGATTTGCTCCAACCCTGGAGAGAGCGGCGGTCCCACTATGGAGATTGGACCCCGGTCTCCTTGAGGATGACTGCTTCAGGCAGAAAGTGTCCACTGCTCTTTCAAACTATTTTGAGAACAACCAGGGTTCCGCTAGCACCCCCTTGATAGAATGGGACGCTTTTAAGGTGGTAATTAGGGGACAATGTATGGGACAGACTGTGGGCGCAAGGCGAGAAATAAAGAATTGCATGCCCTCGAGACACAAATAAAGATGTTGGATAGGGCCGCTGGGAATAATATGGGAGACAGGAAAAGACTATCGGAAATAAAACTTAACTACAGCAAAACTTGGGAGAGGCTAAGGCTATTAGATTCACAAGCATACCACGAAAAACAACATATAGAGGGGGGGAAGGCTGGAAGAATGCTAGCGTGGCTGATCTGACCTGAAGGTAGGGGTTCCCCGATCCCCAAGTTGGTAACACCGGAGGGGCACACACCTTTCTCACCTAAAGCGATCAACAACACATTCAGGGGTTATTATAGTGAACTATACGGACGTCCGAGGGAAACAAGAGAGGCCGATATGGTAACATACTTAGAGGACCTAGGGCTAACTGAGGTAGATGAGACAGTGCGGGAAGACCTGGAAATGGCGATTACTGCACAAGAGATTAGTGCAGCGAACAAAGAAAGGGCCAAAGAGAAGACACCGGGCCAGATGGCCTCCCAGCAGAATTTTATAGCACTTATGCTGGCACACTAGCCCCGCACCTAGGAAAAATGTATGCAGTGGCGCTGCAGGAGTGCCTGTTCCCAGAATCTACCAGAGAGGCTCTGGTAGTCCCCTTGCCCAAAACCAAATCTGAGTTGGCGGACTTTAGACCGCTATCAATGCTGAATCTGGATTTTAAAATCTTGAGCAAAGTTTTGGCCACCAGACTCATGCCACATATGCGCCAACTAGTCCATACCGACCAAAATGGGTTTATCCCGACTAGGTCGACATCCAACAACCTGAGAAGACTGTATCAGGTGCTATTCCATAGAGATCTAGCGATGTACCCCGGCACGGTAGTTATGGCAGCAGACTTGGAGAAAGCCTTTGATTCTTTGAGATGGGATTTCCTTCTCCAAGCAATGAGAATTATGGGCCTGGGAGATGGATGGCTGCGGTGGGTACGCCTGCTATATTCGAAACCTACTGCGAGGGTACGCACGGGAGGTGTGGTATCCTCATCTTACCCTATATGTAGAGGAACGCTGCAGGGCTGCCCGTTGTCGCCACTGCTCTTTGCCCTTGCCATGGAGCCTTTGGCAAAGCGCTTTCGACATGAGGGAGAGACATACAGAATTATTCTAGATGGAGCCATACACATGATCTCACTATATGCAGACGACATCCTGCTATACATAAGGGATGGAGAGCGGGGGCTACAGAGGGCATCTCATATCTTGGAGGAGATCTCTAGACTGTCGGGACTAGGCGCAAGACCCAGATTTTCCCAGCGAGACCCACACTGACCAGATCACTGGGAATACCAGAGGGGCTAACCTGGTCGCCATATACCTTTAAATACCTAGGTATTCAGATTTTTCATGAGGGGCGGGATCTCCTGGAGGGGAATCTGTGAAAGGCTGTCCGTGCTTTAAAGTCAAGTGTGGCCTTCTGGCGGACTCTCAAGCTCTTGGTCATGGCCAGAATAGCGCTCTCTAAAATGGTCAAATTACCAAGACTGCTGTATTACTTTGTGAACCGCCTGGTTTTAGTCCCCAAGATATGGTTCAAAGAAATGGACGCCCAGCTAAGAGAATTGATCTGGGATGGCGGGAGACATAGGGTGTCCCTTGTGGTGTTGCGACAGCCATTGATTATGGGGGGTCTGGGAGCACCAGACTTTGAAGCGTATTACCTGGCAGCGCAACTTCAGTGGCTGGACCAATGGTTGGAAGGTCTGGGACAAGAGGCGATGGCACTACCTGGGAAACCACCCCGTGAGACGCTAATGCCCAGAATGTTCCAACCCAAACATAAGATAGAACACATGGGAGTGTTGCTGGAGGTGGCCCTGAAATGCTGGAATAGATGCCAAAAAAGGGGAATGGAACTCCCTCTATATGCCCCAGACCTGCCCCTGGTAGGCCTTCCCCAAGGGGGCGCCGGGAGCCCCCTCACACACGGTCAAATGAAAGAATGGGAGGAGGCTGGGGTGACTACAGTTCAAGATTGCTACCAAGACAGAGAGCTACTGCCCCTCTCGGAATTCCTAGAATATCATGAACTAGGCCCGGGTCAGTTCCTAAATTATTATATAGTTAGGGGAGCGATGACAGCGCTCTGGGGTAGGGACACACGGGAACCTGATACGCACCCTGTGCTTCAGGCAATGGTAACTCTGGGAACTGCCAGGCACCTAGTTAAATGGCTGTACAGGGCAATAATGGATATGATTAAACCAACATTGATACACTTGCAAGAGAAATGTGGGGAGTTGATGGGTAGACCTCTGACTGACGTAGAGTGGAAAAAATCCTGTGAAAGTATTAGGAAAGTATCCAGGAATTCCAACTTTAAATTGATACAATTTAATATTCTCCACATGACATACCTCACTCCACACAGACTAAATGTCATATACGGAACGGCTGATGGGAAGTGCCCTAGATGTGAGGAACTAGATGCTGACTTCACACACATGATGTGGAGCTGCCCGGAAATACAAGGTTACTGGGGGAAGGTAATCGAGACCCTCAGTGGAGTATTGGCGCGAGAGCTGAGGTGTAATCCTGAGGTCTGTCTACTGGGGCTTTTCCCTAGACCGAAAGCCCGGAAAATTGGCCACAGGTTCATAGACCTGGCACTGCTGCTGGCCAAGAGGCAAATAGCGCGTAGATGGAGAATAGCAGGAGGCCCCCGGGTGTTGGTTTGGGAGATAGAGGTTTCAACCTGGGCCAGAGCAGAGGAAAAAGCACTAACCAGGGAGGACAAAATAACAATAAGGCGCAAACCCCTTGCGAGACCCTGGGCTGAAATACTGCGGGCTTGGGAATCGAGGGGGTCTGAAGATACAGAGGATAACGAAGAGGGTCCTGCAAACACAGAAGAGGAGAGGTCTCCCTTAGCCCATCCTACAACGTAATAAGGTTGAGAGAGTCCAGTAGGACATACGAGAAGAGGGTAAAAGGTTGGATAGATAGATCCATGGGCACCTGCCTGAACCTGCGTCCTCTGAGAGCCCCCCACCCCTGAATCCCCGCCCTCCCCACTCGGAATAAATACGGAGATATATGCGGAATGTTAATTAAGGGAGACGAACATGAGAGGAGACCCCTGGGAAAGCAGCAGACAATTGTTATTGTTGGTTTTTCCTTTTTTTTAGTTTAAGAATATAGAAATGGAATATCTTTTGACAAATAAAAAGATCTGAGAACACTACATAACCCACACCATGGACATTCTTTAACCAGGAACTCGAGGTTTACATGTTTGTAATTACCTAACCCAGGAATAGATTGCTATAGAGTGGGATTGGAAAAATTGAGTATGAAATGTTGTTGATTTATGCGCTGTTACAACTCACTCTATCTAAAGATACAGCAATAGTGAATAAATAACTATATATGTATACGGGATAATGCAATGTACGATGTTAAATAAACAAAATGCTAATAAAAAGATTTTTTTTTTAAAGTGAGGAGTTGGAAAATTGTATAATAACCTAAGACACGGAGTGCTTACAAAAACTGATTTACTACCTTTTATTTAGGAAATGTCCCATTGTGATATCTAGGCATATCACAGAGTAGAAAAGGTCATCTGAAAAGTAGTCATACAGTAACTGAAAAGTAATTTAAACTGTTTCTGAATAATTGACCTACCTGTATCCAAGCCAATTACATACAACTATATTATTCCTGCAAAATATTATTTCACTTACCTGCACCAGACCTGGCTTGGTTCTAGAAATAAAATACAACTAAAATATTTTTATACAAAACAAATTGGTCAGAGTTCAGTCTTTGAGTGTGTGACATCATTTCTTGCCTGAGCGCATACAATAAATGCTTAACACTACCCTCTTATAAAGCCTAACTGCTCGCCCACACTACCACAAACGGAGATTAAGATATTATCTACTTTAACCTCTGCCTACCTTTGGGGATCCACTGGACTCTGTGCACACTATACCTTACTTTGGTCATGTATATACAGAGCCAGCTTCCTACAATACTGTAATATGTGTGCATATATGTGTTTTCACTTTATGGAAATGGCGCGATCGTCGCGGTTAACGACGTCATCACGACATCCCGAATAACGGCGAAAACAGAAAACAGGTCTGAAAGATGGTTTATAAAGAAACTTAGTACAAAAATATGAGTTTAAACATGCATGTATGTATATAGTAATATGTGTAGGGCAATGTTCAGAATGGATTTTTTTTACATATTATTTTTGGATGTGTTGGTGGCCATTGAATGTCTGTTTTTGTTTCCCGTTTTCGCAACGTGTCCGCGGGGATTGCGATTACCGACGTCATCCCGACTTCCGCTGTCTTTGCGGAAACGGAAAATAGTGTTTGAAGGCGATTATTCTGTAAACTCACTATAAAAATATGAGTTTGAAAAATACACTAACAAAGCTCTACCATTAAATATACTGTAGAATATGTCTATATATATGTTTTACACTTTGTATATACCATGCGCGCTTCGCGACTACAGACGTCATCGAGGTGACGTTGGTAGTCAAGAATACATTTTTTTTTTTTTTTTTTTTGTAAAGGTGGCTTTCTTCTAAATTGATCACAGAAAGAAAAGTTAAAACAATATTTTACTAAATATTTAGAGTTAAACTTTATTTAAAAAATGTCTAAGTGTATTTTTCAGTATGTGAAATACATTTAATCTCCACAGTAAATGCAACAATGTTGTGCCAACTTACAAAATTGTTAAAAATAAAACCAGTTATTAATGTATTTTCTGATAAACACATATATCAAAAAATGAGTGATGTATTATATAAATATAATACACAATCTCCAATTATAGAAAGAAAGTACGAAAATCTTGGAGATTCACTTACAAAAAATAGACGTTACAATTAAGAAATAGAATTTAAAAAATCCTTAGAAACTGAAAAAACCAAAGGTTACAGGGATGTTATAGTTAGGCTGATATTTCACTCGTAAAGAAACAGAGAAATTCAGCAGTCCTAGTTAGCTGAGCTGACTATAACTTGCGCCCCCGCAATGCACTGCTTATGACCTCACATATTACATCACTCATGACCTGGTCAGTGATATCACTGTTGACATCTCATCGTCCCTTTAACCTTTGGTTTTTTCAGTGTATAAATATATATATGTGTGTGTATATATATATATATATATATATATATATATTTATATATTCCTGCTACTATTAACAAAGGTAAGGATTTTTTAAAGGGCCAGGTTTAAGGTGTTAGTGAGTTTAAGTATTAGTAAGGTTAGTATTGTGTTCAGGGTTATCTTTAGAGTTTGGGTTAAGGTTGGGGTTAGAGTTATGCTTAGGTTTAGAACCAAGGCTAGGCACACTGAAATGTATCAGTGCACTAATAGTGGCAGTTTTAGGGTAATAAGTTACAGTTAGGCCTATGGCTAAGCTGAATGTTAGGTTAAGAATTGGATTTGGTGTTAATGTTAATTGGGATTTTTAAAGCGCATAATCACCAACAGGTCTCTAAGCGCTATGAGAGAGATCCTAACCTCAGCACATCTGCAGGAGTGTGCATCGAAAACTTGGCTTGGGTTGTGCCCCAGGCTTCAATAAAAAGGAGTGTTTTTAGTTTCTTCCTGAATGGGAGGAGGACGGGTTCCTTACGAAGACTTTCAGGTAGCTTGTTCCAGAGTTGAGGAATCATTGTGGAACAGGCTCTGCCCCCTTTGGAGGAAGTACTAAAACGGGGGCAAGCCAGCAGGACGGCATCCGAAGAACGGAGGGACCGCCCTGGCACATAGTTTACCAGCCGGTCCTTAACTTAATGTATGCTGGGGCCTGACCGTGGATGGCTTTATGGGCTATGCATAGACCCTTGAACCTGGTTCTCTGCTTGACCGGAAGCCAGTGCAGCTGCTGCAGTAGGCGGGTGACGTGAGCCCGCCTTGGGAGCCTGAAAATCAGTCTGGCAGCATCATTCATGATTACCTGGAGTTTCGTTAGCAGCTTCTCCGGGCGGCCAATATACAGGGAATTTCCATAGTCTAATTGTGACATGATCATTGCCGACACTGCCATTCGGAGTGCCGTGAATGAGAGAAGGGGGACAAGTCCCCGTAACTGTCTTAGCAGGCCCACGCATGTTCCCACCACGGAAGATACCTGGTGAGACATGGAGAGCATGGCATCGATTTTTATGCCTAGGCTTTTTACGAGTTGGGCTGGCTTGGGAGTAGTGCCAAGCTCTTGTGGCCAGAAGAGGTCACTCCAAGGGTTGAGATCCGTGGTAATGGCCAGTACCTCGGTTTTATCGGGGTTGATTTTGAGGGAGTTGGCTGTCATCCAGTTGACTGTGTACTTCAGAATATTCTGCATCCGTGCGTCGGCCGTGGGAGAGTTGTCAATCTGGATGATGATTTGGGTATCATCCGCATAATTGAAAACTTGGCACTCCATGCGAGTCAGTGCGGCCACCAGAGGCTGAAGATAGGCATTGAAAAGAAGGGGAGACAACGCCGAACCCTGGGGGACACCGCACGTTAGCTCGCCGGTATCAGACACCTGGTCAGTCAGTTGGATCCTTTGGGATCGGTCTGATAGGAAGGACGACAGCCATTGGAATGCCGGCCCCTGGATGCCCAACTCCGAGATCTGTGACAAAAGTTGGCCGTGATTGACCGTGTTGAATGCCGCGGACAGGTCTAGCAGGACCAGGGCGCATGGCTTCTTTTTGTCAGCCATGAGCCTAAGTTCGTCTGTCACTGCCAGCATTACCAGTTCTGTACTGTGGAGAGCCCTGAAACCTGCCTGTTTCATTTGGAGTAGCTGATTTTCCTCTATGTGGATTGATAAGGTTTTCAGCACATGCTGTTCCAGCACCTTTGCCAGAAAAGGAAGCTGGGAGATTGGCCTAAAGTTTTTAAGGTTCTTTGTATCCGCCCCTGGTTTTTTCAGCGGGGGAATGACTCTAGCTTCCTTGAAGTTGGTCGGGACATGGCCAATTTCAAGTGACAGATTTAGCAAGTTGAGGACCTCGCTCTATACCCCTGGGAGTGCCATTCGAAACACCCTAGGGGGACATGGGTCCGCTGGTGACCCCGATTTGACACGGCCCATTAGGAGGCTCAGAGAGTCATGGTTGAGCTTTGGGAAGATGGTGAGGGGCTTGCCATAGGCGAGCGGTGTGGGGTCCGCCACGGGGGGACAGTGGACGACGGGAGTGTGGTGAATGTCCGTCAAGAGGTCATTGACTTTAAGAAAGTATGACTGAAACTTGTTGTAGTCTTCAGGGCAGACAGGGGGTTTCTGTTCTTGTGACTGCCTCAGCTCCTTTAAAATCCGGAAGGTCTCTTTCTGTTTGTTGTCGGCAGCCAGGATCCTAGATTCGAAATAATCCGCTTTCCTGGCTATAATGGCTTTTTTATAGGTTGCAAACACGGTTTTGTATTCAGACAGAGCCCCTGGGTCGTATGCTTTACGCCAGGCTCTCTTGAACTGGTGCAGTGTTTGTTTCTTCCCTCTTAAAGCCTCATTAAACCAGGGGGCCCCTTTGCCTTTGTTCCTCACTCTTTCCCTACGTGCGGGAGCAACTTTCTCAATGGCATTACTCAGCCTGAGTGAGAGGGACTCGCTTTCCTGGTCAAGGTTTCCCTGTACTGGCCTCATTGGGGCTGATTTACGCAGGGTCCCGACAAGGTCACATTCTTTTATTTTTTTCCACCCACGCAGCACTTTCCACTCAGGGGGAGGATGGACCACTCGACCCGTGAGCGGAATCAGGCCCCTGATCAGAAAGTGATCAGACCAGGTGCAGGGACTGATATCCGTCAGGCTGGCTGATGGGTGGGTGGTCCAGACCAGGTCGAGGGTGTGACCCTTGTCATGGGTGGGGGCGTTTACAAGTTGTTTGAATTCCAAGGTGGACAGTGCCTCATCCAACTGTTTGGCATAGTAGTCTCTGGGTATCTGATCCCAGTGAAAGTTAAAATCCCCCATCACCAAGATGCACTGATACCGGGAGCGGAGGTCACTGACTAACTCGGTAAAAAGCTCAGTGAACTTGGGGGTCGTTCGAGGGGGGCAGTAAATCACCAGTAGGAAGAGACAAGTAGTCTGGGAACGAATCTTTGCTCCCAGAACATCTGCACCCTCAATGTTTTCAGCACATAGTCTCTATTGTTAGCTGTCGATTTATATAAAATCGCTACCCCCCCCCCCCCCTAGTGTTTCCCGTCCTGTTATGCCATAGGGCAGCTTAGTCCGGGGGCAGGGCTGCTACCATGTCCGGGGCTGAGGAGTCCTCAAGCCATGGTTCTGTAACCCCCAGGATATCCAGGGAGCCATCTTGGAGGAGGGAGAAGACCTCAAGATTGTGCTTCTGTAGGGAGCGGGTGTTCAAGACCGCTACCCGTAGTCCGTGTGAGCTAGCAGACCAGGTCGACCTGGGAGGGTGAGGTGGAGTACCTGCACTCCCTGCTACAGTTTGTGTCCTTAGTAAGCCTTCCGCTCTGAGGATGTTCGCTACGTTGTTATTTAGGGGGACATTTCCACGAGCTAAGGCCAGGAGTTCCTCAGCGGAATACGGGGGGTGAGAACCAGGGGTTCTGGCCCCGGTCGGGCGCAGACGGGCTTGCCTTAGGCGCGCCTTCGGCGCACGTGCGCTGCGCGCCTGCTGCAGCGTGGCAGATAACTGTTTAGCTCCTCCCCCTAGGTTGAAGACTTGGGTTAAATCACAGATATGTTTAGTATCAGAGTCAGGATTTCTGCTAGGGTTATGTTTAGGGTTAAATTTTGTTTTTGGGTTAGGTTGAGAATTTGTTTTAAGGTTATGGTTAGGTTTAGGGTTGGAGTTCGTGTTAGGGTTTGGTTGAGGATTTGGGTTAAAGACGGATACTGCCAGGGTTAGGTTTAGGGCTAGTGTTATAATTAAGACTATGTCTGGGTCTGATTTACTTATGTTTTTAGGGCTGTAAATACAGTTATTGTTAGAATCATTAGTTATGGTTAGAGATATGGCTTGGGTTATGGTAAGGATTAGATATTGATAGAGTTGCTGCTATAGTTACTACCAGACTATCAAATTTTCAATATCGTGCTTCAAAAAAAGCACAGCCAGAATATCAACTACAAAAATTTTGTGACAGTATATATAGTTAAGTCGAAGTTTACTACTCTTAAGTTCTCATTTATGTACCTTCAAGATAATTATCTATCTTCAAGGTATGAAGATGGTGAGTTACAAATGGTCTATCTATCCTTAATTTTATATACTCATCTTCACAATATTTTGGTAGTCCATATTTTATCAATTATAATTTTGTAGAATAATATGTTTTTGCTTAGTATTCTGACATACAACCACAGTAACGTCAGTGTTGAGTTGGTGTTAGAGTTGGGCTTAACCCATACTGTAACCATGTTACGGTATGGGTTAAGCCTATTGCGAGGGGTCTGTTAGTTAAAGGAACAATATTAGTTTAGAGGAAAGGTTTGTGGTTTGAGTGGATGGAGCTAGGACTATGGCGGATTACTGTTGGGTCAGTCCTAGATGTAGTGTGAGGTTTAGGTGCAAAGGGAGAGTGGGACATCCCTGATGTCCGGACGTGATTAGGAGCCACAAGCAGGAGCAGCTACACCCAGTTGTTCACCCTCGCCAGTGTGCGAGTCTCCAGGCCATCCAGTTTGGGCCTCCCCAATATCCCTTCTTGGTATCACCAGAAGGTACATGGTTTTTTATTCCCACTCTCCCTTTGCACCCTGAATTGCAGTTTGATTTCTGTATCCAGGGACGGATCCTCTACGTACACTGACTTGACCGTTCTTCTTTTGCAGAGTAGATGAGGTTATTCTCCCCCCGGTCCTGATGAAATGCTGCTCATTCGTTAGGAGAATTGAGGCATGAAACATGTTGACCCACTGACCACTCCTGCACTTCACCTTAAGCTGCAGTAGGTGTAATTCTCCTAGCCAGCAAAGACTCACGTAGTCGGTTTTAACCATAGCATCAGCGTCCAGCGAATAAAGTTATTTTGGACTCTCTTAGCTATTTTTCGACACACACTCACACCCACTCTACTCATCTCGCACACGCTCCCACACCCCATCATCTAGGGCCCTTCGGCAAACTACACTGAAGACCTCTGGCAAAGAGGCCCCCTGCGGGGCCCGTTGGGCATTGCAGCGCTAGCCCAACGAGGAGCTGCCCTATGATAAAAGATGACACCTCTCTGGGTGTGTGAGGGCCCTTGCTCCTTATAGGAGATCTCCTCCCCCCCCACCGTCCTCCTTCCTTTACCTGGAGTACAGCGTCCTGCCCTTTCCTTCTCTCTTAGTGACTTCTTGGTCCCCTCCACAGGAACTGCATACCCTGTTCTGACCTCTATGCCCTGGGGCATGTATGCTGGACCCTCTGAATGCCCCCGTCCCTCCTTTTGAGAACCAGCTATCTGTTATGACCCAGAAGTCCGGCCCCTGGCCAAGGCTAGTTAGCTATTTCTGGCATCGCAGCCGCAACAGAGTGGTATGCCTCAGGCTTAAAGGGAAACACTCCTCCAATTTTCTGGTTTTTTGTCCTTCTAAAACCTTTGACACACTACACAGAATCTGTCAAAACAATATATTCTCTGCCTGTACCTCTGGTGGTACAACTGCCCAATCTAATGTACTTTATGTGGTGTTCGTGTACAGTCAGAATTGCCTTCGGCTCCAACATTGGCGTGCTTCTGAAACATCAGCCAGCACTAACGCATATTGGTGGATTAGTACCAAAATGTTTCTGCACCAAAGTGGCTCCTCCCATGGCAAATAAAGCCTCTTTGGTGAAGAAACCTTGGCCTCAATTGTGAACTACTAGAAGTATGGTAGGATGTTATAAATTTGGTAACGGCGGATGGAAAAAACTGATTTGTGACACTGCTAGTTTAGGTAGAGACCTTTCCCAGACAAACACTTCATTCTAGTATGAAATGTTATTTATTTATATTTATTTATTGAATTAATTTACTTCTTTAAATATATGCTCATCTATTTTCTGTGCCTTAGCTGTTCCAAGATGCTAATGTGTTCGGTACATTACAAGGCAAAGCATATCGCAGATGGATAAACTGAAATTGACTTTCCAATATGTCAACAGTGATATGATTTTGGTCATGTTCAGCTTCTCAATTTCACATGCATGCCATTCTGCTACCACCATGTGCCTACCGTTGCTACTACAGAGACGCAAGCCAGATGTATTGGCATGTCACTGCGTATTTATGTATTTCACACATTTTACTTAGTGCCCAACGTCGCTATGTGGTCATCTTGCCTGTGGTTTCCATGAGACTATATATATATATATATATATATATATATATATATATTTTCACTTAAAAAACCATAGGTTTCAGGCACGTTATAGTTAGAAATTAGCATTTAAAAAACCTTAGAAATTCACTGAAAAAACCATAGGTTTTAGGGACAGTTATAGTTGGTTGGACATTTCACTCGTACAAAACCATAGAAATTCCCCCGTTATAGTTAGTTCAGCTAACTATAACTCGCGCCCCCGCAATGCACTGCTGATGACCTCACATATTACATCACTCATGACATGGTCAGTGACATCACTGATGACATCTCAAATGACATCACTGATGACATCATCCAGTGACTGTGTGTTTCTGTAAAGTTTAAATATGTTTAATATATATAGGGAAAGGCGTATTGAAGAATGAGTGGGTGTATAAGTGTCTGAATGGATGATTTAGTAGGTGCGTGACTAACTCTATAAGTGAGTGATTAAACGTATCTTACTGAATGCATGGGTTAGTGACTAAACTGTGTGAATGTCTGTATCCGTCTGTCTGTTGCTGTGTAAGCGGCTGCATGGGTTTGTGAATAGCTACATGAGTGTCTATATGAGTTATTGATTGGTTGTCTGAGTATCTGTATGGGTGCCTGAGTGTTTGTGTGGGTGGGGTGTGTGTGACTCTGTGCATAGATGTGTGAGTGGGTGATTCACTGGGTGCATGGTTTCAAGAGTGCATCTGTGATGGACTGTATGGGTGGGTGAGTGTGTGTATGGGTGTGTTAGTGAGTGAATGTATATCTCAGTGGTACATGTGTGAGTAACTACATATGTGAAAGGCAGTATATATGTGTGTTGGAGTACATAAATGGGTATAAGTGAGAGTGTGTGATTGTGAGAGTGGCTGTATGGATGAGTGTGTACTTGTATCAGTGATTGTATAAGAGCGTAAGAATGTGCTTGTATTTGTATGAGTAAGTGAGCTGGTGTGTGTATAACTATATAGGTGACTAAATGGCAGTGTGATTAATTATTTGCATGACTGACTAGGTGTGTGAGTACCTCTATGGATGAGTGACGGTGTGTGAGTGTCTATATAGGTGTATGAATGCATATGATAGTCCTGTACTGAGTGACCGTAAGTATGAGTGACTGTACGGGTGAGTGAGTGGATGTGTGTGTAGACCTAAGAATCAGTGAGTGTGTATGTAGTTATTGGTGTTGGAGTGTCTATGGTTTTGACAATGGCAGACTGTAATTTAGAGTGGGTGTATCAAAAGTTATATTAGGGTGTGAGAAGATGCATCAAATTATCACATGGATGATGTCATCAGTGATGTCATTTGAGATGTCATCAGTGATGTCACTGACCATGTCATGAGTGATGTAATATGTGACGTCATCAGTAGTGCATTGCGGGGGCGCGAGTTATAGTTAGCTGAACTAACTATAACGGGGGAATTTCTATGGTTTTGTACGAGTGAAATGTCCAACTAACTATAACTGTCCCTAAAACCTATGGTTTTTTCAGTGAATTTCTAAGGTTTTTAAATGCTAATTTCTAATTATAACGTGCCTGAAACCTATGGTTTTTAAGTGAATTTCAAAGGTTTTTAAATGCTAGTTTCTAACTATGCCTACAGTGGTAGGACATGTGAAGAAAGAAGAAAAAACGCACAGAAAGAAGCAAAAGAAATGCAGAAAGAAGCAACAGAAGTCCACAAAGACGAAGAAAAGAGTAGGAAGAAGCAAGACATGTGCAGAAAGAACCAACAGAGGAGCAGAAAGAGGCCTTGCTGCAAAATCATCCTGTGCCCACAACTTTTTCAGACGGGTACTGGTGGTAACTGACTCGGACAAACCAGGCCTAGAGCCAGTGCTATGCTAAAAGACACTTAGAATACAGTGAAAACACCTACTTACACTAGGGAACACTATGCGTTGGGGTACCCCTGTGATTAGCATGACCTCCTCTGTAAGGCCCTAGTACATAATAGGGCAGGGGGATTAAAACTTCCTCTTAAAACGCGCCCTGGGGCGCGTTTGCACTGTGGTGAAGGGAGGGGGCCTGAGGTGACATGTGTGCAAACAAGCCCTGTGGTCGTTTTAATTTGGGAGATTAAGTCCCCTTGAATCCTGAGGGTCCCTGGGGTCCAACTAGCCCACTAGGTACCTCCAGTAAGCGCCACAGAGCTGCGTTGCACAGAGGTGTAAAAGGGGCGTGGCCTGGACCACCTCTCTGCAACGCAGCCCTGTGGCGTGCACTGGAGGTACCTGGTGGGCTAGTTGGCCCCCAGGGTCCCTCAGGATTCAAGGGGAATTAATTCCCCAACTTAAAACGCGCCACAGGGCGTGTTTGCACACATGTCACCTGAGGCCCCGCCCCTCCCTTCACCACTGTGCAAACGCGCCCTGTGGCGCGTTTTAAGTTGAGGTATTAGGTCACCTTGAATCCTGAGGGTCCTGGGGCCCAACTAGCCCACCAGGTACTTCCAGTAAGCGCCACAGGCCTGCGTTGCAGAGAGGTGGTCCGAGGCCACGCCCCTTTTTACACCTCTCTGCAACGCAGCTCTGTGGCGCTTACTGGAGGTACCTGGTGGGCTAGTTGGACCCCAGGGACCCTCAGGATTCAAGGGGACTTAATCCCCCAACGTAAAACACGCCAGAGGGTGTGTTTGCACACATGTCACCTCAGGCCCCGCCCCCTCCCTTCACCACTGTGCAAACGCGCCCCGTGGCGCGTTTTAAGTTGGGGGATTAACTCCCCTTGAATCCTGAGGGTCCCTGGGTGCAACTAGCCCACCAGCTACCTCCATTAAGCGCCACAGAGCTGCATTGCAGAGAGATGTAAAAGGGGCGTGGCCTCAGAACACCTCTCTGCAATGCAGCTCCCTGGCGCATACTGGAGGTTCCTGGTGGGCTAGTTGGCCCCAGGGACCCCCAGTATTCAAGGGGAATTCGTTCCCTATCTGCAAACGCGCCAGGGCGCGTTTGCAGAGTGCTGCAAGGAGGGCGTGGCCTCCGGCGCGATGCCGGTCTTTTTTTTTTTTTTAAGAAGGGGGCTGTGTGGCCTCCTTCTTTTCTAATTTATTGGACCTGGGGACCCCATCCCCCAGGGTCTGCCCCCTAATTTTTTTTTTTAAATTTGGAAGGGGGTCGCGTGGCCCCCCTCCCGAGGCCTTAATCGGCCCCGCGGACCCCATCACCCGGGACATGGCCTTTTTTTTTTTTTATAAATCTTTTGGAGGGGGGCTGCATTGCCCCCCTCCTCAGGCCACTTATGGCCCCGGGGACCCCATCCCCCGGGGCCGGCCTTTGTTTTTTTAATTATTAATTTTTTGTTCTTTAAATTTTGGGGAAGGGGGCCGCGTGGCCCCCATCCCGGGCCACTTGTAGCTCCGGGGACCCCATCCCCCGGGGCTGGCCCTCTCTGATCCCCAATCCCCCCACGGTCCCGCCGGCTCCCCGCATCCCTCGGGAGCCGGCATTGCTTTCCACATGGGGAGCTGCTAAGATGCAGCTCCCCGTGTGGAAAAGCAATCGTCTTTGGTTTTGGAAGAGAGAGCAGGTTTCTGCTCTCTCTTCCAAAACCAAAGCAGTTTGCTATGGCAGGGCGGGAGCCGCGAGGCTCCCGCCCTGCCATAGCAAACTACAGTGTCCCGGGGGTGGGCACCCCGGGACACTGCAGGAGCCGGCCCTGGGGGGTGGCAGTCCCCAGGGCCATCACGGGCTCCAGGAGGGGGGCCGTGCGGCCCCCCTCCCAACATGTGCAAAGCCCCGGGGAGGTGGTAGTCCCCGGTGCTCGTGGGTCCAAAACTGACCCCCACATTAAAATTCTTAGTGCCCCGGGGAGGTGGTGGTCCCCGGGGCGTGTGGGGGGGCTCGAGCCCCCCCACACAGGTAATTTTATTTTTTTTAAAAGAAGCCCCGGGGGTGGCGGTCCCCGGGGCTGCGGGAGGGCCGAGTGCCCTCCCGCACCATTTTTAATTCAACGCCCCGGGGGTGGCGGTCCCGGGGCTTGGGGGGCCTTAGAGGCCCCCACACTAACTTATGATTAACCCCGCATGCCCTCGGGACTTGGCCCACCCGGGGGCCAAATAACAACGAAGCGCGGGAGTCCGCGCTTCGTTGGTTTTTTTTCTCGGCTGGATCCGCGCACCCTGCGCGGAATTTGCCTAGGGGGTCAGGGTGTTTCTACCCTGCCCCCTTTTTACGTTTTGCGCACTTGTTTCTCTCATTTCTTGTGCCTCGGTTCTACCGAGGCACAAGATGGCTGCCAACACTTCCTGGTTTGGAGTGTTGACAGCCAATTAGCATACTGCTCGTGATCGGGAGGGTGCGCGGATCCTCCGCGGCCATAGATATATATGTGTTTTTACTTATGATTTTCTCAGCAACTACTGAACGGATTTACACCATTTAACAAAAGGGTTCTTTCTGAACCAAGAACTACCTCTTTGCCAAATTTGGTGTAATTCCGTTCAGCAGTTCGAGCTGTAGCCTTGCATAAAGTTTCCTATGGGAAATTGATTTTTTACTCTTATTTTTTTAATTTCTCCACAACTACTGAACGGATTTACACCATTTAAAAAAAGGTCGCTTTCTGAACCAAGCGCTACCTTTTGCCAAATTTGGTGTAATTCCGTTCAGCAGTTCAGGCTGTAGCCGTGTCTAAAATTTCCTATGGGAATGAACATGGAGAAAACACGTTTTGGGACCCCCCTTTTTTCTCAGCCCCCGCTTGCCGAATCACCCCAAAACTTTCAGGATAGGAGCAGACCGGAGCGCCCCACGAGTTTTGAAAATTTCGCGAAGATTCATCAACCGGCGCCAAAGTTATTGGAAATAGAATGTTGTAAATTTCCTATGGAAAATAGGTCCTAACTATAACTATCTACTGGCGACCGCCAGTAGATAATATATATATATGGTACAGGCGAAGGTGTGTTGCAATGAAGTATAATTCATGGGTATCAGTTTAAGCTCCTTTTTTTCCATTCCTTGACTGTCATTCACACACCCAGTAATGTTGTCTATTATGGTATGAGAGTTCATATGATGTCACTTCTCATGACGTTATTGTGGGTGGGGTTTCATAGGATTCACTTCCTGTAATCTACTGAGGGTCACGGACATTTTGATGTCACTTTCTGTGATGTTGTCAACGGTGCTGATCAGGAGACCATTCGAATTGACAATAGTACTTATTATTTTTTATCCAAGGTTGGGTATCAAGTGGGTATGGAGGTATGAAGGAAGGGATCAGGAAAAACATCCAGAATTTGTGAGTGGCTAGAAGTGAAGCAGGCGGGGGCCAGGACAGGAGCAGATAAAATACAGTGAGAGAGGAAAAAAAGAAACAAAGTAGTGCATGCAACAACATTCAAAGGATGGCATTTATGCAACAAAAAAAAACATTACTAGCAGTGTAGTTGACGACATAAACTGTGCAACGTTTCCTGGTTGATATTTCCTTACATGCCATTTCTGTGTAGGACCAATTCCATGCAAATTTCAATATGGGTTCGATGTGGTCACACTTTTCAAATTGCACGCTAAGTCCGAACGGTATGTAACCTGTCTGTGAGTGTTCATGTAAGGCCAGTGCTGGATCCCATTTTGGTAGTTCAGCCGTAAATTAATCTTTCAGCTCCTCTGGTGGAACCTTTGTGAGTAGTAAGGTTTTGTGCAGCGTGGCCATGTAGGAGTTGTCTCCTTTAACTGCTGCAGAGGCCTACACGGAGGAGTCAAGTCAAGTTTATTAGCATAGTTACTTAAAACCATTGCATAAAAAACTCATAAAAATTATAAAATATTATATAGACAAATTGTAGACCTTTCTGAATTACGAGTTGAGTTATTGGATGTGTCTCAATCTAAAATGGAGGAGGAGAGGTCTGCGTTGAAGATGAGGTCTGCGTTGAAGATGAGGTCTGCATTGAAGATTACACTAAAGTGCCTGACATCCTAGGATCAACTAGTGCTGGCCCCTGGATTTAGGGCAACTGACTCAGTGACTTGTCTTCAGAGTCACGTAGCGCTAACATCTTCCTCTTGGCTTCCTTGAGCCGGTGGAGGCTGCATCCCATCCGGTGGGAGGCATCCTCTTGGCATGTGGTGAATAGCTTTTATTGGTCCTTTTTCCCATTCTCCAGGCAGAGGCAAATCTGGATATCATCTGCGTGTATTAAAATTCAAATTGTTTTATCAATTTACACATCTACCATCTAAGGATACCCTTAAGCGTCGTAGTGTATTATAGAATGACGCATTAAGAGTATAACCCTGATGTGCGAGCAGTCCTTGGTCAGTTTGCGGCAATCCTGTCTAATATGCATGTTTGTGAGAATCTATAGATATAGTGTGACCTATATGTGTAGCCTTGGGTGTCATGTGAGAACTGGAGGTGGCCTTGAGCCATAGTGCTGAACACTTTGGGCAGCAGAAGAGTGTAAGGATGACAGAGAAGCAGATTTTGGGACGAATGATCTCTGTTCGATATTGCTCTAGAGTGGAGCTCTTATATTAACCCCTTCAATGCCCTTTATGCTTATACATATATTACATATATCATTAAAAGGATGTACGCAGTAGGCCATGTATATACACATCATGTGTACGAGACACAAAAATATCAAGGGCGGTGCCCTTCCAATGTATGTACAAGATCTGGGAAGTCATGAAACAAAATGTCAGGCACTTGAGAGCAAAGCTCCAGGCACTCAAAGGGTTAAAGGAGCATTGTTTGTGAAGGGCCATGGATCATTAGCAGTGGAGGCAGAAGGTCAAATCATGACCAGAATCTACCAAGACTTTATTGAGCCTGTGATTCCAGGATTAGCGAAACAGCATCAAAAATGAGGCCAAAAATGTCTTAAGGAAATACCATCCCAGGATTTGAAGTGGTAGATGCGATCCTTGCCTCAGCAGCTCCACAGTAAGCCGTCCCCACAGAGAAGGTGGTCATTGGACCCGGCAAGTGAGTTCAAATAAAATCGTCAACACTCCAAAGCAAGAATGCTTGTCTCAGCTGCTTGAGACCCATCGTGATATAACCAAATACCATTATAATATACCTCCCTGTTTGAATAATATACAGATATGGAAAGTACAATGCGGAAAGGTAAAAAAAAAAACAGAAAGATTGTTTTTTAAAACAGAAAAAAACATGGTACAATACCCACACAAAATCTTTAAGAAGAACCTGACGTGCATTCTGCATTCTGTTAAAGAATCTATGTGAAACAAATTAATGATGAGCAACATGGGGTTTTGTTCCTTAACACATGGACTTCCAAGTTCTCCAGTTTCAGATCAAATTTCCCCTAATCCTGCTTCTTTTCTACATTCAGGGTGCAAAAGAGAATCTCCCATACTGAAGTTGGGAAAACAAGACCAATAGAAACCCTAATCATTCTTCGACATCTTTTACCTTAATCGCACGATCCAGACTTCACCAATCACAATCCTCCACTTTTATAGATGCTTTTGCAACAAGGAGACCTGACTTGGATTAAAAAACATCAACATCTCTTTGCTCACGGATCTAGGTTTTCTAATCTCCCCTCAACCTCCCACATACAAGTCTAGTTCTCCCACATATCCCCAATCCTCCTTCTCATACCACAACTCGCTCTTTGGCCTCATTAAGGGTGACCCAGTGTTAGGCCAGATATTTATCAGCTGTGACAAAATCTGACTCGGCGTGGTAGGAATTTATCGGGTCCAATATTTATTGGGGACTAACATGCACATTCACTAAAATCTCTTTTTTCCAGTAATTATAAGGCAACTATCCCCAATAAATGCTGCCATATTTTAGCAGCCAGAATTTATCCGTGGAAAACTGCAGGAACGTGATGTTAGTTGCCAAACTCCTAATTGCGATGTTTGTGGAAACAGGAGTTGCCGCACACATTGCAATTAACCGGACCACATGTAATAAGGCTCCTAGCCTGTGTGTCAACAGCCCTTCTTTTTGGTGAAAGACTCGTAAGTTTTGACTGTCACATTCTAACCATTATTATTTAATTAGCCACACTCATTAAGCCATGGACATACCATACCGCAGGTTCCTACAGCGTAGTGTGGGCTCTTAAACCTTGAGGCGACCCCCGTTCAACTCAGGGCTAATGAATATCAGTGAAATATGGTAGACTCAGGGGCCCTCATCATATTTTTTAGGGTGTGGCATCATTTTGCATTACACTACTGCCTTAAGCATTCCTTACCTTGCATGAGACTTGCTGGTGCTGTCTGAACACCTTTGCACATGATTTTGTTCACTGTTTCCACCAAACAGTTATTTTTTGCATAGTCAGTAGTATTTCTTTTCTCCTGGGCCCATCTTTTTTTTCTCTGTATCAGAAAATCCTATATAATGTTTGAGGTAAACTGAACACCCTTTTCGGTAATCAAAGAAGTGCTCCTGTCTACAGAACACCTTACATAAATTACAATATTCCATCTGTGGTAGACACACTGATAAACTACCACTCCACACACACTAACTAAGAACAGAAATACACAATATACTGTTGCACATTTTATGTTATTCCTTCACATGGTAATCCTTCTCTTACATTCCAAAATACTTGAAGTTCAGGACTAAGGCCCTTCTCTTTTGTTCAGCTTTCAGCCACAGATCTTCGTTCAGTCATCTTCACTGACCTCTTCCAAAAGTAGAGCAAAAGTCGACTTGCTGTCATAAAATTACCCATTTCATACATGCCAACATTTTGGAAAAGGAAATTGGGAGATTTTAAAAAACAAATTGAGAGAATGTACTTCTCCCATTTCCTTCTATCGCAGCCTTCATCAGGTCCATTTGCATGTGTGGGACTTTCAAGTGAGCTGCTTCAGGATTGGATATCAGAAATGCAAATATAAGTGATTTGCATACCTGTCAGGAGCACAGAGGAATCGCTAAAGCAGGAAGCGAAAGCATGACACAAATGTTGTGCACTTGCTTGCAGAAGCAGGTTACTAGCAGTGCATAATCCGAGTCTCACAAGACCAGCTCCTGCCATCTAAAGCTCACCGAGGAATCGAGTTTCTGCATGCAGGAATCTGGAGGCGGAAGATTAGCCTTGAAAACCGGTAATCTCCCGCCTGAATTGGGAGTGTTGGCATGTATGCTATTTGTGAGTGCAAGTCCTGTCATGATATGTCAACCTAACTGTGCATGTTGTAGGCCTTATTTTCCTTTGCACACATTACTATATAAACATGTTTTGCTTTTGTGCCACATTGTACTTTCACACAGAACCTGCATATAGTTTCGCATTCTGTTCTTTTCCTGGGATTTAATCTGAACACCATGGACAAGGTCAAACAACAATGTCCCTTGTTATTCTTTCTGGCCAGGCACTAGCACCTAGCACGTGTTGTTTATGTGCACACATGCCCTATCATATAGACTAACATATGAGCAAAAAATAGACACATGAAACGAGAGTTCTGATACAAGAGCACTGCGTCTGCTGAGCTGTAGAGCATCCATTTGTATATGCTAAGGTATGGGGTCTGCCAGTAATCCCAGAGATCTTTTATAAATGATTATCCAGCTTTAGTAGCAGGGGAGGGGGGTTTAGGTTACGCTGTCCTATAAAATGACAGGGCTTTTCATGATATACGGATTATTAACCATGCTAACAGTATTTTTAGTATGCGTTTGTTTTCTAAATGTGGCACGTATACTGCATTTTAGAGCACGATAGTTTGAATAAATGTTCTAAACTTCCTTCCTGTCGCCTGGTTTTCTTATTGTAGATGAGTACAAGTCAGAGAGTGAAAGGGTTTGTTCTGTTACAGGGATCCTTGAGAGGGTCAAGAGTGTTGCGTTCTGGGGTGCCAATTCCCGTGTTTCTATGGTAAGGTTAGGGGGCAAGTGAGGCACCATAGCTAGTCGGACCCGGACTCGTAGACACTGAGGTGGTATGGTGACTCAGTCCTTACATAATGATGCTCTATGGTTCCAAGCATAGTTCTGTTCTAATGGCAGAATCCCTGCACCAGTCCAACTTACTAGCCATGGGCACAAACAGCTAGGGGAGGGGCTATCAATAGTGCAGCAGCTGCACTGGGCCCAGAGGCCTGACTGGTCAAATGAACCCTGTTTACTTCCAGTGGGGGCTGTCTCGGAACAGGGGTGGGGGAGGTAAAAAAAATAAACTTACCTTTACCTTCATACACCTCTCCTCCGTCTTCTTCATCTGCTGGAAAGCATCGGAAGCACCCAGGCTCCCGTATTCACCCAGCCGATTGGTCTGAGCTGCCTGTTTGGCCATTCGGGCAGTGCCTGGGAGCCTGGGCTTGTTCTCCACGGGACTGTGCAACACAGCCCCTTGGAGAACATGCTAAGTGCGCATGGCGGTTAGGCCGGCCCATGAGGGCCGGCCAAACCATCATGCGCACTTAGAGGAGTGCAAACCACTCCTCACTCTGCTCTGGTCACACAGCCCAGCCCCGCCTCGACCTGGCTCCGAGTCCCGCAATGAAAAATAAACTGATAATACCGTCCTGTTATTATCATTTTATTTTTATTTTTTGCACTGCTGAAATAGTAGTGGGGCGACACTCCTCTGATTTAGCGTAGGAGCCGCCACAGTTTACTTCTGTGTATGTTTACCCTACCATTTTTAGGTCTCGCCCTGAAGCCAGCGCTTGCGCTGATCTGGGCGAGACATTTTGTAAGTGGGCTTTTAGAAATGCGACCACTTTTTTTTGGGCTTGCCTCGAGCATGCGGGTACGCGCACAGTAACGCGCTTTCCTCGCATGCTCCAGGCGCCATATGTCTTTCCTCTCACTTGCTCCTCCCCCACCACAGAGCGCTTCTCGGGGCCGCGCGGCCGTGTCACTTTCACGGCCGCGCGTCACTTGCTCTCCCGCTCCTCCCCCCTCCCCCACCACAGAGCGCGTCTCGCACGGCCGCGCGGCCAATGCTTATTATATTAGTAAAGAGTGCTGGTCCTCTGCGACAGTCCAGGTAAAACATGGTCTTCTGGTCACCCTTGTCTCCAATTTGCTTCTGCTGTCGCCTTTCCCTGTCTCCCCCACTAATAACGCGTATTGCCATCACTATGGTATGTAATTTTCTCCACTTCAGAAGGAGGAAAGGCTGAGTTTGCCCTCTCTGGATAATCATCCGGTCACTTTAAGTTTGCGTATAGTTCTCTTCGAAAGGCGGGCTAACAGAAGCAACTGTTATACGGATGCACTGTGTGCTTTTTTGTGCTTTGTGTAGGCCCAAATTCGTTATTGAAAATAAAGCTATTTCTAGGGTTGAGTTTTGACAGCACAGATGTCAAACAGACCTATTGCCAGTAAGTTCAAAATACATGCAAGGGCTTTCGTCAGCCCCTTTCAACCATTAACATTCTTCGACCAGCGTCTTTCGGCTATCGACGTGAGACCGTCATTCACATCTTGCTTCAACTTACTTAAGTATTTATTGCTCACCTAGTGCCATTTGCTGGATCCTTCCGCTTCCACTTGAGTCATTGAGTTGAACTAGGCGAGGGGCTACTTTACACCTGTAGCTCTCTCTGACTGCTCCCGCCAGTGTCTTGCACTAAAACCCGAAGTTTTGATCTTTCAAATGCTTGTTCTTCTAATTGTTACTTTTTATCTATACCACAAGGTGCCACAAAAGGCCTTGGGGAGCTGTGAAAACAAACTGTTGGTGACGAGCATATGTTTTCACATTGCTTGATGCCTTCAAAGGAAGGTCACAGTCGGGGTGTTTGTTTTAGTTAAGAGTACTTGTGCGTGCCCTACAATGTCTGCGTGCATAGACGTGAGTTTCATGTCAGCATGGAGTAAAATTTGTCATGATTGTATAGGGATTAATGAAAGCGCGTGGGAGCCACGAATGTATATGCACAACTGAACCACTAGGCTGTAGCTCAGAGGGAATAATTTCGATATTCCCGATAACTGGGTATTTAGGTGTGATCTTTCAAGACAATTTTTGACGAGTTAAAAAAAAGAAAAGTAACCCCTTAGCCACACTAAGGTGGCATGCTACATCCTCTGGATTGCTCCTTCATCAGCACCATCCTGGTGCTAGGAGGCCTCACCCACAGCTCTTGTACGCTTTAGTGTATATGGCATGAGAATCACAAGGGTTTTAGTCTTGTGCAGTTACAATTGCATTAAGGTAGGGATGGTATATTTATTTATTAATACCACTCTATGAACCTGGCCTATGCAAGGTTAAAAGCAACTCTGTAGTTGGAGACAATTAATAATGGCCTTGCTTGCCTCACATCCCTAAACGAGCTCAACATGATTCAGCCGTTCTGTGGTGCAGCATGCAGCCTTGGACTTTTCTCTCGATTATGGGTCCCTAATTAATTGTTTGTCTGTTGATGGAAGCCCTACTATCCTGGAGATGCAAACAATGACACAAAACCCCATAATATATATATATATATATATATTTTTTTTTTTAATGTTTTATAGAGCGCGAACTTGACCCGTTAGGGTATCAGAGTGCTTTACAGAATCCTAGGGTTGTACAAAAGGCATGGAATAACAAGAGTAAACAATCAATTGGGAGGGGGCGGGGTGTTGGATACATAAGGGATAGAAGGATACATAGGTACAGTTTACATTGCAGTTACTCAAGACAAGGCCCCAGGTTTCTTGGAGGGGTGACTAGGTCATCCGAGGGAGGCAATAGTCGGCAGTTGATCAGGGTTTCTGTGGTGGTTGAAGGTAAAAAGTTTAACCGAGGAATTTACCCATAAGGAAGGTTTTGGCCTCCTTTTTGAAGCGTGCCAGAGAGGGGATTCTTCTTATGACGGGTGGGAGAGAGTTCCATATTCTTGGCGCGGCCCCAGCGAAAGCCCGATTGTAAGTTTTTTTTCCCCTAAAACGTGCAGGCTGGAGCAAGAGGTCTTTGGAGGACCGGGAGTTTCTGATTCCTCCGGATACCACAAGTTTCTGTGCAAGGTATGCAGGGGAGTTTGAGTATAAAGCCTTGTGTGTGATGCATGCCAGCTTAAGCTGTATCCTGGCCTCGAGAGGAAGCCAGTTCAGCGTTTTCAGGTGTGGAGAAATGTGATCGAATTTCCTTGTGCCGGTAAGTAGTCTGGCGGCCGCGTTGAGGCAGGCTTTTAAAGGTGCCAGGGAGATCTTGGGTAGACCCGAGAGGGTAGAACAGCCATATTCCAGTCTGGAGATGACTAGTGCTTGGACTGCCATTTTTAGGTCGGGAGCGTCAAGGAAGGGTTTCAGTTTCCAAAGGTAGCTCAGGTGGAATCTGGCTGATTTGGCCATCGAGTTGATGTGGTCCCGCATGTTCAAGTTGCAGTCGAGGGTTATTCCCAGTGATTTGGCTGAGTCCACAATGGTCGGTGGGTAATTTAAGGCTGTGATGGCCTTAATCCATATCTGAATCTCAGTGTTGGTTTTAGGAGGGGAAATTAGGAGAAATTCTGTTTTCTTTGCATTGAGTTTGAGTTGATTGGAGGCGAGCCATTGGACGGTCAGCTTCAGGGCCTCATTCAGGGAGAGAATCTCCTCGAGGGATGAGATTTTGATGTAGATCTGAGTGTCGTCAGCGTACATATGGTAGGAGATATTTGCAGTGCGTAGGACTTCGGCAAGCGGTTCTAGGTAAAGGTTGAAGAGGGTGGGGGACAGCGTTGATCCTTGAGGGACTCCAATCGTGACCGGAGAGGGAGCAGACAGGGTGCCGTTGATTAGGAATCTCTGTGATCGGTTTTGGAGGAAGGATCTAAACCATTCTAGGACAGAGCCATCCAATCCCATCCTGAGTTTGAGGCGTTCGAGTAGCTTTCCATGGTTGACCGTGTCGAAGGCAGAGGATAGATCTAGGAGGATTAAGAGACATGTTTTGCCTTGGTCAAGGGCTTGGAGGGCATCATCAACGATGTGGAGCATGGTGGTTTCAGTGCTGTGTCCAGGTCTAAATCCGGATTGGAAATCATCGAGTAGGTGGAAGTTGTTGATGTGTTGACTTAGCTGCAGTTGCACACACTTCTCCAACACTTTAGCTAAGAGAGGGATGTTGGAAATAGGTCTGAAGTTGTCAGGGGAGGCTGGGTCCAGCGACGGCTTTTTCAAAATGGGGAGGACTTGGCCGGCTTTCAGAGAGTCAGGAATCGATCCCTGCCGGAGAGAGGCGTTAATTATTGCAGTCCAGCTAGGAATAATGGATTGGGCGGCGGCAGCTAGGCAGTTGGAGGGGAGCGGGTCGTTAAAATGGTTATTCGGGTTTAAGGTAGATAGGATTTTAGAGACGGAGTCTTCGTCGTAGAGTGTGAAGTCGGTCCAGTGTGCTTGATTCTTAGGTGAAGCCTGTCGGGGCGGCGTGGAAGGAGGAGTCAGGTTAGTAGTGGGTAGCGAGTATGAGGCGGAGCTAAGTTCGTTACCTAAGGCTTTGATTTTGTCCGCAAAAAAGAGGCGAATTCCTCGGATGATATTAGAGACTTGGGATTTTCTTTCGATGTTTTGGCCAGTTTGTTGGATTGATGTTTGACCAGTTCAAAGAGTTTGCGGGGTCTGTTCTTGGTGTTCCCCAGTTCCGATCTGAAGAATTCTTTTTTGAGTTGAGGATGTTCCTGTTGTAGGTATTTCTGGCCTGGCGGAGAAGTTTTAGATGTGCGGCAGAGGGGTGCTGTCTCCAGATTCTTTCAGCTTGCCGGAGGGATCTCCTCTCATTGTTGAGGGATCCAGTGAACCAGGGGTTTCTATCTTTGATTTGGGTTCTTTTTAGTTTTAGTGGGGCTAGGTCATCCAGAATGTTCGATATGGTCGCAGAGTAGTGATCGTTGAGGTCATTGACCGTAGTGATATGCGAGGGGGAGGTCAGATTTGCACCGAGCCTCCAGTTCTCTGTGGTCCAGGTTCTTGGTGTCTCTGACCCAGCGTTTAGGAATCACCGGCTGCGGTGCCCTAGTCTTGTGGGTGCCAGGTAGTAGGAAGGCGATGGCGTGGTGGTCAGACCAGTCACATGGGTCTATAGAGATAAGCTTGACTGTTGATTCCTTAGAGATGATCCAGTCAAGAATGGCCCCTTTCGAGTGAGTTGGGAGTGAGCAAGATTGGGTCAGGGCTTGATCGGCCAGGAGGTCTTTGATGGCGTTGACATGAGGATCCTTGGGATCATTCCAGTGCAGGTTGAAATCGCCAAGGAAAATGTCTTTAGCGTTGGAGGAACTCTTAGCTGTGAAAATTTCCATGAGGTGGTCAGTGAAGGAGTCATTCCTGCCTGGGGGTGGTAAAAGATGTGCAGGTTGCACAGTAGGGCGGAGTTGCTGCAAATGGAGAGGGCGAGGTATTCGCAGGAGTCGGTGGTATCCGCCAGAAGTTCCGTGACAAGAAGGTTAGAGCGATAGATGCAGGCGATGCCTCCTCCTTTCTTGCTAGGTTGCCTGTCCAGCCTTGCAATGTTATAGTTGGGAGGGACTAAGAGGTCCAGGCATGGGGATGAGGATTCGTTGAGCCAAGATTCTGTTAGAATTGCTAAGTCGAAATTTTTGTTCAGGATGAGGGTAGCAATATCGGCGGCGTGCTTAACTGCCGATCGGCAGTTAATTAAGAGACCAGTCAGAGAAGGGTCGGAGGGAGTGTCGGGAGTCGGGGCGGACAGGGGTACAGGCGCTAGATTGCTTTTAATCACACTTCTGTTACGGAGGGTAGCTGATCTGCAGGGGTTGATAGTGACCGTGCAGATGGGATGTTCGGCCCTCACGTGTAATAGGCATGGGGTAACTGGGGCTGCGTTGTAGTCCCGGAGGATGGCAAGGATTTCCTTTTCAGTGAGGTCTAGCGGACTTGGTGTGGCGAGGGTAGGGTTGTAGGAGAGGACGAGAGCTAGGGTTTCCTCCTCCGAGAGGTGGCAAGGATGCTTGCGAGGGCGAAGGTGTCTCAGGGATAGAGGTAGTGGGTGTTTGGGGAGCTCTGTGATAAGAGGGGGGTGGGGTTCAGCAGGGGCTTTAGGTTAGCGAAGGAGAGTTCGGCGCGGTGAAGGAGGTTCGTTAGATCCAGAATGGAAGAGTGGATGCTCTGAATTATTTTGGCAGCTCTGTGGTGCAGCGTTTCGGTATCCATGTGAGAGGGAGGCGCTAAAGGACAGGGGGGTAGTGGTTCAGAGGCAGTTCTATCGTCATGCATACGGGATAGGATAGCAGGGCTAGCTCGACCTGTGTCGTAGGTCTTTGGGGGCGTCTCAGTCTCACGGTCGGAGTGGGGAGCTAGTGGGGAGGGGACCAGAGGTCTAGGGCCGATTCTGTTGGCCAGGCCGGGAGACGTGCTAGAGGGGTTAGAATGAACCGTGTTAGGAACACTTGGAGGGGTGGTCTGTGGGCTAGCAGGGCTAGCTCGACCTGTATCGTAGGTCTTTTGAAGCGTACCAGTCTCAGAGTCGGAGTGGGGAATTAGTGGGGAGGAGACCAAAGGTCTCGGGACGATTGTGTTGGCAAGGCCGGGAGACGAGCTAGAGGGGTTAGGATGAACTGTGTTGGAAACCCTTAGGGAGGTGGTTTGTGGGAGGCTAGTCACGCTAGGCAGGCTGGTCGGAGGGTCGTCGAGGCCGGTGTTGGTTGCCCTGCCAGGGTCGTGCACATGGTTTCTGAGGAGGGTAAAAAGGTCAGCAAAATTATTGAGGTTTTTGGTTGAGGCTTGGATCAAAACGATGCCGCTTTTGTAGAGGGTGATGGTGAGGTCGGCTCGCAGGGTTGAGGAGGGCGCTATTGTGAGCTTAGTGCCGTGTGGAATGTTCCTGGTTGCGCGTACATTAAGGAGGTGCGCAAAGGTATTGCGCCAAGAGGGGGTTCTTCTGGAGTAGAAAATGAGGTCATTAATGATTATGCCGTTGTCCGCGCTGTAACGCAGGTCAGAGATCAATGTCTCAGGGTGATTTTTCAGGGTGGAGTGCTTGAAAGTTTTTGCAGCGGCTTTGGAGAGGTTGGGGGGTAAACCAGGGTATATGAGTTTTCTCCAGTAGCGGTCAGGCCGGGACCTGCCATGCTTGCTAGGTTGGGCACTATAGGAACGAAATGGGTCAGTAAGCAGCAAAGGGGATGGGTCTCCACATACCAAGCGAGGGAAGCTATAGTGACTGACTTGGTCTCTTAGAGGCAGGGAACCACATCACAGCAGCATGTGTCCCCTGGTGGACTGTCTTGAGGGAGCGGGCTGTCTAAGCGTTGGGGCAGAGGCTCAAACGTACTTGCGTAGTAGTGACATCCTCTTTGATGTATACTGCAATCCGCTGTCTTTCCCAAAAACATCTACGCTTTTTGCTGTAGTCCCTGTCGGTGTCTTCATTGTCATTGGATTCCTTATGTCCGTGATCATTTGGATAGTATCTTCATAGGAATTTAAAAATAAATAAACAAATAAAAGTGGCTGGGTCGTAGGTAAGAAGTAGATCCCTGAACTTTTCAGTTCCAACAAAAAGCTTCGATTCATCGCATAACTGATTCACTAAGTTGTATTTTATTTTCACCAGAAGTAACACCCCACTCGTGAAACACTGCAAATTTAAAGGGAGACACTCTGTGACAATATTGTTCCTCGACTAAACCTCATACCCCTCACTTGTCAGGAGACTGGGAAATGAAGCCCAGCAAATACCCGTGCAATACATGAGAAAATAAAAACATGCTAGTCCTTTCCATATTTCATCCACCTGTATCCCTTTGAATCTGTGCTCAATGGCAGGTGTTGGCAAATTTCTAACCTGTGTCGGGCCTGTGTGTGAGAAGAGGTTTGTCTAGTGTGTTCAGATGTTTGTGATGCGGACATCTTAATAATTAGTACTGTTGCAAGTGATGTTTGCTGGCTGTCTTGCATATCTGTGTTGTATTTGAGCACATATTTAATAGTCTGTATGATTTGCACTGATGACTATTACGTGAGCCATTGAAAAATTTGGGCTGTGGCTTTATGTGCTTATATAAATCTTTCATGCCCCACGTTTTGTATGTATTTAAACAGGCACCTTTAGTGCTTTGAAGAGTAAAGATGTGGCTCGGATGCATGTCCAAGCTGTGATGGTTGTCTCTGTGGTTGGTGGGTCTCTCTTTTGAGCTCTATGAAGACTTTTAGAAAATGTAAAGGGAGGTAGTTTGACGTCTAGACTGGGTGATTGTTGAGGTCTTGTTAATTCATAGTTAATTGTGGTATGTTACAGTCACAGCAGAATTGATTTTTGTTTGGGATATAAGGAGAAAAGGGATTAAGTTGAAGAGACCGAAAGGTTCTAAATTCTATATGCAAAGGATATACGTTAGAAGACTAACTGCCTGCCTTCCTGATCTGTCTGGGATGAGGATAAACTTGAGGTAGTGGTGTTATTTCTGGGGTTTTTTCTGGTAGAATTATCCTTGGAATAGTTGTGCCTATGGTCAGCTGTTTGCCAGTATGGATCGATTTCTTAAATTCGTGGTTTCCTTTAATGTAAAGTTGGTCCATGTGTGGAACTTCCAAGCTCAAGAGCCATGTGCCTTAGGTATCTTGCTTTGCTGGTGTCCTGTGGATTTTCCAAGTGAAGATTGGTTGCTTGGGTGACTGCTACGTCATACATGTTTATTTGTTATAAATAAACTTGTTTATCACATTGAGTCTATTTCTCTAGGAAGGTTTTTGGTCGAAATTGTAAAATTGCTGTTTTAGGAGGACTTGTATTGTAATTCTTTTAATATAGTTGTTTAAATGTTTTCTGGAAGCTAGATGATCAAGTGGTTAAACTGTTATGTTCCTGCCAGGAGTTCCAGAGTTGGGCTTCCAGATTAACAGATTTTCTTTATTCTTATTTTGTGGCAGTGCAACTAAAAGCGAAGTGTACGTTTAATGAAGGCGTGACTTTGTTTCCATATGGATTAGAAGTTGTTGAGATTTGCACCTGAAGTAAGCTGGCAGGCTCAGGTAGAGGTCTTTAGTGTAGACATTACTGTTGGTAATATTCTGATTGGGCGGCAAGGAAGGGGGTCATTCCTTTAACAACTTGAAGTGGTAGGAGAGTTTGACTCCGTACTTGATTCATCATTTTGATCAGGTGCATCAGGACTATCCCATTCTCTAGGGGACTGTGAAAAGGGATAGGCTATTATGGCAGAAATGCCTAGTAGCATTATTCACTCCTGAAAAGGTTTTGAGACCTACACCATAGGAATGCGTTTATGCAATTATTACTGTCAGTTTGTGTTGTTACTTGTGTGTCTACTGCTAGTTATCAGAGTGCTAGTTGTAACAGGTCTACATAGGAGCAGATTAGGGCTGCTAGAGAGGTGAACACCACAGGAGAGTACTTGAAGCTCTGTTGAACAGGTTTGGTGAAAGAATTTGAGGTCTGTAGGAATGGTCAGTAGGGGAAAGAATGGAAGAGAAAGATGCAGACCCTGCCTCCTTTCGAAACTCTTCCCAATTTCCTTGTGCTGAGCTGTTACATCTGTTATTTTTATGCAGTTGGTGTGTTAAAGGAACGGGCAAACCCTACTTTTATGTTGCCTTACATGAGGTATATGCCCTCTCAGTTATAAGATTTACAAGGAGATTAATGAGAAGGATATTATAAGTACACCTGTTATCCTCTTCATGTTAGTGTGATAAGACGGGCCGTTAAGTGTTTGCAGCGGTTGCTAGCTAGCTGTGTCACTTATCTGTGCAGTGTTGGGTGCATGCGAGGTTGTTAGTTTAAGGCATTCTGTTGGGTTGTGTTAATTGCCATCCTTAGTTTATATGCTTGAGTCAATTTATTTACTGTGCTAATGCTAAATGGCTGTATAATACCAAGCGTTGTCAACACTGTTTATCATATGTTGTTTTTTTAGGTCGAGCCTAGCGGCAGCGCGCATGCACTGCTCGCTTTGCGAGGCATGCTGTATTAGGGTATGCACTGGAAGCCCCGCCCATATTTGTCATTGGCTTGTGTCATTGTTCTTCGAAAATGCTGGCTTCTGATTTGTACATAGGCTCGTTAGTCCCGCCGTGGTACTACCTTGTCTGTATTTGTTACCGCCCATAACGACTGGACCTTTTACTTGGCTTGTTACACTGTCTCCATTATTTAGTGGGTGTGTACAATTTTCTTTAATGGTCTTTCCTTATTCCAGCGCGGTCCGCTTTCACTTTAGCGGCCGGCCTGCTTTATTTAATAAATTTGCGCATGGTCCGCATCAGTTCAGTGTAGCAAAGGCAAACAAGCATTTGCAATGCATCAGGTCTCGCATTTACGCGAGTTTGAGCTATTTATGTTTTAGTCATTTACAATGCCAATAGCTTAAAGTTGCATAAATGCGAGACCTATTGCATTGCAAATGCTTGTTCTTGCTTGCATTAGGACTGATGGATGGACCTGCTGCTGCGCCATTGCAGACAACTAAGATCACATGTGGATATTTTAAAGAAAAAGTGGAAATTAGTAACACTTGTTATTTACAGCGCTTAGACATGGCAGATGCGCGGGATGAAATGCTATTAAAAGTTATTATTGCGAGGTAGTGCAAAAAGGATAATCTAACTTGAAAGGCCCACATTTTATAAGGAATAAAACACCCTCTAACTGCTGATTATTATGGATATTGTAAACTCTGGATCCTCCTGCCTTTTAAGGCGGCTACGGTGCCAGAGTTTTCCAAGGTTTTCTTTGGTGGAACCTACTTTAAACCAGGCCCTCTCTATTATATATTTTGCCTATATATATGCTGTAGAGTTTTGCAGGTACTTCCTGCCAGTTCATGCCTTTTTCAGGATGTCTTGTTGGGTTATAGTAACCCTAAAATTATGCGGGTACAGCGGAGAGGACTGCTTCATTAGGAAAACACTTTCACCGTTAAGAAAAAAATTGCAACTAGAAATGTACTTTTCTACCTCAACCTCCTGTAGAAACGTGCAATTGTAGAATTCCAGGAATAGTCTTGGCTTTGAACATTTCTAAAATGTCAAAAACTAACTCAGACATAGGTGTAAGCCATTGTGGTATATTTTATGACGTTTGTGACTGAAAATAAAATTTACAAAATCAATAACCAGACCATCGGACATTTGATAGCTATGCTTAGCCTGCCATCTGGTGGCCATTTAGTAGTAGGCTACGCGAAAAACATTACCGAAGCAGGAAGGGACAAGTTCAACTAGCAGTGACTGAACAGTTGTGACGAAGATCTCGATTTGAAAAATGACCAAGAGTTTTTCCAGCAAGAGGTACATTTTCCTACTTGTAATATGGCCGCTCACTCATATGGTCGGACTGCTTCTGCGCTGTCTAGTTTTTAGCCTCTTTTACACTTAATTCCCACGTTCCAGCTTTTCTTCAACGCGCTAAATGTACGTCACAAGCCCGCGACATGCGCTGCTTTCACCGGAGTGCAAAGGTAGTGCGAGCTAAGGGATTTGATTGGTCTGCTATCGGCATTGATCAGGAAGGCGACTGGGGGAGAGCGGTGTCAATCTGGCGTTTGACCGGGAGCAGGCGCGCGCTGTGGAAAGAGTGACGGAGGCAAGAGAAAAGCGACGCCGGAAGCTCTGGCACCATGGCAAGTGATGGCGGGGCTGGGGGAGAGGGAGAGGGAGGTGGACTGTTACGGGCCCTTTAACCAAATGTTGCAGTATGCGCGGGAGAGGGGCGTTTAGGAGGGCCCCACAGACCATAGTGCGTGAACCTCTCAATCAGTAATTGGGAGGTTTTACCCCCCCAAACCTTAGTCTCAGTTCTATGGACCCTAGAGTCAAAGCGGCCTCTAATTTAACCACTGTGGCCTCAAAGCAATTTGACAGGGACCATATTAAATGGCAGGCAAGACTGTTCCTTTAATGGAGGTTTAAAAAAAAAAACAGAACGCTCCCAAATACGTCCACGATTAGTAATACGATCTTTGCTGGTCTGAAGAAAACACCCCTATTTGCTTCTGGGATAAAAGTCATCCACGGGTTGCTTTTGCAAGACAAAAAATGAAATTCCAATACTGTGCCCTATCTAGAAGCAACCCTCGGTCGGACTCTTAGCATACCTGCCAAGGTTTCAGTTTGCTTATGTGTGACATTTTAAGGCCAAATGTTTATTTACTTTTATTTATTTGGTGTTTTCTATAGCGCGAACATGACCCTGCGAAGGGTATCAGAGCGCTTTACAATTGCATTTTCAAAACCATTTATGTTTCCAAGTCATCAAATCATATGTGTGACACTTTATCGCACATTGAATAAAGCAGCTATAGCACTGAAATATGATCAATGTTAGGGAATTCTCGCTTTAAAATGGTTTAGAAATTGCCTTAAAACAGACCAGAAAGCAGTCATCTTCTGTGCAAAGCTAGAACAGACTAATGTTTACAGTCATCCAAGGACAGGATGGCTTGCCAGTTATATCATGGATCATGGCTTGCCACTTTCCCATCATGTCCCCTATGACATGAGAACACAAACATACAAATATACACAAACAGAATTTCAAATCTTGCAATCAACTCTGTTTAGTTTTGAAAAATGCAGGTCCTGTAAACATCATTTTTATTTTGAAAACCACTGTAAACTAGTCCATTTGCACTTTTAGCGTTGTCATGTCCAAAAGCAAAACTCTGTTAAAATGCGCCAAATCACAATGAACACGTTTTCAGATTGCTGAAGATGGTGCAGTGTCACTTCAATATGTTGTACCTTTTTTTTATTTTTATTTATATAAATGTACATTTACAAGGTCAGAATCTTTGAATTATATACTGAACACACTCTGGCAGATTACTTTGGAACCTCACCGGACTGAGGTTGTTGAAAACTACCAGACTGCTACTGCTCTCATACAGAAGCCTCGGGACTAGTTTCAATTCAGCTCCTATCAGGGAGGTGGAAATTAGCAGCGCTCCTTTTTCTTGTGCTGTTGTACAAGCAACTAGGTTGGAACAGGTCTGACAAAATAAGTTTTACCTGCCGAGGCTTGGACCGGAGCCTGTTTGTTTTTTAAAATGTGTTAAGCTGGATCCACAATGCTGCGAGGGCTACCTAGAGGCCACAGCCTAAATGGTTTAAGGAAAGCACAAGTAAACAAACTTATCAGGGGACCCAGCTCGTATCCTAGCAACGAGTCACCACTCCTCGACCTGGGCCACAGCTCATAATTGCCTTGAGTAGCAGCGCACGGCAAGATCGCTGACTGCTGCTTTGCAAATTATACCCCCAAAAAGTACTCTGCCTGTAGTGTAGTAGGCCTTCTGTGAGCTAACTTAATATGCGTGACTAAACATTTTAATGTGGTGATGTGGACACCAACACTAAAATGCGATAGTCTGACTCCTGATGCATGGTACTTGGTAGGGCTGCCTTAGTGTGGCAAACATCACCCCTCCAAATAATTCAGGTGCATTTGACACCTTCAGTACAGATGGGTTTTACAGGTTCTTCTCTGGTTTGACTCGCAAATTCAAGAACAGCATTCTGCTTTATGCAAGGTCCTGATTACGTCTTTGAAAGAGGCCTTCGGATCATGCTTGCTGTCCCTCACTCTAAAATACTGACAATCTTCTTAATTTAGGACAGACATTTAGAAGGCATATTTGGCACCAGAGATAATAAAGTACACGGGATACATCACACAAATGTTGAACATTAATTTTTTTTTTTGTTGTTCTCCAAACAGCCTATGTATGTGTCCAACCAATTCTGGGTTATCAAAAATCTTAGGGTTCATTTGAATTCTCACTGTAGGCATTATTTTCAACTGTAATTGATTAACAAACCTTCCATTTTATATTAGCATCCAGGCAACAATAGTGTGAGCCTGCTGCGTTTGGGTTATGCAAACAATGTATAGAAAGGCCTCTCCAAACATCTGATCTGTTGGATTTAGATGTCTTGCGTCCAGGCTGCAGCAAAAACAAGTGTGAACAATAAAGTTAGGTACAGAAGGTAAGCTAATGTCTGGATTGACCAGAACAAAATTTATTCTGAGTAGGCAGTGATGAACTATAGGCATAACAAGAGATAGTGAACAGTGTATAATCCAGTTGACAATTTTGGACAGACAAGGCAACGGAAAATAAGGAAATCTAATCCTGCTGTTTTTCTTCTATATTCCTCTATTGAGGGGAGCGTATTTAGATGCAGGAGTATATTGGGGAGGCTAGACCAAATGGCTGATGCAAAAGCTTCAGGAGACCCCTTGGCAAACGTTGTACTCTTAATGGAATGTACTGAACTGACAGCAAAACATAGAGATAGTTCACTGGGTGTTGTGAAGAGAGCTAGAACTTCTCCTTCAAGACATGAAGGGCCATGAGGTAGCAACACAGGCTGTAATAGAAGTTCAATAAGGACAACACATGTTTTTGCAGCAAGTCGAAAACATGTTGTCCATTTTCTTACAGACCTATCGAAGAGACTCCTTTATTTTTCTTATTATGAAACTCGGGTTTTAATTTTGGCCTTGTAGCAAGGGCTGCGTTTTACCTCATTTCACAACAGTGATGATGACCCTTTTTATTGCACACTTCTGAGTAACTATCTTGAAGCACTTGTGCCACTGTTGTCAGCTACTGTCAGAGCAGGTAATACATTACAAATGGATTTAGAGACCAGCTTTAAATCTTGATAAAGACTGCTCCAGGATGGATTTTCGTGAGAGGAGTTCCAAAGGTAGTTGAAGATTTAAGAATCATTTACTAACCATGCTAGCGAGGAAGTGAGGGAATAGGACGTTGACTTCCATTGTTCGTCAGTGTGCCCGGAATTCTTATTCAAGACTTGGAACCCAGTCCATTTGATCATATTGCCATCTGGAAAGGCAGCATTAGTTATTATAATGGTGCAGACTCAAAAATTGGAAAACTGTGCAGTTTCCAGATTATTCGCCCAGATGTAAAAGATCTTTTTAGATCCCACTTGACAAAATTTTTGACCTATCTTGTTTTAAAAATTTGTCAAGCATTAAAACAGTGATACACCAAAACATTCTGCTTCCGAGTATGACTATCAGGTGTGTGGAATGAAATAAAATATCAACTTGTCCATGGGACATGTTGCTTCATAAATCTACTTGTCCTGTAACAAAATCCACTTGTCCCTCTGGTGCCATGTAGTGCGACTACAAATTATGACTGCAATCTCATTATTATAAATGCTCTGATATTAGCCTCTCTGATTATGCTAGAGCTCATACCATGGTAGGGTTTGAATACTAGCAATTCCCTTATTTCGCCACCTTTCCGTAGATCTACATACTGGGGCCTGGAGGTAGCGGTAAGGAATAGTTCCCCCATGGTTGGAATGCCCTTTTGAGTCTGTGCAAACCTACTAACTTGCATATTTTATGGGTTTTCATCAGCTCCTCTCTAATATTTTCCCATACAGAAAAAGGTTTGAAATTTACTCCTGACAAGGGCAGAAGGAAAACTTCTTCCAGGGTTGGAGGAAAAAAGTGGTTGGTGGGTGTGAACTTGTTACTGCTCAACAGATTTCCGCATGAGCAAATATATACATGCATATTTGCTCGTGCTAAAATGCAGTTCACAAATATTTTCTAGGAAAGTGATTTCCTGACCTACTAATGTAAATTATTGGGAATTCATGAAAACTGTACATTTGCACTAATGCAAGGACATATGCCATGGGTGCACTTTTGTGACTTTATTTAAGAATTGGGCCCTTATTTAGGTCTGGCGTTAACCAAGACCTTTCGTTTTTATTATAATTATATCTCTCTCGCTATCTACCGGTTGACTTCACTGTGAGTGACCGCATTCTGCTCTTTCTCATGGAGCATATCGGTACGCAAAATAGTTTTGTTCAGTGCCAGGAACTGACTACTGTGGGAATGTGGGTTTTTTGAGACAAAAAATATTTTGTTTTTGCCAATGTTGGTTGTAAAAGTGAGGGCCCCCAGATCCAACAACAACAATGTTTTACAAAAACCATGTCAAAACAAGACACGCATTGACAAAACCAAAAGGCTGACCACCAATGTCATACCTGTTCGCTTTGCCAATGTTTTTTTTCATGTTTCATATAATTTTGTTGAAACTGGTTACACTGATTTTCTATTATGAATATTTTGGGGGAATACTAGCATGCATCAACACATTATTAAATGATGCTTCAAAGAAATGGTACCCAAAATTACACCGTAGTTTAGCAAAACATTTTTTTAATGAACATTTTATTTTGAAAGCAGAGAATCATCAATCTTGCTTTCAAGCTTTTGCATATATTTACATCTAATCAGAGAGCATCCTGGAAGCATTATATGTAGCCTCAAATTGTTAAACTTTGCAAACATCGGTACATTTATTTTACTGGAACTACTGTCAGCAGTGCGGTCCGAACTTACATTTCCTTAGAGCGGTCACCCTAATAATAAAGGCTTTGTATTAATGAACCATAATTTCAAATTCAAACAGTATTAACATATGGACATAAATATTACCTTAACTGCAGACAATGCTCTTTCCTGATTTATAATGTGAACTGTAATCTGGCAGCCAAGGGATTTGTGCTGCAGGGGGTTGGGCCTACTTGTCCCAAGGACAAAATGAACATGAAAACTTGTCCTTGACCCCAAATAAAATGTCCTGGGTATCGGGCTATAGGAATTCTACATCCCTGGACTATACTATTATACTCCTACTATGTCTATCAAATGTAACATCGTACAGAAATGCACTAAAAATTTATGTATTTGTAATTTTTAATTTTATCCATCAACTAAACATGATTAAGCAGTGGAGACGTGATCAGGCATATATGCAATTTATAGATACAAAACTGTTGTTAAACTACTTACTGTGCTCTTCTTTTCTTTTGAATATCACAATTCTTTTAAATAATCACGAGGTCTAATACGTAATCATGAACAAAGGACTGTAATTTCCTTGCCATGCCCTAAGTATTTGTTTCTTTTCAACATTCATTGCCTGATAGACTTCAATTTTCAAACCGCTAGGCAGCCTACAATTACCATTAAAAATATTGGAACACCACTGTTAACGGGGAACTACCTAATTTAATAGTGGGGACAAATTCTGTTATATTAAAATCCTCTCTCCAAAAAGCTTGCACTGTTTCAAAGTCCACAGCATCTGCTGTAACCACCATACAGCTGCTTGGAACAAATAACTTTTCTTGGATGCTTTCCACACCTCTAACATCAAGCCTATTGGGGTCGCTCAGTTTAGTTGTCTATTTATATCTTGTTATATGGGTTTTTAAACCCTTTCCTTAAGAAGAATTGTCAGTATGTACATGTGATTGCCATTCACAGGTGTTAGGTTGCGTTTGAGCATAACATCTAGATTTGTAGTACTAGGATGCCCCTACCAGTAATTTGTGTCCCTGATTTGAAACCGTGTTTGTGAGAACTCACACAATATGATATCCTGGTTTTGGAGTAATGACCACTTTAGAATATATTCTTTCATCTAACAAGGATGTAAATGTACTAGATGTGAAACTTGAAACATAATCTGGTGTCTTGAAACATCATAAACAGGGTCAACTTCCTTACTGCTTGGCTTTGCCTTGTTTTGGTGACTGTTTTTGTCATTGTTTGTGACTTGCTGTTTCCTTTGTTTTTTGCAGCTGCCTTTATCATTACTGAAGACTGCTCAGAATCACCCTATGGTGAGTAAAGAAATCGTTTCCAGCCTTCTAAAGATGGTCCAAAAGAAGCATCATCTGTAAAGAATCAGAGTTCTTCCACGCCGACCCCTCTCTCCTCCCTCAAGGCCACTGTTAATTCTTTGCTTCAGCTATATACATTTTTGGTTTTGGGCGAGAATGCATTTCCTGAAAAGAAAACCTGAAAATGTGCATGGTAGTCAGTGGTTTATCGATTTTTAAGTGCCTTGAGTGGGACACTGAAAGGGCAAACCACAGACAAACCTTTGCTTCTTTCCTGTCTTTCCACAAGTCTCTAAAAGAATTGCTTGTAAGCATTCCATTACTGTGGGTGGATTTTCCTCCTACCTGCCCAGCATCCACTCAGCAAACCCTTCATCCTCAGCTCGTGTCTTTGAACTACCTATAGAAGTAAATGGTTCTATTTTTTGGGGGGAATTTTATATAGTGCGAACTCGACCTGCATGTTTTAGAGCACTTTACAATGGCACCAGTTGCGTTACAGACAGGCACATTAATTTTGTTAGGCACAGGGAGATTAAGTGATTTGCCCAGAATCACAGGATGTTGAGCGTTCCTGCCGAGTCTCGAACCTGGTTCCCCTGCTTCGAGGTCGAACGCTCTAGCCGTTAAGCCACATCCTCTCCCCTTGCATGCAGCATAGCCTTCCAGCTCATGTTTAACTTTACTTTCTTTAATTTTTGCAGTTGGTGGAATTGAAAAATGGAGAAACTTATAACGGCCATCTAGTGAGTTGTGATAACTGGATGAACATCAATCTCCGAGAAGTTATCTGTACCTCCAGGGTAGGTACTTGCTTTTCATTTTCACAACCCTCAAGTCCTAGAAGTGGTTAGAGTTACCTAGGTGGTATTTTTATTTCTGCCTCTGTAACACAGGCCAAATTGCATTTCTAATACACAATCTGCAGTACATCTTTAAATGGATATGAATTCAAGAAATGTGCTTTCAGTAGAATTCCCTGTTTCCGCACATGGAAAATCTGTCCAATAGTTATATTTAACAATATACATGCATCACAATGTATACATATCACCTCCAGCAGTATAGACTATATTATAAGCTTTTCTCCTTCCCAGCTCTATAACTGATTCCTGGCAGAATACTCGCTCCTAGCATACTCATCCCTAGCTTACTCAAAATCTCAAATTCTATCTTGCAGTCATGTTACTCAAACCGGCTTAATTGACATAGCAAATAGATACCACACTTTCCTTAACTCAATCACTTATATGGTTTTAAAGGAAATCCTTCTCATTTTCTTGGCCCAATTTAAGCTAAATCCCTTTTGGATTATAAGAATGAGGCCCATACACAATTCTACACAGCAGCAAGGCTGGTTCATTACACCTTTGTAAGTTGGTCAGCTTTCCTTTGTTCAGTTGCCGGAGGAGTCCATCCTTCTCAAGAGTATCCTAAACACCGCCCATGTATTGCAGCGTGAGCTTAAAACACGACCAGTGTAACTTGAAACTTTCACAAATTTAAAGGCAGTAAGTGCTGAAATGCTATTTAATTATAGCCTCATAAAGAGAGATTATATTTACATTGGCCTGAAGTCCTGTATAATTCTGATGACTGGATTTTGCTATAGAGACAAAACTTAATTTGAAGTGTTGATGTTTTGTACTTTCAAAGAATGCCACCTTTAGAATTCCTCTTCCTTTTGACAGTGCTCAACATAGTTTCTTAGCACTAGTGTGAAATAGATTTTGAGTGGGAAATTGATTAATTGTGTTTTTGTTTCTCTGATACTCTGTGGTGCGGATCTGTTTCTCTTTGGAGTTTACTTTTTGGTTGGAATAAGGTATCATTTAACATTTCTTACCACCACATTTAGAAGCATTGCTTTGAACATCTAAACTGCATGTCCACAGAGGCTTTCCGAGACTGTTCTTTATTTAAAGCTGGAATCAATACAGTTGCCTCGTCAAACGAGTCCTTGCGCCTTTATGCAATACACATTAAAATAACAGCTGGCATGACCAATTCCACCACAGGTGAAATTTGCACTTATTGCAAATGTTTCCCTGCTGTGTTAACTGCAGATGAGAAGAACAAGTGAATGCCACATTTTTGATCTGTACTCGGACACCAGAGAGCAGGTTTTTCCATTATACATCTAATAACACAAGTCATTGCACATTTTTAAGATATATTTCGGTGCAGTAGGGTAAGAACTGAGAAAACGAGAGGTCAAGTTCTAGACAATCTGTGATCACAGGGTGCCCAAGAAAATCACAGCAGCAAGACAGACTACTGGATGAAGCTGCTGTGTTCTCATGACATGGAAGTTGACCTGTTTCTCACAGGAAGTTCAGGGTGATCAATTAATGACACTTTTGGAGCAAAAATTGGGGCAGATGTAAGTCTTAATTGACTGAAAAAAGTAATTGTTTTGGAACTACTGACACCACATGAGACTGTACAGAAGACCGCAAACCCGCAGAATGACGGCAGGCAATGGCCGGTATGGTTACATCCCTCTGCGACTAGGATGGGTGATCATAAGTACATTAAAACCGCTCCCAGATGTCTATAGGGCGAGAGGTTGGCGGCAATTATTCTCAATAATTGGCCAGATGCTCTTGACAATAGGAGGCATCTCGTAGCCAAGACACAGCCTTAGGTGCAAGTTTTCTCCCCCAGTGCATGGCAATTTGGTGCATGGCCAGAAGTAAGAGCATAACTGTAAGGGGCCGATGTTCCGGTGGAACGTGTCTGATATAGCCCATTAAACTTATCTGGGGATTTTTCAGTAGAGTGTGACCAGTAATCTGGTGAATAATGTGATGTACCTTGCTCCAGAAAGCTGCTATTTTAGGGCATTTCCAGGCCAGATGAAGGAAGGAAGGACACCTGGGGTGCTGAGCATCTCTCACAGTGCCCCTCCGCCTGCAGACCCATACGCTGTATCTGTTCGGGAGTGCAATATAATCTGTGTAAAAACTTGAAATGCATAAGTCTGAGTCTGTATCTAGGCGAAAGAGCTGCAATTTGTTTGCTGTAATAGGTCCATTGTTCCTACATAGGTGGATTGGGGGGGGTCTATATCCATCGCCCATTTAGCTCGGGCCGTGGAATAGCGAATTGGTGCCTTATCTTGCATGATGGCATACAGACATGTGACTAGTCTGCGAGGGGTAGCGTTTGTCAATGTATGTTCAAGGGCGTGTAGTGTAGGCAGGGGCTTGATGCACCCCGCATGTAGCACGGATCTGGGAGTATGTCTAGCATGGTGGGGCGTGGAGTCTCCTCAAGCGCGAATAGGGGAGTAACTGTCCGTCGGGATATAGATCACCATATGTGACTAATTTCTGTCTGTGTGCTCGTGTTTTAGCACCGTCATCATGTAGGGCCGGTAGCATTGGATTTTGATCCAAAGGCATGGAGGGGGGGATAAATGCAGTGTTGATGAGCACGGCGGTGGAGGCCATCCCGCGCCCACCGAACGCATCCAACAGTATCAAACTCCGTGCGTGGGGGTTTGTAAGGTCGATGGGGGCACTGGGGAGGCCGCATCCGCCTCAACCGGCACATGCGACTGAAATCGTATCGAGTATAACCAAAAATGTAAATATTAGGCCTGAGCGCAAAGCACATAAAGTGTCATGTCTGGTGCATTTAAACCCCCTTGTCTTAACGGTATTGTAAGAATTTCCCATGCGACTCTGGGTTGTTTCCCGGCCCATGTCAATGATATTAGATCAGAGTGCAATCGCTGGAGAAAATGTGCAGGAAGCAGTAGGGGGGATATTGATTCTGTCCTCCAGCCAGGACATCACCCAACCATGGTTAGCGCCTCACAGCTCGTCTGTCACGGCTGAGCCAGATTCGAGGTATCTAACAGGTTCCGTCGCCAACTCCAAGGGAAATTCAGAGTCAAAACGTTGTGTGGTATTAGTGAAAGGAAAAATGATACACTTGGCCCAGTTTATCTGTATACCAGACTGGCCCTCCAATATAGATACATCAAGGATAATGGGGTCCAAATTGACTGAAGGTTCCCGAAGGTAGAGAGCAATGTCGTCGGCATACGAGGCAACGGAAGACTTACTGGTCTGTATTGCAGAGTAGAGGAGAATGGAACCTTATTCAAATGCATTTGATGCTATTTCATTAACTGTTTTTCGTACTACTGTGTTAACTTCACCTTTCTTGATGGAGGCCATAATGTACAGAAGAACAAAGCTTTTCACACATTTTTAACTGTAGCATCTTAAATCCTCCATCAGCTCTTGTCGCGCATCACCTTCCCCCTCCTTCTTCAGAATCGTTTTTTCCACCTTCTTTTATTCCTTTGTGTTCAACAGGATGGTGACAAATTCTGGAGGATGCCCGAATGCTACATTCGCGGTAGCACAATTAAGTACCTGCGTATTCCAGATGAAATTATCGACATGGTGAAAGAGGAAGTGATGTCCAAGGGCCGTGGCCGTGGTGGCGGTGGAATGCAACAGCAACAGAAGCAGCAAAAAGGGAGGGGTGTTGGAGGCGCTGGTCGAGGTATAAAATCTCAAGCATATAAAAATTATTAGTGGCCGATATGTATGCATGTATGTATGTGTCTGCGTAGATGTCTGTGTTGTCCCGTAATTGTATTGCGTGCAGTGAATAGTCCATGTTGTGAGTGCATTTCTTGGATGGTTGTCATAGGATTGGTTGGCAAATAGAGGCCTTGTTCAAATCCCAGCCTGTTGTTTTGGTTTCCTACTGGAAAATCAGAACCTCTGTTGAGTGGCTTCAGAGAGCTACGTTAAGGGTATTTTTTTTGTTTCTTTCAAGAAAATGGCCTTGATGTTCGGTTAGCTGAAGCATCCAGTTTTTCATTCTGGTGATCTGCCTTCCAGTTCCTCTGTGGCAACGAATAATTACAGCAAAGACATTTCCTTTGAAATGTTTTATATTGAGATGTATGGAATTTAAATTTAATGAATAATGCACACAGTTAACATTTAAAAAAACTGGTGTGATATCTACGTCACTGCTTCGTTTTCCTCCCATGTGTTGGGGAATGGAGGATATGCTTTGATTAGATTCATATCGCAATCATCATTAAAAAAAAGTTTACTTGCATTAAAATTACTCCCATGCACACAGTTGGTTTTTTTTCTTCCTGGTTTTTCTTCTCCTTGATGCTAAAGAGCGAAGTAACACTAACTTTCCCTTGAGGAGCAGTTTATATGTGTTTAATTTTTTATGTTTAAGCTCAGCCTTTATCGGGCAATGTGTTGGGTGATATTTGAAGAAAGGGAGCAGCGGCTATGGAAATGACAAACCACATCACTGTGCTTTATGTCAACACCTCCAGTTCACCATCCTCCCAGCTGGTGATGTATTGCTTTTCCCCTGGGCATCTTCAAGCACTTCTCTTGTATAGAATGTACTCCGTTCATAAACATTCACTCACAGATCCTTCTTTGACTGACCTTGATGTGGCCATGCTGAGGTAACGTGAACAGAATATGTATGTGAAATCTTACAGGGAAGTTACAGTGGGGACAGGCATAGGACTCATATGACACACGAAAATCCTGGGACAGGCACTTTTTCTGTGATCACACATACTCTGTTGCACATCGGTTATCCTCACAATCATACCTACTCCATCATTCCATCACGGACACGTGCACAAACACTATCATTCCCCTCTCAGCATCTCACACACATGTATTCACACAGATGTCTCTACACTGTCTCGCACCCATTCTGTATCACTCACACTACCACAAACCTACATACCAAATCATGACACTCAGCGCATTTAAATTACAGGCAATATTACACGCTCACCATGTACTGCTGCTCCGCATCCTGTATCTGTTCTCTGTGTGAGAAAAGTGTAATCCTGGTGCTGCCTGTGTTGTATGCGAGAGATGCTTGCATTGCTACTGCGAAAAAGAGGACAAGGGGGACCCTACTCACTAGGAACCAGGGTAAGTCATATGTATCCGAAAACAACGGTTCTAGCGGGAATACAATAAATCTATACTGGTAATTAAAAATGCACAATCGCAATCATTTAGGGTTAAGGATGTCAGAAAAAGAGAGCCTCGCAGACTTGGTGTTCATAATAATTCTTTTTTTAATCCAAATTTTTATAATTCAAAAACAATACATACACCGACCGAGAAGAACCACAATAGTGATTATATGTCCCAAGCAAATGAAACCATCTAATACATTGTGAACAGACATGTGATATATACAGAACTTGGTTTCCACAATTATTGAAAAGACAACGACCACAACATGAATTGATAATAATTATAGCCTCTGTGTACAATAGTCAGAGCTATTTGAAATGGTTCAGCTATCAATCGAGATTGATAGCGAACCATTTCAAATAGCTCTGACTATTGTACACAGAGGCTATAATTATTATCAATTCATGTTGTGGTCGTTGTCTTTTTGAAAGATGTGTACCTTTCCGCAGGACACCAGTCAGCAGCTCCTTGGAGAAAGATGTTTATTCAAATCACCAGGAACAAAAATTGACAAGGCCAATCATTTGGGTTGTGCATGATTAAATGATGTTGCCTAGCTCCATGACGCAGAAAGTACGTGTAATTCTCGGGGAATAACAATTCAAGCTTCCTTAACACCTAGAAGCAAACAAACACACGTGTAAGGCATCCGCGGCAACAGGTCAGACCTCCCTTTTACATATAACACGCTCTAATCTGCCAGCATGTGCAGAAGCAGGAGGGCAAACGTCCCTTGACAGCGGCATTAAATGCCTCCTTTGTACCTTAGCATCTTTGAATTGTCATATTTTAAGACCTCAAAGTGAGTACATAACACGACTCGGTAGCGTCTAAAAGAAAGGTTGAGATGGAGAGGTATTAAAACAGCAGAAAATTGCATATATTTTTAACTTCATTTGTGGAACTGTGGGGAATCGATACTCTGCATAATGACTCGATTTCAAAGCCTCACCTGTAGAAATGCTTCTACCTTTAGGAGTCACTTCCAGTGCATTTTTATTGTTATTGAATGGCTCATTATATTTACTTTTGTAAATTTATTTTTTCACGTGTCATTTATTTTCCTTCAGCAGTGCAGTCATGAGCATAGATTCACCAAGAGGTCAGTGGTAGCGGAAGATACATCAGGCCCCGTTTCCAGAGATCCCACTGTTTACCTCTCATAAGCCTCCTTTTTGATGCTTTACGGGCCAAGCTGAGGACAAGAGAAATCTATACATGGAGGACACATGGTGTCTTCTTGACCTTCTCTTTTTGCTTTCCTCATGTCTTAGACCAGCGGGCAGCCAATGCAGAGCCAGGAAAACCAAAGGGCAAGAAGTTGCGGGGGGTGGGGGGGAAGCAGCTACAATAATTGACTACCCTGAGTGTAAATGGCACTTGTTAGCTGTGGAGGTAGGTTTTGCAGTATGTATTGGTTTGGGGTCAACTTCTCTAAGGGTTCTGGGAAAAAGTCCATGTCTTCTACCACATAAGGCTGGGAGAGCCTGTTAAAACGGCTACAAAAGACCACCATTGTTCTCTTTAGCAGTAAGCTGAGGGGAAACCCATCCTGAAGGTGATGGAAAGGAACAAACAATACAGTAAAAGATTATACTATTTTACTCGATTTTTCAGTTGAAAAGGAAACGTGTATCAAACTAAACCCTAAAATAAAAAGCCATTAGATACTGTAAGAACGTCTTATCTAAAATACAAACTTCTGTCAGTTATAAGAAACCAAATCAAGAACATTGAGCAAAGCTGTGCAGAACAGTGACGCAATAATAGTTAGTACCAGACCAGTGTGTATATAGGGTGGCGGCTGAAGGAAGGGGTGTGTGTTGAGTCAGCCAGAATTATATCAGGGGCAGAAGGGTGGAGCTGTTTGTTCTGACTTAAATGTTAAGGAGAAGTTGGCAATATGTGCTAATCTGTTACTTTGATGACAACTGAATGCAGAGACATACCTCACAACCAAAAGTCAAGCGAGATACAGAGCAGAGACTGGTTGGAGGAGAAAATGCAAAGCATTTTCTCCTTGAACTAGTCTTTCGCAGGCAAAAAATCATGTACAATTCTGCACCTGTGAAATCTTGCAAAATTTACTTTTAAGAAGATTTCGACCAGGTAAAACGCTCCTAGAAGACCAAGATGTCTGATCACAAGTGTCCTGATTTTTGAGTACTTTGTAAAATATCAGCAAATCATGTAGTATGTTAGAAAGCTGGGAATGAAACCACTGATACTTAAACTTCTAACAATTTTTTAGGTGTGTTCGGAGGACGTGGGAGAGGTGCCCCAGGCGGTGGGAGAGGACAGCAGGAGAAGAAACCAGGCAGGCAGTCTGGAAAGCAGTGAAACACAGTTTGGACTTTCTTTTTGTAATCTTGGACGTTGACGTGCAGCCGTGAGTTTAGTTTTCGATGAAGGTTGCCGATTATTTAAAGTAATACATTTCTACGCCTCAGTCAGTGAATCTGACACTGTTCTTTGTTATTGAATTTGTAAAATTCCTCCTACCATTTGCTGGTAGAATTGTGTGTACAACATTTAGTTGGAGATTCTTGATTTCGGTTTAAAAGGGGAGAAATGCTGTGCTAGGAGCTAAAATTTCAACTACCACATCTTGTATATTTTTAATGAAAAAGTAAAAAAAAAAAGATCATGATATTTTAAGCACTTGTAAAGAACATTTTTGTGTTTTATTATCTTTTTCAGAAGTTTTTTTCTAATTTGAGTTTTATTTGTTTTGGAATTAGTGGAACAAACTGGTTTTATGTTAAAAAGTAGAATTTGACAAACTTTAGAATTCTCAAAACAGTCTGAATTTTGTCACTTTGTAAGCATGTTTTTTTTACTGTTTTTTTTTTTTTTACTATGTTACAAATGTAGTGCTTTTTCCTACTGTTCATTTGCCCTGCTAAGGTTCCAAGTTAAATTGACAAAAACCCGATTCAGTTTGTTTAGCAAGATTAATAAATGGAAAAATCAAAATTGTGTCATTCTGCTTTTAGTTTGTTGTTTAATGCTTGGCGTGAAGTGCTAAGATACTAGCCCTGCCATGGAAAGAAATGTCTTGAAAATAGCATTGATCTGTTTAACATTTGTACGTGTTTTAATTTAGTACAGTATTGGGCAATGTGACATTTATTCAAATGCATATTTTTGAGTATTTTACAAAATATTTCCTGTAGGGAGCCAATGGACAATCCAGTTTATGTTGCACACTATAAGTGAGAATTATACATGGAAGGATGTTATGGTATTTTAAAACGCACAGCAGTGGAGGGATTTGTTTTAGTGCACCCTCTGAATTACTTGTCAGTGCGCCAAGTAATTATTCAGGAAAATTTGATTTAATGAAGAAAAGTGTGGGTCATCCCTAGTGGTCATGTGGGGAAACCAGTATATAGATCAAGTTTCCCTTTTACACACACACACTCATTCGTCAGCTGGCCACTATATACTCTTCTGTACAACTTTATAGAAATGTTGCTTATTTGTCTTTCAAGAGATACACTAGTATACTGTGTTAAATATATCCTGCTTGTAATATAGACATGCTATTTCAATCCTAACTCTCTAAAGAAGGTCTTTCTTTATACAAGTTAGGTAGATCATCTAAGATTGGTCCACGATGGGTAAAGTATAGAGAGTACAAATTCTTTATTTTGGATCATGCATGGCAGTCAAGCTAACAATACGAGTTAGAAATGCATTGCTGCTGTTGTCCATAATGTAACTTTGAGTGTAAGAATTTCTGTCCTGGCGAATGGATCCCTTTCCTGAGAACAAAACCTTTATAGGCACCACCATGGAGACCATTAGACAGTCCACAAGACAATGAGAGCAGATAGAGCTTGCAGGGAGCTTTACGAGCTTTCACTGGGGGAGACCTGTGAAACGCAGACAGTCTGTGGATCTTCGTGACATCTACATTTAAACTCTGTGTAAGATGTTAATTTAAAACACACATTTCTTACTGGATCTATGTCTATGTGTAACATTCCATTCTCGTCAACTGTCCAACATTTAGCAGGCTATTGTAATGTTTTTTTTTTCTTCTTAAACTCATTATGGATGGGAGTGTATGGCCAGTGCCCAGGATGCTTGGTTCAGCAGCCCAGCGGGACAAGCATAAGTGGGAGCAGCTTTGCTGCCTTCACAAAATGTTGTCCTAAGATGCCAGCAACGCACGAATGCAAGGTGCCATTTTAAAACATTTCAGAATTGTATGAGAGCGCATAGTTTGTTCCGTTGGCTTCTGTGTGTACTGTGCTTTTTAAAAGTGCTGTTGACATTACTAAAATTTACTATTCTCCGCGAGCATAATAGTGATGTGCCCCATTCTTGCTGTAGCAGAGGTTATCGCAGACCGGATCACTATGAATGTTCTAAATTTCACTGGTTTCAGCACAGTACAGACTTCCAGAGCTTGCAGCTCGAAATGCAGCCAACAGGATGGGGATGCTGCAGCGCGGGTACCCAATCAGCAAGCTGCAATAGAACATGATATTATTCAAACTATGAACCGTGAAATGTTCAGGGACGTCATTTAGGGGTCGCAGCTGTGACCCCAGGCTTGCCCCTTGCGACCCCCTGGTACTGCCTTTGCGACCCCTGCCCTTCGAGGTGGCAAAATCAATGCATGTGGCACAGGGGCACCGCGGCCTATTGGACATTGGTGGCGGCTCCACTTGCTTTGTTTTCTGTAAATTTTTTATTACACTAATAGTGAATAATGCCACTTCCGCTACCCCTGGCTTTTTGGTCAATTGACGTTCATGGCCATATTCCGATATATTTCCGTTGACAGTGTACCAATATTTCTGTGTCTTGTTAATCAAGTAGCAGTAAACTTAAATCCAGTAAATGAATGGATGGGAGTCAATGCGTTAGTTTTCTCTTGAGAGCAACCTGGAGCTTGATGTACTAATGGATTTTGTGGTTTCGAAGCCTGCGGTTTGCAAAATCACAACCTTCTCAGCTGCAGGATCCAAATTTGCAATATATCAAAGGGTACGTTGTGAATCACAAATATCTTTGTGACTCACCGTTCACACTTTGTGACCGATTCCGAATCATTAGGAAAAGGAAATTTGAAAAGGGCTGCAGAGAAGGTTTGTTGGAAAATTCACTTCAAGAAGAAAGTCACGATCTTGAAAATTCTTCGTCAGTAAGAGTTCACAGTTTGCTTGCTTGCATCTGCCTACTCTCAGCGAGAGTCCACCCTTCATAATGGTTCACAGTGGACTGGAACAATGGTTGCTGAACACATTTGTGGTCGCAAACCATCGACTGGTTACCGACACCATAGGGCGGTATCAATTTGCAAAGTTGAAGCCATCCATGAGACACAGCTTCAACTTTGTCAAGTGGGCAATGGGTATTATGGGAGCATATAGCAGTTGGAGGGATCACTGCATGCTTCCGCCCCCTTCCTGCTATTAGCCATAGCGTCCTGAACAGTTTTTAGGTCTGGCAATAGCCAAGACCTTTTGGTTTTACTCAAATTTAGACATTGTATACTAAGTTGAGCTTTCAGTCAGCCCTCACCATCCATTGATCTGTTCTTGTGCCATTCACATTTTTCTTCCGCTGACTGCAGTATACACTATGGGCGATCATGGGTCTGCCCACTTCAGCCGCTTAACTTTATTGTAAGTGACAGCATTCTTCTCTTTCACAAGGGGTGCATCCACACAAAGTAGTTTCCTTCAATACCAGGGACTGCTATGGCAAAGTGTACTTTATTAGGCCAAAAAATGTTAAATGTTTTTACTCTGAGCCAAATTTTTATTTTTTTTATTTTGGTGAGGGGCTGGCACCGCTTAAAAAAAAAAAAAGCAACCGCTGACAAATTCAAAAGGCTGGCAGCCAATGCCGAACATGTTATCTCTGCCAACACCTGTTTTTTCTCATTGCCGCCCCCCCCCCCATCCCTTTAGAACACAACAGCAGCAGTCCGAAAGAAAAAAACAAGCATTGGCATAGCCAATAGGTCTCGCCTTTGGGACCGTATATGTGTTTAGCCATGCAACACTTGATGTTATTGCACCAAGGATATTGTGCTGCATAACTAAATACTTATAAGGTCCCAAGGCGAGACCTATTTGCTATGCCAATGCTTGTTTTACATGGATTTCACTGAACTATGTGTTAAAACCACGTGTTGCACTGAGGGAAGTGCGTTTACTTCACTTGCTGACTTCAAAGCCTAGTGAAGCAGGTAACAAAACGTCAAGACAAATAAGCCAATAAAGTCCTTTTTTTGGCTAAGAACAGAGCAAGAGTGACGCTAAAAACAAGTCGAAGGTGAGAAAAACAGTATTCCGACCTGCAACATAATAAGGGGATTTTAATTTCTTTTATTTCCAAATAAAGTATTTGCTTGCTAAACGGCAATGTTGCGTTTGCTTCTAATTTTTTTTTTTTTTTTTTTTTTAAACTGATAGATTTAGTCTGTAAATGTGTTAATCTAGGAGACAGCTATTTTCGAACAAAAAGATAATTTATATAGTCCTACAGAATGGTATCTTTGTTGTGACCAGTATCTGTGAATGTTCTTTTGTCAGAGAGTGAGTGAAGTGGTCTAAATGTAGGGATGCTAAGCTTCACACAGAAACACAACGCTACTTCCCAAGCATTCAAGTTTTGTTTGCTTGTATTACGTCATATTTGCAGGGCTTTTTGCACGTTTTGCAATGATAAGTTTAAAACAGGAGAAAACGTATGCAAATATTTGCATTCTTTAAATAGCTGGTATAGCGGACGTAAAACTATATATTATTGAAACGCCAAGCGCGACCTTACCATAAACAAATATTACACTTTGTAGGATTGCACTGCAGAGTAGTAGGTTGGCTGGCTGGAAAAATTGATGAAAATAGTAAATGGTGGCTACATAAATAAACCTATGGATGTAAGGAATGGATGAAATAATGAATGGATGGATAAGCAGACACATAATAGATGGCTGAATTGACTGTTGAATGGGTGGGTGGGTGGACAGGTGGCTGAACGGGTTAATAGATAGGTGGGCGGATTTTTTTTTCACCCTGTTGTGATAGGCTCATTAACAATTGTTACGGTACCTGCGAGATGGACATGCACTTTACGCGTATCTCACGTTGTGTAATATGGTGTACACGGGACTTTAAGTGGGCTGAAAAAAGTGGGGAGTCCCTGAAAGGAGCGTGGCTTAAACATATACACTAAAATCGAGCACCACTCTGCCCACGTATTTGCACAGAATCCCAACTGCATCTGGCACAAGTGATCACTGCTCTGTGCTATTTGCTGAGAGGCCAAGGATTAAAAGGCTACGTATTCTGAACACCTTTTTGACCTACAGGCACTGACTTCCACAGCTCATTTGTGCCAGTTATGAACACCTGGCTATGACTGAATTCAAATTATGCACTAGGCAAGAGTAATGTGCTGCCTGAAAAAAAAAAAAGGTAATACAACATCCGGGAAAAATCAAACACTCGTAGGGAATGCAAGATTAAGCAAAGCATGTGAAATATAAGCAGCAACAACATAGATCACCTTAACGTTTTTACACCCATCATTGACAATTAGATGAGTGTTTTTGAATGAAAAGTTAAGGACATGAATACAGGGCTTGAAAGACACCCGTTTAAGTGTCCGATTTATATTACTAAAGCCCTGGGTGTACGTGTCACTGAATTGTTGTTTGTGGATTGATGCACGAGTTTGATGAGACAGGCAAGGGTGAAGCGAAAAACAAGTTGCGGGCGATAAAAAAAAAGTATTGCGACGCTTTACATAAAAGGAGTTTTTAATACCTTTATTATTTCCAAAGAAAGCATTTGCTTTTTAAACTGCGATATTGCGTTTGTGTGTTTTGAATTGTTTTCTGTTTTAAAACATTGAATGATTTATCTCCTTTGTAGCAGGATGATAGATTAACTTTAGTTTGAGGTTTTTTATACTGTTTGGGTTGAAGTTCTGAAGGCTGCATTTCCAGAAGAGGAGAGAGAGGAACTGAATGACGACGATGTAGTTAAGAGGTGCGCGATTACCCTCTCCCTGGTAATTGTGTCCAGAGTCCATGTCTGGCAGGGCTCTGTCTGCTCTGAAGCGGTGGGATGGGGTTAGGCGCACAGAGAGGGGTGAACAGCAGTCTGGAGTGAGATCATTTAAGTCATTATAAAATTGCATGTAAAAGGAAACACGCAGAGGGCAGATTTCACAGCTGCTGAAAAAGCGGTTCGTGAAAGTTGGACTGTATTAGCCGAGAGTGAGGACCCAAAGAATGAAGAGTCTGCAGAAAGGAAATGTGGACGCCAGGTGGTGGGAACAGCGGAGCGGCGCAGAACAGTCTCCATGTTCAGTGGGGATACTTTGAGGGGACTGTGCGCTCTCTTTCTGGCAGAAGAGACGGCGGGCTGAGTCACTGATCCCGGAATTCGGATATGCTGATAGAAGGCGAGATTCATGTAAAACAAGCAGGATTAGCCTTCGAAAGACGCCCAAACATGCGCGAATCCTACCAAAGAAGCCCAACAATAAGAAGCGCGAGCAAGACGGAGAGGCGGAGCGAGGCGCGCGCGCTTGGGAGAGTAGTCTGCTCTTTTTCGAAGCACACACTCGTGCTTGTGGCGCGCCCCTGCGCGCTCCCGCAAGGTGTATGCCGCCACAAGCACGAGTATGTGCTTCGAAAAAGAGCTGAACGACGGCTAAAGGTCTCCTATGCAGCGCATGCGCACTGCGTAGGCGAGACCTAAACATGTAATGCGAATTGGAATGCAGGGATGAAGGACTTCTGTTCCCCTTGCAAGTCTTCATCCCTGGCCCTCTTGGGATGATTTGCAAACCGAGTCCTTCCTCATTAATATTAATTCTGCGGATTAGTACATACAACACAGTGCAGCATAAGCCCGGGTCACAAACCAGTTGTTGTGCAAACATAGCAACCGCTTTGCAGCCAGGAGCTTTGTACATTAGCTCTCCAGTCTTTTGTTCTGGCACACATAGAGGCCAAGCCTTTTCCATTTTTGTAAAGGGTGTGTGCAGTTGCTCAAGCTATGAACTTTTATTCGCAAAGAATTTCCAAAGTCAACAAAATTTGTGCTTAAAAATGCTAAAATGACTTCCTCGCCTACCTTCCTAGAAGCCGCCTGTATTTGCATGGCTTTGATAACATTTCCAATGTGATTTTTCCGTTCTTTACTGATCCCTGCAAACACTCGAGTGCTGTGTGTTTTGGGCGTTTTTATCAATTGCTGAAATACTTTGAAAACTACTTGAGAGTTCCCTGGGGGGATGGACTAACTATTCATTTCTGCTTTGGCTATGTACATGACTAATAAACTTCCTAGACGTGGAGGATAACATTCACAAGTTTCAATAGGTCTCGCGCGTATTGAGGATTCACAAAAAAATAAGTTTGAATTGGTGATTTCACGGTTGTTATCCCTCCCCCCCACCCCCCAAGCTGCTGTGCAAGTGTTTTTTTCATGTGAAGCCATTGAGAAAGTTTGTCAGTTTCAGGTGTGTGCCATTTGCTTGGCCACCTCATGTCCCTTCCTAAGGGAGCATCTATAACCTAGAACTTGCTAAAATGTAACTCGCACCCAAAAAGGGTGATTTATGACTGGAAAAATACTAAAATCGAGAGTCTGAGATTTAAACCCCTATGTTCAATTGGAGAGTGAGATTTAAACCCCTATGTTCAATTGGAGAGTGAGATTTAAACCCCTATGTTCATTTGGAGAGAGATTTAAACCCCTACGTTGAAGTGTTTGTGGGTTAGGGTAACCACCCCACTCTGTCATTACAGACCCTCCCTCCAACACTGAACGTTTCACCTAAAAAGTCTGAAATGCACGCATCATTTGTTTCTGTTGAACACCACCTGCAATGAAGTAAATAAACCCCTGGTGTAGGCTTTTTGTTCATTCCAGTACACCGCACCTAGAAAGCAGCGAGGTACTTGGTTCAACAGCTTGAAGCATAAGGGATGCAAAACAGAAAAAGATTTGTGGCAGTCCATATGCAAATAACCTGATATAAGAGGGTGTGGGCAAGAATTTCACCAACATGGCCTCGCCCACTCCTTTGGTGGGCCCTGGCACTCTTTGGATGTCCTAACTTCTGCAGAGCCTAGCAAGACTCTTTCCTTAGCCGCAAGGTAATATAGTGCCTCAGTAAGGCCTTCCAGGAAAATGCCCTTTTTGAAATATTATTCAGTGTCACCTGCAGCATCTTTGATAGAGCCATGCAAGGCACCACCGGACTGGTCCAAGACAATGCCTCACGTCAGAAAAAGCCCAAGTGTGCGTCAAAGGACGCCTTTGCGGTTCATTTGCTGCCAGGCTGATATCAAACAGGTTATTTGAATCTTCGACAATGCTCGTAGAGATTCTCTTGGCAGGTCGACCGGCCTTCATACAAGTGAGGTCAACCAGGAGGAGGTGTCTATTCTCTTGTCCCTTTTGAGGTTGTGGTGCGGGCGGACACCAACCTTTTTTTAGATCTCGCTTACAGATCGCTTCAGTTGAAGACCTATTGTCACTAATACATTAAAACTAAATATAGAGGAATTCGGGGCAGAGCCTAATTCTTGACTGGACGGCTTTCTTTTCTATAATTTTCCTGCTTTTTCATTGGCTATCCTCCCTATTCTTTGTTTGTCCCACCTCTGGAGCATTTCTTCTTTACTGTTTTCTGATTGGATAACTTGAGTTGTTCTACTCTTGCATTCAGGGAATTACTGCTTTCTTTGTCTTTATTACTTCATGTGAGAGCATATTTTTTGTTTATCCTTCATGTGCTACTTCAACCTTCGTATGCCCTCCCCAACCTCTCCGCTGTCATTTTATCACCATCTACCCAACTCTTGCTCCCTCCCCCTTGTGGCTCTCAGCAGCGTTGACTCCCTCCCATCATCTCCTAAACGTTTTTTTGTTTTTTTTTGCAATATTCTTTTCTTAACATTTACTTTTTTGGGGGAGGGCCTCGCAACTGCAGTTACTGCCAGGCTGTTGTATGTATTTATTTATTTATTTTAACCCTCCTCCAAGATGGCTGTCGGCAGATGCGTTGTAATGCATGCACGTTAGCGAATTGCTGTTGTGTCAAGGCACATGCGTACTCGCACATTTTTTATTTTTTGTATTTATAGATACTGTTCAGCATATTCATACAAGCACTTTATCTTGTTGCCAGTGCGACACAGCATTAACTTCAACCACGTTGTGCCGCAGAGCTCACACATCTTTTTCTAGAAAACATTTGTTTTTTAAATTGTCACATATAACACATTTTAAATGTAATGCCAACCTTATTGTATGCTACTACATTTCAGGGGCTATGTTATAAGACCCTGATATTTTTGCACGGGCATAATTTTTTTACTGAAAACTTGATAAGCCGGAGTAAGAAAGAACATAGGTAGCTTGTTCTACGAGCTAGGTCTGGATTGTTTTTCAATAATCTAGCGCCTAAAGATTCTACCAGATTTCAAGTGGGAGAAATAGTGTTGCAGGTAGATTGCATCTCACTGGCGAATGCCCTACGCCTGTGTCCACTTGGGTCCCAAGTTTACTTTACATAACTTGTTTGACATTGTGAGCTTTTTTTAGCTCTTTGATGTCACCAGTAATGGATGGCTCCTTCGTTTCACTTCTGACATCCAGGTGAGCATGCATGGTATTTTACAAACCAGTCAAGAATGCTCGTTATTAAACATGCCAACTTAAACATTCCACATACAAAAATAAACTTCTTCCCAAAGTTCAGTTATTGAAATATCATTTGGTTGCGTTCTTAAAAACATTATTTCCTTAGATTTGCAAACCTGGAAGAAAAATGGCTTACACAATCATCTTGCACACAACGTTTTGCCTTCTTCGTGATCGCCATTTCACGTGAATAAATGGAACACAAGTTCTTTTTCTTTCAATTCTAATCCTGCACTAGATTGCCAGGACAATATGTTATATGCGCGCCTGTTTCCAGGGCAATTTGATATTTATTCCATTATTTCAGTGTTAGAAACTTTGCTATATAATCAAGAGCAACCCTGTAAACCTAGAAAAGGTTATAAATTAATTATCAAATGGGGAGCTCTGAGCATTTTAACATTTTTTTTTTAAAATTATTATTTATGGTTTTCATGATTCAAATATTTTTTTGGGGTGAAGGTAAGCATTTAACAGCATGTGTGAACGTCAAGAACAGACTATAGAACGGTCCTATAGAAAATGTTTCGGGGACTAAAGCCTCTTAAGGACAATTTTTTTTTTTTTTTTACAAATAAAAGTAAGTATTGGGATTTGGAAACGTTTCTTTAAATTAGAAAGAATCTGAATGGATTCTGTAAAGTAATTAGGCTTAGAGTTAAGAGAATAATATTACTTTTGAAAGCTGACGAGGTAAAGGCCAGTGGTGCAGAAATTTGCAAAATTCCAAGAAATATGGATACTGGGACACTTAGTTGTACACAATCGAGAAAGAGAGACATACTTAAACCACCCCGTAAAACCAGTATATTGTCCCAAAGTAATGCAAAATATCTGGAAGGTACGCCACCTCAGTACATAAGACTGCTACATAATCAATTTTTACATTTGTCCTTCCTAAAATGTTTTAAATAGGACCCTGTTTGTCAAGAAGTTGAATGTGTAAAAGAATGTTGAATAATTACCCCTCTTGGGGTTGCCATATACTTAAATGCATAACCTATCCAACAATAAAAGGTAATTTCATGGGTTGTAATGCACTTCTTGTTGTTGTGAGCTTTCTTTGAAAATATTCTCCATTTAAACTGGAAGCATTTCGGAGCTTCATTTGTATTAAAAATGTTTATCCTTTTGGCAAGTTGTGGAAATGTATCATTCTGTATAAACACTCAGCGAAAGAAAGCTATTTACCGTGCAAGTGCTGCTGGTAGGTTATCTCGGAGGCCATTTTAGTGGAATTTTCCTCAACCTCCTTGGAAAGACCCCCTATTTTTTCCGTTTCTTTTCTTAGAAATTTCATTGCATAGGACAGTGAACATATAGAGATGTTAATGTCTGCATTTCTTGGTGGATGGTGTGTTATTGTGGTATACAAAGTTCAGTCACTCCAGTCCTTGTGCATTAAGGATGAAGGAAGTCTGCTTGGAATTCCATTGTCTTATAAAATGGCCCTGCCTCTTGACTTTAAATATTCTTGCGATGAGTTAGCAATATTCTAGTAATACATGGTGGGGGGAGGGTTCCTCATCAGATGTGTTTTTGGTCAGCAATGCATTTTAAGTGATACCATAAAGTGAAGAAATCCCTGATGTCTTGCCTCCGGCCCTACAGAATTGATGAGTTTCACAAACCAACAAACATTTCAGCTATACTTGCTTTGAAAAGTTTAAAATTATGTGAAATTTGGCTCATTTCTTCAGCGGGTAATGAAGAATTGTTTGATGCCTAGTTTGTTTACTTTAAATATCCTTACTTTTGGATCTCGCACAATGTCTGGTGGCATTTTTTTTAAATACATCTGGTATAAAGTTGAACCACGTTTTGAAAAGCTGTTTTTGTGTGAAAGTAGTGTTTTAAAAAAAAAAAAATTTACTCTTAACATCTTCGAAGTAGTAAAAGCCAATTCCATTTGTCCAACTTACTAGATGTCTTTATTATTGAGTTTGAGCCTTGCTTTGGGGGAATGCTTAGAAAGGGATAATGAAACCAGCTTACTGCTCAAATAGCTAGTTATATTTCCAGTATGGAGCAATTCCTGGCAGGGGTGCGTGGGTTAACACACTGTATGCCCCACAATATTTCCCTTCAGGCTGCCGTGGTGTTTGGGTCATGGCTGACTTAGGCTTGGCTTTGAAATGGTGACTCAATTAATGTCTGTCAGGCATTGTCACTCAAGCTGCTTTTAAATTATCGTGTCTGGAGTTGTCCAGGGTCACTTAAAGAAGTTTATTTTTATGGTAGATAGTGGGGAATTTTGTAACGGTCCCTTACAACACTGAAAACTTGAAGGCTGTGTGATGAACCAGCCTAGAGCAACTTGGAAAGTTCATAAGACCGGATGGAAGCTTTTTGGAATACATATACTGGTGTATTTGTAATCCAGCCCTTTTACTATTCCCATAATGCATATGTGAGTAGTCATTACTTGATTTACTTAAACCTTTTACTTTCCTTTTGAAGCACGCCATGCCTGTCTTCCAGGTACCCTAACTCGGTGTCAGTCTTCGGTGGTGGATGTGTAAAACAAATGACCGTCTGTTACCTTAAATAGTTCAAGTAAGGGTGTAGAGTGTTTTGTAGACAAGTTCCCAGTTTCTCCTCTGTTCGTGACAAGCAGCTTTCTACAGGGCCACATGCCTCCAACTACATATCAACTATGGCGTACCTTCTGGCGCCTGCGTCCTCCACGTTCTCTTCAGGGGTCGCTTTGACAATCTGCTTTAGTATTCCCTCTTTACAAGGGTAAAGGTCTATCTTCACCCTGTCCATGCCAATGGTGGAGACCTCTTCCACCCTCTACACTTTTTTTTTTAAAATCTTGTTTTTATTGCAATTTTCATCAAATTATACAAAAACTTTAAAGAAAGAAGGGTACACTGTCATTGTCACAATGCCGATTACTCGAAATACAGATTGACCGATATTAAAATAAATGTATCCACACAACGCTGATTGATCCATAATCTTTCAATGTACAAAAAAAAACAACACGGGCACATGAAATAAAGACAGTTTAGCAAGCCCGATCCACAGGACCGCATGGCTAATCCAATAAGCATTACATTCTATTTAATCCTTCAATCCGTAAGCTCAGGGTGTGATAATAAAGAGGAGCGAATTGGCTGCCAGATATTTTTGGGGCGGGCGACAAGCGGAAGCAGGGACGAGTACACATTGCTTGTCATATCACAGTATTATCATATCTCTGAGCCACGCTTTCACCAAGGGCGGTGCCTCCCCAGTTTAGTGATACCTGTTTTTTTGGCCAATACTAACGCAATGGCAGTAAATCGTCTGATCCCCCGACTCAACGGGAGTACATATCCCAACAGGGCAAGTAAGGGTGTGTGTGAAAGCTCAGCCTCCACCATCTGCTCGATATATCCAAACACCGCTTCCCAGTATGCCAACACAGCAGGACAGTTCCATGCTAGATGGATAAAATCAGCCTGTGCCGCCGTGCACCTCTGACAGTGGTCTGGTTTCGAGCGGTCCATTTTAGCGAGTAGCACTGGGGTGACATAGACTATGTAGATACTTGAAGTGCAAGAGTTTGTTTATAATTATTGGACACCAACCTTGTCTGCCCATAACAATATGCCCACATCTTGTCAGTCACAGGGTGTGCTAAATCCTTCACCCAGGCCGCGCGGGCTCCACAACCCATCATTGGTCGCAGCGCTAGTGCCTGCCAGCATAATCTAGCAACTAAATGCGCGCCATCAGCCGTCGCGATAACTGATGCCAAAGGGGGAAGCTCCGCAGGTTCCCCAGTTATGGGGCGAAGTGCGGCAGCAAGCGCGGTCCGCGTTCTGTGCACCAAAAATCGATCGAGCATGCTAGCATCTCGACCCGTCGTTATATCCACCACCGTCCGTAGTTGTCCATTCTTGAACATGCCACCTACATTGTGCACGAGACAGCGGGTGAGTGCCCGCTGTGTCAATGTTTCAGTCGTGGGCGCTATCCAGGGGTTATTTAAAATCGGCAAGTAGGAAGTATACAGGCATTCAGCCCCCAGATATCTACGCAGGTGCTCCCAGGCCCAACTCGTGGTCTGCAGGGTATGAATTTCAGCCGGAGTTCTCCTAAGTCCCTGAGGAAGAATAGAGCAGAGCGGGTATGGGCGGGCCTGGGTATGTTCAGGTGTCAGGAATGGGAGGCGAGCGTCCGGGTGGTACCAATAGTAGGCGTAATGCGCCTGCGCTAATAAATAATACAAGTAGAAATCAGGTACCCCGAACCCTCCCCTCTCGAAGGGTTGAATAAGTGTCTTCCAGCTCACTCTGGGCTGTCTCCCAGCCCATATCAATCGAGTCAGCATCCCTCTAAGGGTTTTTAAAAAGGTTACCGTGAGGGGGATGGGAATGTTCAAAAAAAGATACAGGAACCTGGGCAGCACGACCATCTTAACTATGGCAATGCGTCCTGCCATTGATAGGGGCAGTGTAATCCAGCGATCTATTTGCCCGGAAAGTTTATCTATAGCCGGACCATAATTTAACCACACTACTTCCGAAGCAATGCGATGTATGGTGATCCCAAGGTATTTAGGGGGTTCATCACACCAGCGCAGTGGGAACTCCAGCGTAAAAGGCGTGGTAGCGTCAGTAAACTGAAAGATTTCCGATTTTTTTTCCAATTGATGACTTGTCCTGAGAAGACGCCAAACTGCCCCTTCCACCCTCTACACTTGACATGCCAGTTTGTACCTCATCAGACAACAAGCCTTGACAAAGGCAGGCATTCTAGCTTTTGTCCAGTGGAGGTTTTTCTCAAGTTTCACAAAGATGCACACAATACACATGGGCAGCAGCAGTGCAAGCTTCCTTTTCATACAGAAGCTGCAGGGCATACATAGCAACAGTCCTAGCTAGACACCCACCCACCGCAGAGCATGCTTTACACGCATGCGCTCAGTGGAGCTCGGGATTGGAAGCAGTATGCAAGCTACACTCAGTCACTGGAACGAGTCACTCCTGTTCCAACATAGGTAAAGTTGTGGCTTGGACAAGTTGGGACTGGGTTCATGTAGAGCGGCACAGGCGGGTGCGAAGAGGCATGGAGATGAGGTAAAGGGGCAGGGATAAGAGCAAGTGGCCAAGATGGCAGGTTGATGCGGGTGACATGATGGAGCATGGAGGTAAGAGTATACCCATATGCCATGCTTCTGAAGGGACACAATTTAAATGCCATGGTTGAGGGGGGGAATCGGGATTTTTTTCCAGCAAAGGCACTCCTCACGGGCAAGAAGAGAACCCTGCAAGGTTAATCAAGCGCAGAAGCTCTGATCATGGACTCTGTAAAAGACCTGTTCATTTGCATATCCAGCATGGGTCGTGATTAGTGAAGTGCCTCGAGAATTGTAGAGAATGGCAAGAGGGTCTCACATATAAAGACGAGCATTGGCAAAGCCCATAGGTATAGCCTATACAAGATCCATTGGCTTTGGCACCTTGTTTTTGCCATGTTGTACACCAGTGTGGCTGCCATTTAACATGGCTAAAAGTTAGTGGTGTGGAGTAGGGGGAAGTAGTGTCCTAAACTGGATTTGTTGGGGTACAGTGTGGTGGAGTAGAGTTCAGTGGCAGAGAGTGTCATAGAGTGCTGGGCCGTGTAGTGTGGTGGGGTGGAATAGGATAGAGTGTGTTGGAGTGGATTGAGGTAGTTGGTTGTATTGGATTGGCCTGGGGTGGATTGGATTGCCGTGGGGTGGATTGGCCTGGGGTGGGGAAATCCTGCTGGCCCGGTCTCTTCCGCTCCGCCTCATCGTGGCTGCGTCGGGGTATAGAGGCTCCCAGCCGACAGCCCCACTCCTTCCAAAAGCAGAGCAGTTGTGTTAGTCCAGGCGATGGCTGCCCCCTGTGCCCCACAGTACTTCATCTCACTAGGAGGCAGATGTGTGGGGTGATGTGTGAGCTAAAGCGGACAGGTGAAGCACTTCTATAACCCTTGTGCCCAGCCTCTAATCAGCGTTTTTTTAACCCGAAGTACGATTCTTTGGCTAGCTGGTATTCTACATCATTTTACAGGCCTTGGACAATTCAGTGGCCAGTAGTTTGACGATCGTACACCCAGAGCTTCCAATAGAGGACAGAGAGCTGTCAAGTTGGGCGCTTCACATCGCGATTTTGCAACAGTCTGTGGTGAGGTATGGCGGCTTGGCACTGGGTGGTGGCTGAAGCAGCAGGCATAGAGTCCACTGTGGTCAGACTGATTTGGACTGCAGTGGGGTGGAATGGAGTGGGGTAGAGTTTTGGATTAGAGTGGGGTGAATTGGAGTGAGCAGATTGTTTTGGATTGGAGTGGGGTGGATTGTTTTGGATTGGAGTGGGGTGGATTGTTTTGGATTGGAGCTCGGCAGGTTGTTTTGGATTGGAGTGGGGCGGATTGTTTTGGATTGGAGTGGGGCGGATTGTTTTGGATTGGAGTGGGGCAGACTGTTTTGGATTGTAGTGGGGCAGACTGTTTTGGATTGTAGTGGGGCGGGTTGTTTTGGATTGGAGTGGGGCGGGTTGTTTTGGATTGGAGTGGGGCGGGTTGTTTTGGATTGGAGTGGGGCGGGTTGTTTTGGATTGGAGTGGGGCGGGTTGTTTTGGATTGGAGTGGGGCGGGTTGTTTTGGATTGGAGTGGGGCGGGTTGTTTTGGAGTGGAGTGGGGTGGGTTGTTTTGGAGTGGAGCGGGTTGTTTTGGATTGGAGTGGGGCGGGTTGTTTTGGATTGGAGTGGGGCGGGTTGTTTTGGATTGGAGTGGGGCGGGTTGTTTTGGATTGGAGTGGGGCGGGTTGTTTTGGATTGGAGTGGGGCGGGTTGTATTGGATTGGAGTGGGGCGGGTTGTTTTGGATTGGAGTGGGGCGGGTTGTTTTGGATTGGAGTGGGGCGGGTTGTTTTGGAGTGGAGTGGGGCGGGTTGTTTTGGAGTGGAGTGGGGCGGGTTGTTTTGGAGTGGAGTGGGGCGGGTTGTTTTGGAGTGGAGTGGGGCGGGTTGTTTTGGAGTGGAGTGGGGCGGGTTGTTTTGGAGTGGAGTGGGGCGGGTTGTTTTGGAGTGGAGTGGGGCGGGTTGTTTTGGAGTGGAGTGGGGCGGGTTGTTTTGGAGTGGAGTGGGGCGGGTTGTTTTGGAGTGGAGTGGGGCGGGTTGTTTTGGAGTGGAGTGGGGCGGGTTGTTTTGGAGTGGAGTGGGGCGGGTTGTTTTGGAGTGGAGTGGGCGGGTTGTTTTGGAGTGGAGTGGGGCGGGTTGTTTTGGAGTGGAGTGGGGCGGGTTGTTTTGGAGTGGAGTGGGCGGGTTGTTTTGGAGTGGAGTGGGGCGGGTTGTTTTGGAGTGGAGTGGGCGGGTTGTTTTGGAGTGGAGTGGGGCGGGTTGTTTTGGAGTGGAGTGGGCGGGTTGTTTTGGAGTGGAGTGGGGCGGGTTGTTTTGGAGTGGAGTGGGGCGGGTTGTTTTGGAGTGGAGTGGGCGGGTTGTTTTGGAGTGGAGTGGGCGGGTTGTTTTGGAGTGGAGTGGGGCGGGTTGTTTTGGAGTGGAGTGGGCGGGTTGTTTTGGAGTGGAGTGGGGCGGGTTGTTTTGGAGTGGAGTGGGGCGGGTTGTTTTGGAGTGGAGTGGGGCGGGTTGTTTTGGAGTGGAGTGGGGCGGGTTGTTTTGGAGTGGAGTGGGCGGGTTGTTTTGGAGTGGAGTGGGGCGGGTTGTTTTGGAGTGGAGTGGGGCGGGTTGTTTTGGAGTGGAGTGGGCGGGTTGTTTTGGAGTGGAGTGGGGCGGGTTGTTTTGGAGTGGAGTGGGGCGGGTTGTTTTGGAGTGGAGTGGGCGGGTTGTTTTGGAGTGGAGTGGGCGGGTTGTTTTGGAGTGGAGTGGGCGGGTTGTTTTGGAGTGGAGTGGGCGGGTTGTTTTGGAGTGGAGTGGGCGGGTTGTTTTGGAGTGGAGTGGGGCGGGTTGTTTTGGAGTGGAGTGGGGCGGGTTGTTTTGGATTGGAGTGGGGCGGGTTGTTTTGGATTGGAGTGGGGCGGGTTGTTTTGGATTGGAGTGGGGCGGGTTGTTTTGGATTGGAGTGGGGCGGGTTGTTTTGGATTGGAGTGGGGCGGGTTGTTTTGGATTGGAGTGGGCGGGTTGTTTTGGATTGGAGTGGGGCGGGTTGTTTTGGATTGGAGTGGGGCGGGTTGTTTTGGATTGGAGTGGGCGGGTTGTTTTGGATTGGAGTGGGGCGGGTTGTTTTGGATTGGAGTGGGGCGGGTTGTTTTGGATTGGAGTGGGGCGGGTTGTTTTGGATTGGAGTGGGGCGGGTTGTTTTGGGTTGTTTTGGAGTGGGGCGGGTTGTTTTGGGTTGTTTTGGAGTGGGGCGGGTTGTTTTGGGTTGTTTTGGAGTGGGGCGGGTTGTTTTGGGTTGTTTTGGAGTGGGGCGGGTTGTTTTGGTTGTTTTGGAGTGGGGCGGGTTGTTTTGGGTTGTTTTGGAGTGGGGCGGGTTGTTTTGGATTGGAGTGGGGCGGGTTGTTTTGGATTGGAGTGGGCGGGTTGTTTTGGATTGGAGTGGGGCGGGTTGTTTTGGGTTGTTTTGGAGTGGGGCGGGTTGTTTTGGAGTGGGGCGGGTTGTTTTGGGTTGTTTTGGAGTGGGCGGGTTGTTTTGGGTTGTTTTGGAGTGGGGCGGGTTGTTTTGGGTTGTTTTGGAGTGGGGCGGGTTGTTTTGGGTTGTTTTGGAGTGGGGCGGGTTGTTTTGGGTTGTTTTGGAGTGGGGCGGGTTGTTTTGGGTTGTTTTGGAGCGGGGCGGGTTGTTTTGGAGCGGGGCGGGTTGTTTTGGAGCGGGGCGGGTTGTTTTGGAGGGGGGCGGGTTGTTTTGGAGCGGGGCGGGTTGTTTTGGAGCGGGGCGGGTTGTTTTGTATTGGAGCGGGGCGGGTTGTTTTGGATTGGAGCGGGGCGGGTTGTTTTGGGTTGTTTTGGAGCGGGGCGGGTTGTTTTGGAGCGGGGCGGGTTGTTTTGGAGCGGGGCGGGTTGTTTTGGAGCGGGGCGGGTTGTTTTGGGTTGGAGCGGGGCGGGTTGTTTTGGGTTGGAGCGGGGCGGGTTGTTTTGGGTTGTTTTGGAGCGGGCGGGTTGTTTTGGGTTGTATTGGAGCGGGGCGGGTTGTTTTGGAGTGGGGCGGGTTGTTTTGGGTTGGAGCGGGGCGGGTTGTTTTGGATTGGGGCGGGTTGTTTTGGATTGGAGCGGGGCGGGTTGTTTTGGATTGGAGCGGGGCGGGTTGTTTTGGATTGGGGCGGGGCGGGTTGTTTTGGATTGGGGCGGGTTGTTTTGGATTGGAGCGGGCGGGTTGTTTTGGATTGGAGCGGGGCGGGTTGTTTTGGATTGGGGCGGGGCAGGTTGTTTTGGAGTGGGGCGGGGCAGGTTGTTTTGGAGTGGGGCGGGGCAGGTTGTTTTGGAGTGGGGCGGGGCAGGTTGTTTTGGAGTGGGGCGGGGCAGGTTGTTTTGGAGTGGGGCGGGGCAGGTTGTTTTGGATTGGGGCGAGGCAGGTTGGGAGGATTGGAGTGTGGTGTATTGGGGTGGATTGGCTTGGATTGGGGTGGATTGAGTGGGGAAAATTGGTGTGGGGTGGATTGGTGTGGATTGAAGTGGGGGGATTGGGGTGTACTGCACGATTGTGTTAAAGCATCATTTCAGAAATTACACATAAGAAAGAAACAATGTTGTTTTACAATAAAATAATCCTTGTCTTTTGAGAACAGCACCCTTGAGAAAGAACAAAACCATGAGTGCAAAGTGAGAAAATAAGACTTGGCAAAATAAAAGAAAGTTAACTATAGAAAATAAATCTTTGCAATTATGTTTGTCCTGCTGGGCACATTTTTGCCAGTCATACGCCTTCTGTTTGCAGGGCACCTAAAGTTAAAAAGAACAAAACAGTACCTCAGTCACATCGAGAGCAGCGGACGGGCACTGATTAAGTTCAATCAATCAGTGCTTGGTCCCTGCTCCACAGAGAGGAACGGAAATGTTGTTAGGCCTGCTTTGACAAACTATGAGGCTGAAAAGAAGAGTGCAACTCAAGCCCCCGAATGGTAAGCAACGGGTGGGCTCCAAGCCCTTTTGTTAACAGTGTCTCTCCAGCGAGGCGCATGTGCTAGCGCCTGCTCTTGCAGGCTCGACCCTAAAAAATGTCGTGAGATCGAAGTCCATGGGTAAATCCACTGCTACGGTTTGCTACAACAGGAGGCAATGAAGATAGTCCAATTGCTTTTGGAGTCTTAGCCTCGAAAGCAGAATGTGGGCTCCTAGAATCCTGAGCTTCTTGCCACGCCAGAAAAATGGGCATAAGGGTGTCTTTCTCCTGGGTTTCATGAAAAATGACATGCTTTAGGACACCCTTGAGCCTCAGTTAGATATCCTACGATATCTATGAGGGAGTTTGGCCAGGCTGTCTCAGGGGCAGCATCTCCTTAGAACTGGGGGCTTTGGACCAGAGAGTGTTGGTCACTGATACAGGATCTAAACTCATGAATTGACCTCCGAGACAGAAAGATCCAATTTTTTCCACATTTGACTTGGAAGACCTAGGGATACGGCAGGATCCTCAGGTCAGACTGAACTCTTTGCTTGAACAATTGCTGCATCATTGAGGTACCCAGCTAGGCTACTTGTGGCGAAGCGGACAGAAGCCATATTTTCACCCAACCACATACTGCTGGAGACTTCCAAGCGACTAAGCAGCAAAAGAGGTGGGAACAGCATCCTGGCAGCAGTCTGCCTTGAACTATAAGTTTCTCTTCCTTTAACCTGAGAATTTAAAATTTGAATATCTCATCTGTTTACCATAGGTCTGGAATATTTTGAGTTCTCCCTTATGTCTTAAATCTGTCCACTCCTGCAAGAAAACATAATTACTGGGGGAGGGAGTCACCCTCACCTGGCCTTCTACTGCCTTAGGAAAACCCTACTGTTGGGAAATTGCTCCTGCAGCTGAGCTTCCCTCCCATGTGTCACAGAAGGATCATATCAGGACCACCGCTTCTGCTAATAAGCCTACACAAAGTGGGTCCCACCCCCACTTCGGCAAGGCATCATTTTACATAAACTGCATCACTGCGCCAAGCTCACATAAAAGCCCCTGTGACAGAAAGGCAAAGCAGCTTTTTGCTTAAGAAAAGTTTCACTGCGCCATGCTTGCATCGGTGAGACTGAACCGCACATACAGACCAATAAATGCGGAAAACCTCTTTTTGCATAAAAATGTATCACTGTGCTGTTAGCTAATTGTGCATAATTAGCTTTACTGGACCATTTATTTAATCATGGACTTTTTTCCCACTTCAGCTGCAGCCTTTCCCTTTTCTGTGGCGGAGGAATACCTTTTAAAGACGACCTAGTCATAATCTGTGCACTACTGTACTCACGAACACTTAGCTCTTTTTTTCTGGGCCGTGTTTGGATTTTGGAAATAGTCACTTTTCTATTTTGGGGACAAAGTCTACCTCGCCATCCGTGAGTCACAGATTCTGTGCAATGGAGTTTAGAGTCTAGGATTATTTAAACCAACATCCAATAGGGTGTGGCTATGAAATTTTCCTTGCACACTTTGAAATAGACCGCTAACCCAATTTTAATTTCCCTTGCTTATGTTGTATTTACAGACGAATTTTGGCACCCTGTGAATGAAGTGGTTCGCGCTCCAGGGACTCGATGAATGGAGGGCTCTGAAACCGGTTCGACTCATGCCCTGTCGCATAAAGTTTCCTTTTTGTTATATTTCAGAGGACAAGCAAAGGCCGATGTTGAGTTTTGAAAGTGCATGCCAAAAAAACTATACAGGCTATGGCTGGAGTCTGTTTTAAAATTTCTACGCTGCCCCGCCCTTTCAAAATTAATCTGACACCCATCCTCCCTCACCCTTATTCGCTCTCCCCAGGCACTGCACAAAATTAAACAATATGTGTGACGCTTGCCTGCTCTTTCACTGAACATTCTTAGTCTGGTCAATTTCCTTCGTCACTGAGGTTTTTTTTAATCCGAGCGACCTCGAATATATATTGGTGTTCGTCTAGGCTGATGATTGTTAGGGACACATTAGGAGTAGCGGATGTTTAGGTTCACCCGCTGATCTATCTCTGCATCAAACTTTTGTTTTAAAGTGGCTCTACATCAACTACTCCAGTGTTGGTGAGGCAAACGTCCCCTACTTCCTGGATTGGAACCATGTGTAATGCTGTGATCTCTGTATCACCTCTCAAAAGGAAGGTGCTGCACACTCAGGGTAGCTTGCACTGCCTAAAAAGCCATACAGTGTAACTCACAAACCTACTTAGCTCAAGCATTGCAAATCCCTTGGAGTTTAGGGTAGGAATAAACTCCAGAACGAAAGGGGGACCGGTGCTTGAATTCCTGAACTTCAGCATGAAAGAACTCAGTGGGCCCTTCCTATGAAAGCGACGCTGTAGAAGTTTTTTCTTAAAACAAAAGAAAAACCTTTCCATGTTGGCTGCCACACAAGCGCAAGTATATGTGGTGGCCATCTTTGAATGACTATTCTTAAAGCAAAAAAGAAAAACCATTCCAAGATGACTGCTGCTTATGCATAGAGGGTGGCCATCTTTGAATGTTTTTTTAAGAAAAATTATGGTATTCACAGGCAAACACGCTGGGACTCTGGAGAAAAAAAAAACATTGGCAGTGCCACTAGGTGTGTCAGGCAAGAGCTGTTGACTTGTTCATCTTGTCTTTACATGTAAAGTGCCCTGGCACCCCTGGGGCCTTTTCAATGCAGAAATGATCCTGTTGAGTTCAGTGTTTATCTCATGAAGCAGTGCCAATGTGCTGTATAATTTTCATCATGTGACGGGGAGGGGTTGGTGTCTCCTTGGCACTGTTGTGTACCAGGTGTGTAATATTGTTGTATAGGGATGCAGTGGTGGTGTCTTGGGCGGAGGTTCTATTCTAGGGTGTCAATCGGAGGAACTGACATTCGAGAAAGGAAGCTGGCAGGGGACGGTGTCTCCTTTTGGGGGTGTCTCTATTTTAGCAATGGAGTCTTATTAATTGTCCATTAAACTCCCCTCACGTTTGTATGCTTTTTATTTGCTTGACTTAATGTTGACAAGCGTGTATGCTGGCCTGCCTTGACCGCTGAGGTCTGCCCAGTAATTTTCCTTGGCTTCTAAACCATTGATTTAAAAAAAAAAAAAAAAAAAAAAGTCACTTTCTATTTAAAGTCCTCAAGCACGTGGTCAGATGAAGTTGCTCCGTCGCATGAATCTCAGAATAGCCGCAGGACCGTTAACAGCAAGAAGACACATGTCAGACTTCAAGCGCTTTAAAAGCGGCCGCCAGGGTGTTTTTCAGGCGGAAAGCCAACTGCAGACTGACTCGCCAGAGTATTAAAACAGGTGGCCTGAAATACTGTTCACAAATAAAGTCTGTTTACTAGTTTCAATTGAATTACCTGTCACGACATGGCAAATCGCTCTTGAGAGAGGAAACCTTATACTTTTTTTTTTTATTTACAACTTGTTGCCACCAGAATTCAAAATAAACTCCAGCTGACTTCATTTGCCTGAATCTTAGCTGTCCGGAAGTTCTAGCTTTCTTTTGGTACCATAACTTTTTGTCCCTTCCATGCTTGGTTTGGTTTCTCTGCCGCACTTGAGTTTCGAGCAATCTTCTTTTCTGCACGTATTTATCCGCAGCGTTTGGAAATCAAAAAATCATGCTGCGAGTCATTTTTTAAAAAGAATTGTAAAATACTTTAAGGAAATGCTTTTAAAAAGCGCCTTAAGGTGGACAGTTTTGCATAAAGTGCGTGTTGAAAAGGCGAAGCTGCCCTCCTGAAAGGTTAGGAGAGCAGAACCCTTGACCTCACAGGCTCTCCAGGAATGACGTCATATAGATAGATATATATAGACTGCTCCATGTAAGGGCCGGGTGACGTCGCGGACTGCAGGGCAGCTGTGGTCGTGATTACTTGTCCGGCCTTTTAACTAAGCTCTGTGACGAGTAGATAAGCACTTCCTTCCGGAAGCACTTTACCCAGCCGGGAAACACAAAGACGAAACGGCGCCTTTCACGCTCCAGTCGAGCTCGGCTCCAGGCCTTTCAGTTGTGTCTCCTAGATGGTGCTGTGTTTGGGGGGGTCACAATCCAGTGCCTAGTGGACGTCCCTCCAGGCACAAACAAGCACCACGGAAGACATTGGAGCGGGCCAGGGCCAATAATGGGCGGTTAAAGCCCTCGTCAGGAATGTGGAATGCTGTATTAAAGCTCTTTTTAGGAACTTCCTATTTTTCTGAATTATTCACTACCATTCTAGGGCCCTGCTTTGGATTGGATCCGGGCAAGGGAGCACGTGTCCTGGGCAAGACGTACTTTCAAAGTCTGAAGCAAATTTTTATAGAGCCCTGTTCACGAAAGAAAGCATTTCAGTGACGAGTTAGTGCAGGGCATAAGTTGCCCCTTCCCATCTGAGTATGATATCACTTTTGGTACCTGCACTCGTGAGATCGAATGCGAGCACGACCGACTCAGCCTTTCATCCTTTCAAGGTTATTTAATTGGTAAAACTGTTCCCTACAGCGCTGGGAGGTATAGAAAATACACTTGTAAGCTCTATCGAAAACAATGTAGGCGTGTTACGTTTACAAACTTGTTATGTTTGTACGCCAGTTACAGATGGGAGTAAAAATCTGGTGTTGGTCTGTGGATTTCGCAAACACGTGCACCTGCTTCTGTTTCAACGTTTATGGGGGCCCGTGAAGTCTGCAACTTTTAGGGGGCTAATGCGCCTCTTTTTTTCATAGGGACAGCAGTTGCAATCCCCACCTTTGCTTATTGACTCTCATCCTGTTTATGCGTCATTGTGTAATCCACGCTTGCGTAACTTAGATATTCATGGTTAGTTTCCGCACGAAAATTGCTGATTTTGTGACTTTGTGATTTGTACTTACTTTATTCTGCAGTAAAGCCGGATTTTTTCACTTGCCAATATTGTGCCTGGAAAAAAACGTTGTGACTCGGCCCCCGCAGGAACGCTGAAAGGCTTGTGGGATGGACGACAGTATAATTGAGAAATAATATCGGGTATTAGTAGAACACATGTACATGCAGCCAGTGTCCGAGAGAGGGCGCCAGAGTGCTAAACAAAGAACGGAAGAGACGTTTCAAAGCAGAGAGGTCAGGGTGCACATCTGTTCCAAGAAAACAAGAACGGCTTTAACGTCGAAACCTCTTTTCCAAGAACCAGCCGGCGAGCAAACAAAATATAACTTTTTCATGAAAGTTGTCAGTTTGGGCAAAATTTGTAAAAGTGAGCCAAATTAACTAGCGCTTACATTTTTTTTTTTTAGGTAGAGTTTCCTGTTTTTTCCTGTTGGACAGTAAAAACCGTACAGACGATTCCAGTTAATCGGATATTTCGAAATTAAGAATTCGTTATTTCAAGTGGTTTATCTTCGACCTAGTGGAGAATATGTTATAGTAGTTAGATTATGTGGTATGTTCATGGGGAAAAAAATGAGGCAGATTGAAGAGAAAGGAAAAACACTGACTGAAACCGAAAGAGCTTCGCGAGCAGTCTTAAGATGCACCTGCAGCCAGTGAAGTTGTCTCTATGGGAGGGTGCGAAGGTGCAAAGTTTTTTTTACAACTTTCACATCAGTCTATGTTAAACTTTCACTTTGTCTCATTTGCATGAAAATGGCGAGCTTTTGGAATATTGTTTGTTTTATATGTCCTTATTAAAAAAACAAAAAAATGTGTTCTGCATAAGATACACTATGCAGACAACATTTACTGTTCTTAACTCCATCGTGCCTTGAAAAACTTTGGAAAACTGCTGAAAATATTCTGCATCTATTTTTCGACTTGGCTGGGGTTGGTTAGAGTAAACATTATCTCGTTATGCAGTGAAAATTATTTCGCTCTGTAGAGAACTTTTATTCTGGTGAAGGGGATGGTCAATCGAGCAAATTTGCAAACTTTTCAAAGCACTAAATGATAATTTGCCAATGGGAAAAAAACACACGTTACTGCATAGCAGCTCACTAGGGGTCCACACCCCATATGTCACTGAATCAAGGCAAGACCATTGTAAAGGGTCAGTTGGAATATCCACCTCGAATTATTAACTCTACACAAAAAATAAGCTTGCCTCAATCCAATTCTGTATGTTGGAAGACTTGGCAATTTTTCGTAGTTTATCAATCTAGTGTCAACTCAGCTTTGGGTTGTTAAAGGCTCCCCTGGACCACCCACCTTTTAACTTTGAATATTCAGTGTAAAAGTTGAGGATACTGCCATGATCAGAGCGTTAGCTCTTTAAATGTAACCTTGTCACCTGAAAGATGGACAACTCTCAAAGTTGTTAAACAATCATAGACCGTTTTGGGTGCTTTTTGTGTACATTACAAGGAGATATTTTGCATGGCTTATGAGGCCGGATGAAGGCTAGCGCCAAACACCCAAATGGCACACCGCTGCGAGAAGTGAGGAACTAACCACAAATAAAGGGAGACACAGTGAAACCCTTCAGGGCAGAAGTGAAGCGGCCTGCTTTCAAGGTAAGATGGATTGAGCGGCCTTCAAAGAGTGGCCCCAAAACCACTCAAGACTGAAAGTAGTCCTGAGAGAGTAGTGAATAACATTCTTGTAGGCACATGCATGATTTGCTGCTGAAGAGAAATAATACCTCTGGCTACAGTGACCGGCACAAGTACTAGAATATTTAATGGACTTCTCTCCAGACCTCACTGTCAACAGCATGGAGTTTAGGCCAGCACACTCTTGCTCAGTGTAATAAGGAGCTGTTTTAAAACATTTACCAGAGCAGTTTTAGCTCTAGGTCCATTGGTGTAATATTGGCCACTGCACTTTGTGCTTTGAAGTGAGGCCCAGGAGTATAAAGCACTTGCAGCAGAAAGAACTGTGGCCTTGCCATCCGGTTCCTCAATTGGGACCATTGAATATCTAACCTAGAAGGGATTCTGCTATATTTCATCCCTGGGAAATAAATATATTTTCACAAGAATATGGTTGAAGGCCTCATTCTTGGCCAAGGCTTGGACTCTAAGCTCTTGGAGCATTTAAATATTCTAATTTATTCTTAACTAGGGTCAGGTGTCTGTAGTGCTGACGGTCTTGCAGAAAGGTTCTGCTACTCGCTGAAGTTTATTTGAATGTAGGTGGAAACAGTAAAAAGAAACAAAAAAAACAGTCCCTAATGTGGTTGTCCGGATCATGTGTTGTATCAAAAAACTCCAGTAGCATAACTCATTACATATATACACATTCAATCAATACAAAATCCACACCAATAAAATGAGTAAAATTCAAGATATCCAATTTATTCAAAATCGTTATTTAAAATTTTTGTTAAAAACATTTCATGAATTGAATGTACAAAGCATAAAAACATAATGTTAAATATAATAATCAATGTCAAGGTGCAAAGTCTTAACGAAAACTACACAAAAAAGTCGACGCAGCGTTTCGGTGTATCTTGATGCAAACACCTTCTTCAGGACAGAGTTTTCTAACTAGAGCTAGGCGATTCCTTGATGCTTAACTAGGCATAAAGCCTTCGTCGTGATATAATTGAACTGGAAGGATACCTTTTTATATGGTATTCATAATTAATAGTTGCGTTGTGTGGAGCCACCGATGAATAGAAAAAATTATATTTTCTTAGACCAGCGATAGTTGATCAACAACAGTATCAGATAAAAATACCACTGATTGTCTTTAATCCGAATTTTTAAAATTAGACGGAGAAAGAACTGATAGTGTTGCTATTTATCTTCTTCGCGGTTTGGAGGATAAACTCTCATGAAGTTCCTACGGCCTCCCTGCTCCGACATCAACGACTTCCGGGTTAGCATATTTTTTGTGCCCGGAAACAGTAAAAAAACATATATATTAAAATTCCTAAAAAAGTTTTATTTTTCAAGAATCAGAAAATCCTCAATTTTTTTTGTGATGACTTTAACATGACAAACCTCTTGTTAAAGCTATTTTAAGGGGAAATTGTCAACCGCAAACTAGGTTTGTCACCTTTACAAAACTTGTATTATTGCACATATCTAATTTTCATTAGAGCTTTTCCAAATCCACAGTCCTATCATACGGTACTATATATTTTATTAAGTTGACTATTTATTTAAAGTTTGATTTAAATCGTGTTGTGTCCCTGAATTCGTTAGAGGGCATTACAGTTAGAGACGTCCATATTTACACCTGGAGTAAGCCATACTTAGTCGCAGGAAAAAAAACTTTGTGAATTGTACCTTGAAAGTGGGAAACAAATACAGATAAGAAAATTCCCATATCATAACACTTTTTTTGTGTACATTTTTCAAGGCTGTTCGCGTTTCTTGATGGAGACAAAGTGAGTTTGCAAAAGATTGTCACCTTCACCAGTCTGCAATCAAAATAATATTTTTCCACCTTTCGTACACCTTTTTTTCCTGGCACTGGTAACCAATTAAAGTTCCTGGAAAGTGGGTGTCAAGTGGCCCCATCTGTTTAGGTCTAAAACTTATATTGCAGCCATGTTCAGGAATTTTTATCGCTTGACAGTTATTTTTTCTTTGGAGTCCAATGTACTGATCATTTCCATGGTTCAGACAGGATATTACTGGGGCCAGCGATACTTTCGTGAAAGCCTTGGGTACGAAGAAGATATACTCTGCTTATTTTTATCATATAGAATGTATCTCTTGTCATTTCATTGAATTGGGCATCCAAGTGAAAGATTTGACTCCAAAGTCAGGCTTTGACTTCTCTTGACTGAGTCCTTGAGTGTCTCATTTGGACAGGCCGGGAGGACATGGAGTTATGATTTTGCCAGGCTCAACTGATGAGTACTTCTGTTTTTGAGGAGTTAAATTTGAGGGGATTCTTCAGCAACCATTGTTCGATGGTTAAGTCTTGATTTTGTCAAGTTGACCAGAGCTCTTCAGAGGCTCAAGGGAACTTCTTTGGATAGCCGAGGTCCAATGCTGCTTGTTTCTGCTTCTTAATCTGAACTCTGTGTCTCTGTTCGCCTTCTCAACTCAAGCAATATAGCTTGACCCAACTCATTCCAAGATTCACGGCTGTCGGCTGAAGTTGCATCCGGTCAGGGTCTAAGCCAAAAGTGAACCTTTCTGAATCCAGACCCAAATAATATGATTCCTTTTGGACCCTTTAATGGTACATCTTACATTCAGTGTGGAAATGACCTTACCAGATTTTTGGCACCACCACTAAATGAACATCGCTGTTGAAAAATGCAGGTAATTGCTGTCCCCCTACCTGTCTTGCCAGGACACCCACACTTTGAAGCAAAGGTTTGAGCCTGTTGTCTTCCAAAATTAAGACTTTCATTGTGTGTTCTTTTATGTGGGACTGCTCACCGCAGTGTCCACCTCCAGAACTTATCTGCCTCTCAGGTTCCCTGTGGGCTCCAGAAAAATCAGTGGGATGTTCTGTGTCCTTTCTTTTTGGGTCAGTACACCTCCAAGCATTGGTTGTTTGCTCTCTGTTTGTTGACTGTGAGTATTTGCCAGTGTTGCTTTGCAGCCCAGTGATTTCATCTCCTGCATTTTTTGTTTTTGGGTAAGGGTTTTGGCATGTTAGAAAGCACCCAAAATGCCTGTGCAACAGGACAAGCTCTGGTTCTATGAAGAACGCTGCACCTTACGTGCAGGCAGTGCTTGGGGAGGCTGAAAATAGAAAATGTAAAACAGAAAAAAGTTCTTAAATATAGAAAAAATTAGATTAAAAAAAGCTAAATAGATAAAGAAAAAGCGATTAAAAAAAAAAAAAAAAAAAAAATACTGAAAAACAACTGCACAGGAAGCTCAAAAGGTAAACCAGAGATCACAGAGAAGCTTCCGGAAGACAAACTGGAGATCGGGAACCAGGATTGAAGAGATCTGAAAAGAAAGCAGAGGGTGCTTGGCCCAAGAAAAGTGAGAAATTCAGCTGAGAGCAAAGTCCAATTTTTTTGTGGCTCCTCCCAGGCAAAAGATTGGAGGCCCCGCCCACGACGCTTTAGTAACCGTGCATGCGTCTACCATATTTGGTTGATTGAGGCGCCATGGATACTGAAATTCGTACTCCTATTTGGAGTGCCATCTTACAACCCACCACAGCCCCTGAAGATTCTCTAAACCAAGAAGCCACCATTGGCTGGAAAAACACTGTAGAATGATCACCAGCCCTGGTTGAATATGGGCTCACGTGGGGCAGGCGTGGGACCTGCCGCTCCACTCCTGACATCCAGCTGCAAGTGAAGTCCTCTCTGACTTTGCACGGTTTACCATCTCCTGCTTTAGGAGGTGCACAGGGACGTCTGCAGCTTTCTCTGGTGACTTTATTGCACCAGTACGTGTTTCTGCATTTTAGGAGCAGGACTTCATAACTGGTTGAGTTCCAAAATCATATCACCCTTTCCAGTGTTTCCAAAATACTAAATTCTACAGATGTCTTGCATTTTTGGTGCAGTAGTCAGAATTTTCACTAATGGGAGGCCTTTGTAGATTTAATGTACAAGTGACATTGGTCACCAATGGCATCGCAAGGTGAGGTTTACTTTTCAGGAGAGGAGAGAGGAGGCATAGAAACATTGGCCAAAGGTCACACGTCTTGTTTGCAGTTATCACTAGACCGCACCTGCTCCCTGTGTACTGGGCATCTTTATCTAGGTTTATTGTCCCTTTATCACGCAGTCATATCTGTGTTACAAAGAGGAGAGATCTGATACCCGCCTGCTTATCCCAGACTCTGAGGGTGTGGGCAGAGGGGGGTAGAGGGGAAGAGAGTTTTGCCAACTTGAAATGTTCATTACAGAGAACAGAGCTGCCTTCGCCAAGTAGGTACAAGGCCTCTCAAACTGTCTTTGCTAAGTTTACAACTGAGAATGACAAAAAAAGCAGTGTTGTCCGTTAGCGTGACATTCAGCATTTCATGGCCTCTTGGGGCTGTTGGGTGTCTTGGTACAGGACTCTAGTTTACTTGGTACCCGTTAACCCAGAGGTGGGAGCTCTTTTGCGAGGGGCTGTGTGAGTGTGTGAGATCTGCTGCAGTGCATGAACAGGTCACAGGCCCACCCTGCTCCAACATCCATGCGTTTACGTGCAGCGTTTCCAGGAGGGAGGGCTGCCGGGTGCTCACCCCATCGGAGCTTGTGGGTTGACATGGACCTCAGACTTTCATGTATGTCAGTGCTTAATTTGCACACAAAAAAGTGCCAGGGCTCTCGTCACGAGACCACTGCAGCTTGCACCACACATTGCACCTCTCAGCGCTGCCAATGATGGTAACAACACAACTACTAACCATCACACTCCTACAAGTGTGACAATTCAGACTATTCCAGGCCCCCAATGCTATACGAATGCCTTGGGCGGCAGGTATCATTCATTTTTAATGTATGTTGATTGATAATTAACTGTTGTTGTGGTCATCTTTAAAATAGCCAGAAAGCGCCACCTTGTGGCAGACTGTCACAAGCACCAGTGTTGACAATTAAGTGCCGGTGCCAAGCACCGGAAACCACTGGCTCAAATTAAGCACTGATGTATGTATGTATGTATGTATATGGTATTTGTGTAGCGTGACCTTAGCCAAAAGGCAGTGGAGCGCTGTATAGGGTCAAAGACAAGCATAAGGTCCATGAGTGGTAGGAGAGACAGCTGGGTTGCGGACGGTTAATACATTGTGACGTAGGCGTCTTTGAAGAGGTGACTCTTCAACTCTTTCCTAAAGTGGAGCAGCGTTGAGGCGGTCTTGATGGATATAGGGATGTTGTTCCAGATCCTGGGCACATAGATGGAGAAGGCCTGTTGTCTTGTTTTTTTTCTTTTTTACACTTCTTAGACAGCAGTCTGCGGAGTCCTGCCTGAGAGTGAGACAAGAACCCCCAGAGATGGCGAGCCAGTCTGCAAGATAAACAGGGGTGCTGATTGTGGTGGCTTGTAAATGATGCCGCTGGTTTTGAAGATTGTGCGGGGGAGCCAATGAAGTAACATCAGGATGGGAGTGATGTGATCATATTCTTCAAAGCCTTTGCCGAGATGAGTCTGAGGGGTGATCATATTCTTCAAAGCCTTTGCCGAGATGAGTCTGAGGGGCCGTGGAGCAGAGAATTACCACCACCAAGATACGCGAGTGCATGGGCTTAAACGCCAGCTCTGAAGTCGTTTTGTGGAAGAAACGGTTTCACTTTCTTTAGAAGAGAGAGACGGTACCAGGCCATCTTTGTGTTTCTGTGTAATGTTTACATTGAGGGTGACATTGGTGTCCAGGGTGAATTGACGCGACCTGACATTCATTGATAGTTGGGGTTTAAAGTCGGCAAGGTTCATGTCAGCGAGGCAGGCTTGCACTGTTTCTAGTTTGTTGTTCATGGCAAACAACAGGAATTCTGTCTAGATTCATATGAGCTTCAGGTAGGAGCTGGACTTCCTGCTCTGGATGATGAGCAGGCACAGTTTGAGGTGTTGGATGTCTGAAGCAGAGGAGACTTTGAGGCTGCAGTCTTTCCCCCTGCCCCCGGTGCAGTGGAATGATCTCTGACTCTCTGTGATCCAGTGTTCCGGGAGAGACCTGGCCGCATCCGCTACAGCTCACAGCCTAACCCTAGGCTGCTGTGGTGATTTTTCCGGGGCGCCCTCTCTTCAAACATTCTAACGGTGACAAGGCTTAATTTGTGCCGGTGCTTATCTTTGGTGGGTACTTATTTTTGTTTGAATGGGAGTTATTCTACGTCATCGGACTTTGAATCAGAGTAAAAAAAGAGAAAGCCAGAAAAGGGAAAAGAAAGAGGAATAGAATGAAAGGAAAACAATGATGAAAGGATGAAAATTAACCTTCATGAAAGAGATAAAGAGACAGGATATGTAGGGTGGTGGAAGAAAAAGGCATGCGGTGGAATCTACACTACTTGACAAACTTGGGTCCTCGGCACCTGTCTTTTTTAGGTCTCGGCCTGCACCAGCGCTTGCGCTGGTCTGGCCGAGAGTTTTAGTAAGCAGGTTTTGGAAGTGTAAACCCACTGGCTTTCGGCTGGCGACCAGCTTGCGTTCACGATAGCGTGCACGCGCGCAGCTGCCATCTGGGTTTCCTATCTCTTCCTCATTTCCTCGTCATGGCTCATCAACTCTCTGGACTCTGATGTTTCAATCGCAGCAGCAGCTCACATTACCAACTGACGGCCCTGGACTACAGTCACATGAAAAACAACAGCGATTAGCATTGAAATGCAAGCTTTTTTTTGTCTAGTTAGAAATATTGCTTCGTGGGTTGATTTCACCTTATATCGCTATTTGTTTTATATTGGGAGTCACAGCCTAATTACCAGTATTTTTGTCTCACTCTGTTTTTAAAAAAAAAATATTTATTCGCGCTAAGCACAAAGCTATATTTAAGGTTACTTTTTCCGCGTCACTTCTTCACTCTATTTAAACTCCACACCCCCCACTCTTATTGTCTCTCTCCTTCTCTCTCTCCCCCCTCTCTAATTCTCTCTCTACTTAATTAACTCTCCCCCCTCTATCTTTTTTAGCCTTTCATTCTCTCACCCCTTTATCTGTTTCTCTTTTAAACGCCTTCATTCACTCTCTCTCCCCTTCTTTCTCTCTCTCCCGCTCCACTCTTTATTCTATGTACTCTCTTTCTCTCTCACCACCCTCTCTAATTGTGCATTATATCTTCACTCTAGCTCTCACTCGGCAGCATCACTCAGCATCACCACAGCATCACTCAGCGCAACCACAGCATCAATCAGAGCCAGCACAGCATCAATCAGAGCCAGCACAGCATCACTCAGCACCAACACAACATCTCTCAACGCCATCACAGCATCACTCAACGCCATCACAGCATCACTCAGTGCCATCACAGCATCACTCAGGGCAACCACAGCATCACTCAGTGCAACCACAGCATCACTCAGTGCAACCACAGCATTACTCAGCATAACCACAGCATCACTTAGCGCCACAACAGCATCACTCAGCGACACCACATCTTCACTCAGCGACACCACATCATCACTCAGCACCACCACAGGATCACTCAGCACCACCACAGGATCACTCAGCACCACCACAGGATGACTCAGCACCACCACAGGATGACTCAGCACCACCACAGGATGACTCAGCACCACCACAGGATGACTCAGCACCACCACAGCATCGCTCAGCAGCACCACAGCATCGCTCAGCACCACCACAGCATCGCTCAGCGCCACCACAGCATCGCTCAGCGCCACCACAGCATCGCTCAGCGCCACCACAGCATCGCTCAGCGCCACCACAGCATCGCTCAGCGCCACCACAGCATCGCTCAGCGCCGCCACAGCATCGCTCAGGGCCGCCACAGCATCAATCAGAGCCAGCACAGCATCAATCAGAGCCAGCACAGCATCACTCAGCACCAACACAACATCTCTCAACGCCATCACAGCATCACTCAACGCCATCACAGCATCACTCAGTGCCATCACAGCATCACTCAGGGCAACCACAGCATCACTCAGTGCAACCACAGCATCACTCAGTGAAACCACAGCATTACTCAGCATAACCACAGCATCACTTAGCGCCACAACAGCATCACTCAGCGACACCACAGCTTCACTCAGCGACACCACATCTTCACTCAGCGACACCACAGGATGACTCAGCACCACCACAGGATGACTCAGCACCACCACAGGATGACTCAGCACCACCACAGCATCGCTCAACACCACCACAGCATCGCTCAGCACCACCACAGCATCGCTCAGCAGCACCACAGCATCGCTCAGCACCACCACAGCATCGCTCAGCGCCACCACAGCATCGCTCAGCGCCACCACAGCATCGCTCAGCGCCACCACAGCATCGCTCAGCGCCACCACAGCATCGCTCAGCGCCACCACAGCATCGCTCAGCGCCGCCACAGCATCACTCAGCGCAACCACAGCATCAATCAGAGCCAGCACAGCATCAATCAGAGCCAGCACAGCATCACTCAGCACCAACACAACATCTCTCAACGCCATCACAGCATCACTCAACGCCATCACAGCATCACTCAGTGCCATCACAGCATCACTCAGGGCAACCACAGCATCACTCAGTGCAACCACAGCATCACTCAGTGCAACCACAGCATTACTCAGCATAACCACAGCATCACTTAGCGCCACAACAGCATCACTCAGCGACACCACAGCTTCACTCAGCGACACCACATCATCACTCAGCACCACCACAGGATCACTCAGCACCACCACAGGATCACTCAGCACCACCACAGGATGACTCAGCACCACCACAGGATGACTCAGCACCACCACAGGATGACTCAGCACCACCACAGGGTGACTCAGCACCACCACAGCATCGCTCAACACCACCACAGCATCGCTCAGCACCACCACAGCATCGCTCAGCAGCACCACAGCATCGCTCAGCACCACCACAGCATCGCTCAGCGCCACCACAGCATCGCTCAGCGCCACCACAGCATCGCTCAGCGCCACCACAGCATCGCTCAGCGCCACCACAGCATCGCTCAGGGCCGCCACAGCATCGCTCAGGGCCGCCACAGCATCACTCAGGGCCGCCTCAGGGCCGCCACAGCATCACTCGGGGCCGCCACAGCATCATTCAGGGCCACCACAGCATCGCTCAGCACCACCACAGCATCGCTCAGCACCACCACAGCATCGCTCAGCACCACCACAGCATCATTCAGCACCACCACAGCATCACTCAGGGCCACCACCACAGCATCACTCAGCGCCAAGACAATATCACTCAGCACCACCACAGCATCACTCCGCACCACAGCAGTATCACTCAGCAAGACCTGAGTATCATTCAGCATCACCTCAGCATCGTCTCCGCAACAGTCACCACCACCACCACTAACACCTCAGCATCACTCAGCACCACCTCAGCCTGCTCTCGGAATCTGGCATCTGTTGATTCTCCCCTAGCGTCTGGCCGCTGCTAGTGTTATAATACAGGTACTAGTTCCCAACCTTCACCCTCCGATTGTTTATGCCCCCTCAAAAAAAAAAAGCTTTAACAAACAACCATTGCAATAGGCAGAAACAAGTTGCCAGCATTGCAAGAACAAAAGAAAATTGAGGAAATTTTTTATTGTAAATACTTTTTTAATATGGTCGTTCAGTTTTACATAATGCCTTCTTGGTCATATATAAAGTAACAAAAATGCTTCTGACACTTTTAATATAACTTTTCAGCATGCTGCACAGCAGCCACACTTCTCTACAGCACAGCTTGAAGACATTGGCAAAGTCAATAGCTCTGGCTAAACACTTATAAGGCCCCAAAGGCGAGACCTATTGGCTATGCCAATGCTTGTTTTAAGAAGCACTAGTGAAACTCTGCCCGAGCAGAGAGCTGAGAACGGAGATCAGATTACAGCGCTGTATATTGGGTGGAAATATGCTCTGTCTGTCCTCTCAGGAAATTAATTTTTCAGGAAGCTTTTGGGACATTAACGGAGTCTGGTTTCCATGGATACGCGCACTTCTCCGCACCTGACGTCTCAAAGAAAAGGTTACATGTAAAACTCTTTATCTGGATACACCAGTCTCCTTCCCCCAGGTCCTCTTAAATCCAATTCTGTGCACATTAATAGAAGATTATTTTATATTGGGTGGACCTTGTTCTTTCTGACACCGAACAGAACAATCTCTTTTATTCACATCAAAATATATTCATGATTAGCAAACAATGTATAATCTTTTCTTTACATCTTTTCTTTTTTTTAAAATTTTCCTAAAGGGGCAAATATTTTTTTCCAACAAAGAAAATAATGGTGAGGGTGAATTCATGGCCGATTTTTATTTTTTAAATGTCTCCAAGTACCTGTTTTTAAATAATGAAATTGACTTCTTTCTTCCAGTTCATTAATTGACACAATACTATTGTATTGTAATTGCATTATAGCGCTTACTATCCCTGACGAGGCGTCGAATCGCTTTTTCGGCGAGTAGCATGCTACTCCGGAACCCATAAAGGATTAGTGTTGAATTAGTATAGTGAAATATGAAAGTAATTTGAGTGGTGGATAGGTTAGTCAGTTATTTGGATTCAGAAGGATAGCGGAGGGATAGAATATATATATATATATATATATATATATATATATATATATATATAGTGACATGAATTGCCTTACGGTTGCTTTGATTTGGTGGCTAACACTAAAAGGGTCCTGTGCCATTTTTGAAAGGTGACACAAGACCTAGATTATTAGTAGAACTCTCCGAGACTGTGCATTTTTGGGGAATTATGCCGCACATTACCCATCATCTCTGTAATGCTGCCCAAATGAGTAGGCCTGGTAGGGTGCTTGTGCGTCAGGTTTGGATTCAAGTGCTCTTCAGAACAGTTACTTGTTCTGTTTCAGTAATCTTTATCTATTAAAATATAACCATAAAAGATGCATATTAACAATTAGAAACTATAACACCAAATACAATAAAAAGACAGTAAAAACATAGACATGTATATTAAATCCAAGACCGCCCCCGTGAACGGGCGATCATTAATCTTTTAGATGTAAACGAGGGACCCCATGCATCCTCAGATGTGCTTACCCAGGGTTGTTGGAGCACTCTTTTGGGATGGTGCCCACCTGAGTGTACGTTCTGATGAGCCTGCGCCCCGCGGGGTGTTAGGGAGACACAAAGGTTAATTTTGGGGGATCACAGAAGAGGAGCCCCTGCCAAAAACTGACCGATGCACATCTGCCCTCATGTTTCTCTACCTGATTTAGAGTTGTCGGAACACCTTGTTTTCCAACAGAAAGCCTTCATCTGACACCCACCACAGAAGTGCTGGCCTGATGGTACCAGAAGACCCGCCCTATATAGCGCAGGGTTTCCGATGTACTTTTTCCTGTTTGCAACAGCCGTAAAACGGAACGTCGTCGCAAACACGAAAAGGCATCAATGACCCACACACCCCAAGAGGAAACGCCCAGTGCATTAATGACATTGTTTTTTTTACTTTTGGAGAAATAAGCCCTTAAATTTGCGCTTTGTTTCTATAATCCAAAAAAATGCCAACTGAGTCACTATAACTTAGGCGTGGATTGGAGTTTTGAAGACAGTTTCAGTGCTGGTACTATTGTTTACCTGGGTTAGCTGGTGTGCATTAATTGGCTATTCACACTTGTGACTTGACGGCATCACAATTTTTCACAGCTGCTCACCACTTTGCCTAATCCATTTCATAGCTCGAAAGGAAACATGCACCATAGATGGAATTAAGAGGAGGGACTGCCGTCATCTCTCAGCTCCTAACATTTGTGGGTGAATAACACTGCCATGTGATGTCTCATTCAAGAAAAGGTCCACTTCAGACTCTCTGCCTCATGTGCTCTGAGAGACCCCCTGAGAGACTGCCAACAGAAAGTTCTAGAATACCCCTGGAGTGTAGTGGGCTGAACTGGTGACAGGTGGGTGGGGTTTCAGGGCAGGAAGGAGACCCCAGTAATGATAGTTATTCATCTGCAGAGGGTTCAGGGGGATTTTAGTGGCAATGAATGCACTCCCAGAATAAGAACTATACCATATTTGTAGTAAAGGTGGGAGTGCTGAGTGTAGGACTTTATTCGGGGCGGGGTATCTATTTTATGTCTCAAGTAAATGCTAATTTTGAGTGTAGTATTGTTCAAAATGGTCTAGTATTGGTTTGGGCTACAAGAAGATTATATGTTCTTACTGCGTCCTTCCATACTTGTCCTAGCTGAATAAGTAGCTTGCTTTTTAAGTAAGTTTCAAGTGCATTTCGAATAAAAAAATTAACTCAGACCAGTTTGGGGCTCGAGGTTTAAAAACAGCTATTTAAAGTAATTCCCTTTCCCCATGCATATGTTGCCCTGACCGTCCGCTCCTGCGTATTAATCTCATCTCCGGCAGCTGTTTACTAATCGCCTCATTTTACGTCATGCTTGATCAATTATTTATGCAGTAACACTTTTAACACATTAAGCTGGCCAAGAAACATGCATTGTTGCCTGCTGCACAAGAAAATAAAGGAATTGTGGGACAATATTGTTTATATACGTATTAGTTCATCCAAAGTTTGGGAACCTCTGATAGAACACTCTTCAGCTCACCAAAACTTGTTCAGATAAAACCACGACAGGCATTATGGTACCTGTAGTATTTATAAGTCTGAGTCAATACAGTTGAACAAGGAATCTTGGAAGCTGTTGGGTATTTCTGTTTTGCTTAAAATAGCCACATTTGATTTTTTTAAATTAAAGTTTGCATCATTTTGTTCCATTGAGTTTTATTAGCCCTTTCATTTTGCTCTGCATATTATACCTGGAATGCATCGTACACCTGTTGGGTACCATGGTGCACTCACTGTTTCATCAAGCTGCCGTAGGTGCAATCCAAAGTGATACAGGGCTGTCCGGTACAGGTCCAGCACCATCAGGCATTTTCACAAGATCCACATAAGGTACATTCCTATACATGGAATCTAAATGGAACTTATTTATATAGTCAGTGGTTAAGTTATGGTCCCGTCTAGAGCTACGTTGGATATCCCTAAACCAATATCAAAAGACAAGTCAGTTTGGGAATAGATGTTGGGCTGGATAACAAATTGTGTTGCTATCAATGGCACTTTGCACTGATATATACATTGTCTGTCAATTGCTAAAACACCTGTACCAAATGTCAGTTTAATCTACATAAATTTGTTTTTCATGGAAAATATCTTTTCCCTCAGCACCTAAGAAATTACTAGTGTTTTGGGTACTTTATGCATTTTTATATCATGGTTTATCCTTATTACTTTTTTGTAATTTTTATTTTTAGAGTTTTATATAGCGCAAACTAGACCCGAGACATCGGGTATCAGAGCGCTTTACATGAGCACCAGTTTCGTTACATGAAGACACATTCATTTTTGTTAGGCACGGGGAGATTAAGTGATTGCCCAGAATCACAGGATGTTGAGCGTCGTTGCTGAGACTCGAACTCGGTTCCCCAGCTTCGAGGTCAACCGCTCTAGCCGTAAGGCTACATCCTCTCCCATACTTAGAGGCGTGTAGTTTGAAGTGCAGTGGGTGTGGGGGAAGGCATAGGCAACATTTGTAAATAAGTACTAAATCACAGCTTAGTGAGTGTCCCCAAAAACTCACTCTTGTGCCTGTAGAAAGTCCACCAACCCCCTGGATTTTCTGCATTAGTAAATGAAACGTCCCTCAGTACAGTTTCTACAAACCATGTTCTGTGCACCAGGATCTGGATTTAAGGGAATAGTTGTAACCTGCCACATACATGAGAACCACTCAGGTGTTCAAAAGTTTAAAATAATCTACCCCTAAGTTAAGCAAAAACTAATAAATGGTTTCTTATTGACTAATGGCTATGTTCAGGTTATAGAAAATGGTTCTAAAAGCAATATTGTCCTTATGTGTTCAAGTCTTTGTGGTAGTGTTGTAGCAGACCAGCTTTTAGCATTTTGCTAGTTCTGACCATAGACATTGTGATGCAGAAACACAGCTGTAACACATTATTAGAGGAGAGTAGTGATGTTTTTCTTATTACATGTGAATTGTGCTGTTATTTTCTTATTGCAGAATATAGTGGCGGCATTTTCTTATTAGGGGTAACTAGTACTGTAGTTTTCGTAATAAACGGGAATGGTGATGTCATGTTCTTTATTCCAGGGAGTAGTGGTGTTATTTTTGCTTTAGAAGAGTGCAGTGATGTAATCGTCCCAATTCAGGTGAGTAGTGATGCTACTTTCCTTATTACAAGTTGTACTCATGTTGTACTTAGAGGGCCGGTCTCAAAATGTGTTCCTGCGCCCATTTACTTCGGCTACCAGATCTATTAGCTGCGGGGTCCCACAGGGCTCAGCCCCACCCTCTTCAATGTGTACTTGACCCCTCTCTCCACACTGATTGAACAGTGTGGCGTGAAGGTGGTCTCGTACGCTGATGATACTCAGCTTGTCTTCTCTTTTAAAGAACACACGGAGGCAGCCTTCATGAATTTTAAACTCTGTCTGCGCACAATCTTAGCATGGATGACGAATAATTGCATGAAGTTGAATACTGATAAAACAGAGGTACTGTTTTTTAACCAACCCTCTCCTCCCGCATCTGAACTCTGGTGGCCGGCTGAGCTTAACCCCCCTCCTAACCCGGTAAGCTCAGCTAGAAACCTAGGCTTCCGATTTGATTCCAACCTCTCAGGTAGTGCTCAAGTTTGTAAAGTTTCTTCCGCGTGTTTCTGGAAACTAAAAAGTCTACGCAAATTCCTGCATCTATTACCAATGAACTGCAGGAAAATGTGGTCCATGCGCTTGTAACCTCCCAACTGGACTACGCTAACAGTCTCTATCTGGGGCTCCCGGATTACTTGCTAAGAAAACTGCAGATTATACAAAATGCTGCAGCCAGGCTAATAAGAAATGTGCCTCTTTGCCATCACATCTCTCCTCACTTGCGAAGCCTCCATTGGCTCCCGATCAAGAGACGGATCGAGTTTAAGGCACTGGTACTGGCCTTTAGATCTATTAGTGACGCTGGCCCCCAATATCTGAGGCATAGACTTCGGAGATATCACCAATCAAGATCTCTGAGGTCTAATCTTCAGGACCTAATGGTGACCCCACGCTTTAAAAAGGCCAGGATGGGGGGTCGGGCTTTTGCAGTAAAAACCGCCTCGCTGTGGAACTCTATGCCAGTCCACCTTCGAAAGGCGAAGACAGAGCCCTTGTTTAGAAAGGCCTTGAAAACTTGGCTTTTCAGCCTAACCTAGAACACCTGTGGAATTCCTCAGTCCTTGTATGCAATCTGCACCTACCGTTCGCGCCGGGACACTTCCGCTGGAGGTAGCCGGGCGCTCTATAAAATGCACTAATAATAATAATAATACTCATGTCACACATTTCTGCAACTGGGACATTATGTAACCCTATTTCTATGAGTATTGCTGGTCTCCCAAGTACAATGCTCATATTAAATCGAATTTTCTATAGTGTGTGTTTCAACAGTTATGCAGTTTCATAAGGCTGCAATGCAGAAGTCTTGATGTTACTGAAATCTTCATATGAGAAATGACTGGTTCCTTGCAGTTCAGTGCAAAGTGCACTAACAAGTGATTGCCACAATGAGACAAACAGAAAAAAGATAATCTAATAACACTGGAGATACTTGTCTTGATTGCCGACCAATACCTTCAACCCTCATGAGAGAGCATCAAGTTAACCACTTCACTCGGGGAACGTTGTTCTTTGTATGAATGTAAAAATATGTACGGAAACCAAAGCAGTATGAGAAAGCAGTGATGAATCAACCATGAAAGAGAAAGTGCACACAGAAAACAGGTGAGAAAGTACTCGAGTAAATCTAAGCATTGAGCCTCAGAACGTTACTCTGCTTATGTGCTGTTGACATGTTTCGGCTAAATTCTAACTTCTGTAACTTTTTCCCGGGCTTTTTCATGAAATTTAGAAAAATGTGCTTCTTCAAGCTAGTTTTTCCTGTCTAAAGGTCTGTTCTTGTAGGAACATTCCATTTTTTAGTTTCTTTTCAATACAGCTTGTTTTTTGTTTACGTTCTTTTTCTATAATCTGTTCTTATGTTTGTCTCTCCTTGCCGTCAGTTAAAATGTTATTTCAATAATATTTTAATTTCTTTTGCTGACTCACCTCTTGTTTGTTTTTTATCTTTTAAGTTAAGTATTGTAGTTTTTGAGTAATTAATGATGCATACGTATGTATTTATTTTTAATGTTTCTTGTTATTGTTGGCTAAATTGTGTTGTACGCTGTCCATCACTGTTAAGTAATTAGATTGTTGCAAATTTCTAAAATAAAGTAAGCTATGACACTGCCTGGAAATCAGCTTAATAAGATGTTGTTTTCACTGTCTCCTGGTAGGTTAAATTGTGATTAATTTTTTGCATGTAATACCTGTAATGTTTACAATGATCACATGTATTACGTAAATTATTCCTGGAATGTTTACGAAGTTAAAAAATACTAATGTTGGACATGCAGTACTTTATTTTGGTTTCCACTGCTACATGCATTTTTAGAAGAACAGATTTTGAATAAAGCCTGTTTGATCCGTATCAACGCATTCACCAGCAAAAAGCCTTCTTGCTTATCCAGAAAATTCTGTATTTCAAGGGCTTGCTCTACCAAACGTCAAGCCCTGGCTAGTCTAGGAACACCCCTTTGCAAAAAAAGAGCGATCTTGCAGACACACCTTGTACATGTACTAGCCCATGTTTTCTTTCCAGCTTTGGGAAGAGCCGAAACAACCCTCTTCAAGAAGTATCTCCTGTGCGTATGTCAAACTCAGTAAGCTGGTCAGCTCATCTTGGCCTTCTTGATGCTGTTGCACTGTCCAGATGTTCTGATATTGCTCTCTGTGTCTTAGGTGGGCTGGAATCTTGAACTATGATTTCTGCTGAGTCAGTGCTACCACTGAGTGGGTTAGTGATGATGCCGACTCATCACACTCGCAGCCTCCGTATGGTTCTGTTGTCACCCCGTTGCTTCTTTTTTCAATGGTGGACTGCTGGGCTTGAAAGTTCTAGTGGGTCACGCAGTTCCTCAGTGTGTTGTGGACGGTACAGGGTCCTAGGTGAACCGGTCCCTTCTCTGGTCTTTTAAGTAATGGGAGACACTACAGCTCCCTTTAATGCTGGGCACAACAGTACGTTCGAGTCTAGGGCGGGGGTCCCAACTCTTAAAGGAGGGCGGCTGAGGGCAGGGTCCTGTCCCTAGTAAAACATTTCTCCAGGCTGTTCTTTAGTCTCCTCAAAAGCCAAAATGAAGTGTGAGTTAATGGCTAGCCACAATTTATCCATCTGGGCTAGGGTGCCCAGACGTCCTGGATTTTCTCGGACAGTCTCGGTTTTTCAAGAACTGTCCTAGGGTCTCAACACTTTTAATAATGTAAAATATTTGTAGATTATGCCTGTGCAGTCCTGTTTCCTTTATGTTGTCATCGTGTTACTTCGTCTATGGTGGGTACCAAAGTTTAGTCCTATTTCTATGTTTAGTACTGTTACAGTTTTTAGTTCTAAAAATCTGGCCGCTCTAATCTTCGGGACACTGGTGTGGGGGTCAGGACCAATCAAAAGGTGAGCTTTCTTTGGATTTCAAATATTCTGTCCTTCTCCAGGGACTCACTTTCTCAATAGAAAATCCAGTATACACGCAAATGTAAATTTATAAGCAATGGAAGAGTTATATTTTTTGAAGGGGGCCCAGACCATCCTCAATGTTTACCTTCTTGAAAGAAGATGCATTAGAACTGTAAATAAACTCTATTTTCACTCACTCCCTGTTAGAAGGATAGTCACCTCACTCCATGTCACTGGGAACACTATTTCTAGAAATCATAGCTATCTGATGTGTTGGTTTAATCAACTTCAGTTGAAGCCAATCTAGACTACAACACCCATAATGCATTTAGTTGTCACATAAAAGTTCACGACTGGAGAAAGTGTTCTTGATGACATGGTGTGGGGTGTTCACCCAGTCTGTTAAGCAGGCCGCACAAATGATACAACATGGATTTTCTGCAGTTTTTGTACCAGTACACAACTTGCCTGAAAATTCTCCTGGTGTACCCCTGAATTAAAATGAAGCCACCTGCAAAGAATCAACATGCATTAGTAGCAATATAGAATGGTTGTATAAAGTGCAGCCTTGCATCTTCATGTTTTCGTTCTTACCGGAAGCTCAGCTCTGGAGAGGCTGGCCTAGCCCCACGAGCCAGGCATCATCCGCCAATAGCCAATGTTCGTCTGCAGTATTCAGAGCACGACGCTGCCTAAATTTAGACCCAATTATAGCAGCTACGTGACGCACTAGAGCGAAAACGGTAAAAATAACAGTGTCTCCCCTGAGAAGCGATGGCGTAGGTGCCCCTGCCTGCATCAGCAGCAGAGGACAGAACGCTTTTTTTCCCGGTTGCCGTGGCAACGCTGACATCAGTGCGCGCAAGACCAGGTACCATTCATGAAAACTGAGGAGAGAGAGAGACAGAAAGGGAGAGAGAAAGTGTGTGTGCGTGCCTGCCTGCAAAGATGCTCCTCGTTCCCTCAACCTGCCTCAAGGAGCAGTAAAATTGGGCACCTGTTGCAGTTGCCAGTACCATTGAATTGTGCATTTCCGGTTCCCATCGCTACAGCAGGGTTCCTGTTGAATGTGCGTCTGTCGGTGGTTTCGGCTTACACTGTAGACACGGATGACATGTGCTGGCTCGTGCCCTGGAGGCAGCACTGTGGGGCACTCCATTATTCATTGATCCCCTCCCCCACGTCACTAAATTGAATACATTTCAGAAGAAGGGTATCCACGGCCTTTAATTTCTTCTCATCTCTTACGCCTCTCCATTTGTGTAGAGTTTCCGCTTCGTATCCCCCACTTTCTCACCGCTCTGGGGGTGCTTTCTCTGCCTTCCATAGCACAACAACGAAACAACGTTTGGCTGTGAGTAGCCCTAAACCCAGACACCTGGGAGTGGTCCAGATGTTCCGGGCCCTGGCCGCTGGCTCTAGGAGATGGCATTCTGCTTTGTGGAGATCTGCTCTTCCAGTGGTTATCATCTCTGTCTAGTCATCCCTGATCCCTGGACAGATCCATAATGTATGCAGATTACCAAACCTTCAATCCTGCATCGCGCCCTCTGCGGTCAAGGGATCATATATCTTAGAGTTTGCAGGGGTAATATAGGACCTGTGTAGTATATTAAACTGATATATCTTAAACTTGGCATTTCTAAACACTGTAGGACCATAAGACGGTATTTAGGACAGTTCATATCTTCTACTCCCCTCCCTAAGGCATGAGCCAGTTTTTTCTAAGAGAGGTCCAGTCCACTCTGGGCTCTCCCAGTAGGGCCTGATATATTACCTTAACCCATCACCTGCCTCCCGCTCCTCCACTTATCAAACTCTGTACTGGCACCATCCAGGTTCTGGGTTCGCCCTCCTGTCTGCATGCTAGTTGTTTCAGTTAGTTTAGGATTTTAGCGTATGCCATAAATTGGTCTCCTGGGATGCCTTCATTCTTTCACGAGTCCAGTAACTCTTAACATTCAGTATGCATATAAGCACCCCCCAGTCTTTTCCAGACATGCCTCTTCCCAAGTTTTGAAGTGTGTAAAAAGTGATGGATGAACACCGATTTGCATATGGCTTGGTCCAAACTGAGCTGGCATGGTAAGCAAAATAACTATGACCTGGGCTGCAGTCCAAGTAATTACCAGTGGCTTAGATTAATTCAAGCTTTTCATCCATCACTTTTTTTTATTCTTCAGTATGTCACTGTAAGTGGGGTGGGTATGCCCAGACGTGGGTCCCGTGCCCACTGTGTCATTGGAACCAAGCTATACCTGGCTGATCAGCCCTAATTAGGGTGAAACTGATCCTGAGATGTTTCGGTTCCAGTTCAGGGAGGACCTGGCCTGGCAGTTCAGATTGAACTGTTCCCATTAGAGCCGGGCCAAGAGTGAGTTTCATATGGCTGGGTCCAAACAGATGGCATGGTATGCAAAATAACGATGGACTGGTGTGTCTGGGTATGCCGAGACGTGGGTCCCGTACACACTGTCTCACTAGAACCAAGTTATACATGTACGATGAGCCCTAATAAGGGCAAAACCGGTCCTGGGCTGCTTGTGTTCTGGTTTAGGGAGAACCTGGCCTGGCAGTTCGGGCTGGTCTGTTCCCATTGGGGCAGGATCAAAACTGATTTGCATATGGCGGGGTCCAAACTGAGGTGGCATGGTGTGCAAAATAACAATGGACTGGGATGCAGTCCGAGTAAATACCAGTGGCTGATTTCAATTCAAGCATTCCACTCATCACTTTTTTGTAGACTACTTCCCAAGTTTTGAGCCTGTGAGCCCGTCCAACACTCCTCAGACCTGGGGAGACTACTATCGGAGTTGCGGGCACATCGAGTATTTTCACTCCTGGTCTCTTAATACATGGTCTCCAACAATACAAGGCGGTGTAAGTAAGTAAGTATTTTTATTTTGCAGAATAATTAAAATCATTGCAATTTTAAGCCATACAAATCAAATATAAAAGACATGCTAAGAGAAAGCAACGTAGATTAAAAAATAATTCTTAGTTAAAATTTCTTACGGTACAGAAGCAATAGTCTAAAAACAATAATCCATAAAGTGCTCTGTGCGCGGGTGCTCCCTTGGGGATTGACAGCAAGATTTTTAAGAGATAATGGAAAATAGGCGCACGGTTCAACTGATGAATGCCAACATCTTTGTCTGAAGATTGCCTTCCCCACAGCAGCCATTGTTCACCTAGAGTGACCGAATTGACGTTAATAGTTTGTTCACTTGTAGCAAGAACTTGGCGGACCTACAAGAGAGCTGGATTGATTTACTGTCCAGTAATGTCAGCACTGCAGTACGGCATGCTCTTATCTTGAGGGCCCGAAAGGCAGGGCAGAGTAGTCTCTGTCTTATGCGGTTTACGGCAGGGCAGGTGCACAGGAAGTGTAGTAGGCTTTCATCCGATTTACCGCAGAGTCGGCAGAGAGAGTTCGACCATCTTTGTACTCAGGGCGTAACCTGATCTTTTGAAGGAAAGTCTCCCATTCGTGTTAATAAAGGAAGATGCTGAATGGTTTGTGAGAAGTGACACGTAAGGTATGGTTGGGGCCCCCAAGTGCTATATGATTGTTAGACTGACCAGCTGCGTTTTTTTTTCTTCAGGCCTAAGGATTCAGTTATGCTGTGTAGGGCAGTTATTTGGCGCTGCAAGCCGATGGGAGTCTGGCTGCATAAGGCAATATCGTCTGCATATTGTAAGCTACGCATTGGTCTATGTGCGAGTTTTGGTGGATCGCCCGAAACTTCTGATAGCAGGGTTTCCAAGTCAGCTTTATAAATATTGAAAAGGCAAGGGTCGAGGGCACATCCTTGTTTTAAGACCTATGGATGTGGGGATCTTTCTGGTCATTCTATTGCGATTGCCTATTTTAATTTGAACCCAGGTATCTGAGTATAAATTGATGATGGCATTAAGAAGGTTTGGGGGTGCACCCCGTCTGGCCATTTTTGCCCATAAGAGGCCTCTCGGGACCGTGTCGAATGCTGATTTTAAGTCGACGAAGCAGATGTATAAATTGGAGGCCTTGTGGGTTGCTTTTTCGATCATGAGACTAAGAGCCAGAAGATTGGTAGTTGAGTCATGCCAGCCCTAAACCCCGTTTGAGTGGCCGGAATGATTTGTTCAGCTGATGCCCATGCTTCCAGATCTGTCAGAAGGTTGGTGGCGTAGAGTTTTGCTTCAATGTCAATCAGGGCAATTAATCTATAATTCGCAGGAATTGTGCATGAGCCTGATTTAAAGATAGGGTGAAGAACACTGCCTCTCCAAGACGATGGAATTGTGTTTGAGGTAAATGCCAAATTGAATAGGGAGGTAAGGTACGATGCCCAAAAGGCCTGGTCGTATTTGAATACAGCGTTGGGGAGGCCGTTCGGTCCAAGTGCCCCGTCTGATCTACGTTTCTTCAAGGATTGTCCAATCTGCGATTATTCCGGCCAATTTACCTCTGGCGAACTTGGGGTGGGCAATACGCCCTTGAGGGATGCACCTTTTCGTGTAGCAGTATGGATGGGTTGCTCTGGGTGGGCTTCCTCAATGTGCTCTATCCAGTCCGATTCTGAAATTCCGGCATTATAATGGCAAAAGCTACTGTTTTGCAAGTGTGTTGATTTCTGCCCAGAACTGTTTACTGTTTTTTGTTTTACTAGTGTGTAACAGTTTTATCCATGTATTAATAGGGGTAAGATGGGTGGTTGTGAATGCGAGCCTAATGACGAGGGAGTATGGCGGATGTTGAGTTACAGAATGAGTGTATTGCGGAACACACTATGAATCACAGACACACGATTGCAGTTAATGTCAGTTTGCGGAATGTAGAACTGGTGCCTACATGAACCACTACCAGTTTTACTAATGAGACTACAATGTATAAAATGATGAACCACTAATCTGTCTGATTGGATTCCCTTCTTGTTTACTCTACCCTACCCCACGAGCACCTTCTCTTCTTTCACACCCCCCCCCATTGGAGCAACCTTTTCTAACCTAATCATCGAACTTGACAATATGTTATGAAAAGTGACCGAATAAAATAAGTGTCACCCACGAAGTAATAGTGTGTGCCTTCTGTATTCTGAGGATATATACATTGTTGAATGCTAAACAAAAAACTAATGGTGCATCAATGATATGCTGTTGTATAAATATTTTGTTCACATTCCAGGAGCAGAATTTCAGCAATTGATTAGGAGGGGTCTTTGTTTTGCCCATTGGTAATCATGCATATCTGAAAGAGACACGTTAGTGACAGATTCCCCACCTTAGAATATCCCCAGGCGTCAGGCTGGATCCGGAAAGTTTTTGCGTAGCAGTACCCTTGCGCGTCGGTAGGCGTCGTCGTGCGGCTCCGCGTCCGTCGTCGGCGTCGTGATCGCCGGGATGACGTCGCGGGCAGTACTTAGACGCCGCCCCTGCGCGCTGACGTCAGTTCTTCTTTTTCTGCACCAGTAAGCGCAGATCCGGGAAGAGCAGTGCCCTAGTCAATTTTTGACAAAATTTTGGGTGATTTTTTCACTGTTTCTTTTCGAGTCTTCTCGACTCCTAGGTGTCGGTAGGGATGCCCGGCTTCAAGCCATGCGACGTCTGTGGTCGAATGATGTCGATCACAGACCCGCACTTAGAGTGTCTCTACTGTCTCGGCCGAGACCACGACACAAAGTCGTGCCCTGACTGCCGGGCCTTACACCCGAAGGCTTTGCGAGAGCGGTCTCGAAAGCTCATCGAGGTCCGGCAGTCGGCTCCGCGCCGCACCAAGCCCCGGTCCCGTGAGAGGTCGAGGGGCCGGTCGCGGAGCCCCCGCCGGTCGTCGGAGTCCAAGTCTTCGCACTCCTCGGGTAAGTCGAAGCACAAAAAGTCTAAGAAGCATCATCGCTCTAAGACTTCGCCTCGCCGGTCTCGCGACTCGGCTGAGGCCCCTGTCGGCACCGTCCCCGCGGCCCCGGACGTGCCTGTGGAGCCGCCCCCGCATTACCCGTCCTTTCCGGGTTCGGGGGCGACTCCGGCCCAAATACAGGAATTCCTGTCGGCCATGGCCCGCCTCTTCGGGCCTCAAGGTCCCTCCGGTGCGCCTTCGGGCCCAGCGGGCCCTGATGGGGTTGCTCCGGCGTCGCCGACGACTCCGGTCCCGGCGTCGCCCGTCCCGCCAGCCTTGATCCCGGCCTCGGCTCCGGCCCCGGCCTCGATCCCGGCTCCGGTGGTACTGCAACTCCGATCGACGCCGGTTGACCTAACCACGCCTCCGCCGGCGCCGATGTCCCCGGTGCCGTTCCTGACGCCGTCCGGGGCTCCGGGCGGCGTCGTTCCCCGGTTCTCTTCGGTTCCGGACATGGAGCCGGACCGACGTCGCTCGACGCCGGCCCCGGCGCCGATGAGACCTTGGGTCCCAGATGTCCCTCCTCCTCCATATTTTGAGCCAGAGGAGGACCAGGAGAGCTGGGAGGGGTCGGAAGACCCTCTCACACAGCAGTGTGAGTATGATCAGGACTGGGCAGAGGAACTTGGGGATGCCAGTGGTCTAGACATGCCCCAGTGTTCTGAGGAGGTCCAGACACTGCTTACCCGCACCATTGCGGAAGGTAGGGATGCGGCTAAGTTCACCATACGTTGTGGCCTTGATACCGTCGACTCGCTGGGCAGATCGCTTGCAATGACGGTGGCGCTGCGTCGCCACGCCTGGCTGAGAACAACTGGTTTCTCGGGTGATGTCCAGAATACACTCATGGACATGCCCTTTGATGGAGTCGGTCTTTTTGGTTCCAAAGCAGACCATGCGCTGGAGCGTTTTAAGGACTCGCGGGCTACTGCCAAGTCCCTGGGCCTTTCTGTTGTGCGCCCTCCGCTGACCTCTGCTTTTCGCCCCTTTCGTGGCCACGGAAGGGGCGCCCAGTCACGTCCGCTGCCCAGCCAACGGCCCGCGCAGCAAGCGTCTTCGCGTGGCCGAGGACGTGGCTTCCGCCGTGGCGGATCGGGCAATCAGCGTGCGGGTCAGGCCACCAACCCCGCCCCGTCCGCGGCCTCCAAGCCCTCCTAGTCCCTCCTTTCAGGTGCACAGCACGCCAGTAGGGGGCAGGGCCCGCCATCACCTTCACCACTGGCGTGCCATCACCTCGGACAGGTGGGTCTTGGACATTGTCCGAAGGGGCTACTCCCTCCCCTTCGAGACCACCCCCCCAGCCATGCCACCTCAATTCCACCGCATGTCAGGGGATCACTTGGTGCTTCTGCAGAAGGAAGTCACGGCCCTCTTGGCCAAGAGGGCCGTCGAGCATGTTCCGACCCCAGAAGTAGGACGTGGTTGCTACTCCCACTACTTTCTGGTGCCCAAAAGGACAAGGAGGACATGCGTCCTATCTTGGACCTCCGGAACGTCAATCGCTTCCTCCGGAAGGAGAAGTTCAAGATGCTCACCCTAGCTCAGGTCTTGACTGCCCTCGACCCTGGAGACTGGTTGGTAGCGTTGGACTTGCAGGACGCTTATTTTCACATCCCCGTCCTGCCGGCCCACCGGCGTTACCTGCGGTTCACGGTAGGCCTCGAGCATTTTCAGTTCACCGTGCTCCCCTTTGGCCTTACAAGTGCCCCTCGGGTGTTCACGAAAGTGATGGCGGTGGTCGCAGCTCATCTGCGCCGGGCAGGGGTTCCAGTCTTCCCCTACCTCGACGACTGGCTGCTGAAGGCGGGCTCGTCCCAGGCAGTCGTCTCCCACCTCCAGACTACGGCCGAACTCCTGCACTCGCTGGGTTTCTCCATCAATGTGCCGAAGTCGCATCTGATTCCTTCTCCACAGCTCCTTTTCATCGGAGCAGTTCTGGACACGACGCAGTTTCGGGCCTATCCTCCCGAACGGCGAGTCCGGGATCTTCAGGCTATGATTCCGATCTTTCAGCCTTTATCCTGGGTTTCGGTACGGATGACCCTGAGGCTGCTGGGCCTCATGGCCTCCTGCATCCTGCTGGTCGATCATGCCAGATGGCATATGCGGGCTCTGCAGTGGGACCTGAAGTTCCAGTGGGCGCAGCACCAGGGCAACCTGTCCGATCACGTCCAGATCTCGGAGGGGACTGCAAAACAGTTGCAGTGGTGGCTCTCGAACCGGCAATGGGTCATGGGCAGATCCCTCTCCCTCCCCCAGCCAGAGCACACAGTTGTGACGGACGCGTCCCTTCTGGGATGGGGCGGTCACATGGGAGAGGCGGAGATCAGAGGCCTCTGGCCTCCGGCGGAGTCCCGGCTCCATATCAACCTTCTGGAGCACCGGGCGATCCGACTTGCACTCAAGGCATTCCTTCCCTCTGTCAAAGAGAAGGTAGTGCAGGTGTTCACAGACAACACCACCGCCATGTGGTACTGCAACAAACAAGGTGGGGTGGGGTCGTGGACCCTCTGTCAGGAGGCTCTGCGCCTCTGGACATGGCTGGAACATCAGGGCATGTTCCTGATGGTTCAACACCTGGCAGGTTCCCTGAACGCCAGAGCGGACGAACTCAGCCGCAGGTGCATGATGGATCACGGATGGCGTCTTCACTCGGAAGTGGCGCAAGGACTCTTTCTACAGTGGGGAGAGCCTTGGTTAGATCTATTCGCCACCGAAGAGAATGCGCAATGTCATCAGTTCTGCGCGTTGGAATTTCCAAGGCGGCACTCGCTCGGCGACGCTTTTCGTCGCGAGTGGAGTTGCGGTCTGTTGTACGCCTTTCCGCCTATACCACTTCTACCCAGAGTGTTGAAGAAGATTCGGCGCGACCGGGCCCAAGTCATCCTTGTGGCTCCGGACTGGGCTCGAAGAGTTTGGTATCCCGAGTTACTCAGTATGAGCGTCGATCCCCCGATCCGTCTGCCTCTTCGGGAGGATCTTCTGTCGCAGCAGCAGGGGACGGTCCTCCACCCGAACCTGTCCAGCCTCCACCTGCTTGCGTGGAGATTGAGCGGCGGCAGTTGATTCCTTTCGACTTGTCTCCCGAAGTTTGTGATGTGATTCTGGCAGCCAGGCGTCCCTCCACTAAGGTGGTATACGCCTGCAGGTGGAACAAGTTTGTGGCATGGTGCACAGCAAAGGCTGTGAACCCTCTCTCTGCCCCTCTTTCTGAGGTTCTTCTGTTCCTTATTTCCCTGGCCCAACAGGGTTCTGCCCTGGGTACCATCAAGGGCTATCTTTGTGCCATCTCGGCCTTCCTCAGGCTTCCTGATCAGCCCTCCTTTTCAAGTCCCCTGTTGTTAACAGGTTCCTAAAAGGCATTACACACCTCTTCCCTCCTGTTCTGTTTGTGATGCCTCAGTGGGACTTGAACTTGGTTCTTACCTTTCTTATGTGCGCTCCCTTTGAGCCTCTACATAACTGTCCTCTTCGTCTTCTGACTCTGAAGACAGCCTTTCTGGTGGCCATCACCTCCGCTCGGCGGGTGAGTGAGCTCCAGGCTCTATCATGCAAACCTCCCTTTCTGTCTGTCCATCCAGACAAGGTTGTTCTTAGGACGCGTCCGTCCTTCTTGCCAAAGGTGGTTACTGCCTTCCACATTGGGCAGACCATCACTTTGCCCACCTTCTTTCCGCCTCCGCATCCTTCCAGAGAGGAAGAGAGGCTCCACCGTCTGGACCCAAAACGTGCGCTTTCCTTTTATATCAACCGCACACAACACTTCCGGGTGGATGACCAGCTCTTTGTTGGCTACGAGGGCGCCAAAAAGGTCGGGCGGTGCACAAGAGAACCATCTCCCACTGGGTAACCTTGTGTATCAAAGCCTGCTATTCTTTGGCTAAGAAGGAGCCTCCTGTTGGGCTGCGTGCCCATTCCACCAGGGCAACGGCTGCTACCACGGCTTTAGGCCGCGGTGTTCCGCTGCAGGATATCTGTCAGGCAGCTACGTGGGCCTCGCTGCACACGTTTACCAAGCATTACTGCCTTGACAGTCAGGTCCGGAGGGACGGCTTCTTTGGCCGTTCTGTCCTCCGGGACTTCCTTGTCTGATCTTTGTTCACAGACCCACCACCGGGGTTGGTATTGCTGGGGTATCTATTCTAAGGTGGGGAATCTGTTACTAACGTGTCTCTTTCAGATGCACAAGTTACTAACTTGTGTAACGATATATCTGTAAGAGACAGTAGTTAGTGACAGATTCCTTACCGCCCACCCATCCTCCCCGTTCTGCGAACTGATTTCTAGGGTTAAGGACATCCCTTTCAGGGCCCTAGTATTTTTCAGACACCTATGTCAGCTTCTTGCATGGCTCTGCGTTCCTGGCGCGGAAAGTCGTGTACAGAACTGACGTCAGCGCGCAGGGGCGGCGTCTAAGTACTGCCCGCGACGTCATCCCGGCGATCACGACGCCGACGACTGACGCGGAGCCGCACGACGCCGCCTACCGACGCGCAAGGGTACTGCTACGCAAAAACTTTCCGGATCCAGCCTGACGCCTGGGGATATTCTAAGGTGGGGAATCTGTCACTAACTACTGTCTCTTACAGATATATCGTTACACAAGTTAGTAACTTGTGCTTCACCTTGATTGGGTGCGGGCCTTTGGGCTTTGTGCAAAGACTTGTCTCATGTAACTCTGGGCGCTGCTATATGAGTGATACTCAAATTTTCGATGTTAATGGGATGCTTTCCTACTGAACCTATTGCACACCTGAGTGTGCTGGCTGATGCTGTACCAGTTTTCGGGTGGTGATTCTGGTGTGGCTGTAACGGACTGGGGTACCTCTCTGGCTCATTTATTTTTAATTCAATGCAACGGCCTCTTTGTTGCCACACCATTGTGGCTGTTTTAATGTTGGGCAAGGTAACTATCGTGTTTTCGTGACCTGCCCTTTCTTGATTCAGTTTAAACTCAATGCCTTCTATGTTGTGCGTTGTCACATGACTCAAAGCTTCTATTGTGTTGATGAGTTTCAAGATTGCGCTTCTGTTCAGTGTGTCATGGCGTCCTCTAGACCTATAGAGAGGGATCATTTCTAGTCTCCCTGAGGTATCTCCATGAACTTCTAAGCGGGACGAGCGCTGGGTATGGTCAATGGGGGGGGCGGAAATCAAGGGGTCGGGCCCGATGACTTTCCCCAGGGAGCGTGCTTGTTATTTGCTCCGTCATTTGGGGAGGGGGTAGTGGTCGCTCTGGTTAATGGTGGGGGCTGTGAGAATTTGTGTGGTAGGGCAAGCTGTGCTAAGTGGCTTTGCCTTTGGATCAAGTGAGCAGAGATCTATTGTGATTTGTTGGTTGAACGGGACCTCTGTCTGGTGTGGTGCTTGTTTCGTGTGCTGTGGAGAGAGTTGATCACTCGGGTAAGATGCGTGTGCTGTGGGGATTGATTGCCTCTGAGGATTCACGCAAGCTGGCTTTATCTCCCTGTGAGTAAAGTCGTGTGCTTTTGAGGCCGTGCACTGGGTTCTCCGGTGGGTGGACCGCCGTGAAGAGATGGTGTATTATCACAGTCACCTTTGCCGTTTTGTTTTATCGTATTGTTGGGCTGCGCTTTGCGTTTTTGAAAGATTGGGTACACGTCCGGCCCATGGTGTAAAGTGCTGAGTATTGACTGGTCAGTACGGTATTGGGTTGTTTGAAGGTCTGTTTGGGTTGGTGATTTTTTGAGTCAGTTGTTCCTGGCTTTCCTGAGATGTTTGCATTCCCTTTTAGTTAGGGGGGGTTGCTGGTGTTGATCAGGGTCCTCGGGTTAAGCCGGAGATCTCCCATCTTGCTGATTATTTCTCGTTGGTCCTGATTGCCGACTTTCTATTGATGTACTGAAATTTGCCTTGGCGCCCCACATGATCTTAGGGTCATACTTCGGTGTTTGAGATTTGCTTGGGGATGGTAAAATGGAGATTACCAAGCTTATTGTGGTGGATGTTGACGCTGCAGCAGGCAGCTTCGAGGACTTTACTTCAATAAGTATTTCTGACAAAATGTTTGGGATTGCTGTCGGGTGATCCAAAGTGGAATGCAAGAATGGTATGCAGTATCGGGATCTTTTTGTACTCGCTTTATTAGACTGTCTAAGTCCTGTAAATTTTGCTCTATGCCTGAAACGTGGGTAGCCAAGATGTTCAGTAAGTCCACTTGGATTCACAGTTTTTCAGAGTGAAATTTTAGGGCAGATGAGATCACTTCCATTGTGTTTATGAATGGTGTCCGCAAGGGTGCTGAGGACAGTGGGGACGATGCAGGGTGCCGGGCTGGCTTACTTTGTGCCTTGCTTTGTGTTGAGAATGAAAATGCGTTACTCGCATGAGACTTATTGTTTTTAAGGGTTCCTTCGAGAGTTACTTTGTGGGAGTGATTGTGACAAGCGGATCCATTATTGCCCCGGAGTCTGATTGGAGAGAGCAGGGCATTGTAGTCGTGCTTGAGGCCGGAATTTGCAGATTTGTTTGAATGAGCCGCTGCATCATCCTGTTTCTCATTAAATGGACTGAGTATCAGTTCCTGCCACTCTGCTGATGTCTCCGGTGAATTTCCTGACTGTGTGAAGTCGGGATCTTTGTTACAGGAGTTGCAAGGGTTGGAAAGGATAAGGCTGGGAGAGTGGAGTATGGACTAACAATTCCCGGGGGTGGTGACCGGGGAAGATCCTTTGGCTGGAGTCTGGTTTTGCTGCTCATGTTCAGTGGTGTGAACTTGGGCTGTAACTATTGTTTGATTAGTGGATGTTTTTAAGGTATTGTCATTTGGGGAGTCAGAGAGTATTGGTTGCGGTTGTTTCAGCGTCGGCATTACTTGGTTCTTGGGAGATTTCAAAAAGTCCGTTATTTTAAGAATCCTGGTGCAATTACTTTTTGCAGAATGGTCCGACAAGGATGATGTGAATGGTTCAGCTGTTGGAGAGAGGTCGTCTTCGGCTGTATGGGCTGCTTGGGTTTGGGCTTGGAGGGGCGTTTTTTTTGCAGTTTTGGGTGGTTCTCGAGACCAGCCTGATCTCATGATGACACCGGTCTGATGGAAGATTGCTTTGTTTTTTTCGGTGGTCCCCTCTGCAGCCCCCTCCGCTAGCTTCAGGCCCCGCTGTTCACATCATGTGACAAGCTGGTTTCAGGCCCCGCTGGTGCCTTCCGGCCCCTCAACCACTCTGCCGCACTGGGAATAAACTTGCACTTGCCTTGCGATGCTCGCTGTCCTCCGTCTTGGCCCTCAGGCCTCGGTCTGGGTCACTCCCAGCTCACTTGTGGGTCACCAGGCTATTTCCTTCCCCTGCCCCTGCTTATAACTAAGCTCCAGAGTGAATGGAATGGAATGGAATGGAGTGTGTGCAGTCCGCACTGGGCCGGCTATGCGAGGGGCACCTCAAATGGGGGGACCCAGGGCCTCTCTCAGCGGCCGCCGCCTTGAGGCAGCCACACCCGCAGTAAAGCACCCCCACTGGCGCTTGCGTGCTCCTCAAGGGGGATAGAGTACGCGGGGTGTGTGCGTGGGCAGGGCAAATCATGGGGCAAAACGCGAGGCAGATCTTGCGGGAGACAGCGGTAGTCTGGAGAGATTGAGGTGTGTGTGGTGTATTACACCCGCTGGCTCACCCGCTGACTCGCCGTGTCTCCACAGCGTCTCGCTCCTGACCTCGATCCTGGCCCTGCTCCCTCGGCATCCTGCAGACACAATGGAGTCAAGGCCCCCGACCGCAGCTTCCCGCGGTGGCCATGGATTGTAGGTGTTGTTGCGACCTGGGAGGCTCTCCTGGGGGTGGGGGGGGACAGCAAGCAGACAAGCGGGGGCTGCACAGCGTGCCTGCAGGCCACACCCGATCCTGATCAGGCCGCTTCCGCAGACTGCCGAGTCTCGCACTCAGCGACCACCCGCTAACGGTGAGCGCGCTTGTCTTTCGCCTCAGCCTCCCCTCCCACTCAGGATCGCTGGTCCCGCGTCCTGCTGAAATTCGGCAGAAGGTCTCGGTAGGTCACTGTTCGCAGGGTCACCGGAGTCTCTGGTGGTAGAGCCTGAGGAGCACCGTCGAATGCTGTCAAACTGCTTGCTCGCTCCTGTCTCTGCCTCCGGAATTCATGTGCCTAGTTCAGAGGTGTAAAAGAAAAGACTTAATTTAATAAGCTCGGTTGCCCACCCATTCTCGCCATATGTTCCACCATCATCCTTACTAGCTCTCCTCTTGGGAGCCCAGACAGGACCATCCTCGTATCACAAGCTTCAAGTGCTGCACGCCACTTTGAGATCTATTGTAACTGGTCCACCCAGTAATAGAGTTCAAAATCAGGCACCTTCAAATCTCCCTCTGTGGGCAGGAGCTTGAGTTTTTATAGCGCAACCTTATACCTCCCTTTCTTTCAAATAAGGTGAATGAGCATCCCCTTAAGCTCCATAAATGGACGGGATGTCAATAGTAATGGCAGATTTAAAAAGAAATATAATAATCTATGGAGTATCACTATATTTGATAGGGTGAGTTGACGCATAATAGATAGTGGAAGGCTACTCCAAAATGTTGTGCTTCGTCTTATCAACGATATTGCCTTCATTAAGTTAGTATCTGCAACTTTGGACATTGTTCTGCAGACGTGCACGCACAGATATCTAAAGGTTGTGTACTCCCAGTATTCTCATCTGATTAGAACAGGGAGCACGGGCATGTGCTCTCCGGAGTCTTCTGAACTTATCAGATATATTTCAGGTTCACTTTTAGGACTTTATGTCCCACTAGCTAAGTCACCAGAGACTCATGGTCCCGTGCTGGCGTATCCCAGGTTTATCAAAAAGTCTTCAGCATAAAGTTAGATGCTGTGTTGCACTCACCAATGTATATTCTCTTCTCGAGTTCACCGATTGCTGTTTTTACATCTGCTTCGCACGTTCTGACTGCATTTTGTGGTCTTCCCTAAGGAGACCTACATCTATTGTAAAAAGTGTTCATCTCACTTTGAAATGCTTCCCTCGAGGTATTGATGACGTCTAGAATTCTATCCAGTTTCTCAATATTATTCAGTACAAAATTCATTGGTTCAGTTTGGATGTTTGAGATCTTGATCGGGTGCCTTTTGACCAGGGGTGGTCTTTGACAGTTTTTGTTCTCAACATTTGAGGAATCATTGGAGTGTGAACCCATGTGTTAATGTGAGGAATATCATGTTATATATGTTTATATATAAATGTATGTTTCGCACATATGTCACGCCCGTCCTACTACATAAAATGAACCGTAGTAAGTCGGCTTCCTGCCCCAGGTGTCAGGCACCTCTGGCCTCCTTTTTTTTACATCTGGCCATGGATTACCCCAAGGTGAATGAATACTGGTCAAGGGTGTCGACCTGAGTGAAGATTGTGGTGCTGAATCCTGTGGAAATGGATGGGTGACATCTGTAGACAGAAAGATCAAAAAATGGCCTTTAAATTTCTGCACCTTCTTTACTACTGGCAAAGCGGCGGGTGGCTATCACATGGATGGGTCAATGTGGCCCGAGTGTGGAGCGGCGGTGGTGGAATGGCCATAGCCGAGGAAGTCCGATTGAGGTGGTGCAGGCGCGATGATAAGGTGGAGGATGACCTTGAGGTGTGGGAGGGGCTCCCGGCCAGATTTACCGGAGGGTACTGGATCATCCTCGTCCGCGGATGTCTAGGGGTCGCTTATTACAGATGAGGGCTGCCTCGCTCTGCTGGTATGACTATATGGAAGGTTGAGGGGGGGGCGGGGGGGATACTCGGTCATTGTAAATGTGTATGCAGGGCATGCCATTATTGTGATGAAGTAGTGATCCTACTGTATTATCTTACCTTACCGGTGGCGTGGTGGCCGATGGCAATTGGTTATGTACCTGTTGATGCTTGTTTGCACCATTGAAAATAAAATGTCTTTAAAAAAAAAAAGAGGAATATCAATTCAGGCTGGATATATTTGTTTAGCTAGATTCTCAGAAGAATAGTGCTTCGTGTAAGGCTTCCCACACTCAGTTATGTTACCAACTTCAGTAGATGTTGGCGCTATGATCAGGGCTCTCGTATTTCTGCCCCAGTCTGAGTTCAATGCCAAGCCAATATTTTAGTGCTCCGCAGTCCTTTGAAGAGCATTAGTTAACGATCTTTAAAATAATCAATCCAGCTCTTTAGAGTAACATTTATAGTGCTTTATATTGTCTTTTCTAGTTTGTGATTGGATCTTTCTCGTGTGCAACATCATCTGCGAATCTTTGAGTATCTGGACCTCAGTTTACAGCAAGATACATCAGCAGGATGGACACCGAACAGGCTGGCCAGCAGGAGCTCCTGGGCTTTGATTCCTACCGCATTGCTGGCTGGCCATGCCCCTTCCTGTCTGTTGTTTATTGACTACATTTGATTTGGTTAATCACTTGTAGAGCATAGTGTTCACCCTGAGAGGCATCTTGGCACTAAAGTATAAAGTTGTAACTTAAAGAGTCGCAACTGAAAGTAAATGATCAGAACAACAAGAATAAGGACTGCAACGACACGTACCAAAATAAGTTTTTAAGAGTCTTTCTAAAAGTCAAGTGATCCTGAAGGGAACATATCCGTATTGGAAGATCCTTTGATCACTGATGCGCTGTTAATCCAGGACAAACAACCCTTTCCTTTGGTATTATAAGAATTGTACCAAAAACGGACGTGGCGCAGACCCCTAAAGCGCAGAAGAATTCCGTTGGATGAAATCTCCCATGGTGGACTCTCTCCCACCCTGTCTCATTTCACACTACAATTTCATTCTCATTTTTATTTCCAAGGTCACCCCCCTCTATGCAGAGCCTTTATGCAAAGAGGTAGGTCTCCAAATGGAACTTTGTTAAATGTTAGTATTGTGTAATATTTACTGTACCTATTTCATTTGTCCCCAACCCCAATAGCCGACTCATACTTGCAAGACTGCAGGCTGAAGTTAATGTTGTTGGTGCATGGCGGCCACAATCATGCAAGGTTTCAGGATGTGTACATGATATACGTTTACATACAATTAGCCTAAGTGAGGATCATGTATGTATACCTGAGCTATGCCAGATTTTGAAAATAGCCACATGAGATATATTTACAAACAGTTAGTCCTAATGGAAATCCCTTACATAGACAGTGGTTGTCCTGAATATCTGGCCTGGATCCGAACAGAACACTATTAGACAACTCTGACAAGACAAGCTAGCACACTAAAAACACCAGCACAAGCACAGGAGAGGACATTGCTTTAATACTTAAAGTAGTCAACCACAGAAGACAGCCATCTCTTTAAGTGTAGAACAAAGGGGAACATGTATTCACACTCACAAGTGATCTACAAAAATTAAAAAATATTAGATAATTAAACCTTTCACTTGAAACATCTATAAAAGATGGAAACTGGCAAGTTTGCACTTTATAAACTGGAAGTTAGCACGGATTAGGAACCATCAGACCCAATATTAGTTTAATATTTCAGTAGGGCTTGTGCTGAACCTCGCCACCCTTCCCCCACACTCCAGTGCAGAGTCACACAGAGTGCTTTCTCATAAATAAAGGTGCAGGGATGCTAATGTTGAGAGCAGTTTTGCAAGCAGCTTCTTCCCTCTGCCTGTCGCTGCTAACAGTGTCAGTCTTTCAGGGTTGTGCCGTGATGTTGCTAGACAGTGTTGCTAGGCAGCTCTCTGCCTTTTGGCAGCCAGCCACAGCTCTTTAACAGAGCTGTCTGTGCAAGAAAAGAAAACAATAAAAACGCAGCTAACTTGGAAACGCCCAGTGTTAAACCCAGCTTTCAGACTCTGCTTCGCTCTCCATCTTTTTAAAGATCTAATTAAAAAAAAAACATATTTATTCTGTGTCACATTGTGAAGCCAGGCATGCTTGCTCACTTATTTTTAAAAGTATTGAAATGTGGTTACATTATCGCAGGTGTGTGGGACTTGGGAGGGAGAACAGCTTGTCTGCAGCACACCCCTGGAATGTAGAATTCAGATGGTGTGTTCCCAGTGTGAGTCTCGATTGGTCAGCTTCGGCCAGATCCGGCGGCCATCTTTCTTTGGGGCGACCAAACTCGACAAGAGCCAAGGGGACCGCAGCGTAAATTCTAGAAGGGTCTTCCATCTTCATAGGCAGACTCTGAACCTGTAATCAACAAAGTGCTTGTGAAATATTTTCTTGTTGTTGAGCAAATACCGTTAAAGGTGTTATTTAGACCCACTTTTGACTGCATTGATTATTTGGGTAAAGAGGGTAATAGCTGCTGGATGCAACCATCCTGATTTTAGTTGATGGTTTAGAATAAGGGATTATCCAAGGTGGTTTTATCCTCATTTGGCACAGAATCCTAGCAAGAAGACAGCACCAAAAAACAAGAATATATACGTAGCGAGTAGATGCCAGATGTGCAAATAAGTGTATTAAGTTTGCATAGCTAGGCGCCAAATATTTATAGACTGGATGTTTGACAAGGTTCCATCCTGAAAAGTGTTGCCAAGCTAGTGTTCTGCAGTGCAAAACAAGCAGTGTATGCAAGAGGCAAGGGGTGCACCTGCACTGCAATATGTATGAACCCTCCGCATGGCCATATGCAACAAAAATGCAAGTGATTGATTGATTGAATCAATCGGATTTGTAGAGCGTGACAGCATCACCTATGAGGGTCTCGAGGTGCTGAGAGAGCGATCTGCCGGTTCTCCTATTGGTTGAACATCCAGGTCTTGAGGTCCTTCCTGAACAGCTGGAGCGATGCAGATGCTCTGAGGTGCAGGGGGGGGAGGGTGTTCCAGGTCTTGGCCGCCAGGTGGGAGAAGGAGCGGTCTCTGCTGTTGGTCTGGCGGATGCAACATGTGGCTGCTCGGAAGAGGGATTTGGAGCGGATTGAACACTCAATGCCGCTGCTGGAGTCTTGCTACAAATTTGCAAAACAACCAATTAGCAAATGCTTTTATGTGTGCACGTATTCTTTTTTTTATTTTTGATCATATTACCATAGTACAATGTAAGGAAGAAGATGAAAGATAAGAGGGTTGAGATCAAGGGGGCGGGGAGGGTGAAGATAAGACTAGAAGCGATGATATGTAGGCAGGCCTCTTGACTTGGGAGGGGCACCGTGCACATACATTCCTGCCTACACACAGGAAGATATTGCTAGCTTCTAAGAACAAAGCATACCACTGCGGATAGAGCAGTAGGAGCCTCACAAAGTGCTGTGTTAGCACTTTCACAGAGCTCTGTTCTCAAATGTAACCGAACAAAAATTATCCTCACACAAGCAGGCAGAATTACAGGAATGAAAGAGAATGGCCATAACATTGCTACTCTTGCCAGCTGTATACATGTCATAGATGGTACATATAGAGCTATTTTTCCACCACAACATGGCGGCAGAAATTGTAAAGGACATAGTGACCAACATGTCACAGTTTACATTCTCTAACTTATCCAGGAAGTGGTCATGACTCCTACATCTTCAGCCACCTTGGCATCCTCAATGCGTTTGCAAATGGTGACCTAAGAGATGACTGCCTTTGTGGTTAATGTAAAAGATGTACTCGTGAAAACCCTTGCGCAGAAATTAGTTACAATATACGGTGTCTTTGGCTTAAGTCAGTGGATATTGACACATTTTCCACAGGCAAGTACTCAATTTGAAAGAAGGCATACCGAAGCACGGAGTTCCACAGGACTATTTGCTAAACAGCCCTTTGGCAGCCTGAAGTTGGGTTTCAAGTCGCCCACAAAGCCTCAGTGGCGGCGATCTGCTGCCGAATCAATGCAACACACAATGTTCCACAACATTGTTATGCGCATGAGATCATCACTGGCGGCAGATTCAGATAATAAGGCCACGCCCCAGTGACGCCTATGGCGATAATAGAGGACATTCAGTTGAGGACAAAGTTCAGAGGTGGACGTTGGTGTAAAATCATTGTTTTTAGGTCTGATAGTCCAATGGATTCAAGAGATCATGACAAGAGGTCCCAGAAGGCACTGCTTTTGAGAACTGCAACTCAGTGAAGTAACACAGTGCAGTAAGAACCACAGTTTACGATCTGCAGCGAGGGCAAAATTATCACACACTCCAATCATAGTTACACAGCATCAGCTGCAATACTCTTTGATACCACATTGACGTTACTAACAGTCGTCTTGGTCGATATACACATACACATATATATATATATTCACACACATATGTATATAGAGACATATATTATCAAAAAAGATTATTTTTTATGTACTTTCATCATTAACCTGACTGACCAGTAATTGTCTTTGTGACTTCAGTTGATCACTTATTTCAACTGAAATAGATGTTATATACAATAACTTTGACCACAGACTCCTGTGATAAAAGCCTGATAACATATCGATTAAAGTTTATACTAGTATTGTACTCGTTTTTGAGTGCATCTCTTATTTAATAATGTGAAACAGTGCAATAAAAACCCACATACATAGTATTCTTACAATTTGAATTATTAACAGTCAGTTCTTCGTTGAAGACTATGTATTTTCTGGCATAGGAGTCAGATTAAATCCACAAAGTGAAAGCAATTCTAAAGAGAACTTCTCTTAACATAATTGTAAGTGAAATGTTGAGTTTGGTGTGCTGGGTCCTCCGGGGACATCAAGTCCTAAGAGGGCCAGCGCGTTCCAGGAGTCTTATTTAAAAGGGGCAGAGTGTTCCTAGACACTTTATAAGTAAAGTGCCACAGTGATCCTTGGATCCCATATGTGGTAGAGAAGCTGTGTTGTAAGTGCACATTTATTGGAAATATACCTGGCAACCATTTCAGGTCAGTAAATTCTGCAAAGAGCAGCCAATAAAATGACATTACAGAACCCTTTGAAGTATTCTCTTTAATTCAATGGTTTTCATTTGCATTTTGCCCGACATTCAAATATGTTTTTTATTTCTGCAACAATACGTTATTGCTATAAAATCTGGAGAAAGTATGTTCCCCAACATTCAGATCACAGATATGCAAATGAATCCGTGGCATCAAAGTGAAATACTTGATCCATGTTTAAATGTAGATTTACGGTTGTCAGATGATACCACACCAGTGGGGACACTATTTTGCCGTCCTGAGTTTTTGAACAGGTTGTATTCTGGGAGTTGTAGTTTTGTTTATTTCAAATTAATTCATGTATCTAATAACAGCTGAAAATAATGATTTGTAAAAGCAAAGACAAGGGGCTGGAACCTTGTGGCCACAAAGTCATTTGGTATCTTTAAGGATAGTTAAATACTAGATATTCATGTTTTTACATATTAATCATGAACGTAACAAAGGTTAACACATATCAGAAGACGGTTAGAATGGGGTACTACATTTCTTACTATGGGTGCTTAAAACGCTATAATTTACTGTAAAAGGCCATAAACATTTGTCGGTTATGCCTCAGTTTATTGATTTGCTTTCAAATGAACTGGAACCACGCCTATTTTGTTTGCATCTCTTTTTGAGCCTTTTTACATCTTTTTGCAGACCATTTTTTGGCAAAGTTTTATATTTAATACAAATTAGCACCAAACTTAAATGTACTTTTAAGGACCCCCGGGATTTATCTCTGTCCTGTCTGGAGTCCCTCCAGGCCTATTTTCCCAGACAAATAAGTGAATCTTCACCTGGAGGTTTACAACCTCGCATGGGTGTAGATTTACTAATTTTTCAGAATTGACTCTAAAACTATGCTTTTCGTAGGCTTTCAGCAGAACTCCTGGAAAGCTTTGTCAATTCCATTTTTTGTTTACAAAATAACAAATGTATATTTTTGTATGCAAAAAAGTAAGAGCAGGTGCAAATGCCCTTGCTCTTTGGTCCTCTGCAGGATAACTATTGTTCTTTTTGGATAAATGCCTTTCCACACTTCCCCGCCAATTTATTTTGTCTTCTCTTTCCTTTCCATGGAAGGCAATTCACACCACCTCATGATTGGAGCAAACATTGGCATTTTCTTGGGAAAGAAGGGGATGGAAAGGAAAGTATGAGTATCCAGAAGGGGTTCACAGCCTAAGGTGCTTCCCCCACATAATATCCTCTCGCCCCTCTACTCCTGAGCCATGCTTGGACCTTCATGGAGGTGTGCCCACATACGAGTGCAAAAAAACGTTTAAAATTTAGAATAGTGGTTTTACGCTCATAAATAAGGACATTTGCATGTGTAAGTCTCACTTGCAGTCTAATTTCTGGTCTTTGTTGGGGCCGTTACAGTTATATTTGTTGCATCACACTGTATTATTTTCCTAATAAAACCAAAAAATAAGAAACAAAAAAAAGTTTCACTTGCAGGAACCACTAGCATTTTTTTTGAAACGCCTCTAACCATAATATTGTAAACCATCAAACTGTGTCTGAAAACCCCACCCACCCAAGAGTACTCCATAGGGTCCTGTTTTAGTAGGCAACAGCGGTAGGCATGGGCATATATTGTTTATTTCGCTCTTCCCCTTCTCAGGCTCTCATCAGGAGTGGCGGTACCACCTAGGGAGAATTAACTTCGATTGATGCCGCCCAGACCATTCCAGGTGGGTCTTCCGGTGCCTAGAAATCCAGGCCTGTTTGCACCAGCTGCACGTTCTCTCTGTGTGGTTGCGCACCCAGTGACTTGGCATCTGGGCGCCATCTTTCGATACCTGTTCCTCTGGTTGTTTGTCTCTCTCATGAGCTGGTTTGTGGAGATGCCAGTGAAATATGTCCCTCTGCACCCATTCCCACCATCTCTCAATCAATTCAGGCATAGCGAGGGCGGGCCACCACTATCCAGCCGCACGTGTGTGGACTGAAAGCAGAGCTTGTGCAATGCACTTATTTTTAGCGTCTCCCAGGCCTTTCCCAACAAGGGTGGAGCGCACTGACGCCCTTGCTGGCGTCGAGCATCTCAGCCCTTAATCCTCAATGGGCAGCAAAAAGAGGGGAGGGGAACCGAAGGGGGCCAGATCTGATAGTGAACGCACAGGGTGCAGCTGTTCTGTCAGGACAGTGAGAAACACCAGCCGCTGCACACTCAGACCTCAGTCCAAGTGAGTTCACCAGTATAGTCACCATGGCGTGGTCTAAATGCGGTGATCTGGTCTAATACTTTGCCTCAGGATACGGGGCGCTAAAATGGTGTGAAGGTTTGGCACTATTGAAATGACTTTGCATTGCATTTCTAAAGCGCTTTCCCTGCACTTTATAAGATACATAGCGCTTTTGACGTGGACCACTATCTATTCCCTTTTATGCGTGGTTGAGATTTTGTTAACGAGGTATACGACTAGAACTCTGTGGATGAAATTTCGCTTCACAAAAATACTGAATGAAAGAATGAACGAAGACTTCAGCTCCCAGAAAAGACGAAGTTGGTAGCAAGAATGCAGGCCCCGAAAGCGGTGTGCCTGGCGACGTGGACTCATCTGGAAACCCTGCACGCACGCGCATCCCTCCACTGGAAACGCATGGAAAGCGAGGAAATACTTGGTTTAAAAAGCATTTGGCAAGTGTCTGAAGGCCAGGAGTGTACTATGATTTTATTAGTTTAGGTGTCTGCGAAGCCAGTCACGAGAGAATAAACAAAGACAGGGCTGAGCGCCTGGGGGGAGCCGGGAGGAGTCTTCATGGCGCCAAATCCCTGTAAAATAAATACTACTTTGCTAGATAGTTTCGGGAGCCCTGGGAGAAGAGGGAAAACAATCCTGTTATTTGTTTTCTACTTTCTGTTGTGCCCTCAGGAGTGCCAGGCATGGGGTGAAAGAAGGAACATGATTGTAACCCCACTGTTTCTGAACGATGCTGGGGTCTCGACTACTTTACTCACACGTGTATGCAACATATAGAAATGCATTTGACTAGATACAGGGTTTGTTTTTACGTGCTCGTCATGTAGAGATAGTCCAATTTTTTGGGAAAGATATCTGAAAATCTGTAGAAACATTTTCAAATCTCAGCTGGGGGAAGCCAAAGAAATCTGCAGAAACACAGTGAAAATGTGTGTTAATGTTTCTTGATTTTGTGCCAACAACAACGAAACAAAGGGCAACATGTATTACTCACTCTATTAGGTCTCGGCCTGCACCAGCGCTTGCGCTGGTCTGGCCGAGAGTTTTAGTAAGCGGGTTTTGGAAGTGCAAACACTGGCTTTCGGCTGGCGACCAGCTTGAGTTCACGATGGCGTGCACGCGCAGCTGCCATCTGGGTTTACTATCTCTTCCTCATTTCCTCGTCATGGCTCATTAACTCTCTGGACTCTGATGTTTCAATCGCAGCAGCAGCTCACATTACCAACTGACGGCCCTGGACTACAGTCACATGAAAAACAACAGCGATTAGCATTGAAATGCAAGTTTTTTTTTGTCTAGTTAGAAATATTGCTTCGGTGGGTTGATTTCACCTTATATCGCTATTTGTTTTATATTGGGAGTCACAGCCTAATTACCAGTATTTTTGTCTCACTCTTTTTTAAAATATTTATTCGCGCAAAGCACAAAGCTATATTTAAGGTTACTTTTTCCGCGTCACTTCTTCACTCTATTTAAACTCCACACCCCCACTCTTATTGTCTCTCTCCTTCTCTCTCTCTCCCTCTCTAATTCTCTCTCTACTTAATTAACTCTCCCCTCTCTATCTTTTTTAGCCTTTCATTCTCTCTCACCCCTTTATCTGTTTCTCTTTCAAACTCCTTCATTCACTCTCTCTCCCCTTCTTTCTCTCTCTCCCGCTCCACTCTTTATTCTATGTACACCCTTTCTCTCTCTCTCTTTCTCACCACCCTCTCTAATTGGGCATTATATCTTCACTCTATCTCTCACTCGGCAACACCACAGCATCACTCGGCGCAACCACAGCATCAATCAGAGCCAGCACAGCATCACTCAGCACCAACACAACATCTCTCAACGCCATCACAGCATCACTCAACGCCATCACAGCATCACTCAACGACATCACCGCATCACTCAGTGCAACCACAGCATCACTCAGTGCAACCACAGCATTACTTAGCACAACCACAGCATCACTTAGCGCCACAACAGCATCACTCAGCGCCACCACAGAATTACTCAGCAGCACCACAACATCACTCCGCGCCACGACAGCATCACTCCGCACCACCATAGCTTCACTCAGCGACACCACATCATCACTCAGGGCTAACACTGCATCACTCAGCACCACCACAGGATCACTCAGCACCACCACAGGATGACTCGGCACAACCACAGGATGACTCAGCACCACCACAGCATCGCTCAGCACCACCACAACATCGCTCAGCACCAGCACAGCATCGCTCAGCATCGCTCAGCACCACCACAGCATCGCTCAGCACCACCACAGAATCGCTCAGCACCAACACAGCATCGCTCAGCGTCACCACAGCATCACTCAGCGCCACCACAGCATCACTCAGCTTCACCACAGCATCACCCAGCGTCACCACAGCATCACTCAGCGCCACCACGGCATCACTCCGGGCCACCACGGCATCACTCAGGGCCACCACAGCATCACTCAGGGCCACCACAGCATCACTCAGGGCCACCACAGCATCACTCAGGGCCACCACAGCATCACTCAGCACCACCACAGCATCACTCAGCACCACCATAGCATCACTCAGAACCACCACAGCATCACTCAGAACCACCACAGCATCACTCAGGGTCACCACAGAATCACTCAGGGTCACCACAGAATCACTCAGGGCCACAACAATATCACTTGGCGCCACCACAGCATCACTCGGCGCCACCACAGCATCACTCGGCGCCACCACAGCATCACTCGGCGCCACCACAGCATCACTCGGCGCCACCACAGCATCACTCGGCGCCACCACAGCATCACTCGGCACCACCACAGCATCACTCTGCACCACCACAGCATCACTCGGCACCACCACAGCATCACTCGGCGCCACCACAGCATCACTCAGCGCCACCACAGCATCGCTCAGCGCCACCACAGCATCGCTCAGCGCCGCCACAGCATCGCTCAGCACCGCCACTGCATCGCTCAGGGCCACCACAGCATCACTCTGCGCCACCACAGAATCACTCAGCGCCACCACAGCATCACTCAGTGCCACAACAGCATCACTCAGCGCCACCACAGCATCACTCAGCACCACCACAGCATCACTCAGAACTACCACAGCATCACTCAGAACTACCACAGCATCACCACAGCATCACTCAGTGCCACCACAGCATCACTCAGTGCCACCACAGCATCACTCAGCGCCACCACAGCATCACTCAGCGACACCACAGCATCACTCGGCGCCACCACAGCATCACTCGGCGCCGCCACAGCATCACTCAGCGCCGCCACAGCATCACTCAGCGCCGCCACAGCATCACTCGGCGCCGCCACAGCATCACTCAGCGCCGCCACAGCATCGCTCAGCGCCGCCACAGCATCGCTCAGCGCCACCACAGCATCGCTCAGCACCACCACAGCATCACTCAGCACCACCACAGCATCACTCAGGACCACCACAGCATCACTCAGGGCCACCACAGCCTCACTCAGCACCACCACAGCATCACTCAGCGCCAAGACAATATCACTCAGCACCACCACAGCATCACTCAGCGCCAAGACAATATCACTCAGCACCACCACAGCATCACTCAGCACCACAGCAGTATCACTCAGCAAGACCTGAGTATCATTCAGCATCACCTCAGCATCGTCTCCGCAACAGTCAACACCACTACCACCTTAGCATCACTCAGCACCACCTCAGCCTGCTCTCGGAATCTGGCATTGGTTGATTCTCCCCTAGCGTCTGGCCGCTGCTAGTGTTATAATACAGGTACTAGTTCCCAACCTTCACCCTCCGATTGTTTATGCCCCCCCAAAAAAAAGCTTTAACAAACAACCATTGCAATGGGCAGAAACAAGTTGCCAGCATTGCAAGAACAAAAGAAAACTGAGGAAATTTTTTATTGTAAATACTTTTTTAATATGGTCGTTCAGTTTTACATAATGCCTTCTTGGTCATATATAAAGTAACAAAAATGCTTCTGACACTTTTTTATTATAACTTTTCAGCATGCTGCACAGCAGCCACACTTCTCTACAGCACAGCTTGAAGACATTGGCAAAGTCAATAGCTCTGGCTAAACACTTATAAGGCCCCAAATGCGAGACCTATTGGCTATGCCAATGCTTGTTTTATTTTTGTTCCCGTTGCCAATTATTGTGAAAGCAAGATATGTGGAATATTAAGGCCTCTGTCTTCATCACACAATGTATTTCTGGGGCCAGTTGAATGTCCTATGTGAGGTCGTCCAGGGGTCAGCCCCCCCCCTCTCTCTTTTCACATTTACATATTTAATCAATCAATCAATCATGTCACTTATAAAGCGCACTACATACCCGCGAGGGTCTCAAGGCGCTGGGGGAAGAGGGGGGTGGTGCTGCTACTGATCGAAGAGCCAGGTCTTGAGGAGTCTTCTGAAGGCCAGTAGGTCTTGGGTCTGTCGGAGGTTGGTGGGGAGGGTGTTCCAGGTCTTGGCGGCGAGGTGGGAGAAGGATCTGCCGCCGGCGGTCGTTTTCCGGATGCGGGGGACTGTGGCGAGGGCGAGGCTGGTCGAGCGGAGCTGGCGGGTGGGGGTGTAGAAGCTGAGTCGTCTGTTGAGGTAGGCTGGTCCGGAGTTGTGGAGTGCTTTGTGTGCGTGGGTGAGGAGCTTGAAGGTTATCCTCTTGTTGACAGGGAGCCAGTGCAGGTCTCTCAGGTGGGGTGTGATGTGGCTGCGTCGGGGGATGTCGAGGATAAGACGTGCAGAGGCGTTCTGGATGCGTTGCAGCCGTCTCAGGAGCTTAGCCGTCGTTCCTGCGTAGAGGGCGTTTCCGTAGTCCAGCCTGCTGGTGACGAGGGCCTGGGTGACTGTTTTTCTTGTTTCGGTGGGGATCCACTTGAAGATCCTGCGGAGCATTCGGAGGATGTTGAAGCAGGATGAGGAAACGGCGTTGACCTGCTTAGTCATGGAGAGGGTGGGGTCGAGGATGACCCCTAGGTTGCGTACGTGGTCGGTGGGTGGCGGGGCTGTTCCCAGTGATGTTGGCCACCAGGAGTCGTCCCAGGCTGAACGGTTGGAACCAAGGATGAGGACCTCCGTCTTGTCCGAGTTCAGCTTCAGGCGGCTGGTCCTCATCCATTCGGCGACGGCCTTCATTCCTTCGTGGACGTGGGCTTTGGCGGTGTGAGGGTCTTTGGTGAGGGAGAGGATCAGCTGGGTGTCGTCGGCGTAGGAGATGATGTTGAGGTTGTGCTGTCGGGCGACGTGGGCGAGGGGTGCCATGTAGATGTTGAACAGCGTTGGGCTGAGGGAGGAGCCTTGGGGTACGCCGCAGATGATCTTGGTGGCCTTGGATCGGAAGGGGGCGAGGCGGACGCTTTGTGTTCTGCCGGAAAGGAAGGATGTGGTCCAGTCCAGGGCCTTCTCTTGGATCCCGGCGTCGTGAAGGCGTGTTCGTAGTGTGTGGTGGCAGACCGTGTCGAAGGCGGCTGATAGGTGATATTTAGCCCCTGATTATGAGTGAGTGCGAATTGGGGGTATGTTACTGCCCCCAGTAGTTATCAACTGCGTTAAATACCTCAACCATGGCTACATTTCAGTGGTTCAAACCAATCAGAATTTAGCAGGGAAATCAGTCTGGTATATACAATGATAAAGAGATTTTTGTACTGTAAGCACCAACATCTGTACATCGTCCCCCAAAAACTCAGAATAGGAACTATTTATTTTACCTGATAAATTCCAAAATCCAGGGAGCCAAATTTTCTCAGGAGCAATAAATAGCGTAATTATTTCATATCAATGTTGAGACTTTCAGTGCTGTTATCAAGTGGTCCATGCGCTAAGGAGAAATTTGGTTTTAAGACACTGGTGTAACGAAACCTGAGGGGGCCCCCCTGCAAGCTACTTCGAAGGGCCCTCTCCGGACTCAATCGGGAGCTCGTCGGCCAGAGTACTGTGCTGAGGGGGCCCCCTGGAGCTTGCGGGGGCTGCAGGGGGCCTGTGTTACGCCACTATTGTAACAGTGATATGTGGTGGCCTTCACTGGAGCAGAGTAAACCTCTGTAGCGTATTGGTGCTTTTTCTGTTCCTCTTGTGGATCTGAGTTTTGATTGGTGGCCGGTGAGCCTTCTCCTCCAACTGATTGGTTAGTATACCTTTTAAGACATTTCTTGGATATGGCGGGTAGCACAGTTTCTCTCTCACTTAATTGATGTGCATCCACTTATTTTTATCATTAATTATCAATATTTATTTGTAAGTGAACACATTTTGCAGCTCTGACAGAGCCCGAGACTTAAAAGTGTAGGTGATTGAAACACGTGTCAGCTTGCATCTAAATGCCATTAATATAATGGATTTTATTTTTTTGCGGTTTTATATAGTGTGAACTCTACTTGAAGATATTGGAGCACTTTACATGAGCACCTATTACATTACACAAGTTCACATTCATTTCTCTTTTTTAGTGAGAAGAAGATTAAGTGATTTCCCAGAATCACAGGACGTTGAGCGATGCTGAGACTCGAACCTGGTTCTCCGTTCCAAAGTCGGCAGCTTTGGCCATAACACCACATCCTCTCCTATCCTCATAACTTATACCTAGTAGAATATTGATTACAAAAAAAATAATTTCATATCACACCAACCAGATTTTGTCGTTTCCTTTAGGAGCCTTTTGTTGGATGAACATTGAAGAACATTATTTGAATGGAGGATTCGATTTAATATCATCAGAAAGTTACGGATGCTAAGGGTTTCACAGTTTCCCTTAAGCTCATTCAATAATTGGGATAAAGGTAGCATCGTTACCTTTAGTGCCCACATTAATTTGGGCATTATCTAGCCAAGGCTACTTTACCATCAGGCCCTATAGGAAAATAATAAGCTTGTCATTGACTACGACCTTGGCGTCTGGCATGGGGTTTCTTCCACCGGTGTGGCTAATAACTGCATGCTTCGGTACGCCCACGAGCATCGATGCATCAAAATGTGCTCTGAAGTCCAGTGTGATACTAGAGAGGAGAATTGCTTCATGAAAAAATCTCTGTAGGATTCTTAATGTAGACTGTATATTTTGATTTTGTTTGCAGAGTCCACATTCTTGTCTATGCATGTGTCTCACAAAAAGTAGGTTGAGAACACTTCCAGGGTGGACAGAAATGGAGATCCTCTGGGGGATGATTCACCGTTTCCTAATAAGGGTTTGTGGATTTTCACTATGTATTTTCGGAATATCTTGAGATCTTTACAGTTTACACTGGGATGGAGGTGGTCTTTCTCAGTGCTTCTGGAGTGATGAGTGCAAGGAGTGTGTTGGACACCCCAGTTGTTTCATGGCATCGGTATTATGATTGGTGCTGTACCCCTTGGGCGTTTCAAATTCTGGTTTCATTTTAAGGTGGGCCGTGCTACTGAAAGAGTTAGCCATGTTAATGTACAAGATTTGTAGAAAGTTATGTGGCTTTTTTGCTTATTTTGATATGACCTGGGTTTCTTTAATGCACTTAGAAATGTGACAACCAGAGAGGTTCAAGATTGGCTTCCTTTGAAAAATCAAACATCTCTGCTGTCCACCAACTTTCAGTGCACCATCCAAGTCTCTGTATTATCTTACACTGAGAGTGGCACTGCCCTGTACAGTGGGGTTCTCATTCTATCCTCCCACGACTGAAGACTAAACAGCAGGCACCCATTCACAGACCAGAGGCAATACAACCAATCCTCTACATCCTTAAGGAAAAAACACCACTGGTTGCTCTTCAAAGCCTCGTGAACTTTAAGGTCACCCTTATCTGTGCCATGCAGGAAAACCTTCCATTTCTGCCCCTCTCTGCACTACTTAGAAGGGTACTCTGGCAAGTACAGAAATACAACTGATGCTCAAAAATAGAGTCTAGGAAATACATCTAGCAATCCAAAATTGTTCCCATTCCTCCAAAAATCCAGAAAGAACCAAAGACCTTCATCCTCAGGCAGTGCGTGCCACTATCTGTCTCGCTTCAGTCCTCTGCCCAACCTCCTCCCATACTCCAACCCCCTGCGCTACAGACCCACCACCTCTCCCACTTGCACCCTGGGGACAATGACCAAGTGGCCTTCTACACAACTTCTCTGAACTAAGTAAAATATATACAAGGCAGTGTGTAAGCCGACATCTGGGCCAACTGGTTTCATGTGTCCTTTAGCCATGTAAAGCTTTTATTGTCCTGTGGGCCCAGACCCTCACTGTAGTACACCGATACTCAAAGTACGGCCCGCGGGGGCGAATGCAGCCCTTCTGACCTTTACAGGCAGCCCACTGGTCAACAGCAGCTCTGGGATGGCTGCTTACTTGTCTCAGCACTATCAATAAAAAGGAGCTAAATAAATAAGCAGGCATTTATTTAAATGTTAATTTGTGTTAAAGAAAGGATGTAACTAGGGAGTCCTGCACTGCTCAACTTTAAGAACATCTTCATTTTTAAAGACATCTTGCAGCAAGAGTAAAAATATGATTGTCTCTTCAAAATTAAAAAAGTGTATTTAATTAACATGCATAACCTTTTCACCTTAGTTTATCAGATTATTTCAGTGCATTGAGAAGTATTATTTTAAAAGTGATAGTTTTCACACATGAATTTATAAACATTAATTCTTCCCTCCACCCTGACAATAATGCCAATGGTGAACTAAAGAGGCAAATCAGTTATGTGCACTCTTTTGGTAACCTGGGTTGCTATTATAAATGGATTAAATTATATTTTATTAAATCAAACACAGGAGAAGGTTTTGCACAGTGCACATCCTTAAGTCATTTATTTTTAGGTCCTCTTATTTGTGATAATGAAGAAATAGGAGGGACAGTGAAATAAAACAATTGCCTAAGATCACACAATTTGATAAAGTGGGGAAGCCGGAAGTAATCACAGATTTTCTGGTTTCACATTGCGCAATTAAGCTTCTCTTCCCTGATCCCCACCTTACCACCAACTCCCCCTGCCCAACCTCCAAACCGCTGGCATCAATGCGGCCCTCAGTCACATCACAGACCAAACTTATTGGCTGCTTGGAAAATGTTTGTGAGTACCCATGCCCTAGTAAGACCCGCTATAAAATGAACAAAACAGCAAATCTGCTTGAACATTAAACGGTTCGAGAGGGTGAACTGTGAATGGCCAGCACCTCATTCTGGTTGCTCCACTAGGCTTGTGTCTTCGGTATTATGGTGAACTGTTCTTTGTTTGGTTGAACTTCACAGTGCCAGGTTTCTTTTTCACTTTTTACTCCAGTTTTGACCCTTGTCTATTTCCAGGGCAATGAACCACTAAGCAGAAAATTCCAATCAGCAGTAAGTTCGAGACTGGGATGTGTAGCCAAGGGTGTGCTTGGTGTGTTTCGTTCGGGTGACATGTCATAGGGTGCATTTTCACTGAAGGACAGAAGCATGCGAGCTAACATTAGACATCTCTTACCATTGGACACCAGGAGGTTTCTTACCTAACTTCAGATTGGGCAGAACTCCTTTACGGTCTCTGGACCTAATGGATACATAACACACTTTTGCTAAGAACATTTAGGAAACCCAGCCATAAACAGAGAGTTTTGTCTAAGCTTTTTCGTTGCACAAGTTCCACTTTACCTGCTGTTGAGAATTGTTGACTTAAATTTTTATTGTAGACATGACAGAGCCATAACAGTAGGAGTTGGTTGTAATTCAGAATATTGTGTGAGAAATATCGGTGTGCCAAAATATAAAAAACGTAAGTATATATAGTTGCTGAACGGTGTTGCGTTAAAGCTAGAGAGCAGAACAGCCCCATACCTACTGAGATATGGCACTAGTTTTCTTCCCCCAGCGCTGGCGCACTTTTGGCTACCTTCCATCAATGCACACACCCTTCTAGTAGTTGGGGCTTCGAGTCCAATTCCTTGGGTGGTTGGAGGGGAACATCTAGGTACCACCCATGGAATGCTCCCTTGACGCAAAGTAGCATAAAACATTACTTTGCGTTACTTTAGAGCTCCTTACAATGCAAATTAGGGTTTGCACTAGAATGGAAGCCCCTAAACAACATTTAGCACTAGATTGCGTCACTTTTGTGGGGCATACCTGACTCAAAGTGTTAGTACATCTGCCCCTTGAGTTCTTTCTTGTTTTCCCTCCTACCTTTTGTAAGAGTAACTTTATCTGCCTTACTACAGTGGGAATGCCAATGCAGAATTCTTGTAAAAACCCACAGTGTTTGGATTGTACAGCTGTTCTTCTCACCATCACCACAAACCATTGCTTCTCGACCCCTTTCCTAAACCAAATACTAAAGAAAGTCTGATATATTGTAGTATGTGGAAATTATGTGGTAATCCTCCCACCCATGTTGCCCATAGGAGCGCTAAATGTTTTGTAAATGAGTCCTAAGCTGATACAGAGTTTTCCAGTGTATCAACATGGCTACATTGTTGCATTTTGTTGTACACAACTCCTTGCTATGTTAGTCTTACATAAAGAGATTGTCTCTAGAGCTACAAGGCAAGTCCCCCCCCCCCCCCAATGCCTGTGCCGTAGAAGTGCCCTGGTGCAGGTTTGCCTAATACAGTCCTTGCTCAGTAGGTGACTCTCTCCCCATCACCCCTTCTCACCCCTGCAATATATTTGTAAATGTTCTACTTGAAATTTGATTGTAAAACAGGGAGGGTGTTGAAATACCTATACTGCAATTTTCTCAATGTTCATATTCTCTCTGCGGCTTCCGCTGCAAAGGATGAGGCATCCTGCTGTGGTAAGAAATTAACCAATCGCTTAAAGACTTTTCAACATTCCTCTGCCGGCTCGTCTGTTGCGTACCATCATCTTCCGCTTCCAGGAACCCTCCGATTGACACGCGAGCAGGCACCTGTTACATCGATCACTCCCAGAAGTGAGGATGAGTCTATTAAATAGTGTCCAAGATCATGTGCAGTTGTTATCTTTTGGGTTCATGGTTGGGGCCAAAATATGCAGGCAACTGTCAAAAAAATAAATAAAACAAAAAAAAGAATTGATGAAAAAAGAAACACAGATGAGGAATTAGACTCCTCCATCCTGGGCTCTTTTCCTGGATTGCCCAATAAAAATACTCTTCAAACATGCCTCTTTACCGAAGTCCTCTTAGAGAGTGAGAGTATCCAGGCGTGTGACATGCGTGCGGCCAGCCTGCCCACAAATGTCGCGGGAAAAGCTGCAGTGGGCAGGAGACCAGTGGGCTGTTTCAGGACTGGATGGGCAGATATCCTCAGATCTTCTTACAGGCGCATATATGATTTGCCGCTACAGAGAAATAATGCTGCTTGGTATTGTGCCTGTCCCTGAAGAATTAGAAAATTACATGAGTTTCAGTTCAGAATTTCTAGCAATATCTTTAGCTTTTTAAACAAAATATTTGAAAAAGTAATACTTTACCTGTGTCCGTCTGTAACGCAACTGGTGCTCGTAAAACGCTCTGAAACCTTCGGGTCGAGTTCACTCTATATAAAACTCTTAAAAAAAAAAAACCTATGCTAAAAAAAAATGATGAGGCCCAGTTCCTTATTTTATTTGCTTCTGATCTTGTTGAAATACATGAAAAGAGGAAGTTGACTTCAAAGGTCAGCTTTTTGCACGCAGAGTGAAGGATATGAAAATGACTTTTTAAAATGGCAAATAAACAAAAAAGGGAAATAGTGGGGCCACATGCGGTCAGGGAAAAATGTGCACATGTTGAAATGTCTCCTCTTAGCGTACTCTGGGTGATTCTGATTCACGTGGAGGGGCATATTCAAAACTGTATTTCAAAGTACGTAAAGTAGCACAACAGTAGTACCCTTTTACATACCCTTACATGCCTTTGTGAATTGGTCCCAAAACATCTTAGATGGGAATATTCAGGGAATATTCATTTACAATCAGTACAAATAGGAAGAACTGGGCCTCTCTGCACTTTTACTGATAGGGAGATGGTAGTTCCGGGGCTGATTCACAAAGGCGTAAGAGTACGTAAAAGAATACTCCTGCACTAGTTTTCCTACTCATACTTTTGTGAATTAGCCACAATCGATCATATTTGGGCGGAGTGTGTGCCGTACACTGATTCTTTACTTTTTTATGGTATATATTTTCTTTCTGGTCTTGTCACTTATGACACAGATTTGTCCTCTTTGTAATGTAAAGGTTGTGGATTTGTGCAAGGATACACATGCGATCTGATCGTTTTCCCAAGGCCCAAACAAAGCAAGGTGTTCTCATGGGTACACAACTGGAGAGTGTGAAATGATTTAAGCTTTTGCAGGGATCTTCCTGGCTAATTGATTTTTTTAATTGAAAAAAGACAAATAAGGTACAAAGAAAAGTCTCAACATGGATTCTCCTTACACGACCAGGTCCCATCCTGTTCCTAAGGCCACAAGACGATAAATAGTCGCCCTTTGCCTTCGTTGTAAAAATGTGCAGTGTGAATTTGTTTAAAAAAAAATAAAAAATGCCACATACACACCCTCTACACGTACACAGACTCACTCACGTATACTCACACCTCTATACCAAAGATTGTACTTCTGACATGGCTGGACTGGCCAGCTGGGCAAGCGGGCAATCCCCTGGGAGGCTAGAGCAGCAGGAGAACGGTTGTGACACTTGGAGGCCAGTTTCGGCCTCCAGGATGTTATGTGATCTCGGCGGCAACTTGAAAGAGTTGTTCTGGTTCTAGCGCGCATTAGCACATCTGCACATGGGGGCTGAATTTATCATTTTTGTCAGAGCTGTTTTAAGTTCCCAGTCCGGCCCGGACTACTGAACATGGACACCGACAATATTGTGGCATGCTAATATCACGGACAGAATATCGAAAGGTAAGTGCATATAGGGAAGTATAGATTTACTATTCCTAATTCCATAGCTACGTACCTTGAAGGTATATATGCAGCGTTGTTACATTTATGTGGAGTTAGGTATATAATATCATTTTACTTTCGTTATTCTGTCCTCGATATCCTGTCCTATCGCTATAGTTGATTCGATATTCAGGGGGCACACCGGCAATAAAAACATACAGTTCTGTGTATGGAGCCTCGTGTTTGAGATGTTCATTCTACAATAAAAATGTTCAGTAAAGTGCTCCCCAACCTCTGTGAGTTAAGTTCAGCCCAAAAATGTTAAAATAAAATATACATGTCTTTACAATCCACTCTTCATGTCATGCAGATCACTGATAAATTGTTTACACGCATTACATAATAGCGATTAAGTTAATGAAATACACACATTTTCTCATCACGTGATGACATCATGGGAAGTGACCGCACACAACTTAAAGGAGGGTCAGTGTACATTTAATTCAAACAATCTTTTTTGGGAACTTGAGTCTTCAGCTTGTGGTGTAAGACATTGTGATGTAACAGGTGAACTGGGAAATACACAGCTATATAAGACCCACAGTGACATGGAAGACTAAAAAGGGAAGAAGGACTATTCTAGCCATACTAAACACTTGAGAGACATTGACGCTGGTTTTTTGGAGTGCAGTCCTTGGATTGCACATACTGTCACGTTTTCCCAGGTCCATTCATGAGTAGGTCATCCAGTCCAGGCTTTTTCTGTGCAATCTGTCACCTCTAATCTGGAATTTATGATGGGATAAACAGGACCACAAAAGCCAGAATGCAAAGCAAAAACTGTTACCTGACCTGAAAGAGCTATTCACTTTAGGAAATCGGTAAACCTTAGAGATCTGAAATGAGTGATAACAGACATGATCTAACAGCTGCTGAAACAAGCAAGCTCTAAAGGCATAATTACTTTTAAATTAAAATATTGATCAAATTAGGGTGGCAGATAAACAATTCAGGCAGTGATGTTTCAAGGGTGCAAAGTGCCCTAATGCAAGCAAGAACAAGCATTTACAATGCAATAGGTCTCGCAACTGCGAATTTTGGAGCTATTGGCATTGTAAATGGCAATGCCTTTTAAAAAATTAAAAGCCATTGTTATTTACAATACCAAAAGCAACACCTATTGCATTGCATAGCGCGGTGTCCGTGAAGCCGGCGCCGCGCTCATTAAAGTAAAACAAAAGAACGAAAAAAAAGAGTGAGGGGTGTAAACAAAACACTCACTCCACACATACACTGAATATTAACACTACATTCTGGGCATATACATAATAGCAGAATAAATTGGCGTTTATTCGAGTAGTTATGGGGTGCAAACCTTGTATAGCGCCAAAGCAAATGGAACTAAACACGTATGCATGGCACGGAGTTGGTGGCACTCTCTCGGGGCCCACAATCATTCATGTAGGAAATATGGGGGTTTCAGGGACTCCCTTGCGCGTCGTTAATTATGCAAAATTGTAAATGATGTTGCATTTTTATGATAAACTGAGTATATACGCTTTTTATGCTTATAGGGTATCATGAACCGAGAATAAACTAATATTTTAATAAACAGTACATCAGAGGGAGCAAGCACGAGCCGAGAACTGCTGGGGTGGAGAGCCGGAAATGGGCTGTAGGTCAAGGAATGGAGAGAGAGCAGAGAGGTGGAGAGCAAGAAGAGATGGAGAGAGAGAGAGAGAGTGCAGAAGAAAGAGAGTAGGAGAAAGAGGGAGCATGGAAACTGCAAGAGGGGGGGGGGGAGAAAGCAGAGAGGCAAGTCAGACCGGAAAATAGAGGGCAGACCGAGACAGAAGAGAGGGGGAGCAGAGGGCAGCAGCGAAGAGGGAAGGGGGAGGGGAAGGCTAGAGGGATGGGCACAGGGCAGAGGGAGGGACACGAGAAAGCGAAGGGGAGAAAGGAGGCAGCGGGGAGATGGAAGGGGCGAGGGTACAGACAGAGCGGAATATATAGAGGGGGTGGAGGCGAGTTTAGGAGAAAGAACAGAGAAAGGACTGAAGAGAGGGAAAGAACAGAGGGGGCGCGAGGGAGAAGAAACAGCAGCGACAGCAGGAGAGAGGAATGAGTCCAGGGGAGCAGGGCGAGGATAAAAGAGTGCGGAGAAGCGAGATCAGAGGGAAGGAAGACGGGGGTAGAGGGCTGGGGAAAAGTAGAGAGCGGGGGAACTCCAGAAACCGGGGAGGAGGAGGGGCGCGTGCACTCTGAGGAGAGAGGGCAGAGGGAGTGCGTGAAGGAGGAAGGAGGAATTTGAAAGAGGATGAGAGAGCGGGCGCTGTGATGAGACATGAGAGGCGGGAGCGAGGGTGGGGGGCAGAGAGGAGCGGATGAGGAGATAATAAAGTGCCGGTCTGAGTTAATGAATGAGGAGAGCTGGGGGTGGTGGGGGAACGGAGGTACGCCTTGTGACATAAAAAGAATTAAAGAATGGGGCTGCGGGGGAATGCACGTGCCGCTTGTTATGTACGAGTTCCGGAGGGCACCGCCTCTTGTTGCCTATGTCACAGTAGACTCTAGAGGCGTTAAAAATATCTGCTAGTGCCTTGGGCTTTCCCGACTCAGTGAAAGGGAAAAAGGATTGAAGCCTAGAGGACACTGGACAGGGTAGTGCGTTTTCCTTCGCTGGAAACAGAGAGTTCTTTCGATGAGGGATCCGGGCGCAGCCAGGGCGCCGGCTGCAGTGTTCCGCCGGTGCTGTGGGGCCGAGGAAGCGCTGTGGGGCTGGTACGGTGCTACGGGGCTGGAACGGTGCTACGGGGCTGAGACGGTACAGGAGACCGGAGAGGCACTGAAAAGGTACTGGACGCTATACTGGTATGCTGTCACTGCGTTTGAATTAACACGCACTTATCAATAGGCTAATTGGGGTAGCTGCTGAAAGTTAGTTCTGTCAGTGCTTCTTTGTTACCGCCCTGTCTCCTTTTGGGACGGCCCATCCGGACTGGATCCTTTGATTCACGGCTTGTTTATATAACACGCCTCCTTTAGATAAGAAATTGCTTCACGACAGCCGTGAAGCAAACGATCCAGTCCGGATGGGCCGTCCCAAAAGGAGAAAGGGCAGTAACAAAGAAGCCTCATTTTCAATCGGAGGCCACCGTTTACCATAAACGATGACGCCATCCAATGAAAATGAGGGGCGGGGCTTCGAGCCCCCTTCTGAAATCTCCTCTCTAACAATAGGGCTCGCAGAGCGGACAGCGCTTGCGCGCTGCAACGCTAGGCGAGACCTAAAAATGGACGTCCTACCCCACTTGGCTAGTAAATGACAGTTACAAGTGTGGGGGCGCACAGACTATGTTTTTTCTTTGCAGCATGCGACTTGAAGTTGTGTTTTCACCCATTACACAAGCAGGACTACAAGTCCCAGAATGCAAAGAAAAACCTCGGACTGGAGCAGCTACTCATGCACGGAGCTGGGAAACCTGGCAGCTATAAATGCACGGATATAGGCAGTGGCAATGGACATACTTTGATCCACACCAAGCCTGTGCCGCTTTGTGAAGGCAGCCCCCCTCCCTCCCCCAGAGAAGGATGACTTGTGCGCCAGGCTACAGCCTGTTCCCCACCGCCCTTTATGACCAGCCGCGCCTGGTGTGCAGAGCAGTAAAGTGAGCATGGGCAGTACACACAAATGGCGCCAGTTTTGGCCAAATCTCTTTAATGTTTTCAAGATGAAGAAAGGGAGGGGCTATTGTGGAAAGATTTAAATGGTGAGAGAAACCATCTGGTCATGAGGAGGGGGGGTCACCCTCATGATGGATGACATAGCTATTTTATGGGGAGAGGATCCCCCACGAGGCTATGCTTTTGTTTACATTAAGAAAAACAGTTTTTTTTAGATGTTCCTTTCTAAATAATAATCCAGGCAATATCCTAACGGCACCCAGAGATCAGATCACAAACAGTCATACTACACAATATATTAGATTAGAACAGTGCGAGCACTGTCTCACGTGCAAATAATGCTGTTTCTTTGTCGTCTTGTTGTTTTTTTTGCCCTACAGTGTGCTGCTGTGGGGAGCAGGGCGCTCTCGAAATACGACACGGCCTGAGAAAGAACTCAGAAGCAGTTGGAAATGCAGAAAAGTTCCACGCCGGGGGTCGAGTGGTGAATGGAGCCACCGGTGCATCTGTCTTCCAGAGGGGGGAGCCAGCAGCCAGGCCCCCCACGTGAACCATGACCTTCGGTCCCGCCCTCTCTGCCTGGTTCGCATCATCGGCAGATGTGCTGTGAACAACACAAGACATATTCACCCAAAAGTGATAACATTCTCACCCTGACGTCAGCAGCAAGGACGCCATAGGCTGTGGTGCGAGCAAAGGGGTGGACCGTTTGACTACTTCTGGGGTAGTAAAATACAGCAATTATCAGGGTTCCCTGCGCCCCTCGGGGCTCTGGAGCCCGGTGCCACTGCACCTGCTGCACCAATGACCCCCGTGTGCCATCTCATAATAACGAAGCACTTCCAAATTGTCCCCCAGTACTAGGCGTCGATGGGCAGTAATTTGTAGTACATCACAAGCTCCAGCTGCTCCCCCTCAAAGACGTGCATGCCCCCTCCCCCTCCTGATCTTAAGCACCTGGTTCCATATGCTGCTGTAACTCTACACGGGGCGGGGGGGGCTCACTCCTCCCCAGGGGCCTCAGCCACACATCTTGCAGAGAGTTCCCATACCATATGGGCTTGTGTTTTTTCTCTCCCAGAGTCAAGCCCATGTTTCGCATCGAGCTGCACGCTGACCCGCACCCCTCCCCCCTGTGTCTGGATTGCATTAATCTGCACTGTATCTGTGGAGGGCAGCGCACGGATTCTTCTGTGTGAGTGCCACGCCGCTCAGTGTTTGACTGCTGTTTGCATATGTTGGGGCCTTTCCTGTGTTTTATTTACAGTTGGTTCCACCCCCTTTCCCTCAGCATCACCCCTGCTTTAGCACCCTCTTCCCCGCTCCCCAGGCACCACCCCTTTTTCAGCTGCTTCCTCTTCGCGAATCGCATTTACACCTGCACTACACTCTGAGCATACACTTTTGCTGTGCCGGACAAGCAAACATATTTGTAAAAAAACAAAACACTTTAACGCACTGGTGCTACCTCACCATAACCAAACACCCACACAGGTTGACTGTGTGTCTCTGTTCAACAGCTGACATCGGTTCTGCCTTTTCAGGCAGTGAAAGTAAGGCGGTGCATTCAGGCCCATGCTTCATTGTAAAAGGGAAACTACAAGTGCTGGAATCTAAATTGGGGTGGGTTTAAATATCGGGATAGATAACTCAGTGAGTTGAATACTTTCAGCTGACAGGTGTAGTGATCTGCAGGCCACAATTTCATATCCATCATTCCTGACTCAGTCTTCCATCATTCCGAGGTCAGTAGTTCGGACAATTTCAAGCCCCCAAAGCTATAAGAATGGCTTGGGTGGCAGGAAAGAGTCATTTTTAATGTGTATTGAATTAATAATTAGCTATTGTTGTGGTCATCTCTAAATTAGCTAGACAGCGCCACCTTGTGGCAGACTGGCACAAGCGCCGGTGTTGACAATTAAGGGATGGTGCCGAGCACCGGAAACCACCGGCTCAAATTAAGCACTGGCGGTATAAAGCGCTATAAAATACAAGTTATTATTAACACTAACACTATTCTGAGTGCTACAAAGAATGCTGTCAGTAAAAGTGAAATTAGCTAGTGGCGGAAGCAGGCTGACCCATTGTCCCTTGCTGTACTGGCCCATAACAGACCAGTGGAAGAAGAGGGCTAGCTGACAGCCCCTATAAGCAAGAATATTATATATACCATTTTAGTGAAATCAAAAGGTGTATCCTAACTCCGGACACAACACCACTGATAAGTCTCCTCTTCTTGCGACACCCAAAGCCTTAAACACTGCCCGCACATCATCCGGACCTGGATGTCGAGAAGCTACCGGAAACTCAACCATGCCAGAGCTCCTGTTATTTGTCAAGAAAAGAAAAACAGTATAAACCTGGCTCAATGACGTGAACCTTGACAGCTTCGAATCCTAATGTTCACGGAAATTCAGGTCACTTGGACTCAACGTGGAAACCAACCTCACCCTTGATGAAAACATTGCCAAAAAACACAAAGTTAGCCTGGTACCAGCTCTCTCTTCTACAGTGCTTTAGTTGCAAAAAATAAGGGCCGGGCCCAAGGTATTTCTCATTGGTCCACTGCACTTGGTGCAACCCACATGTCACTTTAAACTTCAGGTTTAAGTTGTATTTGATAAAATAATAAATAAAGTGTTAAAAAAAAAAAAACTTCAGGTTTAAGTCAGAGTTTTATCATTTCTTAAGATAAATTAAATAGTTAAATCCTCCACTAACAAACTTTGCTTACAAATTACACACACAGCGCCACCATGTGGTGGATTCTCATTAATAGGTGCTGGTGTTTACAAATAAGTGCCGGTGCCGAGCACCGGAAAACACCGACACACATTAAGCGCTGCTCTTCTAGAGAGTGAAACTGTACGCCACAGCACGTCTCATCTAGGGCCTGAAGAAATATGATCACATCACTCCCATCCTGATGGAACTCCATTTGCTGTACTTGCCGGGCCGCACCATCCTCAAAACCAGCTGCATCATTTAGAAAGCCATCATGACTATCACCCCTTCATATCTTTCAGACAACCTCACCATCTTTGGTGGTTCTTGGCAGACCTACAACCAGGATAGCATCGGACTGTAGACTAAGAGGTATAAAAATAAAAAAAAAACAAGACAGCAGGCTTTTGCCATCTATGCACAAAGTTTCTGAAACTGCCCCGTATCCATCAGTACCGCCCCAATGCTGCTCCAGTTTAGGAAAGGGTTAAAGAGACGCAACTCTTTACAGAACACTACATGATAATGTATTAACCTGTCCTCAACACATGGCCATCTCCTATCACTGGTTGACTTTGTGCTTTTCTTTGACCCTATAAAGCGCTCCACTGTTTTTTGGCTATGTTTGTGCTATAGAAGTACCACATACATACATACATACATGTCCCGAGTGCTGTGAAAACCACACAGCTTGTTTCCTCGAACATTTGCTCTCTTGTGACTCCCCAATAAGTCTGCGGTAGGCCTCCACGGAAACCCTTCAGCTCTTCCTTGTCATTAGTATCTGCATAGTACTAGCACAAAGTCTGAGTGTCACTGGTACCTCTCAAGTACCGCTATATCACGTGTGACACTTTGAGCCTGCCTTTTTAGCTCAAAGCACATTTTATGGTGGGATTTTAAAGCCCAGACTCAAGGTGCAAATAAAACACCAAGTGAAAAATGCAAGACATTATTGACCAAAACAGGGGGGTGTAAAGGTGTCACACGTGACCTTGGTCTACTTGGCAGAAGGGCCCTGAGGCACCCGGGGCAACAGGGCACAGGTTACTGAGGCTGACTTCCCAGGGCTGAGATATCTGTGCACCGTGAACATAGCTGCCAAGTTTCCCAGGTCCATGCGTGAGAAGTTAACCCAGTTCCTGTTTTTTCTTTCAATTCTAGGACTTGTAGTCTTCTTTATCCTAGCATGAAACCAGAACGACAATTCCCAGAATCCTAAGAAAAAAGCGGGACTTGAGTAACTAGCCATGAATGGACGTGGGGAACTTGCCAGCTATGCGTGAAAGGCTTAAATCATATCAGTGCAGGGTCATTTCTGCAAGTCACAAGACAGTGCGTGGACTTCACTTTCACCGCACACAAATACGCTGCAGCATTCCCGCCTTGAGCGCTCAACCTCGGAAACTGTGGTGATATTGTCACGCAGACCACGCTTCGGCCTAGTGTGCACTTTCCTAAAGCTGAGTTTCACACAGCTGCCAAGTGGACCCATGTCATGTGTGACACATTCTGCCATTCCTGGCATTGTAATAAAGACTGTTAATTCTAAAACTACAAGTCCCAGAATTCAAAGTGCTGTTTCCGAAAAAGCCATAACTATCTGAGTGTGTCATGCATAACATGGTTCCTCCTGCACAGCATCCATTTTATGACATCCTCATTTTTCATTCAAACGTATAAAACCAACAAATATCATGGAGGGCTACCCTTGGAACCTGATTGGACGCTCAAACGTTAGTTCTTTTGAACACTGCGGTTACTGCCCTTTGTTGACAAAGCTTTCTCAATAATATTGGCTTCCAGGACAGAGTGTCCAAGGCACGTTTGAAAACTGGGCTAAAAGTTCGCTCTTCACACAGGTGTTTGATTTATTTTCTGAGTAAGATAACAATATTTGTTTAAAGGTGCACTTTGAACGTGCCTTAAATTAAAAGTATGCCTGCAGAGATTTCTGTTGGTGATTGCTGATTGCTAAACTCATGCCCGGGGAAAAAAAACTTCAAGCAAACACAAGGAGATGATGGACGGAGCGCTTAAACTTTTCAGACACTCGCCCCCATTCACAGATCTGGGTTGAATCCATTATCGTTCTTTTGTTCACCTCACCACCCGCAGTTCAGACCCAGCCATATGCAAATCAGTCTTGACCCTGTGCCTCATGGGAACAGTCCAGCCCGATCTGCAAAGCCAGGTCTTCCCTGAACAGGAAACAAGCATCCTGGGATCGGTTTCTGGGTAACAGCCCTCATCAGCCAGGCTAGCTTGAATCCAGTGGCAAAGTGAGCAAGGGACCCACGTCTGGGCATACCCTGCCAACTTAGGGCGAACAAGCAAACACAATAAGAAAAAAAACCCTTTTCACTTCCCTGGCCTCGCTGCTCCCAAGCAACAGTTATCATGTGCACAGTTTGGGTGTCCAACATCGGTTTGGAGGGAGATTTTCAGGACAACCACAACATACACATAGCAGATTCAAGTGTCTCGTACCATACACTAACAGCATGCCTTTCGCATTCTGGGATTTGTAGTCCTGTTTTAGCTGTTAAAACAGAAGGACTACAAGATCTGAAAAAGCCAAAAAATAACTGAACTTCATTACCTACTCATGCATGGTCATGGGAAACATGATTTACATAGTCATAGTTTATACTGAAGCCTGACTGGATCCATCCCTTCTGGGCCTATTTTGGGCACCCCAAAGTGGTGGTGGTGGTGTCACCTTCTTGCCAAACTGGGCCAGTTCCTGGATCCAATGGTTTGATCTTTGTACATATTTTAATGCAGCCCTAAAGAAGGTGCTCAAGGGGCAGTGAGGGTAAAGACGGAGAGTAGATGTCCCGGGAATGGCTGTATGTGTCACACTTAAAATTGGTCCACTTAACAGCTATGTCATAAGCACACCCGGAAACCTGCACCTGGCATAGCCTTTCATGCATACTATTACACCCGTTTTCTGAATGGCAAAAAAGTGTAAAAGTACGTTCACATGGAGTCGTAAAACTCCACCCGTACTTCTAAAATGTTTATGTGAACTGACCCCTCCATATCTTTGAGCTGTTACAACATCCTCTTTCACACTACGGATTCTCATGGTCCTAAATTCTTTTTCTTCTGCCATCAACTGGCTGTGAGAGCCCAATAAATCTTAACCTTATAAAAGAAAATGGAGGTTCATTCTAGGTTTCTGGTTGGGTGATAACCTCCCTCCAGGTCATTATGGGCGCTATTTCCAGACCTGGACTTTTGTGTGATAGCCTAATGCATTCTGGGTGTTGTAGTTTTACTTTGCTTCCACTCACCTAATTAGAGAAACACCTGAAATCAGTGATTTGGTGGTGAAAAATTCTGGATTAGAGACAGTGTCCGCAAGGACCTGGCGAAACGTGGTCACCCTATTTATGACTCTTGATGTTCCCAAGTGTGAAGTTAGCGATATAAAATCTTGTGGCTCCTTCTGAGCATGAGTTACAGTATTGTTTTTGCACCTATTGTAAGTATTGCGGGTGCATATAACTCATCCTAACTCGTAGAGTCAGGTCTGTTGATTGCATCAGCTGATGTACTGCACAACCTTGACAAATCCAATAAACATGATAGAGTTTCCGCCATCATGGGTTTAGAGACTGAAGTGAGAACTTAGTGGACTTCCCATTAGAGAAGTCTGGGAGTAGCTAATCAGTATGTACGTGCTCATCATGGGTGGTACTAGAATATCTCTGTCAAGAATATCCACGGACATAAATAGTGTATCCTAAATTTTGTTTACAACGATTCACTATTTACAGTAACATTGCAAAATGGCCACCTGCTGCTATGTTTATTTGTTATTGCAAGCACAAGTCGCCCACCATGTTTAGGTGGTGGTATTTTTTCTACTTTTATTCTTTGAATTTATCTTGCATATGTTGTTGAGTTAGTGTGTGCGCTTTGTTGTGGTTGTGTAAGTGAGTGAATGTAAGAATGAGTCAGTGTGTGGATGAATGTTTGCATAGGTGCAAGAGAGCATGTATGATGAATTATTGAATGTCTAAAGACATTAACGACTGAAGAGGCACTTCCATTTATAAGCTAGAACTATTAGCATTGCCAATGCTTGTTTTCTTCTAAGCTTGACAAAGCTCTCTTGGGAAACCACTAATGTTGCAGCAAAAGTCCACACAGGCCAGGATGTGGAGGGCCGCCACTCTGTTATAGCCCCCTCCCACACCCCTCCACTGTTTCTGGCTTGCTCCCCCAGGACAAATTACTGAGTCTGGCCTTATGACCCTTGCACTCTCCACCGCCGGTATTCTAAAACCTGCCTCTACCACTAAAGCTGTGCCCAGCCACTGCCTTACAGCTCACCATCCCCACCACGCCTCACCCACTTCGCATCCCAGGACCGTCATACCTGCCACAGATTTCCAGTGACTGGAAGTCCCACTTGTTGAAGTCCAGGCTGGTTCACCCCAGACTCAGGCAAAGTCTGGCAAAGTTCGGCAAAGTCTGGAAACCTTACTTACCTCCACTGAGGTGAAGTTGCCCGGCTTGCTGATGAACTGCTAACAATGGGTGACTAAGTTGACCGTGTGAAACAGTAACGTTGCTCTGTGATACAGCAGGCAGCCACATGTAATTCCTATTTCAAAATCCCCCAAAAAGTCTGCCAGAAAATACATTATTTTGTGTAATCAAAGATGCAAGCACAATTCAAAGAAATGCTGAGCATACTTTTGTGTTTGCCTTAGGTGACCTAAAATTGCTTCTAAACCCTAATTATTTGTCTCAGAACAAATCAATTAAAAAAAAAATTCTGGAGGGGGTTTTGGGCTACAGTCAGCACTTCTTATTCAAAGCTATGACCGCCCATACAGTCAAACAGAAAAGTTGAACAGAAAAAAAGAACTTTTGTAAAAGTAACACGCTCAGTCGGATGTCGCTCTTATCAATATTTGAGGTTAGTTGAGGAAATTAGCCTAGATCCAAATTGCTTCTCCACTTCTCTACATTTTCCATTCATGTCTTTGCTCTTCTCGACATCAGTTCTATTTTTATTCAATTTGCATATTTTCCGTTGTTGGCTGCAAACTTAGAGTATTATTAATGAAACCTACAGACAGATAGGTTTTTTCGATTTCCTGTGTGATTAGCCCTCGCACAAGGTCTTACCACCTTTTCGTGTGTGTGCTTAAGAGACTAGTATTGATGGTAGATTCAGATAAACAATTATACATGAGGGACTGAGATCAGTACTGTGGTACGCTATGCTAGGTCAAGCTGTGCCAAGCTGTCCTGTGCTATCTTATGTTATTCAATGTCTTTCAATCAGGAGGCAACACATGGCAAAGTAGACCCCATTTACACAACCTACAACCACTGCATCTCCTGTCTAATGGCTACCTCTAAAACAGCTATCGTTCCATATAAGAACCTAATATGTTATGTTTTGCTCTGTTGCTATACGATATGTCATGTTGCGATATTGTATTTTATGCTATGCTGTAGTAATCTATACTGTATTATGATAAACTATTCTATGCTACTCTATGTAATGCTATTAGACACTGTATGCTGTGCTGCTATTCAATTATATTCTATGGTACGTTACGTTAGTCAAGCTATGCTACTGCATGCATTGTTATGTTATGCTAGTCTATGCTATGTTATCTTATTCTATTGTAAGCTATCATTTGTTATGCCAATATATATATATATATGTAACACCAATCCTATGCACATGAAAACAATATGCAGGGTAGTGATAAAACACTGTCCCAAGAGTACAAAAAACAATGAAGTCCTTAGCCGGTGTAGTTCATTTTAATGTTCAGGGTTTTCACCAAGCCAGCCAACACGTGTTTCGTCAGTGGGTAATAACCCTTGACTTCTTCAGGGCTTAATTGTGGTCTGGAAAACCAATCAGACCTCTCAACCGGTGATAATTCCAACCCGGCGGTTACGTCTTCAAAGTTGCATCCTTTATAGAGACAAATCATTCAAGTTCTCAGATCCAGTGTATCGTGTCTGGTCCGAGCCTCTCAGTGACAATCAATATTTCTCAATTGCGGCGCTCCTCATCCGAGTGCCTGCTAAACACCAATAGACGGAAGATTAAGCCGTCTACACCAACCAAATACCGAACTTTGGCGAGTACGCCAACACGTCCCGACAGTTCCCGGTCCGCATCCGGTTGATTGAAATCCCGGGAACTGTCGGGACGTGTTGGCGTACTCGCCAAAGTTCGGTATTTGTTTGGTGTAGACGGCTTAATCTTCCGTCTATTGGTGTTTAGCAGGCACTCGGATGAGGAGCGCCGCAATTGAGAAATATTGATTGTCACTGAGAGGCTCGGACCAGACACACTGGATCTGAGAACTTGAATGATTTGTCTCTATAAAGGATGCAACTTTGAAGACATAACCGCCGGGTTGGAATTATCACCGGTTGAGAGGTCTGATTGGTTTTCCAGACCACAATTAAGCCCTGAAGAAGTCAAGGGTTATTACCCACTGACGAAACACGTGTTGGCTGGCTTGGTGAAAACCCTGAACATTAAAATGAACTACACCGGCTAAGGACTTCATTGTTTTTTGTACTCTTGGGACAGTGTTTTATCACTACCCTGCATATTGTTTTCGTGTGCATAGGATTGGTGTTACATATTGCTTAGGACCCTTGTCCTGTTTTGGGGGTTTATGGGGTTAATGGGGTTATTTCCCCCACCTATAGCACCGTCTGAATTTTGAATTTGGTCTAGAATAATCACGTTATTAGGTTTAGCACCATCAAAACTACCTGTGAGAATTAATAACCCCCTCCAGTTTAACCTATATATATATATATATATATATCCAAAAGCACGGAGTCCCACTCGCGCTCTCAGGCTTACGCAAAATCCAACCAACAATCCAAGGTAAAGTAAAAGGGGTTTATTCACACCATAAACCCTCCGTGACGCGTTTGAACCCCGTAGGGTCTTGATCACACAACGGAGTGACAAGTAACAATGTCTTACATACATTTCCGGGTGGGTAGTAAACATTAACAAAGGACTATACACAAGAGAGAGATTCATCATACATGGTTGCCATTTTGTAATATACATAGGTCTCTAGAGTCGCCATATTGAACAAAATAACATATGAAAGCATAGTTGGAAGTACCCAAGTGAAAATAGAACCCTGTTGGGCGAGACACGTAGAACTACTAGTGCGGTTTCTACTTGCAGAAATCGTGCCTTCTACCATGCGTGATCACATGCTACTGGTGCCTCAACTGATGAGTGTCTAAAAAGGTGTGTGCGCCTCCATTGATTCATACTTGGTAATGTGCAAAATTAACTCGGCAGTGATCTTGAGCTTATGTAAGGCGCCGCGCAGTGCCCAGACCGATTGCAACAATTGTCTCTGAATGAGCTGTATTTTTTGGGAATGCTTTATTTATTAGTCCCATCTGCACTGGCTGTAACATGCTTTCATTTAATGCTGTGTCAGCGATGGCATCACCTTTGGCTAACTAAGTATTAGCTCCTGTGTAGGTTTCACATTTTATTACCGCTATCCTGGTGTATAATAGTATTGCTTTTAACAAGATCCTTACTAAAGGACCATTTTTAATAAGGTGCCCGCTTCTGTTATGAATCCGTGATACTTCCACAGCTGGCCACAAATAAGAACTGCAAAGCATAATGTGAGTCAGTGTAAATGTTAACAGTTTTACCCTTGACTAGTATTCATGCTTTTGTTACAGCATACAGCTTATCTCACTGGGTAGATGTTCCAAGTGGCAGAGCTGCACTTTCAACTTTGTTGTCTGCTATTGCTATAGCATACCCTGCTCTGTAATTAGTGTCTATCAGTCTGCTGAAGAAACCATCAGTGAACCACTCCTATAGTCTGTCTTTCCTAATAGTGTCTAATCTTGGCGTGGTGCCGTTTTCTACAATCTCAACACCAACTTACTTAGGGGTCTCATCTGTCTCTAAGAGAATGGATCTCATCAGAATAACCTATTGCAGGTAATACTTTTGCCAAATTAACAGGTGGGCATCTTATTATGACATTACAATTAGACAACATGGTGCCATTATAACCTGTGTGCCTGCCAGCGGAAAATGTTGTGTCGATCCAGACAACAACGACAACCGTAACAAATGCATCCGCACCAAATGTGGCAACTAGACAATACAAGTATAGTCCAACACAATGAGAGCCGTCCTCTCTACCATCACAGCTGCTGACCCCTAATCACTGCAGAAAGCAAAGTCACATAGTTGTGTCCCACAGGCCTTTCTTTTCCAGCTGTGTCAGCACACCATTGGCAGCACCACTTCATTTGCAATGTTATTTTGCTCTGAAACAGAGATAGAAAGGCAGTTTGTAGTCAGGCAGTCCCCATGATGGCGCAGTACACAATGTCTCTTTCAATTTCTTGAAACAGTTTGCAAGTTCATTAGTCATAGCATCTGCATTCATGGACCCATTGGTGGCAGCAGTTCATTATCCCCAGGAAGGACATCATTCCTTTCTTGGTGGGCAGGAGCTGAATGCCCTGATTCAATGTTATTCTGTCAGGTGGCATGCGGCGTGTACCTTGGAATATCGCATAACCCAGGTAAGGCACCTCTTTTTGGCAGCCCTGGCATTTTGACAACGAGGCTTTGTGTCTTCTCTCCTGGAGGTAGTTCAGCAGAGCTACAGTGTCTTTTTCACAGGCTTTCACAGGCCTCAAGTGATGGAGATGTCACAAGGAGGTCATCATCCTACTGCAAGACGATGCTACCACCTTCCAGGCATAGGTGGTTTGAGTTTCTCTTTAGTGCCTGTGCATTGACCTTGGGACTCACAGTGAATGAAGTGTACTGGGTATCCCAGCACGACGGCAAAGAGGCTTTCACTCTGTAGATGGACTTTACTGCTAAAACCCACTGAGGAGAGACAAATACTCTCATTTATACAGGTATAAATAATAATATAGTACTGGTGTCCGGCACAACAGGCTCGAAGGGAACCACAAGTTCATAAGGTAATCACTTTATGGGAAGAGCATGTTTTCACCACCCTCTCTTTTTTTTTTTTACATTTATTTTAAATATCACTTTATGGGGAGGGCATTTCTCGAAATCTCTTGGTTCCCTAGTTCTAATACCTTATTGTTAGTGATCTGTACAGCCATTTCCCTTTCATATTTATGAAATTGAAGTCTAACAGCATCATTCATCATCTCTCAACACATCCCTAAGTGCGCTACAGGGGGTGCATACAACAGAGAATCCTTACTGAAGCTGCAAGCAGCAAGTGCCCTGTTCTAACCTATCCTTAGGTATTTGTGAGTAAATTCCATTTATTCAAAAAAAATATACTGCTGCTCACTGTCACTCTATGGTGTGCTGCTTCATGGGCCTGCCTGCAAGACTGGAGGTGAACTTCAGAAGGAATTGTGGCGGACAGTCCTTCAAGATTAACCCATACTTGCCACTGCTAGGGTCCACCTGCTGGTGCTACGATACCAGGGCTTTTAAGATCTTGCGGGGCCTTCTAAGGTCTAGCATGGGAATGTGCTCCCTCAGGGGGGGTGGTCTGGTGGACTGGTAATGAAGGCTGAACCTGGTTCCTCAGTTCCAAATTCAGCCGCTCTGACCATAGGGCCACATCCTCTACCCCACAGAACACCATACTGCCCCACTGAGAGAAACTTGCACTGCACTGACCCGCTATAAACACCTGGATGTGACTCAATTCAAATTACGCACTAGACAAGAGCAATATGCAGACTAAAAAATTAACAACATCCTAGAAAAAGCAAACACTCCTAGGGAATGCAAGATTAAGTAAAGCAGGTGAAATGTATCCCTTTACCTCCCACCTTAGTGGAAACATGAGATTCTCCTTGGACTTTCCATAGTAGCGCGCAGCTACTTAACATATTTTATATAATTCATATTCTTACCTTTATCTGCAGGGCTATCTGGTGATGATTTGTTTTGAACGTTTCTCTCCAGCCAGTTTTTAAACAACTTTCTAGTGGGCTTACCATGATTTTCTTCTGAGATCCCCTCTCATGAAATGTGTTTTTTTTTACTCACAATATGTACGTGCACCCTGAAAGATAAATACAAAAGGTCTCCTACAAAGGAAAAGTTGTTCGGTAGTGGATAGAATGTGTTAAAAAGAGGAAAATCAACAGTTATGGACCAGCCAGAGACATCACATATAAAACCCATTTGCTTTTCTAATGCGCTCCATTTTTTATATACATCAAAGAAACATTTCAAGGAAACATAGAGGTCCAGTACTGAAGATCAATAACCCATTTAAATGCAGTCATTCATCCATGACATACTACGCATATTTCAAACTCACTTCCCTGTGTTCCGGTGCAACCTGCAAATCAGAAGCTCCACTCACTATATTCTGGGAGGGTTTCTTTTTCTGGGGAAATCAATACCCCATCCTAACACAGGGTCTTCTGCAATGGATTTTATAAGCCCCCTAAGGGCCAGCCATTTGTCAAAATGTATTGACATAAAGTAACTTAGTTACTTATCAGTCACCTGTTTCACTACTTCTTATGTGTGTAGGTACACATAAATTATTCTCCAACCCAGGCTCTCCTGCAGTGGAAGCCACATATCAATTAGTGTATTGATACAGAGAATATGTCAATATTCTCTACAGTCCCCTGGTTTAAATGCCAGTTAATGCCCTTTTTTAGGTCTCGCCTACGCAGCGCGCATGTGCTGCATAGGAGGGCCTTTAGCCGTCACTCTGCTCATTTTCAAGCACACACTCGTGCTTGTGGCGGCATCCACCTTGCGGGAGCGAGCAGGGGCGCGCCACAAGCACGAGTGCAGTGCTTGAAAATAAGCAGACTGCTCTCCCAAGCGCGCGCGCGCCTCTCTCCTCGCCCACACGTCCCGGCCACTCACTCGCTCCGCCTTCTCCGTCTTCTTTTTGCTTGCGCTTCTTGTCTTTCCCTCCCTCGGTTCAGTCTTTCTTCCCCTGCTATCTTCTTACTTTCTTTTTCATGTTGTAATTTTCGTCTCTTTCTCGCCTTACTTTTTGCGTCCGCGCCCTTTTCTCTTTTTCTCGTTCTGCCCTACTTTCTCTTTAAATTTCGCCCCTCTGTTTATTTTTCTTCACGCCTCTACTCTCTCTGCCCCCTTCTCTATCTCTCTTTGTATACCCTCCATTACTCTTGCCTCCCCTGTTCTCTCGTCCTCCTGTCTCTCCGCCCGCCAATCCGTCTTCTTTCCTGAACTGTGGCGTTTGTCTGAGACTCACCCGACCTCTCCCTCTCTCACCACCCTGTCTTGAAGAGAAAACTTTTTCATGCATTGCTGCGCCAGCTTGTTTGAGGTTCTTCGTGACAGCTTAAAGGCATTGTCTTTCAGTCCATTTCCCTTATACGTAGGCGCTGCTTTTTGTTTTAACCCTATGCCCACGTCTGTTTCTTGTTCTGATGAAGGAATGGCAGCAGAAGCATTTGCACTACGTTCTATATCCGGAAATCGCGGAATGTTTTGATTTAAGTAGCTTGGCTAGGGTGACCATCTATCTGTTAGTTTACACGGACAGACCGTTGTCCGTGTATTATAATATAACGGATAGCATTTGTTGTGCTAGCGTGGCTGTGAGGCAGACGTTAAAGTCAGCATTTTTTTATACCGTTTAAAGCTCTTTAGTGATCTTCGGCCAAGTTCTGCTTCCACATGCAACACGTACTTTGTATGTTTTTGCAGCTTCATATAGCACGAACTTGGCCCCACGGCATTTTACAAGAGAAGCAGAAGTTGTACTCTTAAAAGCATACTTTTTAGTTTTTTTATGGCACAAGGAGATTAAGTGAATCGCCCAGAATCCCTCCCCATGCCAGTGTTTAATTTGTGCTGGTGGTTTCCGGTATTCGGCATGGCACTGGTCAACACCGGCACTTATCACAGTCTGCCATATGGTGGCGCTGTCTGTCAAATTTAGAAATGAGCAATACTACAGTAGTTTATTAATTCAATATACATTAAACAAGCATTGGCATAGCCAATAGGTCTCGCCTTTGGGACATTATAAGTGTTTAGCCATGCAACAGTTGATGTTGCACCAAGGATATTGTGCTGCATAATTAAATACTTATAAGGTCCCAAAGGCGAGACCTATTGGCTATGCCAATGCTTGTTATTAATACTATGTGTTAAATACGCATTTGAAAGACTAAAAGGTCACTTGCAGCAAGGCAAGTTAGTTATTTAGCTTACAGCTCACTTACCGACTGGTGACATCACAGTCCTCCAATGTCCCACTTTCTGACACCATTCTGATGGGGAAATACTGGCACCCTCCCAGGAGCAAATGAATGAAACTCACCAGACATAGCAGGTTTTCTCAGAAACAGAGTGAAATATATTTATTGGTACCAAATGCATGCATCATTGCTAATTAGCAAGGAAGAAGTCGGGTCTCCTGCCTTAGGGGCTCGCAGACTGCTTCTTCCCAGAGTGGCTGGTTTCTGGGTGCTATATATGTTTAGTAATGCCATGTTAGCGGAACTAGAATAAGGCAACAAGCCAAATATGAAATGAAATTTGTACTTGTAAAGCGCACCCATACCCCCGAAGGGGTGTCCAGGCGCTGTACGCATACCGCTGTGGAACCCTTCCTGGCTTTTCCCTGTGAAATGTCCACTCCTGGGCACCCCCAGGGTGAAGCCAGGCATCCCAGCGCTGTTGGGGCCGTTGTGGAGATTAAGCAAGCTATTGCCCAGAGTTGCAGAGTGGGACCCATGATTAGAATAGGCACCGAGGCGAGAATTATCAGGCCCGAGGAGATTGAGCCCAAGACCCGCCGAGGCGGGAATTGAACCCTGGTCCCGGGCCAGATCTCTGCATCAGGGTCTGCCGCTCTAACCATTGAGCCACACTTCTCCACTGGCTAACAGGGATGTGCAAGATCTGCACCATGCCAATTATAAACAGCTGGATATAGGCAGACCAGAAAGGCTGGCTCGGCACTGTGTAAGCAACTTGCACAACCGGATACGGAACTATTATGAAGTCAGGACAAGCAGAGTGACTTCTAAGGGGGTACAGAATAGCTATTGAAGTTTGTCCAGTCAAGGTCAGATAGGAAGCCCTTTGGAGCTCCAGGCCTCATGTTACTGTGATATATCTAAGCAGGATATCTTTTGAAGTGCATACACATGAATCTATATGGATATTCATATATATTTTGCAACAATATGTATGACCCAAAAACCCATTACTGCATAGACTGGGTAGTACCCCAGGGATGTAGCATCCCCTTCTTAGTGGGAATACAATATACTATGGAGCGTAACAGCCCTAGTGGTGTGTGGCAGGACAAAATATCTGCTCCGTGTTCGGTATGGAAATAGGACCGTTCACTCACACGATAAAATGCAGTAGCTAAAAGAATGTAAGATACAAACTATCAAGGAAAATATAGACTTGTTCTTGTGCCAACAACCCCTGTGACTTCAACTAACAGTGCACATACAATTATTTACATTGTGAAAATATAAAGTGCAAAAAGTCTTATCTGCGGACTGGATGGCAGCGGAATGGTGTAACGAAGAAAAGGGTAGGGATCCCGTTGTCACAGGCACGAGACATAGTCCCTTCCTTCCCTCCTGTAAAAGATGTGTTAAAAACAAGAGTCAGTATCAGTGTATATACAAGTGAAGGATATTTACAATATAATGAGAAGCAGAAAAATACCAGCAACATTGTAGTACACATAACGAAGTTACTGAACATTGTTCACTATACTAATGTACAAACAAGGGATGACATCCTGTGCTTTGCCAGTTCATATTAAGTTCACTACTGGAACATTACTGTAGATGTATTGCCATTTCCTCATCCAAATTATGTCCATCGGGGTAACGGGTGCCCATCCCTATGATATGTCTGGACTCCCGTTGTCTTAGTCTGAGAGTACGATTCCCTCCCCTCTTGTTACCAACCACCTGTTCTATCACATAGAATGAAAGTTTGGTGCTGTCTGAGAAATGGTGCGTCTCAAAGTGTCGTGCAATCGGGGCGACGCTAGAGACCTATGTATATTACAAAATGGCAACCATGTATGCTGAATCTCTCTCTTGTGTATAGTCCTTTGTTAATGTTTACTACCCACCCGGAAATGTATGTAAGACATTGTTACTTGTCACTCCGTTGTGTGATCAAGACCCTACGGGGTTGAAACGTGTCACGGAGGGTTTATGGTGTGAATAAACCCCCTTTACTTTACCTTGGATTGTTGGTTGGCTTTTGCGTAAGCCTGAGAGCGCGAGTGGGACTCCGTGCTTTTGGATATATAATTACCGGTGTACTCCGCCGGCATCGCGCCACCCCTCAACGGGCTTGAAATTCCAGAAGGAGTGACTTTGTTGCAATATATATATATATATATATATATATATATATATCTATATATATATATATTATCTACTGGCGGTCGCCAGTAGATAGTTATAGTTAGGACCTATTTTCCATAGGAAATCCGCAACATTCTATTTGAAATAACTTTGGCGCCGGTTGACGAATCTTCGCGAAATTTTCAAACTTTGTGGCCCGCTCCGGTCCGCTCCTATCTTGAAAGTTTCGGGGTGATTCGGCAAGCGGGGGCCGAGAAAAAAGGGGGGTCCCGAAACGTGTTTTCCCCATGCAATTTTCCATAGGAACCTTTCATCGCAGCTACAGCCCGAACTGCTGAACGGAATTACACCAAATTTGGCAAAAAGGTAGCCCTTGGTTCAGAGTCGTGCCTTTTGCTTAAATGGTGTAAATCCGTTCAGTAGTTCCTGAGAAAATCAAAAGTAAAATCACATATATATCTATGGCCGAGTAGGGTCCGCGTACCCTCCCAATCACGAGCTGCATGCTAATTGGCTGTCAAGTGGCTGTCAACACTCCAAACCAGGAAGTGTTGGCAGCCATTTTATGCCTCGGTAGAACCGAGGCACAGAAACAAGTGCGCAAAACGCACAAAGGGGGCAGGGTAGAAACACCCTGACCCCCTAGGTCTGCTCAGGGGGTCCCACAAGGACCCCCTGGGCAGAAAAAAGCATTTAAAAAAAAAAAAAAATCGGTGAGATGCGCTTAGGGTGCGCGGATCCCGCCGAGAAAAAAAAAGTAACAAGTGCGCAAAACGCACAAAGGGGGCAGGGTAGAAACACCCTGACCCCGTAGGTCTGCTCAGGGGGTCCCACAAGGACCCCCTGGGCAGAAAAAAAGCATTTAAAAAAAAAAAAATCAGCGGGATGCGCTTAGGGTATGCGGATCCCGCCAATAAAAAAAAAACTCCCGCGCTTCGTTGTTAATTGGCCCCCAGGTGGGCCAAGTCCCGGGGGCATGCAGGGTTTTTTTAAATTAATGTATGGGGGGGCTCTAAGGCCCCCCAAGCCCCGGGGACCGCCACCCCCCGGGGCTTTAAAAAAAATGGTGCGGGAGGGCTCTCGGCCCTCCCGCAGCCCCGGGGACCGCCACCCCCCGGGGCTTCTTTTTTTAAAATAGAAAGTACCTGTGTGGGGGGCTCCAGCCCCCCCACACGCCCCTGGGACCACCACCTCCGTTACGGACCCCCAGAGCCCCGGGGACCACCACCTCCCCGGGGCTTTCAAGATGGTGGGAGGGGGGCCGCGTGGCCCCCCTCCTGGAGCCAGTGATGGCCCTGGGGACCGCCACCCCCCAGGGCCGGCTCCTGCAGTGTCCCGGGGTGCCCACCCCGGGACACTGTAGTTTGCTATGGCAGGGCGGGAGCCTCGCGGCTCCCGCCCTGCCATAGCAAACTGCTTTGGTTTTGGAAGAGAGCAGGAAACCTGCTCTCTCTTCCAAAAACCAAGACAAATGCTTTTCCACACGGGGAGCTGCATCTTAGCAGCTCCCCATGTGGAAAAGCAATGCCGGCTCCCGAGGGACGCGGGGAGCCGGAGGGACCGTGGGGGGATTGGGGACCCCCCCACAGTCCCCAACGGAGAGGGCCAGCCCCGGGGGATGGGGTCCCCGGGGCAAGTAGTGGCCCGGGAGGGGGGCCACGTGGCCCCCCTCCCCAAAATTTAATTTAAAAAATAAATAAAAATAAATAAAACAAAGGCCCTTTTTTTTTAAATTAGGGGGCAGGCCCTGGGGGATGGGGTCCCCAGGGCCAATAAATTAGAAAAAGAAGGGGGCCACACAGCTCCCCTTCTTAAAACAAACAACAACAAAAAGACCGGCATCGTGCCGAGGCCACGCCCCTCTCTTGCAGCACTCTGCAAACGCGCCCCTGGCGCGTTTGCAGATGGGGAACGAATTCCCCTTGAATACTGGGGGTCCCTTGAGGTCAACTAGCCCACCAGGAACCTCCAGTATGCGCCAGGGGGCTGCGTTGCAGAGAGGTGTACAGAGGCCACGCCCCTTTTTACAGCTCTCTGCAACGCAGCTCTGTGGCGCTTTTTGGAGGTACATGGTGGGCTAGTTGGACTCCAGGGACCCTCAGGATTCAAGGGGACTTAATCCCCCAACTTAAAACGCGCCACAGGGCGCGTTTGCAGAGTGGTGAAGGGAGGGGGCGCGGCTTCAGGTGACATGTGTGCAAACAGGCCCCGTGGCGCGTTTTAAGATGGGGAATTAAATCCCCTTCAATCCTGAGGGTCCCTGGGGGCCAGCTAGCCCACCAGGTACGTCCACAAAGCGCCACAGAGCTGCGTTGCAGAGAGGTGTAAAAAGGGGCGTGGCCTCTGTACACCTCTCTGCAACGCAGCCCCCTGGTGCATACTGGAGGTACAGGGTGGGCTAGTTGGACCCCAGGGACCCTCAGGATTCAAGGGGACTTAATCCCCCAACTTAAAACGCGCCACAGGGCGCGTTTGCAGAGTGGTGAAGGGAGGGGGCGCGGCTTCAGGTGACATGTGTGCAAACAGGCCCCGTGGCGCGTTTTAAGATGGGGAATTAAATCCCCTTCAATCCTGAGGGTCCCTGGGGGCCAGCTAGCCCACCAGGTACGTCCAGAAAGCGCCACAGAGCTGCGTTGCAGAGAGGTGTAAAAAGGGGCATGGCCTCTGTACACCTCTCTGCAACGCAGCCCCCTGGTGCATACTGGAGGTACAGGGTGGGCTAGTTGGACCCCAGGGACGCTCATGATTCAAGGGCACTTAATCCCCAAATTAAAACGCGCCACGGGGCGCGTTTGCACAGTGGTGAAGGGAGGGGGCGGGGCTTGAGGTGACATGTGTGCAAACAGGCCCCGTGGCATGTTTTAAGTTGGGAGATTAAGTCCCCTTCAATCCTGAGGGTCCCTGGAGTCCAACTATCCCACCAGGTACCTTCAGTAAGCACAAAAGAGTTGCGTTGCAGAGAGGTGATAAAAGGTGCGTGGCCTCGGAACGCCTCTCTGCAACTCAGCTCTGTGGTCCTAACTGTAGGTACCTGGGGGGCTAGTTGGGCCCCAGGGACACTCAGGATTCAAGGGGACTTAATCCCGCAACTTAAAACGTGCCACGGGGCGCGTTTGCACACGTCACCTCAGGCACCCCCTCCCTTCACCACTGTGCAAACGCGCCCTGTAGCGCGTTTTAAGAGGTAGTTTTAATCCCCTGCCCTATTATGTACTAGGGACTTACAGAGGAGGTCATGCTAATCACAGGGGTACCCCAACGCATAGTGTTCCCTAGTGTATGTAGGTGTTTTAACTGTATTCTAAGTGTGTTTTAGCATAGCACTGGCTCTGGTTAGTGAGAGTCAGTTACCACCAGTACACGTTGGAAAAAGTTGTGGGCACAGGATGATTTTGGAACAAGGCCTCTTTCTGCTCCTCTGTTGGTTCTTTCTGCACATCTTTTGCTTCTTCCTGCACTTTTCTTCGTCTTTGTGGACTTCTGTTGCTTCTTTCTGCATTTCTTTTGCTTCTTTAAGGGCGTTTTTTCTTCTTTCTTCACATGTCCTACCTCTGTAGGGATAGTTACAAACTAGCATTTAAAAAACCTTTGAAATTCACTTAAAAAACCATAGGTTTCAGGCACGTATAGTTAGAAATTAGCATTTAAAAAACCTTTGAAATTCACTGAAAAAAACATAGGTTTCAGGCACGTTATAGTTAGAAATTAGCATTTAAAAACCTTTGAAATTCACTGAAAAACCATAGGTTTTAGGGACAGTTATAGTTAGTTGGACATTGCACTCGTACAAAACCAGTGAAATTCCCCCGTTATAGTTAGTTCAGCTAACTATAACTCGCGCCCCGCAATGCACTGCTGATGACGTCACATATTACATCACTCATGACATGGTCAGTGACATCACTGATGACATCACTGATGACATCTCAAATGACATCACTGATGACATCACTGATGACATCATCCATGTGATAATTTGATGCATCTTCTCACACCCTAATATAACTTTTGATACACCCACTGTAAATTACAGACTGCCATTGTCAAAACCATAGACACTCCAATACCAGTTACTACATAACCACTCACTGATTCCTAGGTCTACACACACATCCACTCACTCACCTCTACAGTCACTCATACTTACGGTCACTCAGTACAGGACTTTCATATGCACTTATACACCTACATAGACACTCACACACCGCCACTCATCCATAGAGGTACTCACACACCTAGTCAGTCATGCAAATAATTAATCACACTGCCATTTACTCACCTATACAGTTATACACACACCAGCTCACTTACTCATACAAATACTAGCACATTCTTACGCTCTTATACAATCACTGATACAAGTACATACTCATCCATACAGCCACTCTCACAATCACACACTCTCACTTATAGCCATTTATATACTCCAACACACATATATACTACCTTTGACATATTAGTTACTCACACATGTACCACTAAGATATACATTCACTCACTAACACACCCATACACACACTCACCCACCCATACAGTCCATCACAGATGCACTCTTGAAACCATGCACCCAGTGAATCACCCACTCACACATCTATGCGCACTCACACACACCCCACCCACACAAACACTCAGGCACCCATACAGATACTCAGACAACCAATCAATAACCCATGTAGACACTCATGTAGCTATTCGCAAACCCATGCAGCCGCTTACACACCAACAGACAGACGGATACAGACATTCACACACTTTAGTCACTAACCCATGCATTCAGTAAGATACGTTTAATCACTCACTTATAGAGTCAGTCACGCACCTACTAAATTATATATCCAGACACTTATACACCCACTCATTCTTCAATACACCTTGGCATATATATTAAACATATTTAAACTTTATAGAAACACACAGGCACTGGATGATGTCATCAGTGATGTCATTTGAGATGTCATCAGTGATGTCACTGACCATGTCATGAGTGATGTAATATGTGACGTCATCAGCAGTGCATTGCGGGCGCGAGTTATAGTTAGCTGAACTAACTATAACGGGGGAATTTCACGGGTTTTGTATGAGTGCAATGTCCAACTAACTATAACTGTCCCTTAAACCTATGGTTTTTTCAGTGAATATATATATATGTACATATATTATTTTATGTATTCTGTATTATTCTATGCTATTCTATACAACAACAATGTTATGTTATTTTACATGAATGTGTGCTATGTTATGCTTCCTATTCTATGCTATCATTTCTTGCTCTGTTGTATAGTATGTTATGTTACGCTATTCTACGCATGTTCTGGCATGCTGCTGTAGGCTATTTAATGATATTCCAGACTATGATATCATTTCTCACACTAATATATGCAATGGAATTGTATGTTATTCTAGGCTACTTTATGCTATTCTATGCAAGGATGTGGTATGTTATTTAACACTAATCTATGCTATATTATGCTTCATATTTTGTTATCACTTGTTAAGTTTATATATCCTATGCTGCTTCCTTTTCAATGTTATTGTTTGAACGCTGTTAAATACTATGCTATTTTATTTTGTTTTATGCTATGTCATGTTACACTATTCTATGCCATGTTATGCTAATCTATGCTATGTTATCCTATTCCATTCTATGCTATCATTTGTAAAGCAGATACATAATATGTTATTATTCTCTGCTAGTTCATGCTGTTCTATACAAGGCTATGTTATGTTACAGTAGTCTACGCTATGATATGCTTTCTACCCTATGCTATATTATCGTATGCTATTCTATGCTTTATGACCCACTACTCTATGCTCATATGCTATTCTATTCTATACCAGAGGAATACATGTCCTGTTATTCTATTGCCTGCTATGTTAAGCAACTCTAGTATGTACTATGTTATGTTAAACTATTCTATACTATTTTATGTTATTCTGTACATTTGTCTTATGCTATTATTATTATTGTTATGCTGCTTTATTCTCTTTTATACTATTCTGGCGTGTAGCTATGTTAAGCTATTATATGGTGTGTTGTACTGCAATCATCTATGTTATGCCTTTCAATACTGTATTAAATTATGCTATTCCTGTGTATTGATGAATTCCAAAAAAGCAGTGTAATACTGTACGTTTATATAGTTGAATAACTTTATGCGCACAGTCATCAGCCAGAGAGTAAGAAAACTAAAGAGGTCTGGGTTATATGACTAAGTGGGAACTTATAGAAGAAAACAATCTAATTATTCAGGGGAGGGAGTGATCTAGAGATTAATCTGTTTGCAAAATGAGATGTGACTTGAGAGAGAGATTATGGGTGACACAATCTACCAACCTGTCCAACACAAGCATACTATAAATAAACCCAGCTAAATAAACAAACCTAAAATAGAACATTGCACTGAGGCAGTGACTGACCTGCCCTCAATGGAATGCCTGTCGTGTAGGGACAAAGGCCAGGAGGCGCTCCATAACACTACTCATGGCTTATATTTACAGTGTTATGGCGACTGACCTGCATACTGTGGCGCGCTGTGGCTTGTGCCTTGACTGATGTTCGCTGTGCCCTCTTTTATTCTGCTTCTCTTAGGTGCATTGCTGAATCATCTCACAAACATGCAATATTAAGATATTTCATTCTACACTATGTTATATTATGCCCTTCCGTGTTATATTATGCTATTTTAAAAAAAAATCTGGTTATGTTTTTCTTTTTTATGGTATGCTGTGTCATACTGTTATTTTATATTATGCTATGTCCTGCCAGTCTATGCTATATTAAGCCACTATATTCTATACAATAATATTTCATGGCATGTTGCGTTATGGTAATTTTTCTATGTTATGCTACTCTAGGTGTTACTAATTTGCACTATATTGTTCTTTCATTGATATCCATCCCCCATTTTATGTTACACTACTGCGACATGTTATTCGACACTATATTATGCTATTTAAGTTATACTATGTTACGTTTGTAAATGGGAGCTCAAAAGTGCCTGGGTCGTATCTCCTCCCAGATGAGCTCCACTCCCTAAAACTAAACGGTTACCAGATTGAGGTAATGGTATTGACAAAAATCCCCAGCTCTGGGGTCCCCAGCAATGGCCAGCTACTTTAGAGGTTCTTCCAGAACCTGTCCAGAAGGCGAAAAATCTAGGCTTCTGGCTGGTTGCCACCTTGTCCATGAAACCTCAGGCAACCGAACTAGCCTCTACATGGTTCGGCATTAAGAAATGGTTAAAAAAGATCCTATGGATGCTTCCTTTCCCAACTCCAAACGACAGTCGTCCAGGCCATGATCCTTTCTAGATTGGTCTATGGCAACGTCCTCTATCTTGGGACAGACATGACCATGATCAGACGCCTCCAAGTGGTGCAGAATTCTGCTGCCAGGCTTCTGTTCCGATTGCATAAACATGCTTCGGCGTCTGGTCGACCTCGATACCTACTTTGGCTCAGAGTCGATAAACGCATCCAGTTTACGGCACTCTGCTATATGCACAAAATCAACTGTAAGTCTGGACCACAACACCTGCATAAACTGGTTTCTCCATACCACCCCTCTCGCGCACCGCGCTTGAGCAATCGGTCAATTTACACAGTCCCCAGAATGAAACATACTCAGATTGTGTGTGGGGGGGGGGGGAGGAGTGTTTCTTTCCTTTTCTTGGCCCCAAGCACTGGAACACTCTCCATGAGTCTCCGAGAAGCTTCATCTCTCTAACCTCCTTCCGCAAGGATCTGAAAATATGGTTATTTTAAGTTCTTATGTGCCTCGGCTGCCCTCCTGTTGCCAAGCACGGGGAAGCCCTCAGGGGTAGCTAAGCGCTTTATAACACCACAATAATCATGATAAAGTCCCTGGAATGGGGTATTACCATGCAAAATAAGTCCTGGTGATTCCAGTGCTGCATGCTTATTCTCCATACTGGGCATACAACTCATAACTACATGGTGCAGGGTGCAAATAGTGGCTTGGATCAGTATTTTGGCACTCCTGCGCCGTAAAACGAATTAAATCTGCCCCTTGAGTGTTTGCTCCATGTTTAATTCTTTTGAACTTCCATGGTTTGCTTGGGGTGGCATTTTCAGGGCACATGTTTCGGGCAAGTACTCTGGATTTTACTAATCTTTTTAGATAAATGTCCATAATGTTTGGCTACCACTCTGCTCACCCTCATCATCATCACTTGTCACTGTACCGAAGACCAACAAGGCCACCTCCTACCCCGGCTTCACTTTTGGGACTACCATTACTCTGCAGAGAAGAGAACCCCGGATTGGCCTGAGTGGCGCCAAATGGGGCACCTGGTGTAGCCACACAAGGAGGAAGAGATCTGTCAATCACTTGTCACACGTGCTATGTAACCTGCTCCATCTGCTCCTGCTTGCTTCATGGTGAGCTGAGCAGATATTGCAATGACTTTGATCTAGTCCCGCCTCCAGACATCTACAGGCAATAGAAAGCAAGCTATATTAAAAAGTATGCAAAAAGAACAATTGATGGACAGAATGCTGATCAATGTCAAACATTCACCCCCAGTACAGAGATCTGGGCCTAAATCCATCGTTTTTTTGCTCCCGATGCCACTCCAGTTTGAACCCAGCCATATGCAAATCAGTCTTGACCCTGCTCCCCATGGGAACAGTCCAGCCCGAACTGCCAGGCCAGGTTCTCCCTGGACCGGAAACGAGCATCCTAGGACCGTTTTTGGGGTTTCACCCCTCATCAGCCAGGCTAGCTTGACTCCAGTGGCATGGAGAGCACAAGACTCGCGTCTGGGCATCCCCGTCCCACTCTGGGTGACAAATGCAAAAAGAACAATTGATGGACAGAAGGCTGATCAATGTCAAACATTGTATAACAAGGGGGAGAGACCGATTTAAAGGGTCCATTTTAGTGAATGATGTTGCAATAGGTTTTAGAACCCAAACAGAAGTCATCAAACAAAGAAGCATTCTGGAACCCTCATTGTCGGGTATTGTTGATATAAGATTGGTTACGGGGACAAGCTTTATACTTTTCACTTGATGACCCCTTTTTTTTTTAGCAAGTTGCACCCATGCTTTCACCTCATTGACCAAACCCGGGACCGCAGCGTTTTTCCCTATGAAATCGTGAATGTATTGTTCAAGGCAGGAGCATTTGGGAGGGTCTGGCTCCTGCATCCTAAACACGATGAAGCTTGCCAGCATCGCTAGCCTGGTTTTAAAGGGAATTGCTATCTCTTTTTCCAAGTGCTAAGGCTTTGCCATCAGCTGCTAAAGAACTCATGCCAACGGAAGGTCCGGAGCTGTTCCTGCCACTGGTTCCCTGTTCAGAACCAAAGCAGGAGCAATGACTGAAGTCGTGACCCAGGACTCTCCCGAACATGATGACTGTGGATCAAAACCTGTCAATGTGCAGCTGCAAGAGTGATTTTATTCAACGAATCTAAAGCAAACTGTGGTACCCAATCAGAGAAGCAGTTCCTAAGATTTATTTTGGGTGGTCACCATTACCAGCTGTGCCCCATAAACAGATGTCTGAATAAATGACTAGTAGGGTTGGCAAGCTTCGAGCGTACTGACGCTTACTAATTCCTACCAGACCAACCTACAAACTCTCAACTCACTTACCAGCCAAACCCTTTCCAGCAGGCACTACAAAGTATGGAAGCGATGACTGAGCAGGCTTCGAGAGACACCTCTGGATGAGATGCATGCACGGTACATACAAGTGCACTCTATACACGTCTCTCTTTTATCACCAAAAGCGTACCTGATCGAAGCATCAATCCACACTTCTCTGAACCACAACACATAGGGGTCGATTCCGATCTCGGCCGGTAGGGCACCGAATCGGATTCGGCTGAACCGGATCCGATTCGGAGCCCTCTTTTCCGACCGAGTCGTACGTGCGTCCGGCCGGGCAAGTACGATGCGCGCCGCGAGCAGTCCGACCGACTTGCGCCGTCCGGCTCCAAGAAGCAGTCGGAGCTGTACTTTGGGGGTCCGTGTTGGACCCCCTTGTACGCGTAGCCGCGTGAGTCGCACACAGGGGGGACCCATGGGTCCCCCCTACCTGTGCGTGTAAGGCGCGAGTCGCTTCGCCGCGTACACGCTGTAGGGGGCGCCCTTGTTCGCCTCGCACCCATTGAGTCAATGGGAGCCCGCGTACGCGTTGTACGACCGGCTCCCATTGACTTCAATGGGAATCCGACCGAATCGAGTCCGATAGCATGCGTACGCATCGTACTCGTTCGGTCGGGCTGCTAGGGTCCAATTCGGTCGGAAATCTCTCCGGGTCCGGCTCGGTCGGAGAGATTTCCGGCCCGAATCGGAATCGGCCCCATACTCCTCTCATTAGTCTGAAGTTCAACCACACACTTTAACCACTCCTACAGGCTCCTGCTTGAAAGTGATTGGAGGACATAGGCGAACTCTGGCTTGCAACCAATCAGACAAGGAAAGACTGAAGCAAGGCTGGCTGCACCGGGGGCAGAAGACGACCATATACAGAAGAGCTAACTATACAAGTCTTTTCTCATTGTCCAGAATTAAGAGCCTTGACTGTGCACTAGTGCTTGGGAATTGATGTTCTTTAAATGCATCACAACCCAGGGCCAGAGACCAACAACAAGGAGGGGCAAGACAAACCAGACAAGTGGGACTTCTGCGCCTCAGTGTCAGTAGTAAGTTCTCCTTCCACCACCACAAGTGGACAGCCTTTGATTCTCCCCCACTAGAGTTGCAAGCACTCATTTTCATCGATAGCTGTGTGGTTGTACATATAGCACCTAGAAGCCTTGCATATGTTGTGTTCAATAAATACAATTAACATAACACTGCAATCAGTGTCTACTTCTCAAGTACCAGCCCTTCTTGCACCTGGCCACCCTAAAGGAGGCACACTAGTTCCAAAGGCCTTGTTTCCAGATTGTAAATAAATGTTTCTGTATTCATATTGTGCCTGGTGACTCACTCGGTAGAACTACATTGAAGAAGAGGGCCCTCTGGTTTCCTCCTGTCCAATCAGGAGAAAGCCAAGCTGCCCAGCGTAAGTCAATTTCTTTACAAATAGCTCTGCGCGGAGTGATAACAAAAACATGAGAAAAGTTCCACATAGTACCTAGACGCCTTCGGGCATTAGCTCGCGCTTTATAAATATTAAATCAAAGTCAAACATGGAGCTTTGCCAATGGGGTGGTTTTCAGTCTTGTTTTGCTTTTAGCCGCAATTTCCCCCCCCCCCAAAATGATCGCCATCTAATGATCAGTTGTTAACGCAGAGGTAAGTACAGAGAATCTGTGTTTCTTTTTCTATATTCACAAATGTAACAGTTTCACCTTTACAATATCACAATCTATTCTTCACCTCTGTGTGGAATCCCTCTCATCAGTTTACTCTGGTGTTTATCTGCAGTCTGCACTCTTTCACTGCATCACCTGGTATTTTTTACTGCAAAAAACCAAGATGCTTCTGGGAATTTGGACCTTTTAATGCTGATAAGCGACCAAGTCGGGGATCGCAAATAGTTCCATATCTGACGTTAGGTGTCTAGCCACCTCTTCCTTTCTGCTCCCTTCTCCTTTCATTCTAATATTTGTTATACTCAGGGGCGTAGCTTAGTCAGTGAGATTCGGGGGTGTGAATCGTAAATTTCTCGACTCAAAAACAGTATGTCAAAGGGTAGAGGGACGACCAAGGTTTGGGATACACTGTTCCCATGAGGAACAAGTTTAATACTGATTTACAGTAGGTGAGCACCTGTCTAAGTTCCTGTTGAATAAAAAAAAAAGCAAACAAGTCAAACATGGACCAACAAAAGCATAAGAGATCCGACGCAGGGCCCCAAGACTAAACTCGGAAGCCAAGAATGCATTTATATGGTGGGGTGTCACACCCCAAACACCAGCCCTGAAGCTATGCCCCTGGTTAGACTTCCAATAGATAGGTCAAACAACACGTACAGAAACTAAAGATATACCAGTCATGCAGCCAGTCCTGGCCAAAGATCTAACCGATCCTCAGTGCCTTTCTGAAAAATTATAAATGTAGGGGCACAAAGTTTTTCCTAGGACCCACTGCTGCGGCTACTGAAAGCTGGGGTTGCTGAATACCGAGGCTGCCTGGTCTTCATTCCACCTCATGCCTCTTTCTTCCACCACCCTACACTTCCCGTCTCTTTATCTCATGAACACCGAGGCTGTCTGGTCTTGATTCCACCTCATGCCTCTTTCTTCCACCTCATACACTTCCTGTCTCTTTATCTCATAAATACTGAGGCTGCCTGGTCTTGATTCCACCTCATGCCTCTTTCTTCCACCCCCCTGCACTTCCTGTCTCTTTATCTCATGAACTCCCAGGCTGTCTGATCTTGATTCCACCTCATGCCTCTTTCTTCCACCCCCTACACTTCCTGTCTCTTTATCTCATGAATACAGAGGCTGCCTGGTCTTGATTCCACCTCATGCCTCTTTCTTTCGCCACCCTACACTTCCTGTCTCTTTATCTCATGAATACTGAGGTTGTCTAGTCTTGATTCCACCTTGTGCCTTTTTCTTCCACCACTCTACACCTGCTGTATCTTAATCTAGTCTTTATTCCACCTCATATCTCTTTATTCACCTACCCTACTTGTCTCTTCAGCTCATGAATACCGAGGCTGCCTGGTCTTGATTCCACCTTGTGCCTTTTTCTTCCTTCTCCTACCCTTCCTGTCGCTTTATCTCACTCTTGCAGTTCTCTTCCATCCCTGCTTTCTTCATTTGCCACGGTTTTCCTTTTTCTTCTTCGTTCTTTCTCCTTTTTCTCCCTTTCTCGCTGTTGTTCGAGGTAAAAGTCTGATGATGAAATGATGAAAAATAATTTTTGATGCCCACTAACTGCAACCACTGGCACAAGTTGAGTACTGTGGCTGCCTCTTAACATATGCTAAAATAATCTTAGTGAAAAATAACTCAAGCATAAATAACAAAATGATTATACCCAGAAGTTCCTCCTCTTCCATGTTCATCCCGCCACGCACCTAGAACAAAAAATACAACTTTTGTTGTTTTTCCATTAGGTATTTTTTGGGATATGTTATTACCGAGTGCACATCTTACTCCTGGCAGTGGACAATGCGGGACCTTTGCCAAGTTTCTGGGAGACATTGAAAAGGGGGCGTGTGTCTGTCATACGCCCTCACGAAACCAGATAATGACCATGCTTAACATGTCAAGAAATCAGGTCACAGTGATTACTGTGGGCAGTGCGGTTCATCCTCTTCAAGGTGTTAAATTAACTACAACACCCTTTACTTAAAGGAGTAGTTCTATCAGAAATAGTTAGTAGTTCCTGAAATAAAAGGGTTTTTCAAGAAGCAACAGTGACTACAGGGATAGACAATTGGGGAACCTAGTCTCGTTTTCATTTCCAACCTCCAGAAAATCCTCATCTGGTCATTTTTATATAGAATCTAAGTTTTATTTAGAATCTGAGTTTTAGATTAAGGTTTTGCAAAAGATTCTCAGCAATTGATGACCTTAGGGCGGTGTAAACTCTCCTATAAATAACAAGTATTGATCATAAGTCACTACAGAATATTCTGGACTCACGGATGGGGATGACAGGACCATCCCAAAATGGAAGTCATTGTTTTAGTCCTTCAGTTCTTGAGTTTTGTAGTTCTAATCATTCAGGCCTCAAGCTCTTTCCCAGACAAGGTAGATTTCCTCAGGGTTCATTGCTTTCACTTTGTGTTTTCAGCTTCCAATTAGAGCCAGCGTGCACGGTGTCACTCGGAGAGGTGTGGTCACCTACTTGTATTGAGCTCTTCTTAGAGGGGCCTAGTCACAAAGGGATTTTGGTTTACATAAAGTAGTTCTTTTGTAGTACTCTTGTACATACCCTTACATGCCTTCATCAACTTAATAAATCAATCAGTAGGTTTGCAAAGCGTTTCTTGTCACCCGTGAGGGTATCCAGGCACTGCCAACTGGCCCCAAAAGATCTAAAATGGGAACTAAATGGGAATATTCAGGGAACATTCATGTACAATTAGTACGAGCAGAAGTCACAGTGCCCTCTTTCCAGTTTTGCTATTTGGGGGTTTGACGTTTAGTGGATGATTCACGAAGGCATGTCAGAGTATGTAAAAGAGCACTCATGTGTTCTTTACTCATAAATGGTTTTGTGAATCGGTCGTAAAGTGCCTCATTCAGCAGACAATGCAACCATAAAATATTTTCCACAGAACCTGATAAAATGAAAGAGTTCCTTTTCACCCAAATTTAACTTTGCCAGTACAGATTTCCTAAACTATGGCTCCAAAGACTCATCTCCACTACAGTGGTTCAAATTCTTTGCCCTATAGGCATTTGGCCAGAGTTAATGACTTGCGCTAAGTCACTGGGTTCACCAACAATCAGAAGCTAGCAATGCTGTCACATTTTCTGAGACCAGTGCTTAATTTGAGCTGGTGGTTTCCAGTGCTCAGCACTGACACTTAATTGGCAACACCAGTACTTACGAGAGTCTGCCACATGGTGGCAATGTTTGTCTAATTTAGAGAGGAGCACAATAACAGTTGTTTATTAATTCAATATGCATTATAAATGATTAATACCTGCTGCCAAAGCCATCCTGATAGCTTTGGGGTCCTGGAATAGTCAGATTTGTCACAACTGTATCAGTGTGATGGTTAGTCGTGTCGTTACTGTAGTTGGCAGCGCTGACAGTGGCAATGGGCAGTGTAGGCAGAAGCGACCTCCTGATGAGGGCCCTAGCACTTATTTTTTTTTACAAATTAAGTACTGCCTGCGACGTGCTAATAGTGCCTCGTAGCAGCTCCACCTCCTCAAAAAGCAACCACCAATCAATCAGACATTTCAATCAGACATTTGTAAAGCGCACTACTCACCCGTGAGGGTCTCAAGGCACTGGGGGGGGAGGGGGGGCGCTGCTACTGCTCGAACAGCCAGGTCTTGAGAAGTCTCCTGAAGGTCAGCAGGTCCTGGGTCTGCCGCAGGTGGGTGGGGAGGGTGTTCCATGTCTTGGCGGCGAGGTGGGAGAATGATCTGCCGCCAGCTGTCGTTCTGTGGATGCGCGGAACGGTGGCGAGGGCGAGGTCGGCGGAGCGGAGCTGGCGGTTCGGGGTGTAGAAGGTGAGTCGTTTGTTGAGATATGCTGGTCCGGTGTTGTGGAGCGCCTTGTGGGCGTGGGTGAGGAGCTTGAAGGTGATCCTCTTGTTGACGGGGAGCCAGTGCAGGTTTCTGAGGTGGGCTGTGGCGGGGGATGTCGAGGATGAGGCGTGCAGAGGCGTTCTGTATGCGTTGTAGTCGTTTCTGGAGTTTGGCCGTTGTTCCCGCGTAGAGGGCGTTGCCGTAGTCCAGTCTGCTGCTGACGAGGGCCTGGGTGACTGTCCTTCAGGTTCCGGTGGGGATCCATCTGTAGATCTTGCGGAGCATGCGGAGGGTGTTGAAGCAGAAGGAGGATACTGCGTTGACTTGCTGGGTCATTGATAGCGATGAGTCTAGGATGAATCCCAGGTTGCGTGCGTGGTCGGTGGGTGTCGGTGCAGCTCCCAGTGTGGTCGGACACCAGGAGTCGTCCCAGGCGGAGGGGGTGGTGCCGAGGATGAGGACTTCCGTCTTGTCCGAGTTCAGTTTCAGGCGGCTGTTCTTAATCCATTCGGCGACGGCCTTCATTCCTTCATGGAGGTTGGTTTTGGCGGTGGTGGGGGCTTTGGTGAGGAAGAGGATCAGCTGGGTGTCGTCGGCGTATGAGATGATGTTGAGGTCGTGCGATCGGACAATGTTGGTGAGCGGGCCATGTAGATATTGAACAGTGTCGGGCTGAGGGATGATCCTTGGGGTACGCCGCAGATGATCTTGGTGGCTTCAGATCAGAATGGGGGGAGGCGGACACTCTGGGTTCTGCCAGTGAGGAAGGAGGTGGTCCAGTCCAGGGCTTTGTCGCGGATCCCTGCGTTGTGGAGGCGTGTGCGTAGGGTGCGGTGGCAGACGGTGTCGAAGGCGGCCGAGAGGTCCAGGAGGATGAGGGCCGCGGTTTCGCCGTTGTCCAGCAGTGTCCTGATGTCATCGGTGGCGGCGATGAGGGCAGTCTCGGTGCTGTGGTTGCTGCGGAATCCAGATTGGGACGAGTCCAGAGCGTTGTTTTCCTCGAGGAAGTGTGTCAGTTGCCTGTTGACAATCTTCTCGATGACTTTCGCCGGGAACGGGAGCAGGGAGATGGGCCGGAAGTTCTTGAGGTCCTTAGGGTCCGCCTTGGGTTTCTTGAGTAAGGCGTTGATCTCGGCGTGCTTCCAGCTCTCCGGGAAGGTGGCGGTCTTGAAGGAGTTGTTGACGATCTTCCGGAGATGGGGTGCGATGATGGAGCTTGCTTTGTTGAAGATGTGGTGCGGGCAGGGGTCGGATGGTGAGCCGGAGTGGATGGTGTTCATGATTTTGCTGGTGTTGTCGTCGGTGACGTGGGTCCAGGAGAGCAAGAGGTCGGTATGGTTGGGGGGCGGTGAGTCTGGGGTGTCGGCGGCTGTCGGGGGGGTCTTGGTTGTTGAAACTGTCGTGGATGTCTGCGATCTTGCGGTGAAAGAAGGTTGCTAGGGAGTCGCAGAGGTCTTGCGATGGCAGGATGTCGTTCGAGTTGGAGCTGGGGTTGGAGAGTTCCTTCACGATGCTGAAGAGCTCTTTGCTGTTGTGTGCGTTGTTGTCGATACGTTCCTTGAAGGAGGTCCTTTTGGTGGTTCGAATGAGTTGGTGGTGCCTGCGGCTGGCGATCCTGAGGGCCGTGTGGTCGTCCGGTGTCTGTTCGTGGCACCATTTCTTCTCGAGTCTTCGGCAGGTCTGTTTGGATGCCTGGAGGTCGGCGGTGAACCAGATGGCCCTTCTGTCGGTGCGTCTGTTTGAGGGTTTCTTGATCGGGGCGAGAGTGTTGGCGCAGTCGTCGATCCATTGCCTGAAGTTACGCGCGGCTGTCTCGGTGTCGGTGTGGTCGGTTGGTGGGTCTCGGGCGAGGGTGATGATTAGCTGGTCTTCGTTGACCATGTTCCAGCTGCGCTGGGGGATTCGTTGTGGGTGGTTGTGTGCGGTGTTTTTCTCGAAGGAGAAGTGGATGCATCTGTGGTCGGTCCAGTGGAGTTCGGTGGTGTGGCTGAAGCTGACGTGGTTGCTGGTGGAGAAGATGGGGTCGAGTGTGTGTCTGGCGGAGTGGGTGGGTGTTGTGACGAGCTGTTTGAGTCCGAGGTTGGCGAGGTTGTCGAGCAGAGTGGTGGAGTTGCTGTCGTTGGCGTTCTCGAGGTGGAAGTTCAGGTCTCCGAGGAGGATGTAGTCTGTGGAGGCCAGGGCGTGCGAGCTGATGATGTCGGTGATGGAGTCGCTGAACTGTGGCCAGGGTCCGGGGGGTCTGTAAATGAGGGTTCCTCTGAGGGTGGTGTTGGGATCGATGTGGATCTGGAAGTGCAGGTGTTCGGCGGTGCTGAGGGTGTCTTCGGTGCTGGTCGAGATTCTGAGGGTGTTCTTGTGGACGATGGCGATTCCTCCTCCCGGTCTGTTGGTGCGGTCCCTGCGGGTGATCTTGTAGCCGTCCGGGATGGCAATGGCGACGTCGGGTGCCGATGAGGGGTTCAGCCAGGTTTCCGTCAGGAAGGCGACCTCCGGGGAGGATGAGTCGAGAAGGTCGCAGAGTTCGACGCCGTGTTTGTGGACTGAGCGGTTGTTGAGTAGTATGCATCTGAGGTGGTTGTGGCCTGCCCTGGTGGGAGGGTCAGGTCGTGCTGGTGTATGCTGGCTGGTGAAGCTGCAGTTCCGGCAGGAGAAGGGTCCGTGGGTGCGTTTAGGGGTGGCCTGGAAGCAGGTGGATGAACGGTCGGCGTTGAGTGCGTGGAGGAAGTTGGCGTCGTAGCGGTGTCGGGTGTCGTGGTGTTCGCGGGGACCAGGGGGTCTGGCGCTGGGCGCGGTCCAGGCACGGACGGGCGCAGACAGGCCGCGGCCGCCATAAGAAGGGGAGGTGGGAGGGAGGAGCAGTTGGGAGGCGGGGAGCGTTAACGAATGGGCGAGCGAGGGGGGCGGGCCGCAGGGGATGCAGCGGCGGGGCAGGGGAAGGAAGGCTGGACGCTGGACGGGGTTACGGCGCGAAAACTGGCGGAACCAGAGTACAACAGAATGACAGCAGAATACAGCCACAGAATATAAGACAGAGTACAGAAGGCAATACAAAATAAACAGCAGTGGAGCAGAATATAACAACAAGAATTACAGCAAGTTAATGTGCAAGCGGGGCAGAGCGAGCAGACAGATACCTACGGAGGGCCTCGAACTCGCGAGGTCAGGGACACGGGCACAGGCAGGTGGAGCTGTGCGGCGTGGGGAGCGACCTGCCTGGAACACTCCCACCAGACTTCAGATCTATTCCAAAGCCTTTGGACCTTTCACATACTGAGGATGGTGATGCCCCCAAGGCACATCCACGTAACACATCACTAGTGCCACCGCGGGCTCCTCTTCTGGGAGCTGCACACATGTTGAGAGACCTCTGCTTGCTACTCATAGAAGCCAAAACCAACATCTGCATAAGGCACAGAGCCATGCATCTATGCCTTGCAGCCTGCCTGAATGAGAAGCTCCGCATCAGAGGAGGGTCGAGCGACAGGGGGAGAAAGCGTTGACTGATATTTGGAATTCCTCCCAGGAGGTTCGACCCACCAGGCTGCTGGGGTTGGTGCAGGATGATGGAATGAGCAAAGGGAGGTTGGTTCTCTCTGCAGACGATAATACTAACTTATCAACCATCCTAGTCACTTATCTTATATGCCATGTTATGCAATGTTATGCTATCCTATGTTATGCTATGTTACGTTATGCTATGGTATGCTATGTGCATTTTTGTAGTTCATTGCCACCACTTGTATAGTCCTGAAGCTCTTTTGGAATCTGGGGAGCGTTTACAGTTCTGCGATGACACCATCTTATGCATAACTGAGTCTGGCTATGAAATGAAATATTTCCACCTGTTATATTTATAAATGAACGCCTTCTCCCATTCCTGCATCACATTTATGTTGTTCCCACGTGACTCAACATTATCCCATAATGTGCACTCACCACAATATCCACTTCCTCTTCATCTGTACTCTGTTTTCCTGTGTTCAGTTTCATTTTGAAGAGTGGCCAAAAATAGGGCCTTTTTCGCATGGGGCGGGCAGAACAGGGGCGGTGCGTCCATTGGGGCGCTGGGGCGTTGCCCCACTAACGCACATGAGCACTGCAGCAGACGAGACGACTCAAGTAATACTCCTGTACGTCTTGAAGTCCGTGCCGGGCGGTCACTGACGATCACCGGGCGACGCCCGAGCAATCATCAGGACAAGGGGGTGGTGGTGACGTCGGGTCTAGCGCACTTAGTGCGCATGTTCAGTTCTGGGCTGGTCATTTTTCTGACCAGCCCGCGGCGCACATGCGCATTAGCCTGCACATTAGAAGAGCGGGGGTTGCTTCATGGCGCAGCCCCCGGTCTCCTAATGGGCGGGTGTGTACCTTGCCCAAGCCAATCCTGGCGCTGCTGGAGCAGCGTCTGGATTGGCTTAGTCAGAGCGAGGCACTCTAGTCGGACACTCTGACTGCGACACGACAACGACAACGACACACCTCGTCGTGTTCTGGTGCGAGGGCCGAGGCTGCCTGCAGTGCCTGGCTGCTACTACTGCTCGTCGTGGATGGCTCCGGTAAAGAAGAAGAGACTGGACGACGAGACTTCACTTCATCTTCTCGACGTAAAGTTTAAGTAAGTATTTAAAAAGTGCAGCTGATGCCTGAGTGATGACGATAAATATACTAATTTCCTTTCACTCGCACACCAAGCTGATTGTTGTAAGTAATAGTACATTTTAAATTACTTACAGCAATCAGCTTGGTGGCACGGGTGAAAGGAAATGCTCATGTTAACGTTAGCATTTTCTTAACGTTGCTCGGCGCGTTCTCAAAGTGCACAATCAAGCGCCGGCCATTAATATACTCTTTCCAGGAAAAGAATATATTAATGGTCGGCGTTGATTAGTGCACTTTAGAGTGCCGACGCTAACATGGGCATTTTGTTAACGTTGCTCGGCGCTCTCTAAAGTGCACAATCAGCGCTGGCCACTAATATACTCTTTTCAGGAAAAGAGTATATTAATGGCCGGCGCTGATTGTGCACTTTAGAGCGCCGAGCAACGTTAACAAAATGCCCATGTTAACGTTGCTCGGCGCTCTCTAAAGTGCACACGCTAAAGGCAAAAGCACTGTTCGATTTCTCAACAATAACTAGAAAGGATTGTAAACACCCTTAAAGTAATCCATGTTAGGAATGTAGTCCCTGTTTACATTTGTATATGTTAAACTTCACCTTTCATTCCTCGAGATGATTTGTTTTTTTCTAAACGTTTCTGTATTTTAGTTCAAGCAACATACGACTTTTGTGTTGTGGCCTCCGGGTTTTGTATGAGAGTTCAGGTTGAGGGTGGATGTTTATAACTGGCACAAATAGGAGTTCTGGAGAGGAGGATGAAGGCAGTGAGTCTCTCTAGTGCCTGCAAGTGGGTCGTGAAGGTGGTCAGACAACATGCACATCCAGTCCTTGGCCTCTCTGCAGAGCCCACAGTAATTGTGAGAAAGAATGTGAAGGACGTCCACAGCTGTCGAAATAAGGGCCTCGCCAAAGGAAAAGAAAATGTAGTGCTTCCGGGTGAGTGGGCGGGTTGGGTGTGTGGGGAGATGGTGAAGTGGAAGAGATCAAAGGAAGTGTGTGCAAGAGAGAGAGAAATGACAAGCTGTAAAGGAAAGAGAAGAGATATGCGGGGGAGAAAAAGAGCATGTCTAGCAGAGTGAGAGACAGTGCTGTGGGTGTTCAGGAGTGAATGAGCCGCTTCAATGGCTACGACCCTTCCCACAGACTTTAATAACTGAAAATCCACAGAGGCACTCGGATACTGTTCAGGTGGCACGCTCTGAGGAGCACAGGATTTAGTTAACAGGTTTTAAGCAACACCCTTAGTTACATAGGCCACACCTTTTAGAAGGGATTCCTAGGTACGCGTCATTGGCCACCCTTCTTTTAGAGCCCCCACACTTTTTGATTGCCACTTAAAGCACTGCCTCTATTTAGCATTTATTTTCCTGTTGTCAAGTGTTCGGAAGTAACCAAATGACAGCACAAAGCTCTTTATACAATCCTTAATTAGAATAACCACCTGTCTGTTATTTACAAGGACTGTGTTTTCTGGAGCATTTACCCATTGTCTGCTGGCAGCCAATCGTGTGGTTGCATACATCCTCATTCATGATAATGACAAGAGCTCCCAGGGGCACGCCCTCTCTTACTCTCTCACCCCCATTTAAACCACCCACCGTTTCCATATTTCCAACTCCTATTTTCCTTCACCTCTTCCTGTGCACTTACTTCTGCCTCCCTTTCTCTCTCTCTTTCGAACCCTTATCCTCCTTTTCACTATACCTCGCTGTTTCCCCCACTTAGTTTTTATAATCCCGCCTTTGTTGGCTCTCAGTGATCGAACATTTCTTTCTCTCCAACTAGTACCTTTCCTTTTTATCCCTCAGCTCCCTGCCTCTTATAAATTGCCATTGTTTTTTCAAAGATGCACGTTTGCAGTAGTGTGGGAATACTTTGAATGCTGCTAGTTTGCGACCTGTTTAGTTGTTTGTTAAATAAAAAACATCTGTGAGGTACTCAGAAATGCATTGTATCTCGAAGTCTGTTATGAAGCTCTGTGGTTATACTGAATAAGCACCTACCTATGTTATATGACTTCTCTTTATTAATATAATAACTGCACTTTCACAATTGCTTTATTAACTTTCCTGCTTTCTCAAATTTGCTTGAAAATTCACCATTTGTCCACTCTTTTTTCAAAATTTGGTTGTTCGGGCTCGCTCGCTACGCTCGCTCGCTACGGTGCTCTATGAAATTCATTTTCCGCCCCACCACTTACAAATGTCACCAGCCGCCACTGGGGCAGAATATCAGCTGCTCTTTGACCCTGACAGTGTCATTAGCAGTGACATCACAGAACCATTTGCTTAAATAACTTGATATTGTGCAATAAAGGAAACATCCAGAATTTGATCCTTGTTAACTGGTTTATTTATTGGTTTTCTTCAGAGTCAACATGTTGCACTCCCACACCTGCCAACTCACAAGGTGCCACCGTGTGCCACACGATTACGGCTCCTTCACACGGTCACATGGTGAGGAGCCGAAATCACACGGTGGCAGAGAAAACGAGCTGAAAACCACTGCAAAGAGGGGATTTCCTGCTCGTTTTTGGAGGCTGTAAGCAGCTGATGTCCATTAAAAGGCGACAGCCTCGATGACCCTCTGTTTTGTTTCTTTTGGGAGGGGGTGGGAAGGCTTGGTGCGGGGCAGAATGCTACTTAGATCTCGACACCAAGCCCCGCCCCCGCCTCACACGGTGAAGTGATTTTGGGAGTTGGCAGGTATGCACTCCACCACTTTGCAGCTCCCTGAAGTGTGTCCTTGCAGAAAGGTAAGAAGAACCACCTGGCCAGTATGTGGGTGCCTCTCTGTCAGTTTCCTGTTACTGTATCTAGACAAGTCACACCACAACAAACACCTGAAACAAGCCAGGCCTACTGGCTATGGCAACGCTTGTTCTCCCCTTCACACCCCTTTCTCCCGCTCTGTTAAACATTTACGCCCTTGTTCTCCACTCTTGTTTCTGAAATGTTCTATCTGCATATCTCACACTTTCCAAAAATTAAAAGATATGCTACCATCGCTGTGTGTGTGTGTTTCTGCGTCCCCGTCAGGAGCCATCAGCGAGGGTCGGACTGGGACAGGAGAATAGGCCCGAGCTCCAAAATAAAAGTGGCCCTCATTAGTGAATTAGAAAGCTAAAAAAGTGCCCCATGTTTGAAACTGGGGCAGTTTTGAATTCGTAAAAATGCGCTGTATAATAGTTTTGTATGGGAGACTGCATGGATTTGAGCTTGCTACAGGCAGTGTGTTTTAATATCAGGGAAAACAGCTTTAAAATTCAGCCCAGCAGACCATAAAACAGGGCCACAAACAGCTAGAACAAGCATTGGCATAGCCAATAGGTCTCGCTTTTGGGACCTTATAGTATTTAGTTATGCAGCACAATATCCTTGGTGCAACAACGTCAACTGTTGCATGGCTAAACACTTATGAGGTCCCAAAAGTGAGACCTATTGGCTATGCCAATGCTTGTTGTGTGCTTGCTGTGGACTCGGGAGCTAGTTGTTTCCGTGGCCCCCGGTGTGTCCTCTTTCAGTACGTGTCTCCTCGGGCTCTTTTCCCGTTTGCTGTGCCTGTGGGTGCTTGTTATGTCCACGCCTGCTTGATTTGTGGTTGTTGTGCCTGAAGGTGTTTGTCGTTCTGTGCTTTCTATGCCCGTTAGCTGTTTCAGTGCTTTCTATGTCCGATAGCTGTTCAGTGCATTCTCTGCCTGTGTCTATTTGTCGTTTCTCGTGTCGCTACCATCTCAGGTGATTGGTTTGCCTATGCTTGCAATCCCTATATGTGCTTGTTGCTTCTGTGCTGGCGGGCATCTCAGACCCCTGTTGTTCCTGGTCTTACTGTGGGCAGATGCCTGTTGTTCCCTCGCTTGCTCTACGCCCAGGTGCTTGTTCTGCCCTATATCTATGCTTGATGTTCCTGTGCTTACAGGTGCATGTTTTTTTTGTTGGTCCATATTTTAGTGCTAGCCCTGCCCGTGTTTGCTAGTTATTTCTTAAGTGGCCTCGTCCATGGGCGTTTGTTATTTCTATCTACCTCTGCCCCCCCTGGGTTCCCTCAATTAAGTGATTTTTTTATATTAATCTGTCTTTGTGCTAGCTGTACGTGTCGCTAGCTGTAGGTGTATTCGCCGGGTGTTAAAGCTTTTCTACCCACAACTTGAACTGGAGATGGACAGCCCAGGTTAAATCCCAAATTCGGAGATTATCACTGTAGTTTGAGAACTCCAAAGCCCTGCTTCAGCTACAGCTCGGCGCCCTGTTGCAGACGTTCGCTGCCCAGGCGGAGGACTTCACTGCCTCGGTTCAAACTTACACAGCTTCGGTTCTGGCATCACTACCTGGTCTGGATTCAGATCTCCGAGTGCCTTGCTCAGAACTTCATAGACTCCTATCAGTACTTTTCTCTGCACGGCTAAGGCACCGCGGTCGTGCGCTTCCTCGTCTGTTTTAACAGGACTTCCGCAGCTTTAGACTCCCGGACGCAAGCTTCTCAGAACTCCAGCACCCAGACTAGGCTGGACCAGGGCACCCTCCGCTGGAGGTAGCAGACAGATAACCCCTCCAGGCACCAGCAGCGAGGGGAAAACAAAGAGTAGTCAAACCTTTGTCCAATCACAGCACAGGGTCCTACAGAGGGTGTGACGGACGTCTCTGCTGGCGCTATGGTTGGTCGGTGCCTGGATCCGTCAGCCGACAGTCACTTGCAGCCGTCCCCAGGCAGGGTTCACGGTTATCTCTCGGATTGAGCGCGCATGGCGCATTTTGAATGAGGGCGCGGGGAGATGCATTGAGTAACAGTTAGAGCATAGACAATAACGCAGGTAACCTGCAGGGATAATGGTTTAGAGGGAAGGCACGCATGATTTCGAACAAAGGAGATAGCCAAGTCATCTGTAGAGGCAGACAGCACAGGCACATTAACTAGTCGGGGGGGCCCCAGACGTCCAATTTCTTTAAGCATCAGCAGAGGCGAGCACTTAGACAAAGCACCGTAGGATCTGATTACAACAGGCCTCGTGAGGCTGTTGGTGACAACATAACGGCAGAAGCAGCAGAAGGTTTGCGCTTCTGTGATGTCCGCGATATTGATAGGGGCAGTGCTTAATTTCTTTAAAAGCAAGCGCGCGCGCCTCGCGCTCAAATTAAAACAAGCGGTGATCCTTGCATTTTACCTCTGGAGGGTGGAAACTTCGAAGAAGGAAAACATCTCTCATTAGTCATTATGTTAGCTTCGTGCAGTTTTCAAGTATGCTGTGTCCGAGCGACTGATTGTTTGTATATCAATATGAAGAGATGAACTGGGCATAAGCAATACCGATAGTTTGCTAAACAAATTAGAGTTGTTCTCATATCCTAAAGGAACTCCATTGATTTTTTTTGCAGTGCTCCTCGGCACAGTGGTATTCGGTACATCACCCCTCCGCGCGCTGCCCCTCGGTGTAGGGGGCGCAGTAAAAAGAGAGGGACCTTCTGGGTAAAGAGGCCTTGTGGCAGTAAAGCCTGTGTCTGTCAGTCCTCCATTGCAGTGCCCTCAACACTAGTGGAAAGAGACGTAATTAGCACAGATTCACTCATAACAAGCTTGAGTTCAGTCATGCGCCAAGCGCCGAGTCCCGGTGAAGTCCGAACCCGGGATAACATGTCACCGAGGTTTGTGCGCAACGAGAGGTGGAGGGGCAATAACATTTAAACTCTGTTCGCTTCTCGGAGCTTTAGGGCTTTAAGGTATAAATAACCAGGTACCTTCTTTTGGAGCCTCCGGGACCTCGAAATAGCCGCCGTTAATTTGCCCAAAGCTGATTAGGTGTCACAGTGAGCCTTGAGTAGTACGTGCACTCCCGTCACGCCGGGGCGGCTCAGCCTTTTACTGTTTATGAAGTCAGTAGGTGAGTACCGCGCGCCTTACTTTGTACAGTATGTCTGAAAGAAGTGCTTGCTTTAAAACAATTTGCCACTAATAATAATAAACAAGCCGACAGAAAGGCTGCAGACACTACAGAACTAGAAAGAGACGCGCGAAAGTGAAAGCAACAAAAAAAAGGAGCGGGGGCGAGCGAGCGCGGCAGCCTGCTGAGCTGACCACACGCTCGTGCATCGTGCGGGTAACCGCACGGAAAAGGCCATTGTGCACGAGCGTGTGGTCAGCTTTCAAATGGCCACTACATAAAGTCTTCGCCAGAAGCAGCGCTTGCGCGCTACTCTAGGCTCGACCTAAAAATGGCCAACACACTGACCTGTCAGACCCAGCCCATCGGGCACTGCCTGATTGCCACATAGGTCAGTCCAAACCTGGCCATCACCCATCCATATGAAAGGGACCCAACTGTTCTTCTTTCACTTGGGGGACACCACACATCCCACCTCCGCCCAGTGATTTCATTTTTGTCCAGTAGTTCACTGGAACACCGGGTGGAAATGACACCCAAATTAACATAACATGTATTAGTAAAGCGCACGTTCACCCAAGGGTATCTTGGCGCTGAATAACAGATGTTTATTGTTACCCAACTCAATGGTACTCATTTTAACGACCTCAGAAGGATGAAAGGCCATGAGGTCAAACACAGGCCCCTACAGTGGACGCATTAGACCACTAAGCCATCAGACCCTGCTGGGGTAAATGGTCACATTCATCCCCTGTTACAAGACCCAGCTGAGTGAATTACTGTACTATTAAATTAGAGTGCAGTGGTGAAAAACAGAACTTCCTGTCAGTACATGTGTGGGCGTTAGACAAGGGAAGCACCAGGGATTTTGTTGTTGTTTTTTTGCAGTTTTATATAGCGCAAACTCGACATTTTGGTAGGCAGGGGGAGATTTGCCCAGAATCACAGGATGTTGACCCGACACCGAGACTCGAACCTGGTGTCCCAGCTCCAAAGTCGGCAGCTCTAGAGAATTAGGTTATTTTTGGTCCGGGGAAAGAGTTGTCTTGCTAAGTAAGGGGACACAGATGTTGGGACTTTCAGCCCCCTGGCATTCAGCAGCATATCAATCAATAGTGCAACAGGTGCAGTGACACCAGGGCTACGACAGACCCAGTGCTCCGCAATCATGGCTTCGTTTTACTACCCAATCAGGGAGCTGGGAGGCATTTCCTTGCTTACATTAGGGTTCAAGAGACACCCGTGCTACGCCTCTGCATGTTTTTCTGTGATCTTGGCGCCCTCATTTTATATGACGTCACTGCATGACACTGTACTGTGCTCTAGCAGGGAGAGGTGAAAGTTTCACCGTCCCTGGAGTGACCCCGAACTCTTCACAGCTTCCATCAGCGAACTTGTTACTGTTCCTGCTAGCTTCAAGCACGGCTGCTGCTATCTCTCTGGCAGGAACATACCGGACATTCCTGGCGCGGGCTTCAAGGCCGCAGAGCCGAAGACAAGGCAGAGGCCCGCCTGCCAGGCGTCAGCCCCTCACCCCCATCCCCCACCCTAGTGCCTGGGGCCACCTTATAACTCAGCAGACGGCCGGGGGTGGGCTCCTGACACCGCTGCAGAGACTATCTGATGTGTACCAGTGACACAAAGATAGGCCAGCCCCCACGTCACCAGGAGACACGAGTAGAACAATCATTGGCAAAGCCAATCGGTCTGTCTTGCATTTTGAGGCTGACTAACGTATTATAAAAACACATCTCCTGCAGTGAAAACATGAGTGTTTGCTATATACAGTGTTTCTAATAGATAAATTGTTTAAACTGTCCTAATTCAATTTATTTATTTATGAGTTTTTATATAGCGCGTACTTTACCCAGAGGTGTCAGAGCGCTTTACAATAGAGCGAAGTGAATTACATAAGGAACGAGAGTGACATAGTAATCTGTAACACTACTAATGTGTACAACAGTTGTACAGCACTTTTGAGTTGTAAAATAGATTCTCCCTCGTGCTTTGCCATGCAAGCACTCTACAGGAGGCAGAGTGAACATGAGGTAAGAGGGATCTACTCTTCTGGGCGGACCCAGAGCCCACTGAGTGTACATTCTAATGAACTGGTAACAATAGTGTACGCAGAGCGCATCACTGTAAGTAAAAAAAAAAATGTAAGTCCGTTTTTATATAGCGCAGCTACTCACCCTTACGGGTCTCAAGGCGCTGGGGGCCGTAGTGGAAATTAAGTGAGCTATTGCCCAGAGTCACATGGTGCTGAGCTGAGCTGCCGCCGGAGCCGGGGATCGAACCGTGAACCCTGGGCTCCGAAGTCAGCTGCCCTGGCCGCTGCACCACACCTCTCCACTGTCAAGCCAGACCTAAAATACGAAATCAGCCGCACATCTTAACCGTGGCCTGGGATAACTTTGATTCCGGCGTCCCCCAGGAAACTGATATATATATACATTATCTCGTCAACCACTACCTCATATGGTCCTTACCCGAGTGTGGTAGGCGTACGTCACTTCCGAAAGGAATGGAACGGGGGAGATGAAAACAGATAAGATTTTCAATAAGTAGTTGAAGCATCCTATCCAATGACCCCAACGCATGGTGAAGGCATCTGAGGCAACGATTGATCCAATGGCAGATGGTTTCCAATTGTTGGATCAAATATTTTAAAATATACACAGGTTTATGTAGCCACAACTCTGTGGAATATGGCTAGCAAGTCTCTGAAGTGTTCAAAGACATTACGCAAGACTGAGGCCAAGCTCCTCTATTAGGTCATGGCACTCAGAGGTGGCTTGCACATACCTTTTATTAACTTTAGGGTGTAAGTTATTGCTTAGGATAAAGTCTCCTTCCCCGTAACTCTTTTGAATTCTTGAGCTCTTGCTTATTAACTCAGATATACACAATAAATCTGGAAACTACAGTGTGAAAATGAATACAGCCATGTACAGTGAATAATTTGTTGCAAATTCATATGTTAACCAGTTTAAAATAAGTCAGTTTCAAGACTGGCTGTGGGTTTTGACTGGACTGAGCCGCAGTTAGGTTCTTGCTTAACGCAAATTAAATAACTTATTACTAGGTCTGGGCGAAATTTTAATTACACTGGAGTAATCGGTGTAATTTCTGTAATTGCGCATTACTCTTGTGATGTGGAATTATCTAAATTACACAATTATGCCAATTTGAGTTCTTTAAGAGTAATTTATGGCAAAATTCATAGCACAGGAACTTAGGGACAATGAACTAAGAGAGAGTGAGCGGCCGCTGGCTACCACTGTTCGTAAACTGTAACATTTTGGTGTTAGTGCCTAACATTACATTAGGGATATTGTATGTATTTTTAAGACTTTGTTTTTCTAGCAATGTGGCATGTTTTTGGTTAATATATAATGAACAATGTACCTGCACAAACGAATATTTTATATAACATTCCCCTGTCGATGTTTGAGCAAAATTCAGTTCTAAGATGGCTGCCATGTATAGCTGCGTTATGCATAGCGTCTGTCACAAGTGTCCTTCTTTTATGTCGATGGCTGCAGTTCTCCATACTTTTTCATATTATTCTTATTAAATTTTAAATAAAAATATGCAATACAGCAATAGCACAGACGCAAAAAAAAACCACTAAACATAATCACTGCCTTATTATTATGGTGTGAGAAAGTGCCCTCTTTCTGCATGGTTGCCCCCACTTTTTGGTGAACTGCTGATGTGCTTTGACTGAGTGTGCCCTGGGCTCCTGCCAATCAAGTACCCAGGGCCTATGTTCTTTCCCTAAAACTGCATTGAAAACAAAACCCAATTGGCATCTCTGGCCACAGGTCAGCCCCTGGTAAATGGTACCACAGGTACCCAGGGCACTGTGACCAGGGAAGACTTCTAAGGGCTGCAGCACTTATTGTGCCACCCTTAGAGGCCCTGTACCTTTACACTCACACACTGCCTGTGCAGGCTGTGTGTTTTGGTGCAGAACAAAGTGAAGAGTCGACATGGCACACATCCCTGTGTGCCATGCCTACAACCCACTGCCCTGGCAAAGATCAGTCACCCCTCTAGCTGGGTGCACTATGCCAGTGGTGAGGGTACAGGTGCATGAGCCCTGTACCCCTACAGTGTCTAAGTCCATTCTTAGACATTGTAAGTGCAGTGCTGCCATTAAGAGTATATGGTGCTGGGAGTCTGTCATAACGAACTCCACAGCACCATAATGGCTACACTGAAAACTGAGAAGTTTGGTATCAAACTTCTCAGCACATTAAACCCACACAGATGCCAGTGTGGGATTTAATGAAAAATGCATACAGAGGGCATCTTAGAGATGCCCCCTGAAAGACGACCTACCACTAGTGTCCAGGCTGAGTGGCTGCTTTCAGCTGCCACCACCAGACTTTACCTCTGCCTACCTTTGCTGTTCCACTGGACTCTGTGCACACTATACCTCACTTTGGTATAGTATATACAGAGCCACCTTCCTATATATGGTGTATAGTAGAACTCCTTTCTGAACAATTGCTATAATAGGAAGGTCACAAAATGAAACTATTTCATCAGAATGAGTGTATGCTATATTCACAAGAACATCTCCAGGAAGCAGACTCAAGCACACGAAACAAAAACATTCAATAAAGAAAAGCAAACATCTTTCTAGAGATATTTTTGGAAATACATTAGATACATTTTTAAAAAGTTCTTCACATCGCTCAACTCTTTGTTTTTATTGTGAATTCCACTGTAAATAGAGGAATGGGCTAATGTGCCTGCTGCAGAGCCACACAGGCAACTTGCTCTTTAAAAGTCCAAATCTCGACTCTGCTGACCGCTTCTTTCATCCTTCCAAGGTCTATCAGATGAGACTCGTGGACTTGGATAATAGTGGCACCTATTATGTACAACACTGGTGAAACTTCTCTGGAATTGTGACTGTAATAAAAACAACATATTATTTGCATAGCACTGGCTTGTCACTGCATGGGTGCAATGTACTCTGATCAGAGCATTATCTTAAAGATATATGTGAGTATTTTGAGACAGTGGTTGCAGAAACTCTGAAAACAACAGCTCCAAAGTCCAGACTCCAGTACAATCAAATAAATGGTTGCGGTAGCAACTCTTATAACACAACAAAAAATATAATATAGCAATCACCACTCTTATTTTGCTTTAAACGTATATATCCGTTTAATTCATAAATTCTGAACATTAAATGCAATTTTAGTCAAAGCATTAAGTGATGGCAACCTAATTGCTCAATCAAATTAATAGTACAATACATATTTACAGTGCTCTTGGTGTGGGAACGGAAGTGTAGGATTGAGGGATGGGTAGTGAACATGTGAGTGAAGGACAAGGAAAAGGTATAGTGACATATATACATCAACCGTATTTCAATGTAAGACCTCTTCAGCCTAACAAAGGTCAGTTGTTCCTAAATGTACACATGACTCTGGGTAAACCTCCACTGTAAGATTAATTCTGTATCCAGACTCAACAGGTCTGACAGATCTGAGCATTTTTAGGTCCCTTGAGTGGGCAGCTGTGCTGTAGCCCCAGCCCCACCCTCCCCTCACCTCTCTCAGCAGCAGGGATTTCCCAGTAGCTGGGGACTGAAACAAAAGAAAGGTCACTCCCCCTCTTCCTCACTGGTAGAAACCACCTCTGTGGCAGAGAAGCAGAACTCTCCAAAACAGGGCGCCTGAAGCATGACTGCTCAGACCGCGGGGGATTCTGGAACGTAACTTTAGGGAAGAAACATGTTTCGGTTCAGTTTTAGGCGTTTTCTCTATAGTGAGACTGCAGCAGGCCCTACGTGCTGCTTTCACTGAAGCATAGAGCGATGGAAAACATCAGATGTGTTTTCAGTAGTAACTTAATGCACTGATATAATCTGATGTACTAAGGTGAAACAGTTCTGCATGTTAAGAAATACTAGTTAAATCCTTTCTTTCACTTCAATTAACTTTTTATATAAAGGCTTCCCTGCTTAACATCATTTTAACCATAGTACTGAGTCAAGTAAACAGCAGACTGGTGCTGCTGTTGACCAGGGGGCTGCATGTAAAGGTCAGGAGGGCCGCATGCGACCCCTGGACCATACTTCGAGGATCTCTGCTCTAGGGGATGGACTACTGTTGTCTTTTTGGGAGAAAACACATGTACTTAAATGTGCTACTGTACTGTTTGACTTGACTGCCTCGGATATTCTCACTGCACTAATGGTGTTCTGTCTCACCCATTTAAAATCTTCAAATTTCCTGATTTATTATACAGCCTCTATGACAAGATCTGACATCCATTTAGACTGTATTTGCACAATCAAACTGGGAAAAATACTTGTGGAAAAGAGTTTAAGATGAGTACTGAAAGTGAAGAAGAGGCAGTAGACGAAGGAAAGTAAGTGAGTACCGCAAAGCAGGAGAAGGAACGGGATGGATAGAATTGGAAGGGGCAGGTTGTTGGGGTATGAGTCAAAGGATCAGGCAAAGGGGAAGATTGATAGTAAAGATGGAGAGGAGGGAACGAGTTAAGGAAAGCAGGATTCGCTTGCCCTGGAGGAGGGAATTCAAGTTCAGTCAGTGAAGTATGAGTTGGTCTTGGGAATGGAAGTGAGACAGTGATAGGGGTAAGAGGTAATGGAGTTGGGAAAGGAAGTTAAAATGTAGAGCGCGGAGTCAAGTGCAATGGAACTACAATTTAGAAAACTGGACAAAATCAGACAAAGAAGTTTCAAAAACGTCAACGGGCTTTATCCATTTATGTACTCTGGATCTGAAACAACATCCCTGTATCTACCAGATTGACCTCAACACGGTGCTAATTTAGAAAAGAGCAGAAGACAAGCCTTTTTAAAGAACCCAAAAAAGTTCCAGTCTCGGAAACCAGCTTCAGATTTAATCAATTGATTGGATTTTTTTTTTTTGCCTTTGACCATGTTCAGTGTTCAACTGCCTTTTCCCAGGTCCACTGGGATTATGTGGCAGGAGATGGCCAAATAATGCAGCAGGGTTGAGTAAATTATGCGGCATGAAAAGGCAAATTATGTGGCATAACGCGGCACATTTTTTAGTAGTATTCATTATTTTGTACTTTTTGCACTTGTTAACACTGTCTGGGCATTGGGTGCATCTCATTAGTACCAGTTAAGCAATAAGCAACACAAAGGTGTCCAGTCAACCTTTGCAAAAGGCCTTCCACTGTGTGGTAACACGTGCCGCTGTGTTTTTGTAACTTTTGAACTGTTTGAGCTAGAAGCTATTTTTTTGTTAAAATCTGCAGATTATGCAGCAGATGATGCATTATGTGGCTAATCTATAATTATATAATAAAATAGCACATACATACATATGGGAATGAAGGTTAGCCTGGTCAGAACTAAATATTATTATTATTATTATTATTACTATTATGTAGCTTATAGAGCGCACGGCTACCCCCAACGGGAGTGTCCCGGCGCTAAAGACAGATAGAGGTGGGAGGGATAAGAGTAGAAATTCCACGGGTGCTAAGGAAGACTGAAGAGCCATGTCTTCAAGAATTTCCGGAAGCTTAGCTCCGTATTGGCCTTTCTGATGTGTACGGGCAGGGAGTTCCACAGAGTTGTGGTTCTAACGGTAAAGGACCTTCCTCCTATTCTAGCCCTAGCAAAACGAGGGATGATAAGGAGTTCAAGATGATTGTATCTTAAGTTTCTTGCATGATAAGACTTACGGATTCTTTTCCGAAGATAGAGGGGGCCACTTCTGTTTATTGCCCGATAGGCAAGAGTGAGCGCCTTGAATTCTGTGCGTTTTTTCACGGGCAGCCAATGAAGACTACGTAGATGGGGAGAGATATGGTGCCTTAGAGGGACATTTCTAATAAGCCTTACGGCTGCATTCTGTATTATCTGCAGTTTCCTGAGCAGATACGTTGGTAAACCCAGATATAGACTATTAGCGTAGTCTAATTTTGATGTTATTAGTGCATGGACAATAGTTTTCCTGCAGTCCATTGGTAGGAGGTGAAGAAATCTTCGTAGTGCCTTCATTTTCCAGAAGCAGGATGATGACACGAGTCCTATCTGGGATTTGCATGAGAGAGTGTTGTCCACTTTAAAGCCCAAATTTCTGGCTGAGGACACAGGCTGTGGAGGGGGATTGAGCAGTGAAGGCCACCAGAGATCAGAGTGGGGGGGGGAAGGCTGGTTAGACAATTCTTAGTCATCCAGGTAGATATATCAATCAGACACTCCTTAAAGTGTGTGAATGCGGCCTCTGAATGGTCTTTAAAAGAGAACACTAGCTGGGTGTCATCTGCGTACGAGATGATACCCACGCCATGTTGCTCTATGAGAGTAGCTAGGGGCGCAAGGTAAACGTTAAAAAGAGTGGGGCTAAGAGCCGAGCCCTGAGGAACTCCACAGTTCACCAATCGGGGTGATGAAACATAAGGATGCAGCCTTACTTTCTGGGACCGCCCCTCAAGAAAAGAACTGAACCAGGCCAGAGTGGTCCCCAAAACTCCCAGTTGTCTGAGCCTGTCAAGAAGGATCTTATGTGACACAGTGTCAAATGCTGCTGACAGGTCTAACAGCACCAGCATTGCACAGTTGTTCTTATCTAAGGTTTCCCGGATTGTTTCAGTTACCTCCAACAGAGCTGTCTCGGTGCTGTGGCCAGCTCTGAATCCAGACTGAGAGTCGTGTAGTAATTTATTGATTTCTAGGAAGTGGGATAGCTGCTTCTGTACTTCTTTCTCAAGAATTTTGGCTGGTGCTGGCAAGAGGGAGATGGGTCTGAAATTTTTTAGTACAGTAGGATCTGCGTCCTCCTTTTTGAGGATGGGTTGGACAAGTGCAGTTTTCCAGATGGACGGGTAGGTGCCTGATTTTAGAGAAGCGTTCCAGAGCAGGTTCAGAGGAGGGTTAATCAGAGGGGCAAGTAGGTTAAAATACCTAGCGGGGCAGGGATCCAAAGGGGATCCAGATTTTATTTTTTCCAATTGACTAAGAGAGGAATCAGAGTCAAAAGGGATGAATTCCGACCAGGTATTTGTGGGGGATGTAAGAGGAGTGTTGGAGGTATTAATTTCCGAAAATGAGGAGTAAATGTCTTGAATTTTTTCTTGAAAGAAAATTGATAGATTCTCACAGAGAGTATCGGACGGGGTTATATTGCTTTTCATTGTCTCTGGTTGCAAGAAGTCTTGAACAATTTTAAAGACTTCTTTGGTCGAGCTGTCTGATCGTCTAATTTGATTGGCAATGAAGTCCTTTATGCAAGTGCGTTTTAACCCGTGAAAGTGCTTAACAGCTTTCCTATAGATGTTTTTCATCTCAGTGCAGTAGGTTTTGCGCCATAGTCGCTCGAGCTTTTTACAGCGGCTTTTTTCTGCTTGTAGTTCAAGTGTGAACCAAGGAGCTGAGGGTTTGTTCCTAGCTGATTTCATCACTTTCATTGGGGCTATTTTGTCTATGGCAGAGGTAACCCAGTGATTAAAGGTTTCCGCATCCTTATTAGGTTCTCCAGTGAGTAATAAGGGGGTGTTAGATAGTGCAGGGCCCATAGTTTCAGGGGTGATTTTCCTCCAGTTTCTTCGGACATCGTGTTTAATAAATAAAATAAGTGTTCTATAATAGAATGCAAGAAAAGAGAGAGCGCCGGAGGAGCAGGTTTAGAATGATGCACTTGGTGAGCTCTACAATTAGCTTCTGATGATATGTCATGTCTTGTATACAGAGATGCTTACTCCTTTGTTAGCCTCATCGTTTGCAAAGATACATGTACACTTGCTAACATGCAGGATGGCTTTATCACAATGCTGTGTCTTGTCACACCCACTAGAAAACATTGGCGAAAGGTGTAAATTGATGCATAGGGCCTGCAGAAAAAGTGAAAGTAAACATGATTTTGCTCTCCAATAGAGCACAGATTCATATATACTTCATGGGTATAGCAGCAACGTGTAAACTATTAAGGTTACTAGGGGAGAGGAGTTGGCCTAACGGCTAGGGCGGTCGACCTCGAATCTGGGGAACTGGGTTCGAGTCTCAGCAATGACGCTGAACATCCTGTGATTCTGGGCAAATCACTTAATCTCCCCGTGCCTAACAAAAATGAATGTGTCCTCATGTAACGCAACTGGTGCTATGTAAAGCGCTCTGATACCCGATACCTTCGGGTCAAGTTCGCGCTATATAAAACTCCGTAAAATAAAAATAAATAAAAAACAAGCATTAGCAAACCAACAGGTTTTGTATTTTGGCTTCACCAATGGTGCCTGCTGATGCTATTCAGCATCGACAAAGAAAAAAATATTGTTAACCAGCATCGGCAAACAAAAGGTCCAGGGCAATGATGTTAAAACTTGTGCATGCATCATTGTGCATGTGGGGCGTATGAGTTATGGCAGAACGGTACCCCCAGCACGATGATGTATATGTGCGCATATGTCAAAATTCATGTGCGCACGTACATTATGATGCGGCGGCCAATGCTTTTATAGAAAGGAACGACCTGGTAGCAAATTGAAGCTGTTGGGCCCTCTTAAAAAAAAAAATTACTGAAAAAAAAAACCAATATGTGAAAAGAAGAAGGGGTCAACGGAGGGGTGGGGTAAAGAAGCTATGCTCCAGAGGGCGGGTCAAATGCAAGAAGAGGAAGTAAAGCAACAGAATAAGATGCAGGCAAATTAGACTGGCAAGAAAGGCAACCAATTTCAGTGATAGGCTGGCACAAAGCACACTCTCAGTACTGGCATTCTCCAAAATAGGTTTTTGATGTAGGCGAGACCTAACGTAGTTTCCTGAATGTGAGCAGTAAAAGGATAAGTATCAACCAATCAATAGGAGGGTCAAGAGGCTATGCTCCAGCGGAGGGCCAAATCACAAGAAGCAGAAACAAAGATATCGAACAAGAAGCAACCAAATGAGATTGACACGCAACCCAACCAATGGTAAGAAGTTATCAAGCAATGGGCTAACCCAAAGGTAACCTCAAGAATTGATATGGTCTATGTAGGAAATCCACTTTTTCTGTGTAGCCATCCCGGATTTTCCGCTTTTTACTGCACCCTACATTTTTGCTGGCTGTAGAACTCTGTGCACTTTACCCTTGCTAGCCATTAGTAAAGTGCCTGTGCTCCCTTTTTAACATGGTTGAATTGTCATATCCCTAATTGGTATATTCAACTTACCGATTAGTCCCTAGTATAGGGTACAAGTTGAACCCAGGGCCTGGAAGTTAAATCCACTAGTGATCTGCAGCACCTGTTGTGCCATCCTCTACAGTGGAAGTGCTAACATGGCTTCAGGGCTACCACGGTAGCCTGACTGTGACAGTTTAAACACTTGTCAAAATAAACCCTTTTGACAGGTCATAATCTGCCTTTAAAATAATAATATGTCACCCCTATGTAGGCCTTGCTGTCAACAAGGCAGGGTGCATGGTATTTAAATGTATGACACGTAGAAACTTAGGGGTCGATTCCGATTCGGGCCGGAAATTTCTCCGACCGAGCCGGACCCGGAGAGATTTCCGACCGAATCGGACCCGTGCAGTCCGACCGAACGAGTACGATGCGGCCGTATGTTATCGGACACGAGTCGGTCGGACTCCCATTGAACTCAATGGGAGCCGGTCGTACAACGCGTACGCGGGCTCCCATTGCCTCAATGGGTGCGAGGCGGACAAGGGCGCCCCCTACAGCGGGTACGCCGCGAAGCGCTCGCGGCGTACACGCACAGGTAGGGGACCCTTGGGTCCCCCTGTGTGCGCCTCGCGCGGCTACGCGCACAGGGGGTCCGGCACGGACTCCCAAAGTACGGCTCCGACAGCTCTTACGAGCCGGAGTGCGCGGCTCGGTCGGACTGCTCGCGGCGCGCATCGTACTTACCCGGCCGGGAAACGTCTCCATTGCGCGGTGCGAATCGGGTCCGACCGAGTCGGTCGGAGCGGTTCGAGTCCGAGCGAGTCGGTCGGAGTTGTCGGGACGCCCGGACGAGTCGGTCGGCGAATTCGCATCGTACTCGCTCGGCCGGACCCGCGTACGGTTCGGTCGGGAAACAGGCTTTCGCATGGCTTTTTTCCCGACCGAATGGTATTGGGTGCGCCTCCGACCGAGATCGGAATCGGCCCCTTAATGTTAACATGTCCGTACAGGGACTAGCACCAAAAAGCTATTTTTTTTTACTGTGGCAGGCCTAGCTGTCTCCTGTAGAAAACCAGAGTGCAAATTAAAATACTAATAATGTATCTTTGAAATGAGACTAACCAGAAAAACAATGAAACAACTTTTTTTTCTAATATATATAATATTAAGGAAATGTAACTTTTAGAAAGTTACTTTTTCCCTGGCTGAAGTTCTTAGAGACTAATTTGCCTATGCTTTCAAACGTCTGCCTGCAGGGATTAGCATTTGAATAATGTTAAAAAGGTGTGAAATGTCTCATAGGAGCAAACAATAGAGTAGCCTGAATGGGTTGAGGTGACTCCTCTGAATTTCACAGAATATGCAAGTTGGGGCTGTGAGCATGTTTTTTGACATTACCGTGTCATATCCTGCTTGAGTGTCAAATCCCGCTTGACAAGTCTGCTGGTTTTACGTATAACACTGGGGTCGCTCTTGAAAGGACGGGAACAGGCCGGCAAGACAATTCTTGTGTATCCACTGTCTAGTTGTTGATAAAACCTGTTTTGTTCCACCAGATGTCTTTCTCTGGGTTTATTGTGGGTACAGTGCAACACTGCTACACTTCCTCCCAATATTTTCCTATTATCTCTTTCTCATCCTTCTGTTTGGGATAGTGTCTGCAGTTGAACACTATGAATAATCAATCTACTAAGACCTGACCTGTTTCCTTCTCGGAAAATCAAGAAAGGAATGATTGGATTAATTTCAAATCTCAAATGTCCCTGCACATCTCAACCCAAATAGACCAGAAATCTATCTGGTGGTCTATACATTGTAGTACATCAGTATCTTCTGAGGAGTTTATAGTATGTATAAGAACAATTTCAAGTTCACATCATCTGAAAATATTTGAGACAGAGTATTTATAATAAAAAATCAAATTTTATCCTCACTCTAAAATAGAAAAATAAATATTCACACTTCGTACATATACATTAAAAACAGCTTCACATTGGACAATCTCCAGAATCACTGTGATAACGTTCTTTTACACTTGAATATTCCAATTTTATTAGGCTGTATACTTTTACATGCGAATGAATATCTGTACATTTTTTTATATATGATTCCGATGCTTTTGAGCTTCTTTTTGTCTCAAGCCCTTCTTAACAATCAATATTCCGTACTTGTTTGTCCTTCACATTTTGACATATATAAATATTTTTAATCTATGAGCTGATTCCAAGTTTTCTTTGGTCCCACAGCCAACACGTGTTTTGTGCATAAAAACACTTCTTCAGGCTCAAGCGGAATAACTCAAAGAGAATTTCAAAGAACTTTATTGAATATTGTTCTTATAAAAACTACAAGGTTGAGATGTTCATAAATATATAAGAGAACATGGTATGTCCCATATGAAAGGTGTATCCTATCAATTTTCATGCAACATATCCAAGACCAATCAATCAAACGGCGGCTGATTACATTAGATCTAACCCCATAACGGACCAAACCTGCCCACTAAAATGCAAGAATCGATTCTTTATGTATGCCAAAATGTGAAGGACAAATGAGCATGGATAATTTATTGTTAAGAATGATTTGCTGCAAAAAAGATGGTCAAAAGCATTGAAATTATATATAAAAATGTATATTATATATATATATTGAATATTGAGAAGCTGGCCTGGTATATGATAATGTCCACTAATGTAAGTGGGCACCTTGCACCAGTCCAGACAACCCTTATGGTAATTTAAGATGTCTTAGAAAACCTTAGAAAGCTCTCTAAGTGGTAGCTGTGGAGAGCAGCCTTCAGGCTTAGTCCAGAAGGAGTGTAAAGCAGCTTGTTTTACCAGGATGCAATCTTATAGTATAGATTAAGTGAAAAGAACCACACCAAGTATTTATAAAAATATGTATTTATGATATAATACTCTCTAGTGTGTTCCAATATCTCCAACACGGAGATAACACTATGCACACAATACTTTAGCAAAGAAAACACAGTAAATAGCACGAAATACACAGTGGACCCCAGGGGGGGGGACCAAACCATATATTAAGAAAGTGGCATAAGAACCACGACTTGGGTCGAGACAGGGTTGAGAGGACGTAGAAGTGCTGGGACCCCAAGGAACCTCCCAAGGTGAGTAGATAGGGACCCCACGGAGAGCGTGTGCAGTGTGGAAACACGACTGCGTGCTCCGTATAACTCTATGTGCAAGTCGCGGTTGGATTTTTAAAGATTAAGGGCCCTTCCCAGTGGACCCTGAAGAAATCCCGTGGAAGACAGAAGGTTGGAGAGCCACCACACCCCTTGATACCCTAGTACCCACGTTACCTACACCAGGGAAGCCGGGTGCATACGTGTGAAGTGGTGTCGGAAACCGCCGTCGAACCCAATGGAGGACTTCAGGAAAGTGCCGCTGTGGAAGAAGGAAGAAGTGTCCGGTGGAATCCGAGGATGGATTCTTGATGAGAGGTACCTGCAAGCAGAGGGGACAGAGTCTATGTCACTCAGGAGTGACCAGGAGACTTGGAACACGAATGCCCTCCGATGTCAGGTGTTGCAGGATGGATGACAAGGACCTTGACTCTGCAGCTGTGAGGACCAGGTGATGCTGAGGAGGACCAGGAGCCATGCACGAGCTGTCCCACAAAGGATGTTGAGTGCTGAGGGGTTGGTGTCCAGCGGGAGCACCAATAAGCCTTGGCAAATGCAACAAACGCAGGAATCAAAGAAGGAGCAAGGTCGGGACCAGCGAGGTCCAAAGGTAACTCACCAACAGCAGGGGAGTCAGGGCAGGCCCCAGAAATCAGGGGAGCCCAAAAGAAACAAGTGTGACCCTCAAGTGGACCCACAGGCCGGAGGCACTGGAGTCGCGAGAGGACCTCAAGCAGCTCACCAAAAGATGCTAGCCACGATGTACACGATGCGGTGTGGCTGAAGATTCTGGTCACTGTAGGTGCTCGAGGTTGGGGCTACTTGGAGCCCGAAGATCTCCTTGGAAAGAAGTCAACAAGCCTTTGGAACTGCAAGTTGACGCAGTGCACAGGGGTTCGGTTATTGCAACCCCCACAAGGGATACTGGCCTCAAACTTGGTGAGAGGGCAGGTCAGGCCTCAGAGCTGTGGAAAACCACCACCTGTGTTGCAGAGCCTCTGGAGTCCGGAGGAGCTCAGGATCAGCAGACCGGTCGACTTAGTTGCGGTGCCTGCGAATGCAGGGGAGTGACTCCTTCACTCCAAGGGAGATTCCTTTAAGTGTCTTTGATGCTTCACAGGCCTTGGAAGGTTCCTGTATGATGTACAGGCACAGACGATGCAGCAGACTGGAATGGAGACGAAGCCAGACCCTAACAAAGTCCAGGGAAGTCCAGGGTGCCCAGACGATAGAAGTAGAAGTGGTGTCTGATCTGAATCTTATCCCACAATGAATCTAGGGACCTACACCCAGGTAAGCCCTTAAGTACCCTAGGTAAAGGGTTGGGAATATTCAGGGGACCCTCCCAGGGGAGGGTCTGGACAGGGGGGAGGTTACTCCCATTTCCTTTGTCCAGTTTTGTGCCAGAGCGGGAGCCAACGGCTCCCAGTACTGGTTTGAACTGGACTGTGCACAGGGTCACCAAGTGTGCCCCTCATGTAGACTTTCTGGCACTGGCAAGCGCACCCACCTGGTCCCAATACACTAAATCCTGTCTGGGAGGTGGTCACACCTCCCTGTGACAGGATACCTATTGTTCTGCCTTCCCCTGCTCGAGCTTGGCTCAGCAGCAGGAGGGCAGAATCGTGTCTCTGGTTGGCAGCCATGTTGTGCACCGGGTCTAGAAGACTAGTCCCGGGAGCACTGAGAGCCTAACGGAGGCCCGTTCCAGTGCTTGGAATCATACCTCCCACGCCGTTTACGGTGTGGGGGTATGATTCCAACATGTTTGATACCAAACAATATAGGATTCGTTGCAGCCAATTTCGAGATGGTCATCGCGTAATTACGCTGTGCCCCTCTATATGGTATATGGCTGCTTCACTTACAACCAGGGAGAATGGACTCCCTAGGCTGTAGGGATGTCCTGCTCATGCAGGGGCACCCTCACACTTAGAACCAAGCATCCTGCCTTCAGGATTGATAAGGCCTGATATAGGGGTGGCTTATAGGTTTTAAGTGCAGTGACCCTAGATATAGGAAACGTATATCTTTAGTAAGTGGTGTTAGCACCAGATTACACAGGCTGCAATGGCAGGCCTTTAGTTGCATTTTGAATGGCCTCCCATGGGTGGCATAATACATGCTTCAGCCCATGGGGGACCTCTGGGGTGCCTATGCCCTGGGTACCTTAGTACCATATACTAGGAACTGACAAGGGTACCCCAGTATCCAATCTGGGATGTACCTAAGTACTGACCACAACAATTTAAGGGAGAAAGCAGATAGACTGAGGTCCTGATTAGCAGGATCCCAGTCAGCCTAGTCAGAAACATCATTACATCCAGCAAAAAGTGAGGGTAACCATGCAGAAGGATCCTACCTTCCTACAGAGTCCCAGCAATGAAGTGCCAAGTCCACACTCACACTCACAAACACAGTAACACACCCATCACAAAAAACGCCCATTGGAGCATCTACCCAAAATGCAAGCCGCAGAGGAGGTGGGCACTCACCAAGAGTCCGAATAAAAACATGAAAAAGGAAAAGACATCTACGCAAGGCCAGTTCATAGTTTGTGTAGATGGTTGGAGGTGGGTGGGACCGACCCTTGTTTTTAGTCTGGCCTTAGCCAAGACCTTTTAATTTTAATAAAATTACACATATAATATGCTCTCTTCTAGGGTCTTCATGCCAGCCTAGATATAGGAAACCTATATCTTTAGTAAGTGATGCAAGCACCAACTTACACAGGCTGCAATGGCAGGCCTGTAGTTCCATTTTGCATGGTCTCTCATGGGTGGCATAATGCATGCTTCAGCCCATGGGAGACCTCTGGGGTACCTATGCCCTGGGTACCATATACTAGGGACTGATAAGGGCACCCCAGTATCAAATCTGGGATTGTACCTAGGTACTAACCCAACAGTTTAGGGAGAAAGCAAATAGGCTGGGGTCCTTATTGGCAGGATCCCAGTCAGACTAGTCAAAGACACCATCACATCAAACAAAAAGTGGGGGAAACCATAGAAGCAGATACTACTTTCCTACATACATACATATATATATATATATATATATATATATATATATATATATGTGTGTGTGTGAAAATTAAACAGTCAAAGAAAGTCCAATATGAAGCTGTTTTTCATCTATATATAAGAAGTATGTATCTTAATTTTTTCATTTTGAAATAGGAATAAAATGTGAATTTTTTATATATGCTCCATGTCTCAAATATTTTCTGAATTTGTGAACTGGGAATTGGTCATAAGCATGCTATGAATTCCCCAGTAAGCAGTAATGTATGGTAAACAAGTTTTGGATCCTAGAAACCTAGGCCTGCAGTGACGGCACGTGGCCATTGGGACTTGGCTGGCTTACTAACTGCGCCTTTGACCAGCGGTTCAACCCTGGCGTGACACAGCGCAACCCTGCTGGTTGCCGGGTGTGGATTAAGTTGTGTGCTGCGTCATTGCTTTGTTCAGTGCATTGCTTTGTGCTGGCTTTGTTCAGTCCATTGCAGAGTCCACCCCTTCCTTGGCCACGAGCACAGGGTGAAATTTCACCTGATAAGGGCCAGTTTCCAGCAGGTAAACAAAGCAGGCTGGCACCTCAGATCCTACCAGGGTGAGGCCTCGCGCCGCTACTATCGGAGTACAGGTAAGCGGGGTCAGTTACAGTTTAAAGTATCTTCACGCCGCTTCCAGCACCTTGGTGGGAACAGAACACAGAATGCTCAAATGTCAGACCTCTCCAGTTTCCTGGTCACAAGTGAGCCGCCAACTTTACTCCATGCGCTTGTCAGTTCGACACAACCAGGATGAAACTTTAAGTTATTGCCAAGCAAGGCGAGAGAGTGGCTTAACCTTCCATAGTTCAGCTAGTTCAATGGCCCCGCAGTCCAGAGGGCTGAGGGACCCACTGCCTCCCAATTATGGCTTTAGTTCTAATTTTACTATCTAATATGAGGATGGAATTCATTTTCCTTGGTTGCATGAAGACCCATGGCACCATTTCATTTGTATAAAGAAAGTAAGTGCAGGGGCCCAATGTTTTTCTTAGGAGCCCGTAACTTTCACTGCCCAGTGTTCGAGGCTGCTTACACCATGGCTGTCTACCCTTCGATCCACATCATGTCACCTCATGCCTCTTTCTTTCACCCCTTCCACTTCCTGTCTCTTTATCTTATGAACACTGAGGCTGCCTGGTCTTGATTCCACCTCATACCTCTTTCTTCCACCCCTTCCACTTCCTGTCTCTTTATCTTATGAACACCGAGGCTGCCTGGTCTTGATTCCACCTCATACCTCTTTCTTCCACCCCCTACACTTCCTGTCTCTTTATCTCATGAATACCGAGGCTGCCTGGTCTTGATTCCACCTCATGCCTCTTTCTTCCACCACCTTCCACTTCCTGTCTCTTTATCTCACTCTTCCTCTGCTTTTCATGCTCTTACCCTGGGTCAAAGTCTGATGTTGTAAAAGAGGTCCCAGTGCCTACAAAGGAGTGCCGGTGCCCACACCTGCAACTGTCACAAAATAAACACTGGCCAATGTGAGATTATTTTAGACAAGGTTCTATAGTACATGAAGTTAGGCAGTCAATGGCTTTTTATGTTTTAATTTTTTTTTTTTAGGTGTGTGATGTGTGGAGCCAGCAAATACATTTAAAAAAAAAAAAGATTTTAAATTGGGTTAATGCATTATGTTCCTGCTGCTGGCCAGGACTGAAAGAAGGCACTCTGTTGTCGCTCCAGAGCCATGCATCACCACTCATCATCCATTCCCAATCTGCCGAAACCCCAACTCTGACAGCTGGACTTCCCTGGGCAGGGAATAGATGCTGTGTAGTATTTTCCGGCTGCCTCTCAGGACTAAGGGTAGCGCTCAGAGGCAGCGGGCAAACCAGTGCTCCCAATTCCGAAAGCGTGATATCCCTCCCTTTCCCTTCCTATGCACGGTGTCCGACTGCAAGAAATCTGGCCTAGAGAACCCAACCTTCGACTTAGGCAAAGTTGAGTGGCGTTAATTTTTATGATTTCTGTAGCCCTTCCAGCCACCCTAAGGTTACCTCAAAGTACGGATAGGAAACAGAAAATATGGAAAAAAGAGTCCAAGAGGGAGAGAACAGGAGAGACGAAGCTAGAGTAAACGAGGAAGGACCCTTGGTAATGGAAAGCTCTTGACAAAAACTCCAGATGGAGCAATGTGCTTTGTGGGTAGCCGACCATTACTGTTTGACAGGTTGATAGGAAAGGCAGGGGGTACGAGGAGTGATGCTTCGGAGTTTAGGTAGGGACCCCACATCAGGTGCTGGAGGTTTGGCCATAACTCTCACCTGACCTACCTTGGCCAACCTTGGTTTGGCTTGGTCTTCAAGTGCTCATAACTTTACCATAGCTCACCTTGCTGGCTGTGCCCTTGACACGCATGTACGCTTTGGCAGACTGGGCTACAGCCATACCAGGGCAAGATTGTCCATATATATTTGTTGAAAAGTGAGGTACCATGTAGTCAAAAGTGTACTCAAGTACCTTATAATAGATCCTTACGTAATTTAGATGTTTCTCAACATCGTTCTCCTCCTGGCATATCCAGGCCTTAGTAACTATTCTGTAAACCTCCAAATAATGCACCAGTTATGACACTAGAATAGCAAAAGTGCAGAAGCAAATATTGAAAAATTAATTTATTGCTTTTAATAATGTTTATATTATTACTTCACAGAACCCTTTAACCAAGCTGTAGGTTTAAGATGCCACAATGACAGCTAAGAAGAAAAATTTCAGCAAATTGGAATTGTAATAGTTATTTTAATATAATATTCTGGACTGCTGAACTTTTTAAGTAGGCGTGTATAAAAATAGTCACTTACACAGTTAGAAACAATTTGTATTTATTTTATAATATACAGCATTTTGTTGTTTTGGATTACTTTGATTAAGCTAGTCCCTCACGCTATTAAATCATGCAAATATTTTTTTTAAATTGATAATTTGAATAAGAAAGATGAAGCAAATTGTGCCGCAATACGTTATTTTTCTGTAAATGTTCTTAGATTGAAACTTTGTATATCCGATTTGTTTTCTGTTATAAAAAATTCTAATAAATAAAAAATAAGGCAAAAAATATTGCTTTTCTGGTGTTGTGCATTTTGATAGGAATATAGTTTTTGCAAGATGGCAGCCATTAACAGTACCGAGGTGAGGGGGCGGTGGCGAGAAGGGGTGAGGGAGAGGAGGACCGGTGGCGGGAAGTATCTTGAGCCCTGGATACAGATCTGGAGATGATGCGCTAGCTTTCGGCTTTCTGATATAATTTTTTTGACAACAGGAGATCAAAATAATTCCTTTTGAATGAAATATTCGCAGAAAAGTTCATGTTCTCTTTATTTGATCCAGTTTTATGCCTTTACAGCGACTCTGAGGTATTTTTTGTCAATAAACAGTCGCTTGTAAACCATACTCTGGAATTTTCGAGGTTGCTGATCAATTCCAATTTTATTGTCCAACTGATATATTTTGAACTATTAAAAGCTAATAGCCCTGAAATACTCTTTGTAAAAATAATCCCTTTTTTTCCTGATAAGTACCATCTCTAGAACTCTACTGGCATGATAGAAACCGGTTTACAAAACTAAAACGACAACCACAATGATGTTTAGGGGCTCAGGTGGCACTCACGCCTGTGGGCAATTTGCCACCTTGATTGGGTTTTACACTGTAGTCAGTTTAGTAGAGGAGTAGGAACGTGTGAGTCCTCAGGGAATGGACGGGCCACTGGGAACATAGGTAGGTGGTATTCATGGGTACACAATCTATTTTCTTATAACAAACAACTTGGACATTGAGTTGTAAAAATGTTGGAGTAAGTGTACATGCATGGTGAGAAAGTGCCCTCAAACCATACTTTTCCCAGTGAGGCGTAGTGGAATGCGTTTCTCCAGAAGGAAAAAGGTTTCTCGTGTAGGAAAGTAACGGAAAAAATGCAATTACACCTCCATGGTAACATTACAGGTCGTACGCAGTGCGGGCAAACCATAGAGGCAATAGTGAGGGTAAAGACTCAGCTAAGTCTGAATACACAGGATGTGATTTTCATGGATTCTCTGAATTCCCCAAAGTTAGTACCTTCACACAAGTTGTAGGCTTACATGAGACTGGAGTGTGTCTTTCCTTAGAGTCCAGACCGTCTGTGGGGCAATATGTTGGAATATCAATTTAAGATGACACCTGTTGGAGAGAGCTGGCAACACTCTAAACAGTACTTAATGACTACACACTTTGCATTTAGAGACAGCATGAACCAAGCAGTTTAAAGAGCACTTTTTAAATTGTCTGTATTGAAGAAAAGTTAGACCAGGAAAAGATGCGCAAACCATGTAAAGAGGCATGGTTGGCCCAATAAACAAACCATGTAAAGAGGCATGGTTGGCCCAATAAACAAACCATGTAAAGAGGCATGGTTGGCCCAATAAACAAACCATGTAAAGAGGCATGGTTGGCCCAATAAACAAACCATGTAAAGAGGCATGGTTGGCCCAATGAGCAAACCATGTATAGAGGCTTAGTGGGCCCAATGAGGTGATTCCAAAGCAGGGCTCATTCTTCTGCAATGGCCTATGCCTGGTGGTGTGCATTTGGTGCATGGGCTGTGGTGTCCTGGGAGGCTGGAAAAATGGTCGGTGGGCTGAGGCCATGCATAGGTGCAGAGCTTGAGCCAATGCACAGCTCCGAGCGAGCGGTCACTCTCCACCCAACTTAGGAGCTGTTCTCTTAGGTGTTTCCACCAACCCCTACCTTGAACAGTCTCCTTTCAGACATATCCACCCTCTGACCCCATCCAGGCGGTCTGCTTCCACACCTCCCTTCAACTCGTACCTACGCCGTGAGAAGGTGGGGCAGTTAACACAGACTGTCTTGTCAGTCAACAGGATTTCCTGTGCCCACCCACAATACATCCTGCGGCAGGAAGTCCTGCCTCGAAAGAGCCACGGGCAAGTTTGATTATGCCTCTGGCAAAGTAAGAAAACTTTGCCCGACTATGCACTGGATACCCCTGCCAGCCCCACGTAAAGACCAACCCCATTGTATGCTGCCTTGAATGGATTCTGCATCCAAACCTATGTATACAGATCAGAAGGCCGCTGCTATACTGAATAAGTCCTGAGAAAGGCCCTCGCCCTTTCAGCTAAACAGGACGAAATGTGTGTTAGATGGATCTTGAACTTCAGAATTTTCTGCAAAAAAAATGACAACAAAAGGAATATGGTTTATTTTTATTGCAGTATTAGAAATAATCTGCCAGACTGAAGATTTCCAAAAATACGTCAACTGATGTACAAATGAGTACCTATACATTACTACAGAGCGCATGATTCTATATTGCTTGTCAAGTTTTCACTGACTTTTACTGTGTACACCCAACCACTCCCTATATGATTAATACTTCACCCACCTCTAGCCTCTATATACATTCCGTCCTCCAGGATAACTGCCAGTGCAGCTACACGGTCCTCCCAGAAAGCAGGCTTTCCTATTCAATAATTTTGGTGACTACCAAAGGCAGCTTCCTGCCTTTTGGGGTGGGTATATGTTGTTTTTTTACCTTAATTTTCTTTGTTTAACTTTTTAGGAAGGCTCAGCTGCTGCGATCTGCTACAGGGCCACTCCTTTCTGGAAACACTCTTTCACCATATTGGAACTCCAAGATAAAATAATAACAAGCATTGGCATAGCCAATAGGTCTCGCCTTTGGAACCTTATAAGTATTTAGTTATGCAGTACAATATCCTTGGTGCAACAACATCAACTGTTGCATGGCTAAACACTTATAAGGTCCCAAAGGCGAGACCTACTGGCTATGCCAATGCTTGTTTAATTTAGAACATTCTACCCTTAGTGGGTGAGTGAAAGGGAGGATGGACAGATGGATTGAAAGTGTGGGTGGATGGAAGGATGGATGAGGGAAAGGATGGATGAGTGAAAGGATAATTGGAACAGATGGATGAGAAACTGGTTGGTGAGTGAAAGGGAGGATGGATGGATTAATGGATTAATGAAAAAGGATGGATGAGTGAAAGGGTGGATGGAGGGTTGAGTGATTGGGTGGAAGGAAGAGCAAAAGGATGGATGAATGGATGGCTGAGTGAAAGAATGGGTGATGAAAGAGTGAAAAGAAAAATGGCTAGATTGAGTACAAGGATGGATGACAAAGGATGGATGAGTGAAAGGATGGATGAGTGAAAGGGTGGATGAAGAGAAGGATGATTGAAAGGATGGATGGCTGGATAGAAGGATGGATTGAAATTCTTGAACAGTTTATTTCAAACAAGCACTGGTAAAGTCAAAGTGTCTGCTTTTGTGTCAGAGAAGCACGTGTTATTCAGCAGTACGTGTTGCCAAAAGCTGTCCTAAAAGATCTTACCACAAAATATCTTGGGCCACAGTGCCCTAAGTAAGCTAAGAGGCAGAAGAACTCTCAAAGTAGTATTATAAAATCGAGTCAGAAGGTAACGTTTGCACTTTAACTGGTGTTCTTACAAGGCACACACAGCAAAATATTATAGTTAATACTTTGCACAAAGGGATTGTGTTTTTGTTGCATTTAAGCCTCTGTCGTAACAACATGTTGAATTTATGGAATTTGATACAACTATTGCGCTCAAAGTGAAAAAATGCATCCACGTGTGATCAATGAACAGTCTTTGACCCAGGCTGCACACACTTGCATGTAAATCAGCAAATAAAATGTTATCTTTACTGCAACATAAATACATCAAAGTAAAGACATTGGGTCTCATCAGCTGGGTCTTATTTACAGGCCACACCTTGACTATGCAGTAAAACTAAGGGACTACATAATTCCCCTTCACCGAAACACCATGAGAACAAACGGAACACAATCATACAGGAAATGCCATGGCCTCGAATAAAAGCCCATCCAAACAAGGGCAACCCATGAAAACCAATGGCTACATGGGGCCGACTTAAAGAACAGTCTCCGTGCACAAAGGTAGACTGCAAATGATTCCCAAGAATCATAGCAGCTTTGTTCTCCAAGTGCTGGAGGAAAGAAGGATCTGTTAAGAGAACCCTTTCAAATGTCATGACTTAAGGGTAGGAAAAGACATCATGCAGAATCACCCAAGAAACCAGGGAGGAATCAAATACTGTAATCTGATGAACCTTTAAATTGCAGCCTGAGATCCAGATTATTATAACCAGAATGAAGCTGATACACAATTACTGGTGGAGTGCAGAAGAAAAGAAGGTATAATCCCTGGAATGCAGCCGTGAATGCCTCCAGGTATTCACTAGCCCCAGTTTGCGGACCACATGATGAATAAGTTACTTGGTGCAACCCATTCAGGCCCTGTGGTTCGGATTTGAGGCACCCATTTTAATGTTGATATTAAAATCCCCGCAAATGACAAGTTATGATTCCCATTCAACAAGCTTTAGCAGAAGATTGTTAGAAAAACAGAGGACCCTGGAAATGGGAAGTAGGGGTCGACTTTGTTTGCAGTTGAGTGCAAAATCGCTAATTTGCCATTGACTACGAAAGAGTAAGAAATTGCATGAATGCCAGACCACAAAGAATTCTACTTGTTGGTGTGTCGGAACGAGTACCAAAAATAACTTAGTCGTTGGAGTCAAATCCAATTTATTCCGTTGTGCTTCGTGACAAAGAGAGAGCATTTATAGCCAATACGTGTTTTGCCCCTTCACATTGGCCATCTGGCCTGGGGCTTCCTCAGGGCTATACATGGTAACACATGGGTAGTGAGTAGACGCAATATGTGAATACACAGTGGAGATAATATACATACATGAGGTTGGTGAGTGATTTACATGTAGTGCAAAGGGTAGTAAGAAGATCAGAGCAAGTGTGAAGGGAAAGTAGAAAGCGAGGGAAGGTGAAAGAGGAAAGGAATCACAGAAAGGCGAGTGGGGAATGAATGGAAAGGAGGTGGGGGGGGGCTATAGGGTGTAGAAAAAGGACAATATGAGGAGGGAGTGAGCCGTGCGAGTGAGGAGTGCAGAATAGAGGAACAAGTGAGAAGAGGAGAAGAGAGAAGTCAGAAGATAGACAGGAGAGTGGTCCGTGAAACAGCTTTTTTTGAGGACAAACATTAATGTGTTAAGCTGAATCGGTAAGTACAGTCCATATGGTGAGCGCCGGCATGGCAGCAGCCATAAATAACATGTTGTCATAAGCATAGAGGAACATGGGAGAAAAAAAACGGAAAGGAAAGGAAAAGAAAAGGAAAAAGAAAAAAAATATTGGGAAGAGAGGGGAAGGCATTCGAAATAAAACACCATAATGCAGGGTTTGGCATATAACCCAGCATTGCATGGATAATGTGTCACATCACAAAGATCAACGACATTACATAAGGAAAATATCATTTTACATTGTAAAAGCATATAGGAGCATATTACATACCCGATCCAGAGATACGATATCAAGGTTCCAGGGAGAGACGTGTAGATCAGGGGAAATAAAACAGTGGTACGTTAGTATGCATAGGTCATGGTGCGCAAGACATGAGGGCCGGTTCCTTAGTACTAACAAGTTTAACTGGCGTTTATCCGGCCTGAGGTGCTAGGGATACATTATGTTCCCGTGATGTCACTATAGATTAGGCCTCTGTGGGTGCTCAAAAAATACCGTGAGGTGAAAAGGCCTATCCGGAATTAATCGGAAGAGTAACTGTGTCCACGTCATGAGGACTAGTGCGGGAGACATGAAGTTATAGAGTCAGTGCATGAGGGGAAGTGAGCAATGACTGCGCTGCCTCCCTAGATAGCTGCTTACCGTTTTACAGATAGCAACTGGGGTTGGTCCTTTCCCAGTCGGCCGGAATGCGGCTGAACTAGAGGGTGGAGGTGGGGGGAGGAGGGGAAAAAAAGAGAGAGAAGAAGCAGTCAGGTCAGCTTCACGGGGAAGCGCTGGAGGTTACAGAGCGATCCCGGACTCTGTACCGAACAAATCTCTACGGGGGTCAGGATCAGCCCCCCTGAGTGGGTGGCACAAGTTGACACTTACTGGTCGTGCGGCGTGAAAGAACTGTGAAAGTCCGTGGTGATCTGTCAGCATGAAAAATGTATAAATGTGCATTTACAGAACCTAGTAGCTAGTGCCACAGACCTAACTGGGGGCACTTCCCTTTTAAGGACGAAATCCCTCACTCACCAGAGGTGACATGCTTCATCATATGGGATTCTCCTCCCAGAGGAAAAACCTAGTTCCTCTGAGGGCTACAACTCTCTCTCTGAGAGGGAGGAGCTCAGGGATGTTTTTAGTAGGATATTATAAATCCACAAATGAAGAACAACTGTGTGAATGAAGGCGCAGCGCAACAAAAAATGCGTGAATGTGCAAATAGTGAGAAATAAAACTGACTAGAGAACGCAAACCAGTCACTTTATTCAGATGCGTCCTTTGCCAGGATTAAAAGAGTGTACCCACGGTATGAATTTAGACCGCAAAGGTAAAATAGAAAAAGTGGTCAACATGTTTCAGCCATCCACCTAACAGAAGGCAAGGCTTTCATCAGGACCTATTAAGCTGCTGCTATCTCAATAATGTGCTATAACACAAAGGATATGAAACCAGAAAAGCTCCTCAATCTGTCCATTCTTGAAGGGAAGATTACCTACAAAAAGAGAGAAGAAACAGATCTGATCCATACCTATGATCATCAGCATCATGCACAAACTACAACAGGTTCTGTAAATAATAACAAAGAACAAAAAGGGAGCTTACCCGTCACTGTTGGGTAAAGAACCACACCTCTACCTGGCGACAGCTCAGGGAAGGGAGCACCGCTCTGAAACAAACGGTAAATTTGTATCTTTGACACATCATGTCCTACCAAAAACTAGGTTTATTATAGTAGTCCCGATATCAAAGATAGGCATGTAGAGGGAGTAAAAGTATGTGAACAAGAACGAGGAGTATCAACCTTTTAAAACATACTATGTAAATTTTATAAAAAACTAGCAGGTAGGGAGCCCAAATGACTATAGCGCAAATCTCATCATCAGGACTCCATTAAAACTCATGGGTAGATAAGGTAGCTAGAGTAACTTTGATAGCCACACTCTCCACATAGACTCAAGAAAGGGATGTGTATCGAGTCAAGTGGTCATGTCTAGGATCCAAATGCCTACAACGTAAATATCGCCATCGGTAGCTCCTTTAGAAAGTCAGTTATTAAACAAGGGGCTACAAGATGCTTTGATAGCCACAACCTCCACTTAAAGCCGGAGATCCTTGTAAAAAAAGGGGGAACAAACTACCCCACCAAACCCTCTCTGAAGCGAACAATTAAAACCAAAGAAAAAAGAAGAAAAGAAAAGCAAAACAGCAACAAGGCAGAGACACTCACCTCTCCGTCTTATTTGAAAGACACCAAAGAGGTTCTCAAGCTAGTGGATGATTTGAGTTTTGATGCTGCGAGTGACTATCTTGTCTCTCTTGACGTTGAGTCACTATATACGTGTATTCCGCAAGATGAGACTTTGGCCGCCATTGAAACCCTTTTGTTGAACAAACCTCCTGATTCGATTACACCTGTCTCCTTCATCATTGAGTGTGCCAGAATAGCCATGAAAGAGAATTTTTTAAGTTTGAAGAGCAGTTGTTTCTTCAGGTGTCTGGCACTTCAATGGGGAGCGTTTCGCTCTAGTTTGGCCAATCTCTATGTGCATATCTTTGAACAAGAGTATATTTTGAATGACAGCAACCCATACAGAGACCACATACGTGTGTGGAAAAGGTATATTGATGATGTGTTTGTAGTATGGAGAGGCACATCGACCTCCATTTCTGAGTTTAAGATCTGGTTGAACAATCTAAATCAATACTTGCACTTCACATGTGAATTTGTAGGTAATCTTCCCTTCAAGAATGGACAGATTGAGGAGCTTTTCTGGTTTCATATCCTTTGTGTTATAGCACATTATTGAGATAGCAGCAGCTTAATAGGTCCTGATGAAAGCCTTGCCTACTGTTAGGTGGATGGCTGAAACATGTTGACCACTTTTTTCTATTTTACCTTTGCGGTCTAAATTCATACCGCGGGTACACTCTTTAATCCTGGCAAAGGACGCATCTGAATAAAGTGACTGGTTTGCGTTCTCTAGTCAGTTTTATTTCTCACTATTTGCACATTCACGCATTTTTTTTGTTGCGCTGCGCCTTCATTCACACAGTTGTTCTTCATTTGTGGATTTATAATATCCTACTAAAAACATCCCTGAGCTCCTCCCTCTCAGAGAGAGAGTTGTAGCCCTCAGAGGAACTAGGTTTTTCCTCTGGGAGGAGAATCCCATATGATGAAGCATGTCACCTCTGGTGAGTGAGGGATTTCGTCCTTAAAAGGGAAGTGCCCCCAGTTAGGTCTGTGGCACTAGCTACTAGGTTCTGTAAATGCACATTTATACATTTTTCATGCCTTCAAATCATATAGTGATTTATTACACTTTGTTTGATCTCTGTTTTGTGTAGACCCGGGGGTTTTAGATTGTGTTATGAAACTGTTTTGGGGAGCGAACCCTGTGAGGTCTTTAAATTTCCCTAGAACCCTTTGGCGGTGATCCGTCCTATGTTTGGTAGATCTGTCAGCATGGGCAACAGACCCTGGGGGCAGTGCGCTTTATAGAGCATGCGCGCATATTGTAATACCTCTCGTTCCAGGTCAATGGGTAAAATACAGAAACTAAGCACCATCTTGGAATGGAGTCGGTTCATGAAACCCAAACTAAAAAGAAGAGGAGGTGATATTTAAGAGAAATCAGAAAATGTGCGTTCTAAAGCAGGGAGTACTTAAGAGCCGCAAAGGACACAACAAAAGGTAACAACGGTGGCGTCACAATTTCCAGTCTTTTGGTAATTGTTAATGAATATGATTTATGATCAGAAAATGATCAGAAGTTTGTTATTTAAAAAAAGTGCCAGTACGAATGTCCTGGTTGTGCAGAAAGTATCAGGTGATACCCGGTGAGGACATATATACGGACAACATGAGCATCTGTGAGTCTCCGTTAGTGCACCGTAGGGTAAAGTGAAGGACCCTATGGACACAAAGAAATCTAGAAACAAGCAGGCTGCACTTTTCAAGCACTGTGCTTGGAGGCATCCACCTTGCGGGAGCGCAGCAGCGGCGCGGCCACGTTAATTACAAACAGATGGCCCCTGCGCGCCGCTGCTCGCTCCCGCAAGGTGGATTCCCGCCACAAGCACGAGTGCTTGAAAAGTGAAGACCGATTCCTAAAGGCCCTCTCCTAGTGCAGCGCATGCGCGCTGCCTAGGCGAGACCTAAAAATGGCCATTCATCATGATGTATACGTGTTCATGCGTTGGTGACACATGCACATACACACCATCATGATGAGGCCTCCATAACACCATGGAGTACATGTGCACGTGCGTGTATACATCATCTAACAGTATCATCACAAAGCACTGGCAAAGTCAGTATGTCTGCACTTGCAAAGACAAAAGGCGAGGACCTATTGGCTTTGCCAAGGCTTGTTGCTATCATCCTTTATGTAAAATAAATACTACTCTCGGAAGAGAAATCACCCATCCTATGTCCAACAATTGGCAAAGGGTCAACTACTGCATTTTTGGTTACTGAAATGTGTATAACAAGAACATAGAAAAGTCTATACTCAACACACACACTGGAGAAAATAAAATTACTTATAGCAATAGTTCTGGTGCAAGAGTGTAGTAACTTTTATTAACTATCTGAAGGTCATCACGAGAGCAGGGTTTCATAATTGCAATACATTTTCCATTGAGAGATAGCTTAAACAAAATATTCTGCTATGCAATGGTTGCAGTGAAGACATCTATCCCATGGAACTATTGTTACAGGTACATTGTTTCCACAGGAAGTTCGGAGAAGGTTCCTGAGAGGGCACTTGTTTTCCATAACAATTACGGGCTTGGACATTCTCAATGAAGCCTCCATTGTGCCTATATGGAATTCAAGAGAGTTCTCCACAGGTCCGAAAGGTAGGGAAAAGTGATTTGCACCTAAAGTATTCTACCCTCTCCCGTACCATCCTTTCCAAACACTTCCAACATTTTCGGAAATCTCCCAATTTCCCTATAATCTCGCTCATCTTTGCCAGCATCTCAGTGGAGTACAGACTTCTGTAGGAACATGTGGTTTTACTAATGTTAACAAGGCATGTGATATTCTGAAGTCTTCCGTGTAGAGTACATCGATACATCTAGTAGATATTATACTAGCTATAGGTATACACAAAACGCAAAGTACTGTACTAAGAAAAGGTTATTTAGAAGATACCTTGCTCTTTCATTGAGTCCAGCTGCATCACAACCACATTTAGCCGGACAAACTATCCTGGGATGAACTGCTACATTTAGAACACCAAGGTGATGGGTTGGACAAGCAACTGAGCATTTAGACCCAGTTTTTAAGGAAATGATGTCTATCATAAGGGTGTTTGAATTCTTTATCCAAAACCCACCTTCTGAACCGTATCACTGATGCCTCTTGGATGGATGCGGTTTTGACGCATCATCGGAGAGTATATCAGACATAAACGAGGGACTTCCACCCGGGGGACCCTCTCGCGGCCACTGCCTGGCTGACAATGGACAGCACTTGGTGGCTAGTTTTGACCAAGGGGTTTGAAGTCCGGTGTATGTCTTTGTCTAGTTCCAGGGAATCCAAATTCAAAGAAAACCAAATACAACAAAATAGAGGGACACATGATGGGCGAAGGTGGGTCAGGAAGACTGGCGACGAGATCCATTGTACTGGGTCCGGCAGAACGTTGTGCACAGCGAGCCAACAGGCAATCAGGTTGATATAAGACAATTCACACAAGCATTTTATTCTGGAGTGGCCAAATTTGGTAATGGCAGCGAGTGGATTTCTCAGGCAGGAAGCGATGCTCCAGGCTGATTCATGCAGCTGGGATTTGGGTATCTCCCTTTGCAAACTGATCCCACAGCAAAAGTTGGAGGGCTCAACCTAAGGCTTTGCGTAAGTGACAACACACCAGCCTGTCTCTGTGACCTGAGCACAGTACAACTTCCTCCATTAGATATCTCTGCAACCTGCTCTCTGAAGGAAAGCTTGGCTGTTAGCTTCAGAGTCCAGCAAAGCAGCGTCTGGATACCCTCCCGGGTGATTAGCCGCGCTTTACAAATCCAGATGGATTGATTGAGCTGTCCTGGAGACTATGACGTGGTTTGGGTTACGAAAGAAGACAGACCTGATCACAAAGAGCTCAGAATTTCAAGTAATGTGGATTTGATTGTACTAGGCCAATTTTTGGTGCCAGAATCTCTGCAATCCAGGAATATCCCCAAAGTAATTTTCAGCAGACTATGCACAATTTGGTACAAAGGGCACCGGGTTCCGTAGGTTATGCCCCATGTCTAAGTTCATACTCAGAATAGGTCGTGTTTACCATACCTGTCAATTGATGGTACCTTTGACTAGAACCCTTGAAGTTCCTTGGCTTTGTACGAGATCTAGAGTGTCGGGAGAGGCCATGGGTGCCATGCGCAGTCGTACTCCATTGGAAATTCCTCTGCAAAGTAAAACAGCACTCTGTCTTCCAGAGCTCAGTGGTTTGAAACTGGCTTGTCGAGCTGGACATGAGGTCTTTGGCCTGGTTTTGCATCTGAAGGCAGGTGGAGGGAGTAGGCCCAACCACGAAAGGTGTGATCTGCACTCTATGACTGCATAGGAAAACTTTGCGCGCCTCCTCAAAGACAAGCAAGCAGCTTGTCCCACAACACGGTACAAGATGGGATGGGCTTGGCCAGATGGCCTACAGCGCTTTGGCAGAACCTCCCGCTCAGACTCCATTTTAGAAATGTGGGCAGACTGCCAGGCGAGGAACACGCTGCATGATTCCCTGAAACAAACAGAGCGAGTGTCACATGCGAGGCGCGAGCCAAGCCGCCATTACGCCACTACTGTAGTAAATAGGTAAATTTAGATTCTTGTATAAGACCATGAAAACTTTAGCCTGGGAATGCAGTTCCCAGAGCGGTACGTCATCCAGACAGGAGTGGAACTGACTTAGGCAGGGGCAGCCAGCCATGTGAGCGCCTTTGAAAGGGGACCCCTAAAAATTGTTTCGCCAACTATTTTTAGTGGCGGACCTGAAGATTCTGAAGTCATGACTATTTTGAGATGTCTGCCTGATGAAGATGGCATGTGCAGGCGGGCATGGCCTTGCCAAGGTATTTTATTTTGTCAGATCACTGCTGATTTTAACTGTATTAAAGAGATTTTTTTCTTTAATCTGACTTTTTTCACTGTAAAATAAAAGCAAATAGATGGAAACATACGTTAAAAAATAACATTATTTCTGGTAAACTTAGAGCAACGTAGATAGTGACAAATAGTGCACAGACAATGGTATTACATATAAAAATTATAATTACAATTTATTGAGCGTACACACACAAATTAAGGGTCTGGTATACAAGGTATACTGTCTGTAGGTAGCCACTCTTTTGCAGCAATTTCCGGTACCCGCCCACGGTGCCAGTACCAGGGGGTGCCAGGCTGCCTCTGTTACAGCAAACATGACCCATTTTGCAGGGGGTGGCATCAGCTAAATGACATTGCATCTATACTGGCAAAAAAAACAAAAAACGCAAGGACAAACAAGGGCACTCTCAGTTTGGGTATTTTTAGTGTAGGAGTGTGGTTTTGTGTGTTGGAAACTTAAGCAATATTTTGAAATTAGTCTTAGAAAATCTAATTTTAGAAGTCGAGTGGACATTTTTGTTTTCTCATAGTGAAGCCACAGAGATGCGAGTCATTACGAATGTGCTACTTTGAACCCACCGGGCAAACAAATCTCGAGGTTCATGCATGAGGTTGTTGTCCTGGAAATTAAAACACCTACACAGGCGACAAAGTGTGAGATTGTAGTAAATTACGCAGCATCAGCGCCATGAAGTAAATCAGAAAACACAGTCATTTTTCATTTCACAGAGTTACGGGAAGCCCAGAGGCTCATACTAACAAAAAGTGCGCTGTCTCTTTACGGTAAATTGGTCCAAACTGATCCAAGTGCTTGACCAATCAAATAAGCGGAAATGTAAAAGCAACATGAAGTTGCTTTTAGGTCTGGCTTAGAGAAAGCTGTAACAGTCTCAACATCGCATGCATTCCAAAACGTTTACAGTTAAAATACAAACATACAGACGTGCACAGAGGGGCCCTCAGTCAGCCATCTTCATCAACTCATCTGTTCATCATTCACATGTGATCATTAACAAAGTTTTAATTGTTGTCCAATTTTCAATTTCTTCACACAGAATGCCAGTCAACATCATCAACAACACATGAATACGAACAATAATTTAATTTTATGTAGTACGTGTGCCTGAGGGCTGTAATGAACAGTTGTTACTATTAACCAATTTCATGGTACGGTGGAAGTTGGAGTAGGCCTTTATTTCACAGCTGATGTCAGCAGCCAGCGTTTAATGCACTGACCCATCCTGCTGGCTTTTACACCATGTCAACACAATGTCTACTCCTTGTCTCACAAATGTCCAAATGTAGCAGTTCTAGTAGAGAAATTCTGTCTTTGCTTCCCTCTCTCCTCGCTCCGCATGGAGTTGCTTCAACAGGGCAAGGTCGATTCATGAATACGCCAGGTACCTAGGTAAGTGTATCCGTGGCTACGTCATAACCGGGGCTACTGGAATTATGCAACAAGGGAGCACTGTATTATGCAGCAGGGCTGACAAAATTATGCGGCAAGAAAAGGAAAATAATGTGGTGTAACGTGATATATTTTGTGACACTATTACTTCATTATTTTGTCTTTTTGATACGTTGACACTGTTTTGCCAAAGGGTTCCCCTCATTAGTACCAGTCTAGCACCCAAATGCAGCAAAAAGCAACTGAAGGGTGACCAGTCAACCTTTGCGAACAACATTCCAGTGTGCGGCAGCATGTGTTGTCACGTTTTTAGTAACTTTTGGTCTGTTTGAGCTAGAAACAACATTTTTTTTCCTTATAATCTGCAAATTATACAGCAGATAATGGATTATCTGGCAAATGCAGTAAATAGATAATTATGTAGAAATGGTAGCTACCAGAATCACATAATTTCAATGGCCCTGTCATAAAGAGTCCAAAGAAAAGAGGGTGAAGATTCTCTGTTATTGGGCCGAAAAACTGGAAAAATGTATCCATACTAGTTCTCAGAATACCTTCTCCTTTATTAGCTCTCAGGAGGCATGAGACGCCTGATGTGGTTTCCTCGCCATTCCCAGCGTCCTAACCACACTGTGATCCTGGGCAAACCAGTTTCTGTTCACATATCCGAACAAAACACAACTCTTTACCGCGAGCTGATACTAGTATTAAAGTGTTTCCTAAAACGCTCTTGTTTGACATCCAAAACTCTTTTGAGTCTGCACGCAGCCTCTCTCACGACCACCGGAACAGGAAAGTTAGTGTATTGTGCGGTGCACTGCAGGGCGCGGGTCACGGCGCACACAGGCTGCCGCTGTTTAGACAGACACTCGGGAGCAGTCATTCTGCTGCAAAACAAAACAGGATGCGGAGGGGGCGCCTGTGATCTGGGAGAAGGCCCAGGAAAACACAGGGCATCTCTGTGTGGGCAGGAAGGCTGCCAGGAACCGGCACCAGCAAGTGGATGGGGTCGCCAGGCTGATAAGGTCCCGGGAGGAAGCAAGTGCAGGCCTTTGTTCTAGGGGCCTAACACTTACAGATGGCAGCTTCCGGCGGGGGAGGGGCAGTTCCGGCTTTATACAATCACTGTTGCATCTTTGCGGCTTCCGCTATCTCAATCTCACATTCAATCTGGACTTCTGTTGAAAAATTTAGCTGTCCTCTCAAAAGGGGTTTTCAAAGTGTATTTACAATCAATTTTAGACTATTTCTAAAAAGTCCTAGGGAGGTTAGGATCTCATCTACTTGCCTGCTTACTCTGGAAGTGGGAGACAATATTAGCTCACCAAATGCGCAAACTGTGTGATCTTTGGAAAATGTTTTTCTTCTTCTGCCACCATGTCTGTTGAAACCGTAGCACGTAGTAACAGGCTATTCCCTGCAGAACTGTATAAAAATAGTTCTCATTTGCATTTAACAAAATAAGTTATGTGAGGTTAATATCTATGCTGATGCTTGCTTGAGTTTGGAAGAGTTCACAAGCCAAAAGTGAGCGTTAGATCTCTGCACGCTGCTTGCAGGACAGCTCAGTGACTTAAATCTCGCTGCTGACATCTGCTATGATCTGCGAGTCACGAGTCCAAATCGCTGCAAGGCCAACTAGGCATTCCATCCTTCCGATGATGGTAAATTGAGAACCATTAAATTGGGTAATAGAACCACCTGCTATTTTCAGCACCTAGAAACGTTTTTCATGTGAAGCGTTGTGAAAAAAAACCCCAATTCATTAAGGTACACCCACATAACAGCGTTCTCCAGCTTTCAATTTGTCTGCCACATTTAATCCGTTTCTGCTTCTGTCTGTTAATGTTTCACTACTTAGATGACTAGTTCCTGGTAAATAAGTTGTCTGATTATCTGTCTCCTGGGTTTCCCACCCTAGTTTTTCTCTTCGTAAATGTGACATTCTGTACAACTGTCTGACTGTCGAGCTGTCTCTCTGTTAGATATATTACTAGTTCCCTGTCTGTCCATCACTGACTCGCCATAAGGGTCGGTTCTGTAAACCCTTTGAGGTGATCCCAGTGAGGAGAAAGCAACCAATCAGTGCAGAAAAGAAATGAGTCCTCTTTACCGAGTGCAGCAGCTCCAACACTCACCAACAATAGGCATTCCAGAACGTTCCTTTGTTTGATGACGTCTGCTTGGGTTTTGAGACCTATTGTGACATCACTCATTGGATGATCTCTTTAACATAACGAAGGGGTACTCTTTTTCTCCGCCTGTCCCTTCGAATTCTCTTTCTAGTCTCTTCCCGTCCATTGACCAAACTGTTTCAAGGGTCCATCCAGTGAAAAGAAAAAAGCTTGTCCTCTTACCTCACTTTATATGTCACCAACAATAGCCAACAGTAGAGGGTTCAGAAGGATCCTTTGTTTGATGATGTCCGATTGAGTCGTAAACACATTTGTGACATCATTCGCTAGCTGCCTCATTTAATGAGTAAATGATCCCTGCTTATCAGTCTGCCTGGACCTGTCAGCAGCATTTATTTGGAGTTCACCGGCAGGCCTTCACGGCCACCCGTTCCTCCCGCATCAGTGATGGCTACACCATATTGAAATGCTTGGCCCCGTTTCTTCCTGGAAGACGGTAGTCTCCCGATGAAATCTCCACGTCCCCTCACCTCCATGCTCCAGGTAACATGTGGGGTCCCTCAGGAGCCCATTATCTCCTCTACGGACTAGAGCTGTTACGTAGACCCCTGTGGGCAACCAAGAACTCATTGTCTACCAATACTTTGACAGCACTCAGCTCTACTCCTGGAGAATGTCCACCTTCAACTAATTACAGACTTTCCGTACATCGAGTCTAATGTCCATTGTCTGTTACTGATCTGACAACGGACAGAATGTGCCTCAATTTCAGCACAGTCCCACTTTCTACAATTAGCCAGTCAGAGACGTGTGATGTTAGTCAGAAGGAACAACCGTGGTATGAAGATTGAGGTGAACATGTATGGGATTTTTGAAATTGTTGTATGTGCTCCTTTTCTGCATCTCGTTCATGTTTTTAGGTTTGACCTGTCATTGGTTCAGCCTTCTTCAGCCAGTATATTTTATGCATCAGGAACCATGAGCTATTGACATGAGACATTGTCAATCGCATCTTTGATCTGAACACCGCAGTGTTTTAATCTCATATTCTTTTATTGGCTGTTCGGTGTAGCCTGCTGCTTCCTTTGGAATGCACGAGGGACTATTCTAGACCATTTTACATCTAAAAAGTGTACTCTATCATTACACACTTAGGGACATATTTAGAGTTTAGCGAACAGGTTACTCAGTCACAAACGTGATGGATATCCTGCCTGCCGTATTACAAGTGCCATGGGATACAATGCCCAAAGTCCTGAATTTGTACAGTCACTGTCCAGAATTTGCCTCCATTCCAGGGGGTCACCCTAACTGGGGGGACGGACGAGGCACTTAGCGGTCAGTGGAGAGTCTTGGAGTCTGCGGAGAGCGACCTGTGGTTGCATTGGTCTTTATGGGTTGGGAGAGATAAAAGCGGTGTGAAGAGGTGTTCATAAGGAAGGGCACTGATTCCTGAAAGGATGTTGCAGACAGAGAACATAAGGTCTAGTGGCATCTGGGCTTTAACACCAGACGGTGCAGTGATGCTGAAACAGGGATGTATGAACGAATGCTAAGGAACTCTCTCAGATTCATGGGTGGATAGAGAACTTTACTGAGGCCGAGCAAACACAACTGACCACTGAACCCAGAAGAAAAACAGGAAGGTCCTTGTGCACGCCCCTCCAGGCCTATTAGACAGGGCAACGATGTACAAAGATTGAATGCAATTTACCTTCACACTAGTTTTCACAAACCTGTTCTAAAGTAAAGAGAGAACCAGGTCTCTACTAATCACACCAGCTAAACTACAACCACAATCAAGTGATGAACTTCCAGATACGTCACTTCCTGCACTTCAGAAAATAACTCAAAACGTCCAAGCTCCTGCAAAAAATTCTGCAACTGCCTCCGACCAATGTATTAATACACCTTAAACAAAAAATAAAAATATACTGCCTAACGTCCTACATGGCTAACAGGCCAGGTTTTCCTCGCAACCAATAAATTGCCTCGCCCTTTACTCAGATCAATATTACCAAACTCTATGGTGATCGACTTAGAAAACATGGAAGGCTGAGGCGGCCCTGCTGGAATCTGAATCTGAGAACCGAATGCTCCGCTGCACGTGCATTATCCATCCATGCTATCTTGCTTGTTATTTGATGGTCTGTCTCTGCGTTTGGTCTGGCACTCCAGCTCTCTGCCTTTGCAGAGTACACCTGCCCTCCTGCCAGCATCTTTACAATCGTGATGCTTCTATCGATTGTCTCTCCAGATCCAGACCTGCACACCTGAGCTCCCTTTCCCAACGCCCTGGTAATAGCCACTGACGTCAGATATTACCTGTAGCTACAGCCAACTGGCTCTCTGTGGCTGTGCAGTTATGAATGCTTAGTCACTAGAACACATTTCTCAAAGATCTAAGTATGACGCAGCACAAGCACTTCTAAAAGTGAATCTGATGGGCTCGTAGGCCTGGGTACACATATGTCATACGCCTGTCTGCGGTTTATATTTGGGGAGAATTAAAGAATTTCTGAAATTATCATTATATGCATTTACCAAAGAGGGATTTAGTTTGAGCTGGGCACTGCAAGTTCCAAAGAATTCTTTAACTGAGGCAATATTCTCCCCTGTACCCCCACACCCCATGCACCTGTTTCTCGGGTTATTCGTATTAACCAATTATATGTCACTCAAAAATGACAGATTTGTTCCTTGATAATGGGTGTTGTTGTTACCCAACACCCAAGGCCTTTCTTTTTACTGTGCTCGTAAGGATGAAAGACTGAGTCAGCCATGCTGCGTGATGCAAGTGTGACCTGCAGATCGCACACAATTCGGCAGCACGTGCTCACTAGGCCTCTTTTTTCTACGCTCCCAGGCCTGTTTCTCCCACGAGGGGCTGTGTCTAGAGAGCTCTGATCGAGGGCAATTCACAAGTCCCTCTACACCACCCTCCCACTGGGCAGACCAACTATGCATACAGGGACCACTTGTCTTCCTTCTTGGTAGCCTTGGCCACACCCTAACATTCTAGGGGGGCCACCATGCATAGGGAGAACCTCTGGAATTATGCGATTCTGCTGCCTTTTTCGAATGATTATGGCTTTGCTGCATTTAACACTCACCAGGTGCTGAACCGATCAAAAGTTACTAAAAAAAAGGTCACACCTGGCGCTGCACAGTGGCAGATTCTTTGCAAAGACCACCTTTCTATCGCAGATTGCTGTATTCTTGTGTTCAGCTGGTACGAATGAGGTGAAAAGTTGCCCAAATACTACTAATTTGCAATAGAATGACAAAACAGTACAATAATACTGCCAGAGAACGTGCTGGATTATGCCGCATATTTATCTTTCCATGCCACATAATTTAGTCCACCATGCCACATAATTTGAACTCCCATTGCCACATAATTCCTTTGGTGCTGCTCTTATCTCCTCTGGCCCCTTTCAACTACTTTATGCATTGGAATTAGGAAATGGACATTTTCCTCTTGGTCGTTTCCAGAATCTGAACCTCTGAACCCCGACGTTTTAAAAAAAAGTTCAACTAATTATTTGTGTGTCTTGGAAACCCTTCTTCCAACCACCTCCCCTGTCCGGACTCCCATCCCGACCTCGCCCACTGCTCCACGACCTTCCATCTCTCTCTACCCCACCTCACCATCTGTGAGAGCTTAATGTCTCAGACCGGAAGTATCCCAGGATTCCCTGCTGTGCTAGGGTAATCCGGTGTAATGTCTTACCAACATTACCCTGATATGGCGAAGAAAGTTGACAAAGTTCTGGTGTACTCATTTTAGTACAAAGTAATTAAAGACGCTTGGGAGGATTAGGAAAGAATGTGGTGAGGGTGGGTGCATTAAGTATGAAGTTGGAGTGATTAAAGAAAGAATTGACAACATACATTTGTGTTTATTTATTGAGGGTTTTTCTATAGTGCGATCAGGGCAAAGAGTGGGGTGGACCAGACCCAACCAAATATATCTGGTATTATCCATATACATTTCAATATTTACAAGAAGTTTTTCAGGTCAGTTCCAACATTTACCAATATAATCAACAGAATAATACCATTTTTAATGCATCTGGGAATTAGCTTGTGTGACGTCAGGCACATTAACTCTCTCATGCATGCAGAGACCTTGCCAGAAATTGTACACAACATTGCATCGCTCACTGCACAATAAAGAGGGACACTGGAATTAAGCGATTATGCCGTTGTGGCACTTTCCACATATAAATAGATTTGCTGTACTTGCCACATAATCCTTCATCTTCTGCAGAAGGCGCACATTTTGACAAAAAAATGTTTTAAGCTCAAAGAAATCAAAAGTTACTAAAAACGTTGCCACACATTTTGCCACTTAGCGGAAAAGGTTAACATCTCATTCTTCAATTGCTAGTTGCGCTATTTAGGTGTTAAACTGATACTAACGAGGTGTAACATTTACTCACATAAATTTAAGTAAAAAGGACAAAGACATCAAAAAATACTGCAGCAAATTGTGCTGCATTACGCCTCGCAATATGCCTTTTTTGGAGCATAATTAAATCACTTCTGCTGCATTCGGTGTGCCCCTGCCACATAATTCCATTGGCTCTGAGAATAAAATAACCTACCCTTAAAATTTATGCTGACATTTTCTCTGTGCTCAGAATGAAGTTTACCACCATCAGGGCATGCACGCAGAGAATACTGCATTGACAACTTGAGAGATTCAGTAGTCAGAATTCTGGGTCCTGTTGCCCAGAGAGGCTCATTGATGTCTCACTTTTTAGGGTTTGGCCTAGACACAGTTTTAGCTGTCTCGCCAGTCTCAAGTAATGAAGAAATCCTAAATAAAAATGCGTACATGTATCCATACATAGAGAGACATTGGGTCAACCCTCTTCATCCATTGGTCTGCTCAGCTGTCAGTCACATTTTGCTTCTGCCAACCACAGCATCAGGTAATGATGGGTTAGCCCATTTCAACCTCTGGCTGTCTGACATTGTGATTGACATTTTGTTTAATCACATGTACACATCCACCTAAAGAAAAGTGCCAATACTTTGCCAATGCATTTTTTGCTCTATTCTTTATCCTTTTAAAAAATATTTTGGCCAGTTTGTGTGTTCAAATTATGTCTTCGGTTTACAGTAATTCAAGCCCTATAGTTCATTTTGTTTGGATCAATTATAATCATATGTCCCTTTATTCTGTATTTAAATTTAAAAGTGGCTTTCTATAAATGTTCAAAGTGCACCATCCTGCTAGGAACACCCATATTATGCTATTAAAATTAAATGTGATGGTTTTTTTCAAATCTAAAACTTTTATTGCCAGCTGATGTTCACCACAGTTAGGTAGAGTAGCATGTTTTCTCTTTAGGACAAGCCTACCAATCAGGGCAAGTGTAACAAGTCCATAAAGAGGCGTCCACCCCCTATTGCTTACCATTGGTTAACTTTACAGTCTCTCTTATTTGCTTACTTTCTACTGGACGGCTTTCCTTGTTTCAGCCCGCCCTTCTTGTGTTTGTTTCTCCCATAGAGCATAACCTCTATGCTATTTCTTTTGATTGTCTGGCTTCTATGATTTCTCTGTTTGCTGTCAGGGAAATACTTTTTTCCTCTTTGTTTAAGCACTCCATGTAAAAGCATGTGTTTTCTAGCTGTCTCACGTGTGTGCTTTTGTCCCCACTCCATGATTCTCTCTCTTCCTATGTTTCTCTCACCGCACCCACACTTGTGTTGCTCTTGCCAGTGTGCTTCTCCACCTATGCTCCATGTTGCTCTCTTTTGCCTGTGTTTCTACCTTTACCCTATGTTCTCTCACTCATGTTGCTTCATTTCCAGCGTGACACATTCTTCCCCCCACCTGCTGCATTTTAAATCAATTTTGCGATACATTTTAAAAAAGCACTTTTGCGCTACTTTTCATTACCTATCGCTCCATCTAGGATCCGTAAATAGAAAGAAAAAAACAAGTCTGTGTTGTTTAGTAGGCGTGTGCAGATATATTAAATGCATGAATGCCAATCACACCGAAGTACGCCTGGTGTTCCAACGGTCTGACCACTGATGCACTATCAGAGGTAGTCCTGTATTGTAGTGAAAGTGTGTGCCATGGAACTGCTCAAAAAGAGATCCTTTTTAGGATGAGAACCTTCACTCACCCGAGGGTGACATGCTTCATCATAGGGTTCCCTCCTCACACCAAGACTGCGAAGTTCATGGTGTGGGCTACAACTCCCAAATTAGGGAGGAGCAGAGGTGTTTTGATGAGCGATGGAATAGGGTCAGTGAGGGACAGAGTGCAGAGAAGTGTAGTATGTAGTGGTGATTAGAACTTCCTCCAGGTGGCCAGACAACTTTACCAGGCGTACTTTGGTGTGATTCGCATAATATAGTGGGACAAGTATGTTCCTGGTTGGCCCGTCCCCTGATCCCCAGTGTGAATACTAAATGTATGAATGCACCAACAAAATGATGCGGCAGCCACATCATAGCTTTTTAACATTGTTTTAGCCATGCTGCAGAGCAGCCATGATGTTGTAGAGCGTGGCTATAAAACATTGGCAAAGAAAAAGATCGCCTAGGTGAGGCCTATTGGTTTTGCCAAGACTTGTTTCTCTTTGTAGGTAAGGCTTGCAATACAAAAATAAAGAAAAAGGTAACCATTACACCAGCCTGACAAGACCAGACCTATTCGCTTTGCAAATGATTGTTTTACTTGCACAAAATCTCTCTACCAGATATTTTTTCTACATGCAGGCTAACGTGCTTGGTTTGGGGTAAAAATATCATGAATTGCCGCTTAGTGCCTCTTAAAAACTATTGTAAGTTCAAAAGGAAAAGAAGACAAGACAAGGTATGTGAAAAGTCTTCTTTATTCAGTCATCCACTCTCCTCAACTGCCTTAACTGTCACAACTGTCAAATGTCTGAGCATTCTACAACAGGCTTCCATGGAACGTTCAACATGTGACTAAGGGGAAGGGGTGGAGGAATATACCATTGTTATGTTACACATTGCTGTCTTGGTAATATATACATTCAGAATACTAATACCTCGGAAAAACCTTAGACTGCTTCTTGCATCTACAAACTACTGAGGTCAACTCAAGTTGAGGTTTCTGAAAATTTGATGCAATTTTCAAACCTTTGAACCCCCCCCCCCCATTCAGGTCAGGATAACTCTTTCTCCTCCACTACCTTTACCATAGTTTTTATGTGGTCATAGTTATTATGCGGCCAGCCACCGCTAGCTTCCTCTAGTGGTTGGATGGCAGATGACTGATGTGCCCAGGCCTGTCCCCCACTTTTGTTTGCCGCACTTAGATGCACACAGCCGGTGCGCACACAGACACCACAGCCACATATCCATTCTGGGACCCAGCAGTTGGAGCTGTAGGGATGGAACCTCACGGTCCTTACGCTACCACCCTAGTCCCTACTTCTTTCATCAACTGCATCGGTGCTATCACGCAAAATGCAAACAATAAATTGTGCCCTTCCTTACATTGGCAGTGTAGCTTCTCCCATGTGCAAGAAAAATACATGAGGATTGTACTCTGGACTATTGAGTAAAAAAATATGGTGGCACACTAATATCGTAGCCAGAATATCGAAAGGTATGTGCACATAGGGAAGTATAGATTTACATTCTTAACTCCACGTCTGTGCAGTGTATCTAGAGGATATATATATATATATTGTCAAGGTACATATATGTGGCATCAGTTATAGAAAATCCATTCTGAGACAGCGCGTCACAACACCGACACATTCCGCCGGCCACACGCTCGACCCCGTCTTCTCCTCAAGCTCCCAGGTCTCCTTCACCCACACCACGGAACTCCTCTGGACCGACCACCGCTGCATCCACTTCACCTTCCAGAAACCCACCACACACCACCGCACCCAACAGATCCCACGCCGCTGCTGGAGCAAAGTCACCGAAGACCAACTATGGGCAAACCTCGCTCTCAGCCCTCCCTCCGACCCATCCAACACCGACGACGCTGCCTGCAACCTCAGACGATGGATAGACGACTGTGCCAACACCCTCGCTCCGCTGAAAAACTCACCTACAGCGACACCACCAAAAGAGCCAGCTGGTTCACCCCGGAACTCCTAGCTTCCAAGCGTACCTGCCGGAAACTTGAGAAGAAATGGCACAGTGATAAGACACCGGACAGCCACGCAGCCCATAAAGACGCCATCCGTAACCACCACCACCTCATCAGGTCCGCCAAGAGAATCTCCTTCAAAGACCGCCTCGACAACAACGCACACAACAGCAAGGAGCTCTTCAACATCGTGAAGGAACTCTCCAACCCCAGCTCCAACACCAATGACATCCCGCCGTCGCAAGCCCTGTGCGATTCCCTCGCCACCTTCTTCCACCGCAAGATTGCCGACATCCACGACAGCTTCAACACCCAGACAGCCCCCACCAAGATAGATACTCCAGACCCGCCGCCCACCATCGACCATGACCCCTTGCCAGCCTGGGCCAGCGTGAACATCGATGACACCATCAAGACCATGGGCACAATACACTCCGGTTCCCCGTCAGACCCTTTCCCGCACCACATCTTCAATAAAGCCAGCAGCTCCATCGCACCCCACCTGTGCAACGTTATCAATCTCTCCTTCGAGACCGCGACCTTCCCAGAGAGCTGGAAACACGCAGAGATCAACGCCCTACTCAAAAAACCCAAGGCGGACCCGAGAGACCTCAAGAACTTCCGGCCCATCTCCCTGCTTCCGTTCCCAGCCAAGGTCATCGAGAAGATCGTCAACAAACAGCTAACCCGATACCTAGAAGAAAACAGCATCCTGGACCCATCCCAATCGGGGTTCCGCAGCAACCACAGCACTGAGACTGCCCTCATCGCCGCCACCGACGACACCAGGACCCTGCTGGACAACGGTGAGACCGCAGCCCTCATCCTGCTGGACCTCTCCGCCGCCTTCGACACTGTCTGCCACCGCACTCTACGCGCACGCCTCCACGACGCAGGGATCCGAGACAAGGCCCTGGAATGGACCACCTCCTTCCTCGACGGCAGAACCCAGAGAGTCCGCCTCCCACCTTTCCGATCCGAAGCCACCGAGATCATCTGCGGCGTACCCCAGGGATCTTCCCTCAGCCCAACACTGTTCAACATCTACATGGCCCCGCTCGCACGCATCGCCAGACAGCACGACCTCAACATTATCTCCTACGCCGACGACACTCAACTGATCCTCTCCCTCACCAAGGACCCCTCGCTGCCAAAGCCAATCTCCATGAAGGAATGAAGGCCGTCGCCGATTGGATGAAGATCAGCCAACTAAAGCTGAACACGGACAAGACGGAGGTCCTCATCCTCGGCTCCAACCCCTCAGCCTGGGATTACTCCTGGTGGCCAACGACGCTGGGAGCAGCCCCGACACCCACCGACCACGCACGCAACCTGGGAGTCATCCTTGACTCAACGCTCTCCATGGCCAAGCAAGTCAACGCAGTCTCCTCCTCCTGCTTCAACACCCTCCGCATGCTTCGCAAGATCTACAGGTGGATCCCGACAGACACAAGAAGAACAGTCACCCAGGCCCTCGTCAGTAGCAGACTTGACTATGGGAACGCCCTCTACGCGGGAGCCCCGGCCAAGCTCATCAAGCGACTGCAACGCATACAAAACGCCTCCGCACGCCTGATCCTCGACGTACCACGCCACAGCCACATCACCCCCCACCTGAGGAACCTGCACTGGCTCCTCGTCGACAGGAGGATCCCCTTCAAACTCCTCCTCCACGCACACAAGGCACTCCACAAAACTGGCCCAGCCTACCTCAACAGACGACTCTTCTTCTACGTCCCCAACCGCCAGCTCCGCTCCGCCGACCTCTCCCTCGCCACCGTCCCTCGCATTCGAAGAACAACCACCGGCGGCAGATCCTTCTCACACCTCGCCGCCAAGACCTGGAACACCCTTCCACTAAGCCTACGACAGACCCAAGACCTGCTGACCTTCAGGAGGCTACTCAAGACCTGGCTGTTCGACCAGTAGCAGCACCCCCCCTCCCCCTTCCCTCTCCCCAGCGCCTTGAGACCCTCGCGGGTAAGTAGTGCGCTCTACAAATTCTGTGATTGATTGATTGATTGATTCTTACCTTTCGATATCGTCTCCTTTCATATTTTGCCCTCAATATTAGTGACCCACGATGTTCTGTATTTGATGTTCAGCATCCACACCATAGACACGGAATAGTCTATTTCTGAACTGGGGAGGTAAAGCATGAGAATTGACTAGATTACCCTGTATCCTGGAGGGTTTGAAAGTCTCTCCGGTCCGCCGCTCGATTTGTAGTTTCCACGAGCGGAAGGCCCAAAGACCCGAAACCTCACATCGCGAAGATGACCATGTCTAGCCGCCTATGAATCACACTTTTCCCTTGCAAAGGGTTTTATTGAGAAATACATGCTTTTGCATAACTAGAGGCGTTAGAGCGGAACAGGAAGTGAGAGCAAAATATGCAGACGATGATCTGTTATCATCATAGGAGCTCTTCCAAGTGGGCCATTCCAGACAGAAATGAACCTGCGGTACCCACTGCTGAAAGCAAAGTGAGGCATTTACCACTGTGGGGTGGGGTGGCCCAGTCAGGTGTTATGTTATCTTATGTTATGTTGAATTGTCTTGTAAAGCACAACAACTACCCAGCAACAGGCCTCTCGGCGCTGATAGAGCATGGTGTAAATATGTCTAAATATGTTATCCAGAATTAAGTAAAAAGGTGAGTTTTGATTTGCTTCCTAAAATTTAACAGATTGTTGTCTGACCTGAGCTGAACAGGGAGAGAATTCCGCAATTTGGTGGTGAGATAAGCAAATGAGCGGGTGTGTATCATACTATCAAGGTACGTAATGCCGACCTGCAACAATATGAACTGCAGAATATCGACTAGCACTATTTCAAGGTAATACAGCCTTACAGACTGCTGCCGAGGGCAATGCCAGTTGTTAAAGGCCCTGAACAAGAGCCAGTGAGGGCCTTTAGTGAGATTGGGGACGTTTAACAACCAGTATAGCCCGAGGCAGAAGGGTTATAAGACTATTAGAGCATTACATCCAGTGAGGGTAGAATGTTCGGAATTAAAGGGAGAGAAACAAAGGTTCCAGTTATATATAGATAAGTGTAGATTTACTATTCTTAACTCCAAATCTATGTTATTTATGTACATCTGCCACTGACCTCTCCGGCTGACCCAGGTCTTCCCCGGCACAGCCCTGATACCAGGCTTTTAATCATTCACCATAAAATCTGAGACCTTTCCACACCAAACGTCAGACACCTTGTGATGGCTCTGTTCACCGACCCTGTCCTCAAAGATGAAAGAACATTAATAGATCATTGATTACATTCATTTTAAAGACAGAATCTGACTGCAGAGAAGATGGGCCGGACCGCCATCCTGGCCATGACCAGCCTACTCTATGACAAAGAACTTACTCTGTCCCCAGATTTTCCCTTTCTTCATTTGTTCCTTTATCTTACAAGATTTTATACAATTTATTGCTCCGTCTCTGCCATTCCTGCTGAGATAATATTTAATGCACTCATTAGCTAGATAATTAAACACATTCCCAACTATTACTCCTAACCACCATGCCCGGACCCCCCCAGTGCTTAATCTGAGCTGGGGGGGATCTGGTGGGACCCACTGAGATTCATTTTCGGGGACTGGCCCTTATCTTTCTTTCCTCAATTAACTTTGATCCAGAGCAAGAGAGAGACAAACACATAGGGTGGAAGAGAAGATGAAAAAATAGTGACAAATAGAGAAAGCTGGGGCGATAAAAAAAAAACCTGCAGGAGTTAGATAAGGAGGAAGGAAATGTATTGTGGTGGATTAAAAAGGCGTGAGGTGGAATCAGTACTATGCAGCCTTTGCATTCACCACCCTGGCCTTTGTAGGCCTCTGAACAAAACTTTAGACCCTGACACACATTCTTTTACAAATTTGGCACTGCAGCTCTCTAAGATGAGGAGCGTTGTCCCTTATCTCATGTGTCAGGGTGTTCTCGACCGTTATCAGGCGCTCCAGCAGGACCGGGTTAAACCGGTTTGTTAATGCTGATTTTTATTTCAGACAGAAGCCAGTCACACAGTCATGACTAGTACAACACTAGAAGGAAGTGCTCAGCACCACAACCATGCAAGAAAAGCACTGCATTGTTGTTCAAGGGCACAACCTCTGTGGAGGAGAGGTGGGCAACAGGTTAGAGCTGTCAACCTTGGAAAATATGGAACCAGGGGCCAAATGCACAACAGCACTAGTCACAAAAACAGGTTGCAATTTGCAAACAGTATTTTTGCAACCAGTGTGGTGTTTTGCAAACCACATTTTTACTAATGGGTAGGTTCACAAAATTCTGGTTTGGAGTGAGTTGCAATCTGACTTACCACATTAATATTCACGAGGTAGGTTGCAAATTATGACTCAGTCTGTTTAGCCACAATCATAGGGACAGTGACCTGCAAGGGTCAGCAATCCACCATGTCTATGATTGCGTTTAAATAAAGTTGAAAGAAAGAGGGCTGTTTTTAACAACAATAAAAGTTTTCTTTTTTTAGGCTTCACTGAGAGTTGCCAGTGTCCCCTAGACCACTGTGAGTTCCCTTGAAATGTTTACAAACATTTACAGGGGAGAATGAGTGTTCACCCCAACCAGGGGGCTGGTAACTTTTCAATGGTTTGTGACTGGAAGTTCGGTCACAAACCATTGAGCCTTCTGATGCCAATTCGGTATTTGGAAGGGATGCCCAAACACATCCCACTTCCAAATCCCAAATCGGCATCTAGTTGCAAACCCATTTTAGGAATTGGTAAAACATGCGTAAATGGCCAAAAATGTTTGTGTAGTTGCAGACTCAAGACCAGAGTGTTTGTAAATGTATAAATGTACTGTGCATCTGGTCCCAGGTTTGGATGTCAGCTTCGGCTCAACAGCCTCTGGTTTTGGGCAAACCACCTAATCTTCCTGTGCCTAATTAAAAAAAATGTGTAACATTGCCTGGTTCTGTTACAAAGCACTCAAGTGGCTATGGGCCAGGTTTGTGCTGTTAAATATCTGTGAAAAAAAATCTGTGTTGTACGTGATAAATAAACTGCAGTGCTATATTTCGTACTGTTGAACCAGAAAGTCAAATTCCCAACTGCGCAATTCTCTCATGGCATTCTCTTACTGCCAGAAAAGTGTGAATGCAAATTCTAAGGGTGTTTAAAGTTCAGAGAATCACAAATTTAAAATAAGAAAGTTTAAAAGAAAAAAGGTCAGCCTGAGCGAGCCATCGCTGAAGTGGTGAACTGCCGGACAGCCGGAGGACTAATGCCACTTGGCAGCCCTTTCCCTTTGAGAGTCCGGGGCTGGCTCGCCATTTTCCTATTGGAGCCTTTTTAATGCGCGTTTTAAGGTCATGAGCTGCTGCCTCTGTCACTTTCTCCCGCTTCCTCTGGTTTATGGGTTGAGGCACAGCAGTAGCAAGGGGAGAGGAGGAACAAACATTGGCAAAGCCATTAGGTCTAGTGCTGGCAGCCATCTATTGGCCATTTCAATGCTTGTTTTGTTTTGTCATGATGTTTGCAAAACTTTATTATTATTGGGGAAGGTGTCGGGCCCTAGTCAATAAAGCAAAAGTATTTATTTTGGTCTCAAAAAACACACATTGCCATAGTAGTCCATGGTATTGAAGGGAACTACTTTGTATATTGACATGCCCCTTGTGAAAGGGCAGAGTGCTGTCACTCACAGTGAATTCAGCCAATGGCAGAAGTGGGCTAACCTATTGCTTCATGATGCATGCTGCAGTGGACAGAAAAACATGTGAATGACACAACAATAGACCAATTGGTGAGAGGATTGGTAGAAAGCCACTATAAGTAAGCATATTACACATATAATTAAAGTAAAATCAAAGGGTCTTGACTGACACCAGGCCTAAATAAAAGCAAAGCACTGCTGGTTTGTACACTTTTGGCAAGGCTCGGTTCCCAGCCCAGTTACAAACACACTCGCATTTCTGCTTCACCCATGCACCGTTCCCCAAGCTCCAGATTCCACCTTCCTACATTTCGGCCCCAAATCCCTTAGTTGCCTGTCCACTCTACGTCATACATGACATCCACATGGAATCACCCTGTAGCTCGGTGTCCTGCTCTTCCGGGGGTGACATTCTCCGGCTGGAAAACAGTCCAATTGTGCATCCCGACAGGTGGGGAATCTTATTATCGGTGAGTCAGTAAACTTTGCCTAGCTGCAAAGTTTCCAAATTCACCAGACTTTGGGGCGCATATTTTACCTTACCCTACCCTTTTTAAGAGATGGCTGTAAGACCTAGGGAAGCCCAGCGCTGCAGAGTGGACTTTTCTTTAGTAACGGATGCTGAGTAGGGATGTGAGGGTTTGTGAGGGGATGGATTTCAGGATAGCAGAAGGGAGGACACTGCCCGGGCAGGATGCTTTTGAGGTTAGCCAGTTAGTGTTTCAAAAGGGCTCCTCCTAGGTCTGCTACCTGGAGAGACTGATGAGATGTTAGTTGGCTGGTGTTGCCCATGAGCTTCCAGATCTTATTGCTTCTTTGTACATGGAAATATTGATGGCGTCAAAGATTTTTGGATGAATGGTGCAAAAGTCCCATGTTTTGCAGTTCCATGTGTGAGTACCTCATCCGATCAAGGCACCTTTCGTAGCTGGGATACTAAACCCATACCTACTGGCTTTGCCAATGCTTGTTATTCTATTCTTTCTGATATCTGTAATTTTGCTGTCCTTGTTGTAAATGCAGTTCTGCAACCACAGATGATTGGCCCAAGGGCACTAGTAAGTCATTCATCCAGGCCTAGTTTTTCAGCCAAGGCATCCCCTTACTCCATTACTTAAAATTGTAAACGTTAGACTGCAAGTCCCAGAATGCAGAGTGCTATTGGATGTAAAACCAAGACTAGCTAAAAGTCACCCTCATGACATGGGATAAGTAGTTTGCAACTACACGCAAGTAATTAAATATTTAAAAAACACAAGAAAAGATGAGTTCATCCCACCAAACGTAGGACAACATGGTGTTTCTGCATTGTGGTACATAGAAAGAGGTACGTGTAGGGTCAGACTCAATTTTACCATTGTTTAGTTAATGTCTCCCTAGCTTGCGTTATTCTTTGCAGGAACATATCTGGTCGGTGGTCCAATATCACGCTTGACTGCTGGGTTTCTGAGCTCTCAAATTTCCCAGCTCCATGTGTGAGTAGCTCATCCAGTCCAAAAATGTTAATTGAATTCTGGGACTTGTAGTCCTGGTTCTATGATGGTTTATAAAGGCCTACAGACCTCAAAGTACAAAGGGAAAAGACCTGCAATAGATGCCATGGAAATGGGTAACCTGAGAACCATCCACACTTTGCCTTCTGGGAGCTGTAGTTTTGGCCTTGCCATTATAAATATAAGCTTAAAACCTCCTCTATTTTAAGTATTATTGGTTTAATGTCACGTATGGCATAGGGCAACTTGGCATTTCTTTTGAAAAGCGTTTTGGGGCAGTTGTGTCCTACGTGGGTCACAGATTTGTAAATAGTGCAAAGAAAACTTTTTAAACTGCTTGAAAATATATATTATCCAAGAGGGTGGTATTCACTGGACACATGGATATTTCCCCCCTGTAAACTGTTGACCACACACAAAGGAATCCTGACAGCGTTAGAATGTGACCCCCTTGCTTCCTCACAAAGCTTGGTTGCTACGTGCAGGGGGCGTGGCCCTTCCATATTACAGCTAAAGGAGCCCTAAATGGTCTTGTCACTCACCTGCCTGCTTCGTTCCTAACACCTCACTGTAGCTGAGATTTCACAGGCCTCCCCACACCAACCCCCCCCTGCAGCGACTTCAGGGGCCTGCACTGCATCTTACCTCGCCGCTGGAATAATATGTGATTTATTACCCCATTTACAAGACCCTTCTCAGCTCTGTGCTCAGAGGTTACGACCTTCAGTAGGGGAGGGGGTGCAGATGGAGAGAAGGCAGCCACTTTGAAGTCATGACAGACTTTGATGTGATTTAAAAAACTCACCTCATTATTTTTGTACACCGGGGACTGGAAAAGTGAAAGACACTTTCCAGCCACCCACCCACCCCTCCTCCCTCCTAAACTCAGCCCTAGCTCTACAGAAATAGATCTTGGAAGCCTGTGTGAATTTACCCTGCTGTTGGTTCAGATTCAATTAGAACTTCCCTGCAAAATGCCTCAGCAAAATGAGACTTCGCAGCACTTGGACAAGGTCATTCATCTAAATGTGATTTATTTACATTTTGTTTAAACAGCTTTACTTGGATTATTTCTGCACTGGGGAAGGGGTTTATGATTGCTGGGAGGCGAGAGGCTGTTGTTCTGCAGTTTTGATTTGCACACTTGATAACCAGGCAATACTACAAAAACTGGATAAAATGTCATAACAGCAGAGATCTTAGGTTCTCCTAAATTTAGACATTTTAGTGCAATTTTTCTTAGCATTCTGGGAGTCATATTCAGGGCCGAATGAATTATGCGGCACTGAAGGACCACATTATGTATCAGGGTTGATTAGAATATGCAGCAAAGAAAGGGAAATTATGAAGAATATTGGGGCACTAAATGTGGAAGTATTCATTCCGCTGGTTGTCATAGTAACACATATTAATATTATTTCAGCAAACGTTTCATGCTATTCGTACCATTTTAACACCTGAATTTAACAATCAGCAACTGAAAAGTGGCGATTTAGCCTTTTGGTCCACTTGAGCTAGGAGTTTTTTTCTGCTGAAATCTACAAATTATGAATAAGATGGTAATTTATACAGTGCGGTAAATCGATACTTATGCAGAAAACACACTGCAGCAGAATTGCATGAGTATAGTAGCCCAGGTTAGGGTGAAATATTTGTATTACTAAAGCAAAAAATAACACGCTTACCATATTGCTTGTTTAAATTTGGAATTTACCTGCTATGCAAAAGAGGTGGTTTGCTTCCTTTCGGATGTCAGTGAGTCCCTAAGATGGGACCTCGGTCAACCCAAGTAGACACATATCTAAATGAATGATGATGGAACCGGGAACCTCAGGACAGCGCGTCTCAAGGTACGCAAAACTAGAGAACTATAAGCTGGAAAATTGTGAGCATCAGAAGCAACATCCAGTTGTGAAAGGGAAAGAGCGGGACACAGGAAGTGGGTAAACAGTAGGCCTGGTACTGAAATTCTGCTCCGCTCGCAGAGTTTGAGGAGTTTTTCCCACTCTGCGCTTTGGGTAGCGCGCAGAGTTCCCAAAAACTATGCTCTGCGTAGCGGAACAGAGTTTTTTCCTCGCTTGCGCTCACCAACGTTCAGTTGGCAAGCACGAGCGACGAAAATCTTACTCCAGACCACCTCCAGGCAAGATTTCTCAATGCGGTTGGCCGCTACCGCTCGCGTTGAGAAACCTTCCGTTCGCATTGAGGAAGCTGCCCCTCGAGTAAGCAGTGCCCTCGTGCGCTGCGTATGGTGCCGCTTGCGCTTATTTTCCAGGTTGGGACAAACACCCGGCGCTAAAAATCAGCGCGACCAGCATGACCTAACGCACTCCACCACTTGCGAAACTCTGCATAGCGTGGAGGAGTTTTTTGGACCTTCCTTTTATCTGCTTATCCTACCACCCTGGTCTACAAAGGGTTTATTTTAAACTACCTCCCTGCCTTAGCGATAAACACCCCAGACTGTGCTGCGGAGGACTCCTGCCTGAACTGAACAGGCATGAAAAGACAGTGCTCGGTGTATGTAGTCAACAAAGCACTTAGTGCGCCTTCCTAAAACCAATACTTCACTTCAAGCTTTGAATATTATAATTACAAGCTGCACAGAAGCATAATTATGTAACTTTTTCAAACAGGAAAAAACTTGTCCACCTTCTCTGTGTCTTCACATATGCCTCAGGAACTTAGCTACTGCTTGTTTATGGATAACTTATAATATGTGACTTACGAGTACCTTCCACCACTGTCTGCTGCATCTAGCCTGTCGAACGACCCACCCTTAATGTGCGGCACATCCTACAGGTTGGTGAACACGCCTTGTGAGTTGTGTAATACATGCAGGGTAAACTACACCTCTGTAGGACGTCCAGGGTGAAGGGTTTTTTTGCCCACCCCTAATTGTAAATTATGTGTACAGTGTCTGGGATTTGTTAAATAGGCCTCATAGACAACAAAGTCTAAAAACAGAGTGAAAAACTGTTTTAGGACAGCCGCGAACTTGTGCTAACCAGGGGGCTGCACATTCAGCGAAACAAGAACTGACTACTTTAAAGCTGCTCCATGCTTCTCTGTGCCGGCGGCACCCCATTTGCACTTTAAAGAGGGGTAAAGATCCCCCTGCAAGCGGGCGCAGTGAGTCACTGCACCCGCCTGCAGGGGGATGTCTTGGGTGTCTATCACCACCCTTTTCCCCACCCAAAGGGGGTGCATTGACTGTGCGCTAGTTTTTGTCGTGCACTTTCAGTGTGCCTCGTAAAGGCATGTTTACCTCTCCGCCGGTGACCGTAAAATATAGTGCGGGCGCAGAGGCCAAGTGAGTCCCTCATTTGCATGGAGCCACACCCCCATGCAAATGAAGGAACGCCCTCAGTAGACAGCGCTGGCGCTACATGCGCGCCATCGCTATCAGTATTACAGAAGGGGCTACACAAGCGTCCAAAAAGGGTGCAAAAAGTGGGCGCACATGGCGGTGCACTAAGTGTAACACAACCACAGGTGTCAAATAAAACTGGGAAACTGCAGGAAAGTCAAAAAGCAGAGTGAATTCCTTACAAGGTTATTTCATGCACATATGAAAGGAAAGAACAGACTTGAGATGGGCCTCAAACATCTAATCCTTGGTTAGGAACAAAACACCACCTGCTAGACCAGCCCAGCCTCAATCACTCTTCTACAACTACCCCTGCAGAGCCCCAGTTAGCCAGGATGAAAGTGCACTAAGATCTTAAAGTCTCAGAAAGGTCCATTAGCAAACAAATACACTTGAAAACATTTGTTAAAGTTGTGCCACCGCTTCCAGTTTAGGTGGGCAACATGAGTTTTAGCACAAAACTGATGAAGTTTCCAACTTGTCCTCGTTAAAGCTCCATAGACCCCAATGTCAGTTAATGGTCAAATTAATTTTGCCTTTTTCTCTACATCTCCTTATATGCTATTTCCAAACTTCAAACGCATCTCGGCTGAATCGTGCCAAAGCCCTCTGTTGGAAATTGTTGCCAGAGGTATTGTTTATCACTTTTGGTATATGCTATGGAATATATCACAAATTATATGGCGCCACCTCGCAGCTTTGTGGTCATCACATTCCCAGTGGATTACTCAGGAAGACCACCAGGTTTTTGTTAGACACCTGAACAATTTTCGTTAACTCGGGCAACAGACGTTTAAATTTGACAGCCGTGCCATGAAATGTGCAGGTAAGCCCATATTATAGCCTTATAGCCCGCTGCCGAGGGCTATACCGGTTGTTAAAGGCCCTGAACCCGAGTTATAGGCCCGAGCTGCAGGCGAAGGCTTGTAATGAGGGAGAGGGCCTTTAACAATCGATACAGCCCTAGGCAGGATGGCTATAAGAACATTCCATCCACTCAGGGTAGAACATTCTAAATTAAAAAGGGAGAAACATGAAGACAAACCTTGGAATATTGCTGCTCCAGGCTTATACCAGCCATTATAAACCTGAAGCTACCGCACTGTCTTCAATAGAGCACTCAACATTCCAAAGTTCTAATAAAGGCTAGACTATTACATCAGTGGAGATATGGTGGCAGTTATCCTGGAGGGAAACCATGAGGTCCAAAGTGAGGGCTGTCACGCCTGCTGGTAGGATGCACCAGGCCTGCCAACTTCTGAAAAAGTTTTCAGTGTAGGAGGAGTAGGCGGTGGAAGTTTGGAGGTAGCGGGGCCTGAGGCACTCTAACTCACTCACACAAAAAAATACAAAGTTTTTGAGGCCGCTGTCAATGTTCTAAGCAGGTTTCACCCCATGCAATGGACATCGGCTGCTTGAGCTTGCGAACAAACAGCTGAAATCTTGCTCTCTGCAGGTGTTTCTAGTTCATGTTGCGCACTTCATGTGATATCGTGTCACACGTGGTGGCACGGTGTTATGGAAGCAGGGTTGTCACCTGTCCGGATTTATACTGGCATGACCGGTATTTCAATGTCCCGGATTCTACAAAAATTTGGAAAATCACATGTAGCTGGTAGTTTTTAGGTCGAGCCTCGAGTAGCGCGCAAGCGTTGCTCTGGCAAGACTTTATGTTAGGGGGTTTGAAAAGCTGACCAGACGCTCGTGCGTCATGGCCTTTTCCCTGCGGTTACGCGCAGGGCAGACATCTGTTTCCAATTATCGTGCCCAGACGCGGGCACGATAATTGAAACCACATGTCTCGCTTTGGCGCGCGCGCGCCCACCACTCGCTGGCTTGTTTTACCCATGGGCAGAAGCTATGCGGTAATAAACACACACACTGATTGCGTCCTTATCAGCGCTGACAGAAGCAGCACGAGCCTGCGCTCAGGCAGCGCTATGAAGGCGCACCGTAGAAGCTGCGAGGCACTGTGGAGGCAAATACAGTGTGCTAATCACACATGCTGTCTGCAGTGAACGGCCCGGGCTACAGGCTTCCGATTTATCTTGGAGGTAAATGCAGAAAGCTCAATCTTAAAGCAATTACTCGAACAGGATTAGGGACAGGATTAAAGCCCACCACCAAGGCAGAGATCACAAGATTGCATTCAGGGGCCGATGCGGGGCAGCGCGGGATGGGACAGGACTGCAGGCTTCGACGGAGAGGCCGCGTGGCGCAGAAACCCACGAAATAGTTCCAGTAAAGGCTTAAACTAAACTCGGAGCAGTGTCGTTTATTCACCTTGAAGGTTTCTAACACTTCCTTGTTAAAATTAGAAGTCTACTAAGTGGCCATGGTGCTCATTAGATGGAATTGTGCACACCTCAGGTAGGTATTGGACTGCTATCCACCCCCTCCCCCCGTTCTCTCGTTTGGTGTGTAGGGGGAGTTCACGTCATTTAAGGCACATGCAGAGATGTGCTAGGTAGGTGGTAAATAGTGAAGAGCTTGTGAAAACACCTTTTACCACTTTATTACCAAACAGGTTTGTGGCAGTGCTAATATGCAACACGAATGTATGTTGTGTAAGCAGACCTACTGCAGTTGAGGTAAAAGCAGCTAGAGTGCTAAACAACATCCCTGAAATAACAAGCATTGGCATAGCCAATAGGTCTCGCCTTTGGGACCTTATAAGTGTTTAGCCATGCAACAGTTGATGTTGTTGCACCAAGGATATTGTGCTGCATAACTAAATACTTATAAGGTCCCAAAAGCGAGACCTCTTGGCTATGCCAATGCTTGTTATCCTTATCAGTACACACCTAAAACAGTACCAAAAAACACTTTAAAGTGTGCTCTGCTGCTGCCTTAGTGACCCCTCACTGATAATTGAATACAATCGAGTTAGTATAAAGTTCATCTTAAGAATCATGCCTGGACCTTTGCATAATCTTAAAACGTGAGCAGATGGCTGTTATTTTTCTCTGGGAAAGGTGGCAACCACAGACCTGCCAATTCACACGGTGCCACTGCGTGACACATGATATCGGCTCCCATCACACGGCCATCTGGTGAGGAGCTGATATCACACAGTGACAGGGAAAACAAGTGGCAAACCACTGTAAATAGTGGATTTCAGCTCGTTTTCCAAGACTTTGAACTGCCGACGTCCAATAAGGGGTGTGGAAACACCCCCAATCATCGGCACTAGCCACAGCAAGCTTGTTTTTTTTATTTTTTGGAGGGGGACTTGGGGGCGGGGTGAGGGCTAAAGTGCCTCTTAGGTACTTTTTGCACAAGGCCCCTCCAAGGCCCCCCTCACAACATCTCTATCACCCCGAGTCCATGCCTGAGTAACTCATCTAGTCCAGGCTTTTACTTTGAATTCTGGGACTTCCTTTAGTTTGTCTCCTGTTAGTTGTCCTGTAAGGCTAGTTAATGCAGGAAGGCCACAGGACCAAGAGGATGTTTTTGTGGTAAGGCTAGCCCTGTTTGAAAGAAATGTGCCCTTTTCACAACTCAAATTCCAGGTTCTTAACTGTGCTGCTCCCTCTGTAGCCGGGACTGTTTAACCTCTAACACTGACAGGTGCTGAAAAGCTATCCTGCCTGCCCTCTCCCTGGCCCATACTTGCTCTCCCTGGCCCGTACTTGCTCTCCCTGGCTTGTGCCTGATCTCCCTGGTCTGTGCCTGATCTCCTGGCCTGTACCTGCTCTCCCTGACCGGTGCCAGCTGTTCCTGCTCTCCTGGCCTGTGCCTGCTCTCCTGGCCTGCACCTGCTCTCCCTCGCCTGCTCTCCCCGGCCTCTGATTGCTTTCCCAGGCCTGTGCCTGCTCTCCCAGGCCTGTGCCTGCTCTCCCTGGCCTGTGCCTGCTCTCCCTGGCCTGTGTCTGCTCCCCCTGGCCTGTGTCTGCTCTCCTTGGCCTGTGTCTGCTCTCTCTGACATGTGCCTGCTCTTCTTGGCCTGTGTCTGCTCTCCTGTGTCTGCTCTTCTTGGCCTGTGTCTGCTCTCTCTGACATGTGCCTGCTCTCCCTGGCCTGTGCCTGCTTTCCTGTTTCTGCTCTCCTGCAGTGGCGGCTCACCGAGGGAGTGCTGTGGGGCGGTAGGGAAGGGGCAGGGTGGAGGGGTAGCGGACTCGGACATACGAGACAGAACTCAGAGTAAGCCTTACTCTGAGCTCTGTCCGTCGTATGTCTGAGTCCACTACCCCCCCCCACCCTACCCCTCCCCTGCCCCACAGCACTCCCTCGGCGAGCCGCCACTGCTCTCCTGTGTCTGCTCTCCTTGGTCAGTGTCTGCTCTTCCTGGCCTGCTCCCTGGCCTGTGCCTGCTCTCCCTCAACTGTGCCTGCTCTCCCTCACCTGTGCCTGCTCTCCCTCTCCTGTGTCTGCTCTCCTTGGCCTGTGTCTTCTCTCTCTGACATGTGCCTGCTCCTCCTGGTCTGTGCCTGCTCTCCTGTGTCTGCTCTTCTTGGCCTGTGCCTGCTCTCCTGTGTCTGCTCTCCTTGGCCTGTGTCTGCTCTTCCTGGCCTGCTCTCCCTGGCGTCTGCTCTCCCTGGCCTGTGCCTGCTCTCCTGTATATGCTCGCCTGGCCTGCACCTACTCTCCCTGGCCTGTGCCTGCTCTCCTGTGTCTGCTCTCCTTGGCCTGTGTCTGCTCTCCCTGGCCTGTGCCTGCTCTCCCTGGCTTGTGCCTGCTCTCATGTGTCTTCTCTCCTTGGCCTGTGTCTGCTCTCCCTGGCCTGTGCCTGCTCTCCCTGGCCTGTGCCTGCTCTCCCTGGCTTGTGCTTGCTCTCATGTGTCTGCTCTCCCTGGTCTGTGTCTGCTCTCCTGTGTCTGCTTTTCAAGCCCTGTGTCTGCTCTCTCTGACATGTGCCTGCTCTCCTGTGTCTGCTCTCCCTGGCCTGTGCCTGCTCTCCCTGGCTTGTGCCTGCTCTCATGTGTCTGCTCTCCTTGGCCTGTGTCTAATCTCCTGTGCCTTATCTCCCTGGCATCTGCCTGCTTTCCTTGGCCTCTCTGCCCGTGCATCCCGCTGTCGCCGACGAGAGCAGCGCTCAGACAGCATCATCATCTGTCCTTCTGCCTCCCCCACCCACAGCACCAGAGACTGGGCCTTGACGTCAGCGTCTGACGTGCGTCCGCCCCCTCAGCCGCCTGCAGGGCCGAGCCCGGTTCTGACGTGCGACATGACCCGATCTCGCTTTACCCCTTCGGTGCTGGAAGAAAACCTCTTGAACCAGTGAATACATCTTTATAGCTGGTGCAGCAAAGCGAGTGATGAACACTTCTGTGCTTCTAGAGGTGGGCAAGCCAGCAAATTAACAAGGGAGGAGAGTGCAAGTAGTAGTCTTTCTTGCCTGTAAGCGCTCAGTCGCGAGCTGAGCCATTAAAATATTTGGCAGGCAGATCATGCATAAAGTACCAAGTAAAAATATGCTAAAATCTCTTCAATTCTTTTTTTTTTTAAAAACAAGTGTTTTTCTTTAACATACGGAAGCGTTTTACCATAAAACATCAGATTATATCACTGCACTGAGCTGTATGTATTAAAAGAACTTAGAAACAACACACCGAAAAACTGCAGCTTTCCGAGTGTGAACAAAACAAAAAAAAGAACTTAGAAACACCCTCCCGCCCCGCCTCTGACGCCAATGCATTAGTGAAGTGAGAACCGGTTAGTTGTCCTGCCCTCTATGAATGGGGTGGGTTATTATTGTAAAAGGAACAATGTTATAGTCAAGTCAAACACAAGTTTCTTCCCACAGGGCACACCCAGAACCCATGTTTTTAAAGGTGCTCTTGCGTAATGAAGAAAAAGGAGGCTCGTGAAATAAAATATTTGGCCAGGATCACACATTTTCATGATTCAGTGTGAATCATCCACTGCATTGGTATTTGTTTCCCTCTCCTTTTTTACACCAAAGTTTTCTCTTTATTTCTTGGTGTGTGATAGTGGTGGGCAGAACCCACACAAAAGTTTGTTTTGGGTTTGAGGGTCCAAGAAGACCCCGAGCCACATCCAGGCATCTGGCTCTAGCCTTGCTCAAGCTTTCTGTGCCTCGCCTACCTCTGTTTGCGCTAATGTAGCTCAGTGAGTTCATGGGAGCTGCTGCAGACATCCTTGTGTAACACTGAGCTCACAGGTGGGGAATATGACTTTTTATGTAAGACAAAACTAAGCAGCATGAACATTATGCCCACAACTTAAAAGGGTGTTTTATTGGCAAAAAATTCTGTGTCTACCTAGCATCCTAACACTAGTGCGTACCTCTCGTCGCACCCTCATCTGGAGGGTGTCACCCTTCTTGGACACATGTTCCTCTTCCAAACAACCATAATGCATATTATTGACGTCTATAGAGGCAACTGCCCTTAAAAACTTCCTCGCTCTCCAAAAATGTTTCAACCTCTGTTGATTTCAATGGACTGTCCTTCCAAAACCACTTACTGTCACCCTACTTGGAGACTCAAAAGGTTGAGATCAGTGGTTAATTTGTAAACAAATAAGTGCCGGGGCTCTTGTCGGGAGGCAGCTTGCACCAGCCAATTTCTCCTGGTAGCGCCACCGGAAACAGAACCAACTTCTAACCATGGAGGCGGGGAGAGGATGTGGTGTAATGGTCAGAGCTGCCGACTTCGGAGCTGGGTAACCAGGCTCGAGTCTCCGCATCGGCTCAACATCCTGTGATTCTGGGCAAATCACTTAATCTCGTCGTAAATTAATGTGTCCTTAACTGGTGCTCATGAAAAGCACCGGTGTTAATGATTAAGTGCTGGTTCTCAGCACCAGAAACCACCGGCTCAAATTAAGCATTGGTTGAGATATATGCTAGTGGGAGATGAAAAATGAAATTTATGTTAAGCTATTGTCCTCTATATAGCGTGTAATCTGTCCCTGTTACGGCATCACAACGTTTTCAGTAGTCAGATTTGACTTTGAAAAAGTGTCTCTGCAAGTGTTTTCAGAGGACTTTCTTCCAGTGTCCTCCAGTAGTCAAGGTTGTTTCTTTGATGGCTGGAGTGTCCTCACAAGAACAATCATCTCAAAGGATGCTGCTTCATCTGCTCCTGTGGATTAAAGGGCTGAGAAAAGGGCTTCCATGGTGGTCAGAACATCAACCTATGACAACTGCACTGTGCAAACATTGCGGAAGAATTTTCAGAGATTGGCAGAACACGGCGACCAGGATATTGTTTTCGGCCACACTGTCAATAATGGAGCAGCATGTGCGATATTTGGTGGATATCTCATACGATTCCCTCAGAACAGCAGCAGCAATTGCTAGTTTGGTGGTGGCTGCGAGGAGGCAGATGTGCATGGAAGAATTCAAAAGAATTTATTGATGCAATTCCCCTTTATGGGATCAGAGTTGTTCAGAACAAAATTAGGACGTCATACAAACGTCTGTAGAAGACAGAAAGTTCATAACTCCAACCAAACCTCCATCCATTTTTAGCTTCTCAAAGAGCTTTTTGTCCCATCCTTTCAGGCAAAGGAGATGGACCAGTGCGTCAGTGGGAGGGGACGAGGCCAGTGAGTCCCTTCTGGGATAAAGTCCCGGACACAGTTTACTGCAACATCCACTCCTACTTTTCACCTATCAAAGACATGAATAGGCCACCTAGAGTCGTGAGCTGCCTGTGGGAGGAAGATTTGAGTATTTTCCAGAGATGGACATCCTCCATAACAGATTATTGGGTGTTGGAGAACATACGTCCTGGTAACCGGATAATATCTCAGGGTGTCCCTGGCACCTGATTTTGAGTTACGAATATGATTATGATTTTGAGAAATCTGCAGAAGAGCCAGGCCCTGCTGAAGAAATCCAGAGGCTGCTGGACAAGAGTCTTTGGGGCACATGCATCAACCTAAATACCGGTCGCAAACGGGCCGCTTCGTAGAATTGGCCCCTTTGCGACCGGTATTTAGGCAATTGGGATGCATCAACCCAAAACCCATTCACAATATAGGTAATCGCAAAGTTTGCGAATACCTAAATTGCGAATGCTTTTAGGGAATCGCAAATTGCGATTCCCTATTTGGGATGCACCAAGCCTTTCCTAAATGCGACTTCGCATTTAGGAAACACTAATTACCATCAACTGCATTTTTCAAAGTGCCATGTGGGTATATGTGTGCGCCACATGTGCACACATGCCAAATTTGGGGGTGCAGCAGGGTGGCCTTTAAGGCCCCCTAGCACCCTTCCAATTGCATTCGCAATACCTATTTGGTACTCGCAAATTGCGAATGACTTCCCATTCATTCCTATGGGCCTCTAGGCCCATAGGAATGAATGGGAAGGCATTCCTTAATAGCGAGTCGCAATTTGCGAGTCGCTATTAAGGAATATGTAGGAATCGCAATTTTTTTTGCGATTCCTACATGCATAAGTAATTGCTATTCCGAAATAGCGATTTCTTAAAAATTGCTATTTAGGAATTGCAATTCCTTACTTTGATGCATGTGGCCCTTTGTTCCCGTACCACCCTTTCAAAAGGGAGCGGGATTCTATTCAGTTCTTGTAGGAAAGTAGGATCTGCTTCTTATGGTTACCCCCACTTTTTGCTTTTTGCACCCACTGTTTTGACTAGTCTGGCTGGGATCCTGCTAATCAGGACCCCAGCCTATCTGCTTTCTCCTTTAAATTGCTATGCATGTACTTTGGTACACTCCAGATTGGATACTGGGGCACCCTTATAAGTCCCTAGTATATGGTACCCATGTACCCAGGGCATAGGTACCCCAGAGGCCTCCCATGGGCTGAAGCATGTATTATGCCACCCATGAGAGGCCATGCAAAATGGAACTACAGGTGTGCTACTGCAACCTGTGTAAGCTGGTGCTTGCACCACTTACGAGAGATATAAGTTCACTATATCTATATATATCACTAAACTTAAAACATCATAAGTCACCCTTATAGCAGGCCTTACCAATCCTGACGGCAGGGTGCTGGGTTTTACATGAGAGGGTGCTCTTGCATGAGCAGGGCTCCTCTGCAGCCTTCGGAGACCATTCTCCCGGGTTGTCTGTGATGCAGCCAGACATATAGGTAGAGGTGCATTATAACCTAGCGGTAAATGCTATCTCGAAAACTGCTGCAACAAAATATGTCGTGTTTGGTATCAAACACCTTGGAATCATACCTCCACACAAGTAACTGGTGTGGGAGGTATGATTCCTCCCCTCAGAACAAAGCTTCTGGGGGTACCTAGTATACCCGTACCAGCTTTCTCGACCCGGACAGCACAAAATGGATGCTGCCAGCCACAGACACGATTCTGCCCTCCTGCTGCTGAGCCAAGCTCGAGCAGGGGAAGGCAGCACAATAGGCATCCTGTCACAGGGAGGTGTGACCACCTCCCAGACAGGATTTAGTGTATTGGGGCTGGGTGGGTGCACTGTCTCAGTGCCAGAAAGTGTGCATGATGGGCACATTTGGTGTCCCTGTGCATAGTCCAGCTCAAACCAGTTCTGGGAGCCATTTGCTCCTGCTCTGCTGCAAAACTGGACAAAGGACATGGGAGTAGCCTCCCCTAGGAGGGTCCCTAGAATCTGTCCAACCCTCTCCCGTGGGTATAAAATGGGTTACCTGGCTACAGGACATTAGATTTTATGTGGACAAGATTCTACAAGAAGAAACCACTAAGCTTCGACCATCTGGACACGCTGGACTTCGCTGGACCTCCATTGGGCTCGACTTTGTCTCCCTTTCCGTACAAAGCCTCGTCTGTGCCCGTGCTCCATACAGGCTCCGTGCAGGACCCTGTGGACCTCCAAGACATCAGAAGAATCTTCCTTGGGTCGAAGGAGTCACTCCCCTGCATTCGCAGGCACCGTAACGCATCTGACTGGTCTGATGATCCTGAGCTCCCATGGACTCCAAAGGCTCTAGCAACACAGGAGGTGGGTTCCGAAGGTCTCCGATGTTGAGCTGTCCTCTCACCGAGTTTGAGGCCAGTATCCCTCGTGGGGACCACATAACCCATACCTCTGTGCACCGTGTTCATTTGTAGCAGCACATGCTTGTTGTTATGCAACAATTCCGTGCATTGGGCTAATTATAGCCCTGACCCCAACGCACCTTTTCCACAAAGAACTCTGGCCTCTTTGCACTCTGTGCCCTGCTAGCTGTTGTTGTGTGATCTCGCCTGAGGTCCCCTTGCGACTCCTGTGCCTCCGGCCTGTGGGTCCACTTGACGGTCAACACTGTTTTAATTGGGCTCCCCTAGTTGCTCCAGGCCTGCCCTGACTCCCCTTGCTGTGGTGAGTCTCATGGTCCTTGCTGGGCCAGATCGACACTGAACTTGACCATCTTCGTGGGTTGCCGCTGCCAAGGCTTGTTGGTGCTCCAACAGGACACCGACCCCTCAGCACTCGACATCCTTTGTGGGACAGCTCGCCTCCAGTTCCTGGTCATCCTAGACATCTCCTGGTCCTCGCAGCTGAAGAGTCAAGATCCCCATCAAAGCACCTGAAGCACCCGACATCGGTGGGCATTCGTCTACCGAGCCCCTGGTCACTCCAAAGTGACCCAGACTCTGTCCCCTCTGCTTTCAGGTTCCTCTCATCTAGAATCCACGGTTGGATTCCACCGGCATTCTTCTTACTTCCAGCAGTGGCATTTCTTTGAGGTCTTCCATAGAAAACGACGAGGGTTTCCGACGCCACTTTGTACCTATGCACCCGGCTCCTCTGGGATAGGTAACTCTGATACAAAGGTATCCACGGGTGGGGTGGCTCTCCAACCTCTTAAGTTCCAAGGGAATTCCTCGACATCCACTGGGAAGGGTCCTTAATCTTTAATTTTCCAACCGCGACTTCCCCATAGAATTGTATGGAGCACGCGGTCGTGTTCTCACTCTGCACCCGTCCTCCGTGGGGTCCCTACTTACGCACCTTGGGTGGTTCCTTGGGGTCCCAGCAATTCTACACCTTCTAGACTAGGTCTAGTCCCGAGTCATGGTTCTCATACCACTATTTTAGTATATGGTTTGGTCTCCCCCTGGAGCCCACTGTGTATTGTGCTATTTACGATTGTTTCTTTGCAACTGTATTACTTGATTTGTGTCGTACCCTCGTGTAGAGGATACTAGAGAGTGTTATATATAATAAATACATATTTTTATAACTACTGTTTGGTTTCCTTTCATTTAACCAATACAATAAGGTTGCATTCTGGTAAAACAAGCTGCTTAACATTCCTTCAAGACTTAGCCTGAAGGCTGCTCTCCATAGCTACTACTAGGATAGCTTTCTATAAAGGTTGTCTTTAACCTAATCACCATAAGGGTTGTTTGGACTGGTGCAAGGTGCCCACTTTAATTAGTGGACAGCATATACCAGGCCAACTTCTCACATTGGTGTGCAGCGGTTGGGATTCAAGCCTGCATTGTTTTACCAGATAAATCTTTGTATTGATTAACTGAGTTCAGTTCAAAAATAAAGTTTATTTAGACCTTAGGTCTTTAAACCACATAAGCTCTTACAACAATAAATAGAAGAATTCTAAAACATTAGAATATTCGTCTTCTTATGCCATTAAAAATCAAAGTTCCCGTGTTAAACATCTATTTACCTTAAAACTTCATTCCTAACAGTTTTGCAAGCAAAATTTTAAAACATTAAAATTTCATTTTAAATCACAATACTCATAGCTCCACTTAGACTTATAATCAAGCAGGGAACCTATTTACACCCTGCATATATTTCCCAATAGCTATTGCAGTATCTAAGTTTTCCATATCAGCAAGAAGCTCCCATGCTTGTGTACGCGACCTTACATCATATTTTAAAAAGATCGGACGTAAAAACAGTTTACGGTGGTTTAAACATTTTGGCAACCCAATAAAATGTGTAAAATATTACATTTCGTCCCTATCTTACACGTACATTTTCCATCAGGTTGCATCAAGCCTGATTTTATTAAACTATTTGTTAAGGCCGGGTTAATACCAATTCTTATCCTTAAAACTTCCATTCTCAGCCATTGGTTCGGTAGTGTGTCTAGATAGGGGTAACTGATTTCTTTCTCCCAGCTATTACTCATAAACTTTACAGAGTCTTTCTTACTCAGGTACTCCCTGTCTACCGCTCTAGACAATTCCTTTCCCTGCAGTTTAAGTACACTCTTTATTACATCGATTTGCAAGGTCTGCGGATCTATTTTCACATTCAAGTGATCACAAATGGTCTGGAGTTTACTTCTTGTAGCTTTGGCCCATTTTAATTCACTGTGCTGAATCTCCTTCATACACCATTGGGACACTTATGTAACCTCCCCAGATCCCATACGATTCCAGAATCTAAGTAAGCTTAATTGCACCTGGACATTCCATGCGGTCAGTCCTAACTCCAATCTAATTGCGTGGATCATTGAAGAACTAGGGAGGGACAGTAATGATTTTAAACATTTCCCTTCGTCCTTATCCCAAAAGCTTTTGCCATCTATACAAAGAATTTCTGCACCATATTGGAGTTGCGAGGGGATCATTGCTTTGTAGGCCGTTAGCAATGGTCTATGGGACATGTCACCATAACTGCGATTGAATCTTTTCAGCCCATATACCGCTAGTTGTGCTTTTATTTTCTGCGCCTCCAGATGCGTGCCCCACTTTAAAGAATTTGTAAACCATATTCCAAGGTTTTTGTATTCATTTACAATATCTAATTTGGTTTGACCCAAATACCAATTGAACTTCATATTCCTCTTCCCGAAGCACAGGATTTTCGTTTTGTCCATGTTTACTGTAAGTCGTTTTGCCGTACAATATGAGCTGAAGATGTTTAGCTTCCTTTGTAGACCCATCTCAGTTTGATCCAATATTACTAGGTCATCGGCATACAGCAAACAGGACAAATGCTTCCCATTCACTTTTGGGCTAGCACCTCTGGCAGACCCCAGGATAGAAGGCAAATCTGCTAAAAATATGGCAAAAAGAAGCGGGGCCAAAACACAGCCTTGTCTAAGGCCATTATTTATCGCTATTTCGGGTGTTAGGCTGCCTGATGTATCTTTAATTACCTGTGCCCAATTTTGGCTGTGCAACTCCTGAATTACCAACAGGAGATCCTCAGGAGCCTCATAGTTTCTCAGGGTCTCCCACAAACACTCCCTATTCACCAAATCGAATGCTGCGCGTAAGTCCACGAAGCAGCAATACAGCTTTCCTTGCAGCTCCAAGGACCTCCGCGCCACTGCCCATAGGGCAAAGCAGTGATCAATAGTAGAATGTCCTTCCTTAAAGCCTCCCTGTTCCACTGGCACTATCGACCGCCGCTCCACCCACTCCTTTAATTTGCCAAGGATTATTTTAGAGAATACCTTTTCTCCAATGTCCAGCAAGTTGATTAATCTGTAATTCCTTGGGTCCTTCCTATCACCCTTTTAATGCAGTGGTCTAATAATTGCCCCTCTCCAAGATTTGGGGATATAACCTGAATCTAAAATAGCAATAAACATATGGGATAGGAATCCTGCCCACCAATCTATTTGTGTTTTGATTATAATGGCCGGAAGATTATCGGGCCCTGCTGCACGAGATAAGTTTAACTTCTTAATTATTTCTTTTACTTTTTCTGCAGTAAAAGCTGTTTTTAGAGCTTCTACGGACTCTGTCCAATTAGGTTTTTCCTTAATTATTTCCGGTGCTCTACTCGCCTCATATAATTTGCCTAAATAATTTACCCATGCGGCCTCCTCCACAAAACAGCTCATGTTTCCAGGGTTCCTACCTGAGGCATCCTGTATCAACCTCCAGAACCCTTTTACATTTTTAGTTTCTATTGTCTCTAGCAGGTTTTCCCAACATTTTTCTTTAAAAATCATTTTCTGCTTCCTCACTAGAGTTTTGTATTCTTTCTTCAAATTGGTCAGATTTACTAGGTTTTCCTGGACGTAACTTATCCTCAGTCGTCGCTCTATTTTCCGTATAGACCTTTTTTTATTCTGACAAGCTAAATTAAACCACCTGGATTGCCTTCCTTGCCTGGGTTGTGTGTTTACCTTCTCCTGTTTCTTATTTTTTAAATGCACTCTAAGACATTGCACGGCCTGTTCTAATTTACCCACATACCATGCTACCTGCTGGCTTTCAGCACTATCCATCTTTATATTTTGTTGAAAACTTGCTAATTTCTCAACATACTCTTCCGTCAATTTGGTAGTCAAGCGTTTGGGGTATACCAGATTTTGGGCAAGCACTCTTTCACGTGGGCTTGTTGGCCCCTTTAAACATTCACAATACAAAGCATTATGATCACTATCCTTACGCTTAATTACCTGGAACCTTTTTACCATAGCATAGTTCCAGGCATGAATAATTATGTAGTCTATAGGGCACAGTTGGTTGCCTACTCTAAAGGTCTGTATGGCTGGGCGGTCAGGGTCCATCCTGCCATTTAAGCAGATTAATCCTTTAGATCCCAAAAATTTCCCTAACGCTTCATCCTGATTAGTGGATGATCACGTGGGGAATTTTGCTGGCCCTATATCATAAGAGCTCAAAATTTCCTCAAACCATTGATCTATCTTGCTGTAGTTTAGCTTGTGGTTAAAATCGCCCATTACCACAATCATATCATTTCCATACATTTCATTTAAGCTATTTATATCTTTTTTTAAATGCCCCATTTCAGTATCATATTCATTTTGGGATCCCCATTGAATATACACATTTATGAGAATTAGATGGGCATCCTTCTCTTCGGTGGCTAATTGGGATACCTTGCAAACCAACAACCATTTACATATTGTACTTATTAGCTTAACCTCTTTCGCTATCCTAGTTGAGGTGAGAGTCATGATCCCCCAGAGGGACGGCCACATTTTTCTTTTTACAGGCTGGTTTATGAATTTGAACAAACCCTTCAACTACTGGGGTGTTGCCGCATAGCCATGTTTCCTGCAAACAAATAATGTCTACGTACTGCGCTACGTGCTTTAAAGTTTCCACTTTTGTTTGCCCTCCAAACCCATTTATGTTCCAAGAGATTATTTTCAAGCTATGCGGCAGCTCGGTGTCCTAATCGATTTCACTGAGACACCCTGACCCGTTCAAATCCCACGAGGATGTACTTAAAATGCTATTGCCTGGGCTCCAATTGCCCCAATTTTTATTGGGCTCCGGATTCTCTACCGCTATGGTAATATTTGCCCTTTCCCCAAGCCCCCCAGCTATCAATCTCACCTGCCTTTTCCCCAAGCCTGCGTGGTATCTCAGAAAAACTCTGTCTCATTGTTTTTCCCCTTCAAATTCTACTTCAGGTATTATCCTTCTGTATTGATTAACTAAAAAACCACTAGTCTCTAGGCGCATATAATACTAGCTTAGATAAGTAACTTCTACTGAACTTGGGGTTGAGTAGTCAAGGGTCTAGCACACCCTTTCTCCAACCTAAGAGAGTTTAGTTCCCACTAGGTTAGGTAGTGAATACACCACACCACACTTAGTATGTCTTCTAAAGGAGGTGCCACTGGTGGCCCTCTACCAAGTAGATATGATGACTTCACATTCACAGAATTGAAAGCCGTGTGTGTATCTACTCTAGGAAGCTGAAGACAGGGAGAAATGCCAACACTCATCGTCTCATTGAGGTGTTACTGTTAGATGACCTTAGGAAGACTCCTGGGTCAGATGAGCAGGACAGAGTGGGTGGGACAGGGGATGAAGACAGGTCAGGAGGGGAAACCTTCTATGACCTAGACTCAAACCCTACACAGGAGGATCAAAATGATCCACCCCTGAATAACTCAGATCTCCAGGAGGAAGATGAAGAGGGTCATGAAGACCCTCACTTCATTCCCCCAGGGAGAGTGCAGAGTCTACCAAGGAGATCTAGATCGCCCTTGTCGTGTGGTTTGTGGCCTCATTGTCTACGTTGCTAAGTTGGCTTAGGCCTGGCTGCCATGACACCTTTTTGCACATGTTACTCTGTGACTTTGTTTATCCAGACTCTGCTTGTGCCCTGCTATATTAGACCTGTCTGCCTTTTTGCCTTTCACCTTTTCTCCTGTTCCCTTTGGGTTTCGTCTGCACATCATGTACAAGGTCGAAAAACATCGTCCCTTGTTCTTGCTGATCTGGTCAGACCCTTGCACTTAGACATAACACGAAGTACAGCTGCACTGGAGAAATTTGTGTGCTTTTAATATTGTGATTTCGCTGTTTGTGGCACTCGGAGAAAAACCTTTCCAGAGAGAAGAGCTGTGCTTGTCTGATGATGTAAACCTTGCATCTAGATATTGAGGTATGGGGGTCTGCCTGACAACGCCCAGAGGTCTTCTATTTTTATAATAAACTAGTTAATAGCACGGGGAGGGTGGCAAGGTCATTTAGCCCTATATCCACTGCTTTATGAAATGCTTTCCCCGTTTGTATTCTATGGAATTGTAACCATGCTTATTATTTTATCATTATGCATTATGCTGATAGTACTGGCACGTGTACTGTATCTTAGAGCACGATAGTTGAAATAAACATTTTAAACTATACTGTGTCTCTTATTACGCACGTTGTGGACAAGTATGAGTGAGTTATGAAAGGGTGTTCTTGCTCCCGCGAGTCCTGAGAGAGAGAGACCGTGTTCTGGGTTGTCTAATCATTGGCAGCATCGCTGCTAATGAGACGCTAAAGCTAGTCGGATTGGGATTGTGGGTACTAAGGTGCATGGTTGGTTCACCACTATACTCCGAGGTCCTATTATCCTGTGCATAGCTCTGTATATGTGCAGAATCCCCACAACACCCTCTGCTGAGTCAACACACTCTAGACATTCTATAGGGACCTCTGTATCTAGCAAGAGGGACAACTCTTTTGATAAGGAGTACCAATTTCTTGAGCTTGAGAAAGCTAGGCTTAGGCTCAGGCAAGAGCAATTGGCCCAGGATAAAGAGTCCCTAGAAGTCCAGAGAGCTAGAAAAAAATTGGGACTAGAGTCCCATGGTGGCAGCAACAGTGTCCCTAGAAGTAGGGAACACACCTTTGATCATAGGAATCTCAGCAAGATTGTCCCTCCCTTCCATGTAGGGGATGACATCCAGAAATGGATAACTGCTTTAGAGAGGGCCTGTAAAGTACAGAGGGTCCCTCAAGAGCAGTGGGCAGCAATCTTGTGGCTCTCCTTTGCTGACAAAGGTAGAGACAAGCTCATCACTGTAAGAGAAGAGGATGCTGACAATTACTCAGTCCTGAAGAATGCTCTCATTGAAGGGTTTGGCTTAACCACGGAATAGTACAGGATTAAGTTCAGAGACACCCAGAAGACACAGACTCAGGACTGGGTAGACTTTGTTGATTGTGCCATTAAGGCTCTGGAAGGCTGGTTGATTGGCAGCAAGGTAAATGATTTTAAGGCATTGTATAATTTGATTATGAGGGAGCAGATCCTTAATAATTGCCAAAACCAGTTGTTGCATCAATACCTGGTTGATTCTGATCTGACTTCTCCCCAAGAATTGGGAAAGAAGGCAGATAAGTGGGTCAGAACCAGGGTGAAGCAGAAAACTTAGACCAATGGTGGTGACCAGAAGAAAACAGATTCTAAAACCTCAGATAAGGGTGGGGACAAAAATAAAGATCAAAAGTCTTCATCAGGGTCCCAAAAACCTGCATCTGGGGGGGGGTCACAATCCAACAAGGGAAAGGCAAAAAGAAATCTTGGTGTTACATATGTAAAGAAAAAACCCATTGGACAAGAGATGCCAATTGTCCAAAGGCCAAGGATTCAACTCCAACCACCACTGCCCGTAAGTCAACTGCTCCCCCTAGTACAGTTTCAAGTGGTGGTACAGGGAACAAGGGAATAGTAGGGTTAACCTTGGGCTCTGAGGTGGGTTCTGGCCTAGTCAGAACTCCAGCTCAGGCTGTTCTAGTCTGTATGGAGGCATGGATATTGCCACCCTATTTGTCAGTCCCAGTAACCTGGGCAAATACAGGCACCAGCCTTTGATAAATGATAAGGAGGCCATGGCATACAGGGACACAGGAGCAAGTGTCACTATGGTGACAAAAGATCTTGTGGGCCCTGACCAGATCATACTTGGTGAGATGTACTAAGTGACCAATGCTAACAATGTCAGGACAGACCATTCCTTGGCAATTGTTAATTTCAGCTGGGGAGGGGTAACTGGCCCTAAGAAGGTTGTGGTTAGCTCAGACCTCCCTGTGGAATGCTTGTTGGGCAATGATTTGGAGACTTCAGCCTGGGCTGAAGTGGAACTCAGGACACATGCAGCAATGTTGGGCATCACTGCAGATGTTTTTGCTATGACTAGGTCACAGGCCAAACTGAAGACCACTGAACAGGCCCTGGATCCTGCAAAGACGGACCAGGTGCCTTCCAAGAAGAGGAGCAGGAGGGGTAAGGCTGTGTCTTCCCCCCAGGCTCAGAGTGAGGATCAGTCTTTTGAGGAAGATGATCCCAGGCCTTGTGAAGGTACTGTCCCAGATGAGCTTGAACCTGATCAGGTTGAGTTCTTGGGGACAGGGGGCCCTTCCAGGGCAGATCTGAGTCAGGAGCAGCAAACCTGCCCCTCTCTTGAACACCTCAGACAGCAAGCTGCTGCTGAGGCTGCAGGGAATGTCAGTGGGTCCCACAGGATCTATTGGGATGAGGGACTCCTATATTCAGAGGGTAGAGACCCCAAGCCTGGTGCCACCAGGAGGTTGGTTATACCTCTGAAGTTTAGGGGCTTCCTACTCACCCTAGCACATGACATTGCCCTAGCAGGTCACTTAGGCCAAAGTAAGACTTGGGACAGGCTTGTCCCTTACTTCCACTGGCCTCACATGTCAGAGGACACAAAGGAGTTTTGTCGCTCCTGTATCACTTGCCAAGCCAGTGGTAAGGCAGGTGGTACTACAAAGGCCCCCCTGATACCACTACCTGTGGTGGGGGTTCCCTTTGAGAGGGTTGGGATTGACATAATTGGTCCCATGAACCCTCCAACAGCATCTGGACATTCTTACATCTTAGTGTTGGTGGACCATGCCACTAGGTATCCAGAAGCTATTCCCCTTAGGACCACCACAGCACCTGTGGTGGCTAGGGCCCTCCTGGGGATTTTCTCCAGGGTGGGTTTTCCTAAGGAGGTATTAACAGACAGAGGTACAAACCTTATATCTAGTTACATCACTGCAATGTGGAAGGAGTGTGGTGTAAATTACAAATTTACCACACCCTATCACCCACAATGCAATGGGTTAGTTGAAAGGTTCAACAAAACCCTGAAGGGCATGATAATGGGACTCCCAGAGAAGCTTAAGCGAAAATGGGATGTTCTATTGCCCTGCCTTCTCTTTGCCTACAGAGAGGTCCCACAGAGGGGGGGGTGGCTACTGCCCTTTTGAACTTTTGTTTGGGCACCCAGTTAGGGGTCCCCTGTGTTTGGTGAAGGAGGGATGGGGGTTACCTCTCAAACCTCCTAAACAAGACATAGTGGACTATGTACTTGGTCTCCGCTCCAGGATGACTGAGTATATGAAGAAGGCCAGTAAAAACCTTGAGGCTAGCCAGGAATTGCAAAAGGCCTGGCTTGACCAAAAGGCTGTCTTGACTGTTTATCAGCCAGGGCAGAAGGTATGGGTGTTGGAGCCTGTGGCCCCAGCAGCTCTCCAAGACAGATGGAGTGGACCCCATGCCATTCTTGAGCAGAAGGGAGAGGTCACCTACTTGGTGGACCTTGGAACTCCCAGGAGCCCCCACAGGGTGCTCCATGTGAACAGGCTCAAGCCTTATGTTGACAGGGCAGACATGGGCTTGCTCATGGCTACTGATGAGGGACAGGAGGAAGAGAGTGACCCACTCCCTGATCTCCTCTCACAGAACCCTGATGATGGCTCAGTAGATGGTGTACCTTTGGCAAGCAGCCTCACTGAGCAGCAACAGTCTGATTGCAGGAAGGTCTTCAATCAGTACAGACATATGTTTTCACTGACTCCAAGTCAGACCACCTGGTGTACCCATGAAGTGGACACAGGTGGGAACCTACCTGTAAAGAACAACATTTACAGACTGTAGGAAGGTGGAATCTGACTGCATGGTTGCCCCCACTTTTTTCCTGGTGTTTTGCTGGTTTTCGACTTAGTTTGGCTGGGATCCTGCTATTCAGGACCCCAGCCTATCTGCTTCCCCTTTAAATTGATTGCATGTACTTTAGGTACACTCCAGATTGGATTCTGGGGTACCCTTATGAGTCCCTAGTATATGGTATACTATGTACCCAGGGCATAGGTTCCCCAGAGGCCTCCCAGGGGCTGCAGCATGTATTGTGCCACCCCTGAGAGGCCATCCAAAATGACACAACAGGTCTGCTACTGCAACCTGTGTAAGGTGGTGCATGCACCCCTTACTTAGATATAGGTTCACTATATCTATCCTGATCACTGCACATATAAGCCTATCAGTCACCCCTATGGCAGGCCTTATCAATCCTGAAGGCAGGGTGCTGGGTTTTATGTGAGAGGGTGCCCCTGCATGAGCAGAGCCCCTCTGCAGCCTTCGGAACCACTATTCCGGGGTTGTCTGTGATGCAGCCAACCATATACTCTTAAGTGCATTATGACCTCGCGGTAAATGCTAACTTTAGAATGGCTGCAAGGAATTATGTCGTGTTTGGTGTCAAACACCTTGGAATCATACCTCCACACCAGTAACTGGTGTGGGAGGTATGATTCCTCCCTCCTAGAGGGAGAAATATGACAGCTCCGGTACACCCGGTACCAGCTTCACAGAGCCCTGGCATCACAAAATGGATGCTGCCAGCCACAGACACGAGTCTGCCCTCCTGCTGCTGGACGAAACTCAGGGGAAGGCTTGACAATAGGTTTCCTGTCACAGGGAGGTGTGACCACCTCCCAGGCAGGCTTTAGTGTATTGGGGCTGGGTGGGTGCACTCCAAGAGTGCTTTGATGTCTGCACTGGGGGCACATTTGGTGTCCCTGTGCATAGTCCAGCTCAAACCGGTTGCAGGGGCACTCAGCCCCTCCTCTGGCATGAAACTGGACAAAGGACATGGGTGTAGCCACCCCTCTGTCCTGACCCTCCCATAGGTGGGTCCCCAGAGTTTGTCCCACCCCTTCCTTGGGTATAAAGTAGGAACCCGTGGCTACAGGACTTTAGATTACACCTGGACTAAACTCTGCTACAGAAACCAAGTACTTCGACGATCTACACTACGCTGGATGACTGAAGAATCTCCCTTGGAGTAAAGGAGTTACTCCCCTGCAAGGCAGGCACCTTTAACGCATCTGACCGGTTTGCATCTCCAAAGCTCCCGAGGACTCCGAAGAATATTGCAACACAGGAGGTGGGTTCCCAAGGTCTCTGAGGTCGATCTGTGCCCACAGCAAGTCTGAGGCCCGTATCCCTCGTGGTGACCGTGCAACCCGAACCCCTGGACACCGCGTCTATTTGCAGAAGCATCAGCTTTCCGGCAACCCCTGAGGCTGAGCTTTGGGTTACTTGTAGCCCTGACCCCGAGCAGTAATTACACCGAAGATTGCTGGCCTACACTCAACGAGTGTTCTGTGGGCCGCCATTTTGTGATTCCTCTTGAGGTCCCTTTGCGATCCCTGGTCCGTTGACCTGTGGGTCCCTAAGAAAGCAACTCTAACTTTCAATGGACTTCCCTGATTGTTCCAGATGTGCCCTGACTCTCCATTGCTTGGGGAGTCCCCAGGACCTTGCTGGTCCTCACAGAAGCATCATTACTCTGACCGCATGGGTTGCAGTTGCCAAGGCTTGTTGGTCTCCAATCTGGAAACTGACCCCTCAGCAATCGACATCCTTTGTGGGACAGCTTGCCTGCGGAATCTGGTTGTCGTCGACGTCTCCTGGTCCCCGTGGCTGCAGAGTCAAGCTTCACCTCTTCGCACCTGAAACACCCGACATCGGTGGGCATTTGATTGCTCCGCTCCTGGTCACGTGAAGTGACCCAGACTTTGTCCCCTCTGCTTTGAGGTTCTTCACATCTTCGATCCAGGCTTGGACACTTTTCTTCTCCACGGCAGCAGCTCTTCTTCGCAACACGCCATAGAAAACAACGAGGGTTTCCGACACCACTTGACCCCTATGCACCCGGCTTCCCTGGGCCAGGTAACACGGGTACCTCGGTACTCACAAGGGTGCTGGCCTTTGAACCTTCTAAGTTTAGCTGGGCTTGCTTGAAGTCCTCTCCGAAGTGTCCTTAAACTCTAAAATTCCAACCGCAACTTTCCCATAGAGTTGCATGGAGCTCGCGTCTGTGTTCCCACACTGCAGCCGTCCTCCGTGGGTCCCCTGTGTCACTACCTTGGGTGGTTCCTTGGGGTCCCAGTGATTCTACGTGCTCTAGGCACTGTGTCTAGTCAAGTCGTGGTTCTTATACCACTTTCTTAGTATATGGTTTGGTCTCCCCCTGGAGCCCACTGTGTATTGTGCTATTTACTGTCGTTCTAGTACTGTGTAATTGTGTGCCTTGTTCTCTAATCTCATAAAGAGGTTAGTAGAGAGTATTTAGTAATAAATATATATATTTTATATATACCTGGTGTGGTTCTCCTTTCATTTGGTCATTCAAGAGGTTATATACTGGTAAAACAAGCTGCTTTACATTCCTTCAAGACTTAGCCTGAAGGCTGCTCTCCACAGCTACCACTAGAATAGCTTTCTATAAAGGTTGTCTTTAACCTAATCATCAATAAGGGTCGTTTGGACTGGTGCAAGGTGCCCACTTTAATTAGTGGACAGCATATACCAGGCCAACTTCTCACATTGGTGTGCAGCGGTTGGGATTCAAGCTTGCTATTGTTTTACCAGATAATCTCAGTGAGTGACTAACTGAAAACCACTAAAGGTACTTAGGTACATATAAATCAAGTCTAGAATAAAGTAAGTTCTACTGAACTTAGAGTTGGGTGTCAAGGGCCTAGCACACCCTTTCTCCAACTCAAGAGAGTTTAGTAGTTCTCACTAGAGAAGGTAGGTGCATACACCACACCACACTAGAATGTCTTCAAGGCCTGAAGTCAGTGACTCCTTGCCAACTAAGTATGACCAGCTCACATTCCAAGAATTGAGAAACATGTGTGCATCAAGAAAACTGAAGACAGGGAAAAACCTAAACACCCAAAAGCTCATAGTGACTTTGGTTTTAGATGACCTCAGAAAGACCCCAGGGTCTGATGAGGCAGGCAAAGGGGGTGGGACAGCAGAAGAGGAAAGGCCAGGGAGTGAAAACCTCAATGACCAGGACTCTGATGCTTGCCAGGAGGATCAAAATGATTCTAACCTGGAAAATCCAATTCTTCCTGAAGGTGAGGAAGGAGACCCCAGTGGGCCTCTCTTTATCCCACCTGGAAGGGTTAACAGTTTACCAAGAAGATCTAGATCTCCTTCTCTGGAATCTAATCGTTCTGGTACATCTGTAGGGAGCTCTGTTTCTCATAGTACTTCTTCTCATAAAAGGGAGTCCTCTTATGAGAAGAAGTGCCAACTGCTTGAGTTTGAGAGAGCTAAGCTCAGGATCAAGAGAGAGCAATTGGCCCTAGATAGGGAATCCCTGGAGCTCCAGAGAGCTTCAAGAAAGTTGGGGCTAGAGCCCCAAGGTGGCAGCAACAATATCCCTAGTGGTAGAGAAAAGACACATGACCATAGGAACCTGAGCAAGATTGTCCCTCCCTATCAGAGTGGGGATGACATCCACAAATGGATAACTGCACTTGAGAGGGCCTGTAAGGTACAGAGGGTCCCTCAGGAGCAGTGGGCAGCAATCTTGTGGCTCTCCTTTGCAGAAAAAGGTAGAGACAAGCTCCTCACTGTTAGAGAGGAGGATGCAGATAATTATAAAGTCCTGAAGAGTGCTCTGATTGATGGGTTTGGCCTAACCACTGAACAATACAGGTTAAAGTTCAGAGACACCCAAAAGGCACAGACTCAGGACTGGGTTGACTTTGTAGATTGTGCTACTAAGGCTCTGGAAGGTTGGATACATGGCAGCAAGGTGCATGACTTTTTAGGATTGTACAATTTGATTATGAGGGAGCAGATCCTTAATAATTGTCAAAACCAGCTTTTACACCAGTACCTGGTAGACTCTGATCTGACCTCTCCCCAAGAATTGGGAAAGAAGGCAGACAAATGGGTCAGAACCAGGGTAAAGCCAAAGAATCAGGGTGGTGACCAGAAGAAAGATTCTTCCAAAAACCAAGAGAAAGGTGGGGATAAATCAAAAGATAAATCCACTACAGGGCCCCAAAATTCCTCTTCTAGGGGTGGGTCCCAAACTCCTTCCTCCCCTGAAAAGAAACCCTATTGCCATGTCTGCAAAAAGCCTGGCCACTGGAAAAATGACCACATTTGCCCTAAGGTCAGCAATAAAGAAAATGTTCCTCCAAGTAATACTACCACTCCTCCTGGTACTACAAGTAGTAACCCCCCAGGTGGTAGTAATGCACCCAAAAAGGTAGGTGCATTCTCATGGGGAACTGAGGGGGACCCCAGCTTATCAAGGTCCTCCTCCCAGGCCTCCTTAGTCTGTGATGGTGGCATGGGATTTGCCACTTTTACTATGAGTCCCAATACTTTGGGCAAGTACAGACAGGAGCCCTTAATAAATGGTCAGAAAGCTGTGACACTCAGGGACACAGGGGCTAGTGTCACCATGGTGACAGGGAAACTAGTCCCCCCTCAACAGCTTTTACCTGAGTTCAAGTACCAGGTGACCAACATTGATGGTATCAGAACAGATCATCCCATGGCCATAGTCAATCTCAGCTGGGGAGGGGTCACTGGCCCAAAGAGAGTGGCAGTCAGCCAAAACTTGCCTGTAGATTGCCTGTTGGGCAATGATCTGGAGGTTTCAGCCTGGGCTGAAGTTGAATACCAGGCCCATTTAAAAATGTTGGGCCTCTCTGAGAAGGTTGGTGGGGCTGTTAGGGCCTCAGCCCCATCCCAGGGAAATTTTGGAGAAGTGGAGCCTGAAAGAATGGCCTACTCTACTCCCCCAGAGAGCAGAAGGGTTGAAGAAAAGTCTTCTTCCCCCCAGACTATAGGTAAGGGTCAGCTTCCTCAGGGAACTGATCCTACCCCCAGTGAAGGAACTGCCCCAGAGGTGGTCAGGCCTGCCTGGCAACACCCCTGATGGCAGGGGACCCTTCCAAGGTGGTACCCAGCCTGGAGCAGGTAACCTGCCCCTCTCTACCCTCCCTCTGTCAGCCCAGGGCTGCAGAGGTCAGGGAGGTCAGTGGACCCCTAAGGGCTCCCTGTCCAGAGGAACCCCCTCATCCACAGATTAGGGGCACCAAGTCTAGTAGCCCTAGCCAGGTGAAAATTCCTCAGCACACTGAGCGATCCCTCTTACCATTGTGTTGGGACCTCCCCCAGATGGACTCTGTTGGGCAAAGGCAAACCTGGGACCAAGTGGTTCCAAACCTACCATGTCCCTCCATTGTTCCAACCAAAGGGACCCAACCCCCAGCTGTAGGCTGCCAGAGGTTGACCCTTAGGGCTTGATTCAACTAAGTCATGGAAAGAAAGGCCTCCATGGTGACCAGTGATCTGAGGAAGCTGAGACCAACTTTATTAGGGCCTCACTTCTCCACTCAGACACCCCACCAGCCTTTTACTTTGCCAAAACACACTACAGGTAGTAATTCCAAATGGTTGAGATCATCCAATACCGTTGGGGTTAGGAATTGCTTAGTGGACCATAAGACAGGGGGTAACCATGCTAGTGCAGGTTCTTCCTTATATGGCCACTTAGTCAATAAAGGCTCAACTGGGCAAGGTTAGCCTTATCTCCTTTCGTTTGGGGGGGAGGGGGGGTTATGTAGGAAGGTGGAATCTGACTGCATGTTTGCCCCCACTTTTTTCCTGGTGTTTTGCTGGTTTTCGACTTAGTTTGGCTGGGATCCTGCTATTCAGGACCCCAGCCTATCTGCTTCCCCTTTAAATTGATTGCATGTATTTTAGGTACACTCCAGATTGGATTCTGGGGTACCCTTATGAGTCCCTAGTATATGGTATACTATGTACCCAGGGCATAGGTACCCCAGAGGCCTCCCAGGGGCTGCAGCATGTATTATGCCACCCCTGAGAGGCCATCCAAAATGACACAACAGGTCTGCTACTGCAACCTGTGTAAGGTGGTGCATGCACCCCTTACTTGGATATAGGTTCACTATATCTATCCTGATCACTGCACATATAAGCCTATCAGTCACCCCTATGGCAGGCCTTATCAATCCTGAAGGCAGGGTGCTGGGTTTTATGTGAGAGGGTGTCCCTGCATGAGCAGAGCCCCTCTGTAGCCTTCGGAACCACTATTCCGGGGTTGTCTGTGATGCAGCCAACCATATACTCTTGAGTGCTTTATGACCTCGCGGTAAATGCTAACTTTAGAATGGCTGCAAGGAATTATGTCGTGTTTGGTGTCAAACTCCTTGGATTCATACCTCCACACCAGTAACTGGTGTGGGAGGTATGATTCTTCCCTCCTAGAGGGAGAAATATGACAGCACCGGTACACCCGGTACCAGCTTCACAGAGTCCTGGCATCACAAAATGGATGCTGCCAGCCACAGACACGAGTCTGCCCTCCTGCTGCTGGATGAAACTCCGGCAGGGGAAGGCTTGACAATAGGTTTCCTGTCACAGGGAGATGTGACCACCTCCCAGACAGGCTTTAGTGTATTGGGGCTGGGTGGGTGCACTCCAAGAGTGCTTTGATGTTTGCACTGGGGGCACATTTGGTGTCCCTGTGCATAGTCCAGCTCAAACCGGTTGCAGGGGCACTCAGCCCCTGCTCTGGCGCGAAACTGGACAAAAGACATGGGTGTAGCCACCCCTCTGTCCTGACCCTCCCATAGGTGGGTCCCCAGAGTTTGTCCCACCCCTTCCTTGGGTATAAAGTAGGAACCCCTGGCTACAGGACTTTAGATTACACCTGGACTAAACTCTGCTACAGAAACCAAGTACTTCGACGATCTACACTATGCTGGATGACTGAAGAATCTCCCTTGGAGTAAAGGAGTTACTCCCCTGCAAGGCAGGCACCTTTAACGCATCTGACCGGTTTGCATCTCCGAAGCTCCCGAGGACTCCAAAGAATATTGCAACACAGGAGGTGGGTTCCTGAGGTCTCTGAGGTCGATCTGTGCCCACAGCAAGTCTGAGGCCCGTATCCCTCGTGGTGACCGTGCAACCCAAACCCCTGGACACCGCGTCTATTTGCAGAAGCATCAGCTTTCCGGTGACCCATGAGGCTGAGCTTTGGGTTACTTGTAGCCCTGACCCGAGCAGTAATTACACTGAAGATTGCTGGCCTACACTCAACGAGTGTTCCGTGGGCCGCCATTTTGTGATTCCTCTCGAGGTCCCTTTGCGATCCCTGGTCCGTTGACCTGTGGGTCCCTAAGAAGGCAACTCTAACTTTCAATGGGCTTCTCTGGTTGCTCCCGATGTGCCCTGACTCTCCATCGCTTGGGGAGTCCCCAGGACCTTGCTGGTCCTCACAGAAGCATCATTACTCTGACCGCGTGGGTTGCAGTTGCCAAGGCTTGTTGGTCTCCAATCCGGAAACTGACCCCTCAGCAATCGACATCCTTTGTGGGACAGCTCGCCTGCGGAATCTGGTTGTCGTCGACGTCTCCTGGTCCCCGTGGCTGCAGAGTCAAGCTTCACCTCTTCGCACCTGAAACACCCAACATCGGTGGGCATTTGATTGCTCCGCTCCTGGTCACGTGAAGTGACCCAGACTTTGTCCCCTCTGCTTTGAGGTTCTTCACATCTACGATCCAGGCTTGTATCACACCGGACACTTTTCTTCTCCACGGCAGCAGCTCTTCTTCGCAACACGCCATAGAAAACGACGAGGGTTTCCGACACCACTTGACCCCTATGCACCCGGCTTCCCTGGGCTAGGTAACACGGGTACCTCGGTACTCACAAGGGTGCTGGCCTTTGAACCTTCTAAGTTTAGCTGGGTTTGCTTGAAGTCCTCTCCGAAGTGTCCTTAAACTCTAAAATTCCAACCGCGACTTTCCCATAGAGTTGCACGGAGCTCGCGTCTGTGTTCCCACACTGCAGCCGTCCTCCGTGGGTCCCTGTGTCACTACCTTGGGTGGCTCCTTGGGGTCCCAGCGATTCTACGTGCTCTATGCACTGTGTCTAGTCAAGTCGTGGTTCTTATACCACTTTCTTAGTATATGGTTTGGTCTCCCCCTGGAGCCCACTGTGTATTGTGCTATTTACTGTCATTCTAGTACTGTGTAATTGTGTGCCTTGTTCTCTAATCCCATAAAGAGGTTAGTAGAGAGTATTTAGTAATAAATATATATATTTTATATATACCTGGTGTGGTTCTCCTTTCATTTGGTCATTCAAGAGGTTATATACTGGTAAAACAAGCTGCTTTACATTCCTTCAAGACTTAGCCTGAAGGCTGCTTTCCACAGCTACCACTAGGATAGCTTTCTATAAAGGTTGTCTTTAACCTAATCATCAATAAGGGTCGTTTGGACTGGTGCAAGGTGCCCACTTTAATTAGTGGACAGCATATACCAGGCCAACTTCTCACACAGACAACCTGACCATGTCAGGGATTGCATCAGGACTGAGGTCCAAAAGATGTTGGAACTGGGAGTCATTGAGCCCTCAGATAGCCCCTGGGCTAGTCCAGTAGTCTTGGTACCTAAACCTCACACCCAGGGTGGTAAGAGAGAGATGAGGTTTTGTGTAACCCTGGGCATAATACTTTGCTACGCTCACGGAGCATGCAAAGTTTGTGTTACTACGCAAATTGCACGTAGCAGAGTAAAAAACTCTGCTAATTGACGTAGCGTAGCAGCAGTATATTAAACACATACAAATGCTTTGTTAAAGCAATTTTCTATGCTAAAAAGCATATAACAAATTCACAAAAGTGAACTTTGACAATGAAAATATCAAGCAATGAGAGAGGTGATGATTTTGGGTTCCCCCCTAACCTAGGGGGAGCACCAAGCAGATGCCTTGAACACAAAAAGCATATCATGTGAACGATTCAGTTGTGGTCCCTTCCTCCTAGGACCACCCCAAGCACAGTTATGGGCAAAAATACAATCCCAACCAAAGGCCCTGCAAAGCATTATGGGACGAGATTAGCAGTGGGCAGTGAATATTATAGTGTCCAATATCAAAATAATTCTACAAAGAGCTGCAGTTCAACTAGTCGTTACTAGATGTCCCTCATGAGTCAAATGCAAAAGCATTGAAATTATTAATACATCAAGCTGCAGTTCCACTAGTCGTTACTAGAAGTCCCTCACGAGTCAAATGCAAAAGCATTGAAACCCTTTCATGAAGCTTTTGCAGACAAAAAACATACAATGCATATTCTAAATCCCTATATTGGAGAAATCAAGCCTTTAGACAAATTAAACTAGAATCAGCTCAGGAAAGGCCTTGAACATAGAACTGCTCTGGCTTGCTTACAAGTTTGACGTCTTTAAGGGATAGCGATGAGAGACCATTATAACGAGGCCTTCCATTCGCTTTCTGGACAATAACTTGCCTGCCGTTCACTATGCACAGACTTTAGGCGAGGCTCGCCGAAGTAACCGAAAGGATATTTGCAGTACCTAATATCACACTGAGAGAATAGAACAGCACCTCCCATCAACAGTCTGTGCTGAACTTGTCAACACCTGCAACGGTGCCAGCAGCCACATCTGTGGCGTCCAGGGGACGCACGCGCTGTCCTGCACCAGAGCGTGATAGGATCACGTTCAGCGGCGGATTGAACAATAGATGATGTCACTGAAAGGTATGCTTCTGAGATCTTGAGCAGATCAACTCAAAATATTCATTGGATGGAACCCCTCCCAATGATGTCAACCCCGCCACTCGAACATATTTTGGAATAACTGAGCCGTCACACAGTGGGAGTCAAATTGCTCCCAGGGGGATATGGAAGGCGCACATTCCTAACTCAATGCAAACACACCACTCTGAAAGGCAATGGTGCATGTGCCCTTTGATTGTGTGAAACCATTGGGTGTTCAATTGTTTGTGTTTCCTTTTTGTGGGGTTAGGATACAGTGGTTGTGGGTCTCTTTGACATTAGCTACTTTTAGCTTTTACAGCGTAAAACCTAAACGTAGCTAATGTCCAAGAGACCCAGTAATATTTACACCTTTATAAAGCATACAGTGGCGTCACTAGGGTTGGTGTCACCCAGTGCGGTAACTCATGGTGTCACCCCCTCACGACTTACCCCATGATGGACCTCCTCCGAGTCCTCCGAGTCCGCCAAAAGCGTTCCTTGCGTGAGTGACGTTCGAACGTCGCTGACGTCCGGACGCCGACGTGCAGAGGCTCACGGTGTCACCCCATGTGATGGTGTCACGTGAGTGACGTTTCGGACGTCGTCGACGTCCGGACGCCGACGTGCAGAGGCTCACGGTGTCACCCCATGTGATGGTGTCACCCGGTGCGGTCCGCACCCCCCGCACCCCCCTAGTGACGCCGCTGAAAGCATAATTAATCTTCTGGGTAGGTCTTCGGCATTGGATGCGGAGAGGAAAACTCTACGAGCTACAGTAGATTTCCGTCATCACAAGGTTTCCACCTTGAACGAAGAAGTTCCAGCTGTGCAGATGAAATGTAGACATTTGATGTAGCTGGAATTTGGTCTTTTTTTTTTAAACAGTTTGGGAACTTAGCCATGCAGTATTTAGTGAACTGCAGCTGTGACTTTTTGTAAATGGATCTTCAACTTGACTTGTGAAATCTTGTTGTTGGAACATCGTAGTGTGGGCGAAATTAGGGCTGCGGCTGTTGCCCTACCAGCAGGATTTCCACCTTTTTATGCAACTGGCAGACCAGTTTTGGAGAAAACAAGGAATAAGAAGCTGCTGTAATTGAAGCTTTGCCTCAGTAATTGCCTGTTCCTTCTCTTTTGCGTTTAAGATTTTTTTACATTTCTTGGTGGTTCTAATGTACCAGTGACAGCTCCTGGTTTACAATCTTAACACCACAGAGTTCAAATGGAGCCAACCAGCAGGGGGCACATGGGCATGATAATGGTTATGTTTTAGGTCAATATACTTCTTTTCGGGCAGCACCTTTCCGCACCCTAATATATTCCAGTTGAGCTGCCTCTTTTTTTCCTATTCGTCTAGAACCCCTATCTCCTTAAATGCCTCACCTTCTGTAATGGCAGTCTATCTTGTAACCTCACCACCACAGTGCTCTGTTGCTTTGTAGCTTTTCTTGTGCTCTGTTTTTCCCATGCATTAATTGCTACATAGAACAACATTAAGTGAACAAGATATCTGAGGTTTCAGCTCTACTTACATCACTAGTGGTTGACCCCTGTGTGTCCCGGGTAAACATTTGCTGCACCGTGTTGTACCCTTGGCAGTAGCGGCAGCCATTTTGTTTTTGTTCAATGCTAAACCAATGCTACCAAGCTGTGCCCATCTCTGCCACATGCCGTGTTGTACCCTTGGCAGTAGCGGCAGCCATGTTGTTTTTGTTCAATTCTAAACCAATGCTACCAAGCTCTGCCCATCTTTGCCATGTAAAGTCTTACTATTATGCCTTGTACCGTATGCGAGAATTCTTAAATAGGCTTGCTCAGCTCTGAAAAGTTTACATTTTTGTATCAGTTTGAAAGTTGAGTGAGACAAGCCCACAATTTCAGTTTCTGCACCTGCACAGCCCTTTGGTTTTGTTTCACAACATATAAAGTTGCTTTCTGTTCATGGGTGCCTAGTTTTATACTCTCAGGGCTCATGGGAATCCCCTTGCCTGCCGACCATTGCAGGTTATTTTTCTTTTGGCAATAAAAACTTGCAGACTTCTGATTTGGCATGAGCACAGGTTTTTCTGTAACAAATATAACCTAGACGTTCCCCTCCCACTGGTGCTGATGTACATCTTGGCAGACCAAATGAGTTGGAATTCACCATTCTCCCCAAAGGTCATGGTCAGAGCGGACGTACATCAGGGTTCGCGCCCTAAGTTATTCTTTTCACTGACAAAACCACACTCCTCCATGGCTTAAAACACATAACAGCGACACACAAAGTCACAACTGAAAAGCAAAGTGTATAACACATCCTTCAAGTCAACATACATAGTGTGGTTTTGTTTTGTTGCAGTTTTATATAGCGCAAACTCAACCTGGAGGTATTAGAGTACTTTACACGAGCACCAGTTACATTACACAAGGTCACATTTTTTGTTAGGCATGGGGACATTAAGTGATTTGCCAAGAATCACAGGATGTTGAGCTGATGCCGAGACTCAAACCTGGTTCCCCAGTTCCAAAGTAAGCAACTCTGGCCGTAATGCCACATCCTCTCCCCAAGTAAATATGCCTTGGAACAGGCAAGTGTGAGAACAGCATAATGCCAAGGAAACCTGGTTCGGGACATGGCATGCCACTCCCCTGCAAGGAAGTGAATACCTGACACAGCAAGAGCACACTGCTGCTAACATGCAACTAGAAGCCCAGGGCAGCTTTGCTTGCAAGGCGCTAGCTCATGATAGCAATGATGGCAACTACCCACGGGAAACATCCATTACAACGCAGTCATTACAACGACCTACCTTTACAACGCAACTGTTACAACGCAACTGCCTTTATATCGCATGCCATTACAACGCATGTCACTACAACGCATCCCATTACAACACATGCCATTACAACACCCACGGGAAACATCCATTACAACGCAGTCATTACAACGACCTACCTTTACAATGCAACTGCCTTTATATCGCATGTCATTGCAACGCATGTCATTACAACGCATGTCATTACAACGCATGCCATTACAACGCATGCCATTACAACGCATTATACGGTAAGTAATGGTGATTTTTTTAGTATTCGGGTGGGTAGGGGTTTTGGGGTACATGGGCATAGTAATTTTTACCCCTACACTATCCAACACTTTCCCTACTGTTGCACTCACTGGAGTGGGAATAGTAATTTTTACCGCTACACTATCCAACACTTAGTAATTTTTACCCCTACACTATCCAACACTTACCCTACTGTTGCCCTAAAAGTATTAAGCGTTGTAATGGTATGCGTTGTAATGGTATGCGTTGTAATGGAATGCAGTGTAATGGTAATTTTTAAAAATGCGTTATAATGGCATGCGTTGCAAAATCATGCAATGTAATGGTAGTTGCAATGTAAAGACTGCGTTGTAAAAGCATGCGTTGTAATTGCATGCATTGTAACGTCATATATTCCTACCCACTTACCAGGGGCGTAACACTGGCCCCGCAGCCCCCGCAGTGTGGGGGGCCCCCGAGCTGCAGGGGGCCCCCTCAGCACAATACTCAGGCCCAAGAGCTCGGATTAGATCCAGAGTGGGGGCCCCTCCATGTACGTGGCAGGGGGGCCCCCTCAACTTTCGGTACGCCACTGCCACTTACCCTGATTTCCTTGCTCCATCTTTCAGCATGCCGAAGCGGAAAGAAGGTGCCACTCCTGACTTCCGTGGACTCCCACCTTTTCTCTTGCCGTAGTCTAGAACCTTCTCACCCTTTTACTCTTCCTCCTTTTTGTTTTTGGACCAGGCGTTAGCCAAGACAGTTTGATTTATTACAATTTTATACATGATAAACTTACTTGTAGGGTCTTTCAGCCAGCCGTCTTCATCCATTGGTCTGTTGCTGCATCATTCACATTTTATTTCTGCCAACTACAGCGTAGAGCAGGAGGCAAAAGGTCAGTCCTCTTGAACCATTGGCTAACTTCACTGTGAGTGACGCATTCTCCAGCAGGGCAGCATCATTGTAATGGCTGCAATTCCTAATGAGTCGCAAACTGCGACCTATCTCATTAATATTCATGAGGTAAGTCGATTTGCGACCCACTAGGAATCGCTATTTGAAACGTGGATGTATTTGTACATCAGGAATTGCGATTTCCAAATTTTGATTCGGTAAGAATCGCAATTGAGAAATCGTAGTCCCTAAATTTTGTAAACATGGCCCTAAAATTTCCTGTGCGGTTTCCTGTTTCAGGTGGCCGCTGACCAAACTTTTTTGTTTTTCAAAAACAAGCTTATAAAGCTGGACTTCGTTTAAAAAAAACTAATGCCTCTGACACCCTGCAAGTTTTTTTCCTATGGTGTGGGGGTCATTAATAAGGTTTTTTTTTTCTGTTTGGGAACGTCAGGGTTTCCCGGGTGTCATGAATTAAAATAAAAGTATGTCCGACTGTCCACTCTAAATAGAGCGCATGGTCTGATGCACCTAAGACGATAGCCCCAACTCCAGTCGGTGTTGTATCTCCACTGGCGAAGGCAATGGGGACACCACAGCCAGAAATATGATGCTCTGCCTTACTCTAAAAACAGGTAGCAGACCATCCGTTTGGCAGACAGGTTACTCCACCATGTTTGTGGCAGAGTACTCTGTCCACCAAACTTTAAATCAGGCACTTAGGGCCCAATTTAGACCTCGACTGATGGGTTAGGTTACTCCATCACAACGGTGTAGGATATCCCGTCTGCCGAAATATAAATCCCATAGGATATAATGAGATTTATTTTACGGCGGATGAGATATCCGTCACCGTTAGTGACGGAGTAACCCGTCCGCCAGGATCTTAATCAGGCCCATAGTCATTTATGATAAGTATTGATTTGTTATGCTGTGTGAAACACGCCTGTCACTTTGGTTTACAGCTGAGATGTTTTTCATATAAATGTGTCCCACGCAGATGAGTAGCCCAGGATATTTACAATATACAATGATATTAGATGATTAGTGAACACGACCTGGCCGGCTGCATCTGCGGATGAGGGGGGCAAGGCTGGATTCTGGTTTTGGAAGAAAAGGCTTAAGCCCTGTAGCAGCAGTCTGCAGCAGACACCCACCCGCTGCTGATGGCATCATCCTGCTGCCTGTATTGGTTGGGCTAGCATCTGCCGACAAACACAGCAGTGTGGGAGAGACAGACCCACCAGCACTGCCCCACTTCCAAGGAACTTGCTTCATTCCATGCCCCATAAGATTTGTGGGGATGAGTCACTGCATAGCACAGGCCTTTAAAGAGTACTATTGTACATTCTGAACTGGGCTAACCAGTTATTCCCTCTGTAACAGCTGTGTTGACCAAATTATGGGGCAAGAAAAGACAAATTATGCAGTATAATGCAGTACATTTTGTGATGGTATTACTTCATTAATTTGTCATTTTTACTCATGGTAACACTGTCTGGGCAAAGATTTGACCTCATAAGCACTTCTTTAACAACCAAATGCAGCAATAAGGAACTGAAAGACGAGTGGTCAACTTTTGCGAAGGGCCTTCCATTGCGCAAGAATAAATGTCGCCAAGTTTCTAGTCACTTTGGATTTGTTTGAGCTAGAAACAACAATCTTTTGTTAAAATCTGCAGATTATGCAGCAGATGATGGATTATGTGGCAAATGCGGTAAATCCATAATTATGCAAAAATCGCTGCAGCTGCAGAATCGCATAATTCCAGTGGCCCTGAACATAACATATGTATTTGTAAAGCGCATGTTGAACCCTTGGGTCACATTGGTGCGGAATAACAAGTATTTATTGCTACCCAACTCAGTGGTACGCATTTTATCAACCTCAGTCGGATGAAAGGCAGAATGTATTCACCAGGTTTCACACCTGTGGCCATGAGGTCAAACACTGGTTTCTAGAGTGAAGGATTTAGCCCATGGAGCCATCAGGCCCGGCAGATGAGTTATGCCATCTAGAGGCTGAGGGTTTGAGTACCACAGGGCTGCTTCAGCCTTTTAATTATGCTAAGGTCGAAATAAAGACATGGTCCTAAGTTGAGTTAATATCTTTAGTGCCCTTAGAAGTCAAAGTGCAACTATATGCAGCTCTAATGTAAAAAAAAAACTATTATTGTAACATAATTCACATAAGAAGGTGACTTTTGACACTAGTTTGCAACGGTGAACAGGAAAAGCCTGCCGTTAGATGACCCTGAGGGCAGTACCATCTAATGGTTCAACACAGCTTCAGAGTTACTTGTAAAACTACTCTCTGCGTGCAGTTACCATGTGCAGGTGCAAGGAGCTTAGCAATCGGAAGCATAGTGAAGCATTCCCAGTTTTCTTAGAATGGATGGTTTCAATTTACATATTTTCACTGATGTAGGAACATATCTACCGCTATGTCAAATGTATTGTGACGCTTATTTTGTAACTTAGATTTGAAAATGCGATCATATCAAAACATGAAACATATGTGACCAGTGGTGAAATTAGAATCACATTATCTTGAACACGTTAGGACAGAATGGGATATGAGAAATATTCTACGTATCCTCAGCTGTGGTGCATTACAATAACATACACATTTCTGCCTGGCAGAATTTATTCTTCACACCTCACAACTGGTCTGCTCTCCAGTAGACTGTGTTCTCTCAGAGGAACATTTGTTCTCGAATGGCATTGTTAACATGCTTCCTGTTTCAAAGTAGAGGCCAGGGTCATTTTTTTGTGCCCGTTCTCTATTGGGGGGGGGGTCTAGCGTGAGGGCCTTATTTATAGTTTGGTGTATGTTATTCCCAGCCACAAATATGGAGGATGTCTCGTCCGCCGTATTACAAGTGCATTATAGCTTATGAACATGCAATATGGCGGACATGGTATTAGTCGCATTGTAATGGAGTATCCTGTCTTCCAAACTCTAAATAAAGCCCTAAATGTTGGCTGAGGGACTGGTTTTCCTCTATAGTTCAGGAAGGGACACAGGGAGGGACTTTTTAGTGTTGGAAGGTAGAGGAAGGCTCTTTCCAAGTGACACCGTCGTGGCTTGTAGGTGCCTGCAACTCAGACGGTAACAAAAGTGGAAGTGGAATTTGTGGGAGTCATACCAGGATTGGTTTAGGGATGAAAACCACTAGTAAATTAGTTTTCCTTCTTAAGAAATATGCTTGAACCACTACAGAGAGAGAACCTGGTTGGAACTGAAGGAGAACAGAAGATGCCCTTAAACACCAGCAAAGAAGCTTCTTCCTCCAGCACAACTCCCCAGAACTTGTTGTGTCAGTTTCCTGCCTTGAGGTCCTCCGAGAGTGTGCACCTATCTCCTGAGAAGAGCCAATGTAGAGGGAGCTGCCTCAGGACGCATTGGTGTGGTGGTGCTGGAAAGAGCTTGCCTGCAGGTAGGCTGGTAGCCTGCCTCGGAAGAATGAGCCTGTGTGCTATGTGGGCTGAGGAAATTGCTTAGAGTGTCTGATGTTCCAATTAGTTTGTATGCTTGTGGTCCTGACGCTAGTTGGGTGTGATGGATATAAGGGGATGAGAGTGTTTACTGTGATTAAAGGGCTGAGCTGCTATTTTGTGGTCCTACAACATTTACAATAACTCCCAGGAGTCTGGGTCAGACAATAACGTTATAAAGTGCCCCCAGAGGAACCATTTAACTTTAACGATTTCAAAATAGTTTTAGTGGGTGAAGCTGCCACCCCACTCAAGAATATATCAACAATGGTTACAGTGCTTAAATTAAGCACTAGATATCACATTTACAAAAATATGCATATGCATTTTATTTTAATCTATTCGTTATCAACTGCTTAAAGATTAAAATTCACGTAGATTTGAATCGACATGGGGACAAAATCTAGCACATATACACAGAGACTAACAAAACAACACTATCTGCAAACATTTAGTAACATAGTACACAAATGGATATAAGTAAACTTTCTGCTGCATGTTTCAGTATGTTTCACCTCTTGTGAGTCATGGCCCCTCCCACACTCAACAATGGAAATAATTAGCATATTGCACACAGAGTATTTGAATATATATATATATACATATATATATATATGAACACCAACTCCAGTTCCCCTTCAGTCCCTGGATACTAACACAAGGACTCCGGTTTCAATTAAAAGAGATTCTCTTTATTTCTTTTTCGGTTTTGGTAACGCGTTTCGCCTGTGTCCACAGGCTTGCTCACACCAACAACGCCATTGCCATTCCTTCATTTTAAAACCTCAAGTACCCGATCACGTGGTTCGCTGTTTCCATTACAATGGAAAACAGACTCCATCACACACCGTGTTTAGTCCAATTATGGAGAATATTGCCGTGTATAACAATTTAAAACATTTCAAATTCATGTTTTACATTTGAAAATATATGCTTCGGGTTCACAATACTTTAGAAAATATGCATTAACATAGAGATATTTTTGCTTTGCTTCTATTCCATTTAAGCTAAGGATTTTAGACAAGCGTCTACTTCATCCTACACCTTATTGGCATTCCTCAAATAATAGAATGTGCAAAGCTGGCTGAACTAATCATGTGCAATTTTCATTTTATAAAATCCGTATTCAAATTCATACGTATTTTAAATATTTACACAGCTAAAACCTCTAAAAAAGTTCTTTCTGTTAGAGAGATTTCATATAACATTCTGTATTGTATTGTATTGTATTGTATATAAAATTTATAGAGCGCACTGCGACCCCACGGGTATCCTGGCGCTTGAGCACATAGGTCAATTATCTTAGAATATAAGGGCAGTTGAAAAAACACTATATTATACCCTGGGAAAGAGCCAGGTCTTCAATTTCTTTCTGAAAGACAATAGATCATCTATCTGTCTAAGTTCAGTTGGTAGTTTGTTCCACGCCGAAGCTGCTGCAACGCAGAAAGCTCTTCCACCAGATCTAACTTTTCTGAACCTAGGCACTCTCACCAGTTTTGCTGAAGAGGAGCGAAGATTGCGCAGAGGAACATACCATTCAAATCTACTCTGTAAGGGCTTGGGCCCAATGCCATGTAAAGCTTTAAAAACTATGCACATAGATTTAAATTGCACCCTCTGTACAACTGGGAGCCAGTGGAGCTCAGCCAGGGCCTGAGAAAGAGAGACTGGCGAGGTCTCATAAGTGCCAGCTTGGCTGCCATTGACTGAATTCTCTGGAGTTTCTCCATCAAATATTTAGGAGACTCCAGCAGTAGAGCGTTACAATAATCCAGTTGGCTAAGGATAATACTTCTCACTATCAGTGGCCTGGTATACTTAGGCAACAATGGGAGAATTCTTCGTAACACCCTCAGCAGGGCAAAGCATTTCCCAACTGTCTGATTCACTTGGGACTCAAGGCTTAATTTACCGTCAAAACTGATCCCTAGATTACGAACTACATTTGTCGGGGTCAAAGGGGCTGTCACTGGTAGTGGCCAAAACCCCGTGGGTAGTGAATAAGGAACCTTCCCCACTGAACAGCACAGAATCTCAGTTTTCTCCCCATTGAATTGCAAATAGTTATTTTGAAGCCAAAGAGCCGTATCTTGCATACAATTATGAAATTTTTCAAGTGAAGTTGCCTGACAACCTTCCAGAGATAAAATCAGCTGGGTATCATCAGCATAGTTCACTAGACTAATGTTATGTGACTTAATAACAGTCACAAGTGGCTTCATATAAATATTAAACAAGATAGGGCTGATTGCAGATCCCTGTGGTACCCCATGTAGAACTTTCCTATACATGGATTGATACGGGGGAGAGCAACCGCCTGTTCTCTATCTGAGAGGTAGGATTGAAACCACTTCAGTGCCAATCCACTCACACCTACTCTAGCAAGCCTATCCAAGAGTACCGCATGGTTAACCGTATCAAATGCGGCGGACAGGTCCAACAAAATCAAGATGGAGGCTTGTCCCCTGTCCGCCCGCATTCGAAGATCATCTAATACGGTCACCAAAGCAGTCTCTGTCCCATGTCCAGGACGAAAGCCAAACTGCACATCCTCCAGTTTATCATTGGCTTCTAGGAACTGAGAAAGTTCCCTACTAACCAATTTTTCGATGATCTTCACTGGGTAAGGCAGCAATGAAATAGGCCTGTAGTTCTTCGGGCATGCTGGATCTAATGAATCCTTTTTTAAGAGTGTTGTGATCAGTGCTTTTTTCCAACTTACTGGTACCATTCCACTCTCCAGAGATTGCATACAAATCAGCCTAAGTGCCGGGAGAAGTTTAACTCCTAAGGTTTTCCATAATTTATGCGGTAATGGATCCAAAGGAGAGCCTGAAGACACACTTACAGCTAGTTTAATAAAATCATCCACTTGTAGTGTTGAAAAATGATCAAAAGTGACTGCAGTCTCAGTAATTTCCCATTCATATTCCTGGGAGATGCAGTGATTCTTAGATATCCCATTCTGAGTATCCTGTGTAGGTGCATTACTGGATTGTAGCCCTTTAATGATTTTGCTAATCTTTTCTTCAAAAAACATAGCTAGCCCATCACAGAGAATCTGTGTTGGGGCAATTTCCTTTTTGTGCAAGTAGGATTAGGATTAGTGATATTCTGGGACTGTTCGATGTGGATAAAGTGCCAGTGCACCATGCATTAGCAATTTAGATTTTCATAAACTCAGAAGAGTGGGTCCATCCTAATAATAAAACCGATAAAAGACCACATGAGTAAGCAAACACTGTTCAAATAGACGGTAAACTCTAAAGTGCTAGTGCAATGTGCAAAATGCAATGTGCAAATATAATCAATACAGTACATTGGATAACAATGCAGTGCAAAATACGTTAAAGTGCAAGTGCTATGACCGTGATTAACTCATGATTCATCATCAATTCCAGCTTATTTAGACCCTGTGACATCTAGAAAAAGTGCTAGTGCATTTCAGAGTTTCATACCTTCAAATCCAAATACTGAATTACGTTATACCAATATTACAGCCTATTGACACCTAAACTCCCAGGGCCTGATTCACAGAACTAACTTACGTCAAAAACGTAAAGTTAGTACTTTTTGGTATTCACAGAATACACTTACTCATTTTGGTATTCACAGAATGAACTTACTCATTTCGGTATTCACAGAAGTTAGTAGTCCTAACTTTAGGACTCCTAAATGCCTTCTGTGAATACCGAAAGTCTTAAAGTTAGGATTTTTCTCAGTTTAGGAGTAGTAAAGTTAGGACTCCTAACTTTAGGACTCCTAAATGCCTTCTGTGAATACCGAAAGTCTTAAAGTTAGGATTTTTCTCAGTTTAGGAGTAGTAAAGTTAGGACTCCTAACTTTAGGACTCCTAAATGCCTTCTGTGAACACCGAAAGTCTTAAAGTTAGGATTTTTCTCAGTTTAGGAGTAGTAAAGTTAGGACTCCTAACTTTACTACTCCTAAACTGAGAAAATCTAACTTAAGACTTTCGGTATTCACAGAAGGCATTTAGAAGTCCTAAAGTTAGGACTACTAACTTCTGTGAATACCGAAATGAGTAAGTTCATTCTGTGAATACCAAAATGAGTAAGTGTATTCTGTGAATACCAAAAAGTACTAACTTTACGTTTTTGACGTGTTAGTTCTGTGAATCAGGCCCCAAGTGCTGCAAGCATTCTATTTCTTTCAATTGTTATACAACCTTTTCTCAACACGGCAAATTCATTTTTCTAAAATTTGATTGTGGATTTTCAGGACTTGTTTAAAATGAGCCATTACTTTTGGATACTGCTAGTAGCTTAGGTGCACATGTAAATCCTCATCTGTGTTCATACCTGACGGAATTCTGGTGTTAAAAAGCATTATATATTTAGACTCCAGCTGTCGCAATTTCTTTTCTCTATTTCCACCCCTTCTCATTTTGGGTACCTGGTCTATTGCAAAATAGGTCAAATCTTGCAGTTTGCCTTTATGAATCTCATTAATATGGCGTGCCACCGGATACGTTTTATCGTTATTCTTAACCGCTCGCATGTGTTGCAAGATGCGGACATGGACCATGTGGATGGTGCTTCCTACATATAACTTTGGTCAGGAGCATTTTAAGATATAAACCACATGGTCACTGTCACGATTGCCGGCTTGGGAGCAATCGAACTACAATTATGGCGGCCAGTAACAGACGCTCATGCGCAGGGATAGGTCGGGCGCGTTAAAGCCCTGCCTCTCCCGTGAGAATGCGCTTCGCGTTCCAGCCTGGTCTCCCTTACCTGTGTCACTTCCGGTGCGTCGCAGCCCTTCACTTCCGCGCCGTGTCACGTCCGAGTTCTCCGTCGGGTCGTCCTGGTCACGACTCCTTGCTAGTCCGGTTCCTGGAATTCCTGCAAAAGAAGAAAAGAAACGCTGTGTTGAAGATTAGACCGTGGTTACGGTAACAGCGCGTTGCGCTGCTCTTTACTTTATTGTTTATTTGTTCAATTCCTCTCATTCACCCGACTTAGGATTCATGATGGTACAGAGTCCTTCGCCTGTTTGAATGTACTGACAGTCCTACAAGGGGATATGAGAGGTGAACCTGAAGTTTGTCACGCAGTTACCCACCTTCACTAGAAACATTGTGTAGCTGCTCCTGTTATTAAGGTGGGCAAATTACCCTCTCTGAAAGACATACAGACCCCTAATTAGTCTATCTCCCTATTAAATATTCCTTTACATTTACAGCAGTAAACAGATGTTGGGGCACCACTACCCTCCTCTATTTTCCTGAGATTGAAGAAGGGAATTTTAGGTAAAAGACAGATCCTGCAGGAAATTCAAATATAAGTAGTGAGTCATGTTTGTGTACTAAACGTATGTTCCCTCTTACCTACAGTTTTGTGTTTCGACTTGAAGCGCTCCTGCAGTTCCTGGGTTGTGGCGAGGATTTGTCTCCCCTTCTTTCCTTGTTTTGTTTCCCTTCTTCCCCAGATTACCTTTTGTTGCTTAGACATAGACAAGCACAATAGGTGGTTGGGAGAAGTTGCGGACTATTCCTCAGTTCCATGACGTTCCTGTGGAAATTCTGGTGAGATCCTGACAGTCACTTCGGCAGTTCAAGAAGCATCTAATTTTCCATGGGTTCACCATTAGTGGGGACATTACAAATGTTGTGTTTTGGGCGATTGTGCAGGCTTTGCACTTTTGACATTTGTAAAAGCCCGGATTCGCCTTTAGCCAGTTCTCAGATTTAATTAATTCTGGACTGCTGTCCACAAACTCTTGCCTCATGGATTTGGCTCTTTTGAAGGTCACCTGGGGCCTCCGTTTTACTACTGTACCGAGCATTGGATCACTTCTTATTAGATGCCAGTGCCTACTCACACAATCTCTCACTTTTGTGTGGTAGGCACTGTATCTGGTGATTAGTCTTATTTCCTCCTTATCATGTTCCTTGATTTCCTCTTTTCCTTCTTTAGGTTTTAACAAGATCTCTCTTTTGATGCTACTGACTTTATGTAATGCTTGGCTCAGGACCTGCTCTTTATAACCCCTTTCCCTAAATCTCTTAGTTAGGCTACTCTGAGCTTCCTCTAATGCCTGCCTCTCACTGCAATTTCTTTTCAGCCTGAGATGCTCGGCATAGGGGATGCTCCTTTTTAGTTTAGTGGGGTGAAAACTGTTCGCGTGCAGGATGGAGTTTCCTGCTGTTATTTTTCTGAATGTACGTGTATGTAGTATGTTATCCTTTACATAACTCTCAAGGTCTAGAAACGTTACTGACGCCCTGTCGATGGTATCTGTGAATTTTAAGTTGAGTGTGTTGTTATTCAGTTGCACAACAAAATCTTTTGCAGACTCCACTGAGCCTTCCCAGACCACAAAAAGGTCGTCTATAAACCTTTTCCACATAACCACATTTTCGTTCCATTCCTTGGCGTGATCAACTCCTCCCACCTGCTCCTCCCACCAGCCCATATGCAAATTAGCATAGCTGGGGGCGAAGCAGGTGCCCATCGCCGTCCCGCAAACTTGTTTGTACGTCTCATTTCCAAATAAGAAATAGTTATTTTCTAGGCACATTCTACTCATCTCAATCAGCATTCTGGAATACTGATGATAGGAGATATGTCGTGTGTCCAAAAAATAACGCATAGCATTCAGTCCCGCCTCATGTTCAATACTTGTATACAGTGAGGTAACATCAAGCGTAATTAACAAATAAGTATCTTTCCAAATCAGTGTTTCAGTTTTACTTAAAAAGTCTCGAGTATCTTGTATGTAAGCTGGGAGTTTTGTAATAAATTCCTGCAAGAAGTGATCTAGATAAGTTGAGGTTGTTTCAAATAAACTTCCAATAGCGGAAATGATGGGTCTACCCGGTGGCTTCTCTTTGTTCTTATGGACTTTGGGGATTAAGTATAAAATTGGTTTTACAGGATTGTCTACCTTTAAAAATAGGTATTCCCCATTGAGATAACAAACCTAGTCCCCTCCAACGTGCCAGTTCTTTGTGCAATTTGTTCTTTATCTCCATCAGATTGCTATGCGGGACCTTTATATAACAGCTGTTGTCACTGAGTTGTAATTTCGCCTCCTGGTTGTACATTGTCAGTGGCCAGAGGACCACATTTCCTCCTTTGTCCGATTCTCGGACCACTATGTTTTTGTTCTTTTTTATCTTATCAATGACTTTGTTGTATTTTCTATCCTGAAAATTGTTTTCTTTTTCAAAGTTCTTACTTGATGCTAAAGCTAGGTCTTTCAAATCTTTAACCACAGCTTCAGAAAAAGAATCAATTAAGTCCCTTGGCACATTAGGAATGAATGTGAATGATGGTCTAAAAGTCGTTTTTACACCTTTGTAAATGTCTAATCCCAATATTTCAGCTGTGTCTCTTAACCTTCCTTGTGGCTGTAGACCCTCACATTCCATTTCTAGTTCATGAAGTTTTTGTAGCACATGTAAATCTCCAACCTCTAAATTTGAATTGTCTTCTGCTATGTCTTGCGTATTTCCAGGTTGATTTTTTTGGGAAAAGAATTTTCTCAATTTGAGCTTCCTTACAAACTTAAAGAAGTCTATACGTGTTTGACAGTAGTCAAAATTTGTTTTCCTACAGAATGACAGTCCCAATGCTAGTATATTATTTTCTTCCTCAGAGAGCGCCATATTGGTCAAATTAATGATCGGGGCTGGGTCGCATCCTATTTGCGATTGTATTTTTCCTTGGTTTTTGTTCCAGACCTGAGCTCCATTCCCTCCTCTCCTGTTTTTACGACTTCTTGCTGATTTCTTCCTTTCTACTGTTGTGGCCTCTTTCTGTTGTTTTGTGTCCGGTCTATGCCTAAAAAAAGGAATTCCTCAACTACAGTTGGTATTGTTTCAGTGTTAAGGGAGGTGCCTGCACCATCATCTTCGGAGCCCGTCTCCACATCAGAGCTTACTACCGAGTTTCTTTCAGAGGCACTGTCATTGCCTGTGTTTTGGGGTCCTTGATTTTTCAAAGTAACTGCTTTTCCAGACAGCCTCTGTCTCCTGATATTGTCGAAGCGACGGTCGAAAGTGTAAATCTGTCCTCTCTGGTAGTCTAGCTTATCTCTCAAGAATTTGGTGGCTTTTCTGTCCCTTATAGTTTGTTCTTGTTTTTTCAACTTAATTAGTAATTCCGTTTTGAATTTGGCCAAAGCATCTGCTTTCATCATTTGGGTTAATTCGGACTCAACTTTTTTAATTTCCTCCAATAACTTGTCTCTGTCCTTTTGTGCATACTTGATGAGTATCTTCATCATGTTGCAGGAGGAGTCCGCATTGTTGGCGGCCCATTCTTTTAACATCTCAGGGTCGGGGTCCTCAAATGTAGGTGCCACTAAAATTCTTAGTCCTCGTGGACTCTCCCGACTTCCAGATACTTTTCTAGGGACTTAACTTCCCACCATTTAGTGACTCCTCCTCGTTTTAATTTCTCCAATTTTCGCATCAAATCCTGCACGTTTACATCATGAGTAACTGTTTGCGATCTTTCGTTGCGGTTTGCATTTGTTTCTTTGCTGTCGTCAAACACCAAATTTGCTGCCTCCTCTCGCTCTTGTAGCCATGTATCCATGATGGCTTTTTACTTTCACACACGTTTATTTTTCACCGCTGATAACTCTTTGAGAATCTTTATATAAGTTTCGAAACCAGTGTCCCGCGGGGTAACCTCCCCGGCTCCTCTCCCCTGTTACTGTTATTACGGGAAAACCGCACTCTGAGGTACGGGACTCACCCGACTGCAGGCATCCTCCGACCCACTGCTTCCGGCTCGTTCCTTCCTCGCGGTAATTTCTCCCAAATGAACTTCCAGTGCTTCGGGGGGGCTTCCAGTTATGCGCCGCATTTCACATCCATTTTGCCAGATTCCAGGAAGCTCCTGATCGAGGGCGCGTTGGTGACTGCCGCTTTCCAGCAACGCGGCTCCTACAGGAACACCAACTCCAGTTCCTCTCCAGTCCCTGGATACCAACACGAGGACTCCGGTTTCAATTAAAAGAGATTCTCTTTATTTCTTTTTCGGTTTTGGTAACGCGTTTCGCCTGTGTCCACAGGCTTGCTCACACCAACAACGCCATTGCCATTCCTTCATTTTAAAACCACAAGTACCCGATCACGTGGTTCGCTGTTTCCATTACAATGGAAAACAGACTCCATCACACACCGTGTTTAATCCAATTATGGAGAATATTGCAGTGTATAACAATTTAAAACATTTCAAATTCATGTTTTACATTTGAAAATATATGCTTCGGGTTAACAATACTTTAGAAAATATGCATTAACATAGAGATATTTTTGCTTTGCTTCTATTCCATTTAAGTATATGTATATATATGTTTTCCCCATGCAATTTTCCTTAGGAAAATGAGACCACTACAGCTGAACGGAATTCCACCAAATGAGGCAGAAAGCTAGATCTTGTCCCAGAAAGCGTGCCTTTTGTAATTTGGTATAAATCTGCTCAGTAGTTTTTGAGAAATGAAGGTTTAAAATGTATGTATATAGAGACATGGAGCATCCGCGGATCGAAGAGATCAAAAGATAAGATCTGATTGGCTACCACCGTATCAACAAAGATGTGGCGGCAGCCATTTTAGGACTCGAGGACTCAGTCCCCTGTCCTAGAAAAAGAATTAAAAGAACATATAGGGAGGCAGGGTAGTGATACCCTCCCCCCCATGTTTGTTAGGGGCAGTCCCTGGGGCCAAAAACATATATTTTTATACGGTACTACGAAACCGCAATCCCAATTTTAAAAAAAAGGCCGGGCTCCCGTCCTTTTAAAAAAATAAGCCCTCAAGAGTGGGGTAGGGCCCTGTAGGAGGGGGTCGGCTATGTTTTTTTTTGGTGGGAGAGGGGCTTTGAGTCCTGTTCTGGCATCTTGCTGCATACAATTGCATGTTGGGTTAGTGGTAAGAAGGGAGACAGAGAAAGCAAGCCGGCTATTACCTGCCAATCTTGAAATGTCCCACCAGTGGTGATTCACCTACACCGTACGATGAGCAAACTGGCCTATCACATGCTCGCTCTCTATATATGACAATGTGTAAATTGGCCCTGTAAATACTTTGCCATTTTCAGATGGGCTTGTGTTGGTTTGTAGTGCTTTTCATGCTTGTCAACGTGGAACTAAGGGAAAGTATTGGCAATGTGGTACGTCATGGCCATGGTAATGTAGAAACATATTTACCAATGTTACTGTGGTGTTTTATGCCCGTGGTAATGCCAGTATCGTAACAAAAGCCCCCGCTGCCCTCGCGGTGCGGGGAGTCCATAAGCACCAGGGGGCCCCCCTCCGGCACTGTACACGGGCGGCGGCTAAGAGCTCCTAACTGGGTCCGGAGGGTGTGGCCACCCTCCAAGTACTTTGCAGGGAGGCCCCCTCAAGTTTCGTAACGCCACTGGGTAATGCAGAAACATGTTTACCAATGGTACTGGGGTGTTTTATGTAAGCGGTAATGCAGAAACATGTTTAACAAGGATACTGTGGTGTTTTATATAAGCGGTAATGCAGAAACATGTTTGCCAATGGTACTGGGGTGTTTTATGTAAGCGGTAATGCAGAAACATGTTTAACAAGGATACTGTGGTGTTTTATATAAGCGGTAATGCAGAAACATGTTTGCCAATGGCACTGTTGTGCTTTATGTCCGTGGTAATGCAGAAACATGTTTGCCAATGGCATTGTGGCGCGCTATGTCCGCGGTAATGCAGAAACATGTTGGTCAATGGTTCTAGGCTGTTGACATACTAGACATTAGGGACACAGGCTTGCAAAGGTGACTTTGCACACTTGTCAGTGTGTAAACTGGTTCAATCGTTACCCTCAGAACTGCTTGTAAAACCATGGTATTTTGGCCAATATGTTTGAAAAATTGTGCTGTAAAGTGTGGCGTTTGGCCTCAGCTATTCCAAACTATCCTCAGGAGAGGTGGAGATGACCCTTCCCAGGCCCCTGATGGAGAGCGTTGCCCCCACCCTGGTCGCTCTCATGTCAGGGTGGCATGGACATTGGTGCCAGGCAGTGCTTTAAATGGGCTGGTACTTTCCGGTTCTGAGTGACGGCACTTTTTTTATTTTGAGAGGGAGAGTACCTGCACTTCTCAAGAAAAACGTAATACTTTTAATTGCGAGTACCGGCACTTTCCAGAAACAAGCAGGTACTCTGGTACAGAGTCCATGCAGTTCTATTTTTCCACTTCAAGCACTGGTGCCAGGGCCGCCTCTGGTTGGCTGCAGCTGTTGGAGCCCGCTGGGGAGAGCTGTGTCTCGGTAATAACTCCAATATTCCAGGTCTCACAGAAAGCAGTGAAATGTGCAGCTGGGGGCGCACTCAAGGACCCTTGGGCTGCAGAAGAGGCTTCTGGGCGCATGACGCATGATGACGCATCTCCCCAGCCAGGCACGTGGGCTGCAGGCTCGCGCACCGTCGCCAGCTGGTGGGCAAGCTGGCATCTTAAGGAACAGGCTTAGAGCCCGGCGCTCTCCGCCAGGCCTAGAAACGGCTCATGTCTGTCATCGATGTTCCACTGGTACTTTTCAAAGTCTGGAGACGGGAGGGGGTCGCCACACCTGACGCACGTTGCGGTCATGTATTCCCTGGACCCTTGCAAGCATCCGTCATCGGAATTCAGAGCACCTGCCCCGAAAGCTGTGCCCCCTTGCCACCAGACCGTGCTTTCCTCTGCCAGTGGAAACATGTGCTAAAGCCAGCCTCTTACGACATTCCGGCAGAACGGGCGACGTCTGGAAGGATCTGGCCTGGTGTGAGAGTGGCATTTCATTGACTTCGTTTCTGTGCGTGTTTCAGGCGAATAACTCTGCCCTTAAATGACGTATTCAAGGAGAACAGACACAAACAGTATGGTTGGTAGGGAGGGACCCGGAAATGCACTAATCTGTGGGGGACGTGCTAAATCTGGGGGAGAATCCGCTGGTAGAATTTACTCCAACATATATTCTTGCACCATACATGCCTCGAGGGCAGGTCCTTATCACCAGCACCCGGTGTGCATGGCATTCACCCGTGCCAGCTGGTAGAAGGTGCAGCGCGTGACCTTTGACCACACCCTGTACCCACATCACCCATACCTCAGCTCCATAACCCAAATACATACAAGATGCCTTCCTTTGACATGCCCAGCAAAAATCTGGCATGGGGCATACATATCCTTTGGCAATACTGGCACCCCAGTCCCTCAACCCCTAATACGCTAGGGGCATGGCTCCGGATCCACAGATAATGCGCAAATTAATGCATGAGATGTATTTTTACGAAGCAAAACCCCTTAATTATTATGTGTATTTGTAAAGAGCACTATCACCCGGGAGGGTATCCTGGCTCCGTAAGCAGGAGCGAACCTGGCCTATGTTAATGTTAATGTTAAAAATAATTTATAAAGCGCACGTACACCAGGAGGCTTCATGGCGCTATAAGAGGCTCCAAGTGCTATCCGATAGAACATCAGTCATAGGCCTGTTCAAAAAGCCATGTTTTGAGGGACTTCCTAAACTGCAGGAGGTTTGTGCAAGACCGTATTTCCAGCGGAAAAGAATTCCACAGTTTGGGGGCAAGAATCGCAAATCTGCGGCCTCCTTGACGCACCCGCTTGAATGTCGGAGTGATAAGGAGTGAGAGGTGGGCAGAACGTAGGTTACGTAAGGGGGTATGTTTAGAAATCAGGCTGTTGATGAAGACAGGACTATTGCCATGTAAGGATTTAAAAATAAGGCAACCTGTTTTAAAGGCACAGCGCTGGGCGATAGGGAGCCAGTGCAGTTTCTTCAGCAAGGGAGTCGCTGATTGCCATTTAGGTTGTCGGAAAATCAGTCGGGCTGCATGGTTTTGGACCATCTGAAGCCGTTTAAGCAGATAGAGAGGCATGCCCAAGTACACAGAGTTGGCGTAGTCAAGATGTGACAGGACAGTGGCTATTATGACCACAATCAGGGCTTCCCGAGTAAGAAGGCGGTGTATCTTCCAGATCTTGCGCATTTGGAAGAAACACTTAGAAATGACCGCACCGACCTGGGTTTTTAATGAAAGGTCATTGTTGAGGGAAACTCCAAGTGTTTTGGCCGAGGGGGACGGGGAAGGAGGAGGTCCTAGCTCTGGAGGCCAGTAATGGGTGCCCCAGTACTTATGACTGTCCCCAGTAAGAACAAGCTCTGTCTTACCCGGGTTCAGTTTAAGATGGTTGAGGTCCATCCATTGTTGAATGTGCCACATTGTAGCCTGAAAGTCCATGACCGAGTTTTGTGAGTTATCGATTTTGAAGAGTAATTGGAGGTCATCTGCATAATTAAAAACAGTCACCTTCATATCTTTAAGGGACTGGATCAAGGGGGCAATATAAAGATTAAATAAATGGGGAGAAAGAGCCGAGCCCTGTGGAACGCATACAAGTGATTTTACGTGGGGGAGCTGAAAAATGGCCTTGGCAAACAGCCTGGGAACGATCTTCCAAAAAGGAAGCAAGCCAGAGAGCCGCCGTACCTTGAATAACAGCATGTTTGACACGGTCGAGCAGAATAGTGTGGTCGACCGTGTCAAAGGCGGCAGAGAGGTCCAGTAATACCAGTGCCTGAGGGGAACATCTGTCTGCATTGTCCCGGAGAGTATCCAGGACAGCGAGGATTACAGTTTCAGTAGAGTGGGCCGGCCGAAACCCTGCCTGATAAGGGTCCAGGTATTTAGATTCCTCCAAAAAGTTAGATAAACATTTAGCTACATGGGCTTCCAAGATCTTCGCCAAAAATGGAAGCAAAGAGATCGGGCGGTAATTAGACAGGAGCGCGGGATCCGCTCCAGATATTTTTAGGAGGGGTACCACTGTAGCTTTCTTGAAAGCCAAGGGAACTTGGCCAGATAAAAGTGACTCGTTCAAAAGAGCGAGTGCAGGGCCCGGATAGACTGCAAGGAAGTCCTTTAGTATATGTGGTGGGAAGCAGTCAGAGGGGGCACCTGATTTAACTTTTACAAGAAGATCTTGGAAAGTCTCCATTCTGATAGAGGGGAAGCAGCTAATACTACAGTTGTTACTATGCAAAACAGAAGGGTTCTGGATGGGAAAATGCTTAGGGATACTGGCTTTAATAGTAATAATTTTTTCAATAAAATAATCATTTAAGGAGTTACACAGTGTTTGGGAGGGTGTAGCCTTCAGAAGAATTCTATCAGGATTGGCTAATTCATTAATAATAGAAAAAATTTCCTTAGAACTATTATTGGACTTCAAAATACGCGCAGAAAAGTGGGCGGCTTTGGCCGTAAGGATGTTCCTCTTAAATTCCTTCCGAGCTGCAATATAGAGGAGTTTTTATCGGGGAGTACTTCAGTCGCCACTGCCTCTCAAGTTGGCGCAAAGCCAACTTCTGGATTTTAAGTTCAGTGGAGAACCATCGCTGTGCGTCTGCGCGACGGGCCAGTTTAACTTTTTTAAAGGTGCATGCTTATTGCTAGCATTAAGTAGCCACTCGGATACGTTCATTTCCGATGCATTAATGTCAGTGCCAGAGGATGGGACTGTGTTGGATAATGTGTCAAGAAAATCCTTTTTGTTGACATTATTCCATTTTCTAGCAGAACTGCCTTCAGCCGTACTAATTTTCTCGATAGCCGGAAGAGTACATGTAAATTTTATTAAATAGTGGTCAGACCAAATGCAAGGGACAATTGTAGGGATAGAAATGGTCAGACCAATAGTCCAGACTTGATCGAGGATATGCCCTTTCAAGTGAGTAGGGGATGAGATCTGTTGGGTAAAATTTAGATTTGTAAGAAGATCAGTCATCTCAGCTGATTGTACCCCTTCCTGGGGGTCATTGTACCAGTAATTAAAATCTCCTACGAGAAGAATCTTGGCATGCTCAATCACTAGTTTAGCCATCTGTTCACTAAGAGAGAGGGGAAAGGAAGGCATCTGATAGGGTGGCCTATAGATTAATACACAGACAAAGGAATCATTGACAGATTCAAAGTGTATCACTATGTTCTCTGTCTCTTTAAGAGCAAGACATGTCAAGAAGCAAGACTTAAAATTAGTATGAATGATGGCTGCGACCCCCCCCCCCCCCTGGTTTACCAGGTGGACGGTTGGCAAAAATGATATAGTAATCGGGGGGTAATGCTGCCAACATATCAGGGGCAGAGTCGACAGTGAGCCAACTTTCAGTCAGTAATAAAACGTCAGGTTTATCAGTGGTCAGTAAGAGGAATATGTCCAACTGATGTCTGACAAGAGAGCGGGTATTAAGGTAGTGGATCGATAAGGGCCTAGCTTCAGGTTTAGCCTGGCTATGTAAGATGTGCTTGGGAGTGGTGGAAGTCTGTATTTCTGGAAACGTGCTTCGGTTGATAAAAATTCCGTGTTTAGATAAGAGGGAGAGAGTTTCACGGGCAAGGTGCGGATGGGTGGAATGAATATTTTTCAATGTTTCAGAGGGGTAACTAATAGGATGGACATAGTGAATGGACCCTGGGCCCGGATGGGCGCGGACGGGCGCAGACGGGCCCATGGCTGGTGAGACCAAGTTTGTTCAAAGAGCCATGTCTTCAGTTTCTTGCAGAATTCGAGAATTGACGAGGCAGCTCTGATGTGTAACACCAGATAGTTCCAGGCTTTAGGAGAGAAGTAGAAGGCCTTACTACCGGCAGTGCTTTAAATGGGAAAAAATAAGTGCAGGTACTCATTAAAATGAGCTAGAGTTGTAGTGAGGGGGCGGGGCTAAGGGCAAGACATGATGATACTTAACAACTTCTATATTAGTTGCAGCACATACCAAAACACATGAGAAATGTGTTTATATAAACAAAGCTGGTTAACTCATAACCCCTTCGACGCTGCGCGAATTCTCCCGCTGTGCGGGAGAATTAATGAGTGGGCGTGTTTCGGACGGCCCCTGGCCATCCTCCGCACACGCCCCCCGTGACGTCGGACGGCCGGGGGCCGTCCTGAGCACCGAAGAGGTTAACATTTCCTTTTTTTGCAATAGTTGCACTTTCTTAATGTCATACTGTTAATTGCTGTTTCGCACAATACTATATATTTTTGAGCACGCGTGTGGGAAGAAACTGAAAATACCCCCACGTCGCACCAAAGCTCTTATGGCACCAAGCAAATGAAGCAACTCATCATGACCCTCTCCAGAAGATATCTCTTGTCTCTTCCATCAATCTATCCATTCATCCTTTCATCCTACCATTTACCTGCTGATGTCCACCATTTAACCTTTACATTCTATCGTCTATTCAGTCTTTCATCAATCATTCAGTTTTTCACCATTTCGTCTATCCACCCTTCATATCCAAACCTATCCATCCATCCATCCATCCATCGATCCATCTCCAAACCTATCCATTCATCCTTTCACTCATCCATCTCTTTATCCATCCTTTCGCTCATCCATCCATCAATCCTTTCGCTCATCCATCCATCAACCCTTTCACTCCTTTATTCCATCCACCCTTTCACTCAATCCCTCCTTTCACTCATCCATCATCCACCCTTTCATCCATCCTCCCTACCTTTCATTCATCCAATCTTTCACTTATCCACCCATCATCCGCCCTTTTATCCAATCATCCACCCTCTTTCACCCATGCAGGCTTTCACTCATCCATCCATCTATTCATCCATCCATTCATCTATACATCCACCCTTGCTCACTCATCAATCCAATCACTCATCCACTCACTCACCCACCCACCCACCAACCCTCCCTTTTACCTTATTTATGAATCTTTGTCGCGGAGCAGACATGTACAAACAAAGTGCCACACATTTTCTTTAAAATACCTCCTGAGAGTGTCTGCTCTCTCTCTTTCACTTTATTCTTACAAAAACAGGCATACACACAAACATAGCAGACACAAAAGACTCGGGTATGATAAAAGCCATCTTTTCTCTTCACCTACTATGGCTTTTTTAATTGCCACCAGGGCCGGACTGGCCGTAGCCTGATTGCCACTGCCAGGGGACTGACATGATTCCTGTGCTTGCACAAATGCACAGGATAGTGTTACTGTGATTGACAGCACAGGGCCTGAACACCCTGCTCTGTCAAACACAGCGTGATGGCGAGCACCCGGACATTATTCAAATGAGCCCTGCTGAATTGCTCAGCTGGGGCTCAGATCCGGGATACAGAACCGGCGCCTTGGCTGCCAGAGACACCTTCCACTCCTGCTCACCAGCACAGCCAAAGAGCCTACCTTTTCATGAGTACCGGTACTCTCCTCGGCAGTAGAGAAGTGCCGGTACTCCGAGTGATAAATCTAAGAAGTGCAGGTACTCAGTACCGGTGAGTACCGGCCCATTTAAAGCACTGACTACCGGCTCTGGTTCTGCGTTTGCAGGGGGATGTGTGTGAGTAGGAGTCCGCCAGAGTGGAGGTGCCTGGAAAAGTTTGTGGAATGAGATTCGATTAAGCTGAGCCCGTGTTGTGCAAGGCTTTGAAGGTATGGGAGTGTTTGAACAGGGCACATTTGTGTATTGGAAGCCAGTATCGCTTCCTGAGGGGCAGTGCGATGTGTGTGCAATGTGGAAGGTTGAGTGCGATCCTGATAGCCAATTTCTTAATGGTTTGAAGTCACCTGGTGAGGTCCTTGCTTATATTTGCGTGAAGGGCGTTCCTGTAGTCCAGTTTGCTTGTTGCGAGGACCTGGGTGACAGTATTTTGGGTCCAGGTGGAGAGTCACTTGAAGATTATCCTTAGCATTTTCAAGGTGTAGAAGTAGGCGTTTGTGCCGGCGTTCACTTGGGCGGCCATGCTGAGGTGGCTGTCGATGATAATTTGGAGGTTCTTGGCACTGTTGGTGGGGGAGGGGTTCCGAGTTCAGCTGGCCGCCAAGTGAAGTCCCACAGGCGTGAGTTCGTTCCTAAGGTCACAACTTCTGTCTTGTTGGTTTTCAATTTGAGACACTAATCCTCATACAGTCTGCGATTTCGGTCATGCAGATGGCGAACGTGGCCCAGGTGTTGGGGGTTTTGTACGAGGATCAGTTGAGTGTCGTCGGTGTAGGATAGGACGTTGATCACCTGGGTGCAGATGATGCTTGTGAGCGGCATCATGAATGTGTTGACGAGTGTCATGCTGAGAGATGATCCTTGTGGTACTGAACTGATTTACACCAACCAACAAAAAAGGATCTGTTCATAAAAATAGTTCTATATGTTTAGTAAGTGTGATTTAATTTTTTTCCAGCAGTTTATGCTTTAGCCAAAGGTAAAAAATTGTATGGAGCTTTCAATGGAAAATGTTTCTTTCTTGACCTATCTCTAACCCCCGCTCCTTTACAGATCAGCACAAAACTTGAGAAAGCTAAGTTGAACATGCTAATTGTGTGCCAAACTGCATGCAAAGCTTCACTAGCACATTAAATACAATTCTTATTGCATCACAAAATGTATACCATTAAATAACAACACCTACATGCACCTCATGAAATAGCCCCACAATTTTTAACTGATGAATTATACCATATTGATTATCACGGTGTTGATAATGTTACTGCAACTGTGATATGTAATCTCATCTGTAACATAATTTATGCCATTTGTAATTGGATGCAGCACTAAGGAGGAATGAGCATTTAATTTAGTGTCGAAGTTATGGTTTACATGGCTGTTGAATGAAATCTGTGTAGCGAGCTAACCATAACTGATGAATTTCATTGTTTTTTAGGATTCATTTGATCAGCCAGCTCACTAGAGGGCTTTAAATTGCAAAAAACATACATTTCCAGACTGAATTACATCAAGATAATGAAACATCACTTTTCACTGTGTGAGCTATCTTCACAACAAATCACCATAAGGATTTTTGGGGCCCCAGGCAAGAATTCTTTTGGGACCCCTATTCAGGAAACCTTTGCATTTATTACAAATGTTCTACTAATTCAAACCCTCGTGATACCAAACAATATTGAATTTCACATAAACTTTCAGAAATGGGGCCGCACAAATACAGCTGAAATATGTCTTGCTTTTGTCCCAGAAATGCTCAGGATGACACTGAGTAGCGAGAGAGAAAGAGTGAGAGGTAGAAGTAGGCAGGTAGAGGGAGAGTGGTTGAGGTGAAGAAATTTACATTACTTAGATAAAGACAGAGAAAGTTCACATTCCCTCCGGGCACCTTAGAAAGGGTGGGGGGCCGAGGCAATCACTCAGTTTGTCTGTGCCTTAAAACAGAATGCCGAGTAACAAGTATGGAAACAAATTGAAAACCACACCATTTTTAATCTACAAATGGAGGGTTCGCAGAGATCCTGGGGCCCAAACGACTTAAGATTAAAATCGACAGGGCTCAAAGGGTGGGGCCTGCACTGCCGGGTGAGAGGCGTCGCACCCGCGACGTTCTTGTCAAACTGCATTCATATAAAGTGAAAGAAGCTATCCTGCAAGAATCCAGAAAGAAAGATTCCATCACCTTCCAAGGATATCGCTGTGTTCTCTTACAGGATCTGGCTCAGGTGACCCTTCAGAGGCGACAATCTTTTCGTCCTCTCACAGAGAAGCTCCATAAAGAGCAAATACGATACCGATGGACATATCCTTTTGGGCTGGCTTTTGAATATAAAAATAGACAGCGCCACGTTACAGAGCTCAAAGAAGGCATGGAGCTCCTCGAGATCCCTATGCAGGAAGGGGAGGCTTCCAGCTCTCAATTCGGACGCAGTGATCGACCCCGGTCCAACGCCACACAGTGTGAAATGATTACTACAGGCCATGCCTCTAAGGCCTGAAGCGAGATCAACGGATGACAAGGTCGGCTTAACTGGAAAGGACATACAGGGAAGGCCCTGATGCTTCCACAAAAGTTCGGAAGGATTTATCCTAAGTTCGACAGACAAGACACGGGAGGTCGGTGGGGCGACCTCAGCCTACCTTACATCGGCGGCGGGCCTACTATGACTACGGAAGAGTGAAATGATGACCAGACTAACAGAGGTCTAAGGAGGCCTGTACGACCATAAGACAAGTGCGGAACTTCTATGACCTTGCTCTTGATATTGGCCAAGGCCTGTGATGGGGACAGGATAAGGAAAGACGAAGATCAAGGTGCAACGAGTATACAGCTACATTGGATACTGAAACTGTGACAGCAAGGTGGCGGGCGAGGGCCGAGAACCCAGCTCGACGCTCTACACGAGAACTGTTATAACAGCAGGACACGTAAGGGTCCTGCGACCATTTACTGATATTCGTAATGTTTTTGTTCTAATTTTGGGGGGGGGTCTGGGTGGGGGAGGGGTGGTGGAGAAGCAGTAGGAGAGGGGGGTTGGGACAGGGCTACGACCAATGGCGATCTTTGGGGCTGGTGGAGACGAGACAATGGCGAGAGGTAACCGGCAGGGAGGTGGGTCAGGGAACATTCTGTGGAGACATGCAGCGTTAGGGCGGGAGTACCACTTGAGATGATATCAGTCACGAGATGGAACGTGAAAGGCCTAAACTCGCCGGTTAAGCGGCAAAAATTGTGGAAATATTTGGACGACCACCAATTTGACGTGGTGGCGCTACAAGAGACACATCTAAAGAGGACAGACGAGGCGGGACTTAGGCATAGAAGCTACTTACTTATATATAGGTCCTCCGCCAAAACGAAGCACAATGGGGTTGCATTAATGTTCCGCCACAGCGCTAAATTTCAGACGGAGGTATCCAGACGGACAAAGACGGGCGGGTGGTAATGGTGAAGGGGAAACTCAGGGGTAAAAGTGTGACCCTGGTCTCGGCTTATGTCCCCAACTCGGGGCAAGCGGCGTTTGTGCACACACTTCTGACTATGGTGAGCGATTTTGCAGAGGGACAAATAATTGTGATGGGGGATTTTAATCTCACCTGGCACCCTACGGACGATAGTTCACAGCCACACAGGGCCACGGGGGGGAAGGTTCCCCAAAACCCTACAACAAGCATTTTAAAACTTGGGGCTCTTCGACACATGGAGATCACTTAATCCCACCACCAAACACTACATGTACTATTCACATGCCCACCAAACATATTCTAGGCTGGATTACATTTTTATGTCCCAGGACCTGCAGGGCTCTCTCCAGGGGGCTCAGATTCATCCCATCTCCCTATCTGATCATAGCCCGGTGACGGTTGGACTGCATTGGGGAGGGAAAGGACAGGGACCCCCAAGATGGTATTTTCCCACTTCACTGATGCAAGATAAGACATTACGCAATGAACTGCGACTAGCGATCAGAGAGTTCTTTCAAACGAATGCCCAGAGTGACACCTCCCTCCAGAACAATTGGGACGCTTTTAAAGCGGTCATTAGGGGAAAGTGCATGGCGATGATATCGGCACTAAACAAGGAGCGGGCGAAGGAGCGGGAGGGATTGGAGGCAGCGCTGTCACAAGTGGAGCGGGAGTATAAACAGAACCCTTCTCGCAATCTAAAATGCCAGCTGGGTACTCTCAAAGGGAAACTGGGGGCAATCTACACAAACAGAGCTGAATTCACACTACTCAGACTTCGACGAAATGCATACGCCCAGGGGAACAAGGTGGGCACACATCTGGTGAGACAGCTGAGGGAAAAAAGGGCGAAGGAGTATATTGGGGGCATGCATACAGCAGAGGGGGACTTAGAACTCGACGATAGGGGTAAGGCTTCTCTTTTTCGCACCTTTTACCAAGAGCTCTATAAAGCAGCGCCCCCTGACATTGCGGCTCAGAAGGCCTATCTGGACTCGCTCACCCTCCCTACGATCTTGGACATATGGAGGGAACAATTGGACGCTCCCATCTCGGAAGAGGAGGTACGACTCTCGATCGGAGTGCTCAAACTTCACAAATCTCCGGGGACGGATGGTCTAACGGCCAGCTTTTACAAAACATACACATCCAAACTAGCACCTCACTTTTGTTTTAATAAATGGTTTTTATTAATTTTGACAAAGTAACATCCAGAACATTTGCATAATAATCGGAGTATACTATTGACAATACAAATTAGCAAGAAAATCGAATGGCGTAGGTAGGGGCAGAAGGAAACTCATAATCAATTAGCATTTCCATGGCTACTGGGCTGGGTGGCTCACTGCTTCACTCCGCAGCGCCACACAACCGACCATAGGCAAATTACAACAAAAGTATCAAAAAGAGAATCAGGCATTGCCCCGCAAATCCAGTCTCGTTATATACCGCATACTTCTGAGGGAGATAATATGAACTTGGACGCAAATAAAAACCACAACAAACGAAAAAAGGAAAAAGAGAAAAATTCACATATGACCTGGATAAGAGAGCAAAAGACGATCTCTACGCATAAAACTCAACATAACCACATTTGCCGGTCTTGTGTGATAGAAAGTGACGTAGTTATACACAGAGGGACATGATGGGATTTGTACTGTCGCGTCGTGCATCTCGGGAGTAAACATAGGAGTAAATGGGCGAGGAGGAGGGGGGGAAAAGTAGACGCGCTGGGGCAGGGGAGGAGACAGTAAGGTCAGGGAGGCCAATGGGGGGTAAACAACCTCGCATCCCCGTTAATGCGGGAGAAAAGTCTGGGGGGAGGAACGCCTGCAGCAGCCCTAGCCTCGATCACCGTTAAAAAACCCTGCCACTGCACAGGGGTCTGCCGCGGGGGGAGAGGCGCCCGCGCCTCTGCCTCACGCTGATTTATGCATTCCGAGACCAATGCCCTCTGCAGATCCAGCAGCCACACAGCAATCCCGGGGCCCGCCTGTGCCTTCCATGCCATAGCAATCCTCCGTTTAGCCAAACCCAGAGCGAGATCCAGAAATGTATTCACACCCTTGCGAGTCGAGTTACGTCTCATTACACCCAATAGGAAATGGAGGGGTTCCACCTCCACCCGCGCATCTGTCGCCGCTGTAAGCATAGCAGCCACCTCCAGCCAAAATACGCGAATCGTGGCGCAAGTCCAAACCCTGTGAGTAAAAGCAGCTTCCTGATGTCTGCATCTGGGGCAGACGTCCCTGGCAGTAGGATACATGCGTGCCAGTCTGTGAGGGGTGAGATATGTATGGTGAAGGTAGTTCAATTGAGTATATTTCACCCTAGCGTTAGTCGAGATAATTTTGGGGTGGGTAAGACACTGTTGCCATTGTTTATCCGACAGGATAATGGACAGTTTGCCGTCCCAATACGCTCGCAGTGTAAGCAATGCGGGGGGATCATCTAGTCTAATGGAGGTGTATATGGCTGTTATGGCATGGCGCCCGCGGCCATGTGTAAGCAGAGTGTGCAGTAAGTACGAGGTAGCAGGTTCCGCCCCGCCAGCATCCCAGAACTGCAAGGACAGGCGAGTCAGTAGGGCATGCAGTAAAAAGGAGCCCTGTGGCACTCCGTACGTCTCCACTAGGCCCTCAAACGTCAGCAACTGCGAGTCAGCAAACATGTCCCCCCAGGTGTCCAGCCCACTCTCCCTCCATGCCCCCAGCTCCAGGCGTCCATGGCATGAGTACGTGCCAGGGAGCAACTCCAAGGGCATACTAGGAGCATAAGGCGGCGGTCGGCCCCTGGGCGTCACGTACCTAACCCAGTGCCGTCGGGCTGCAGCCATTAACCGGTTGCCCTGTCGCCTCTGGGTCGGCGTAGCCGTTCCCGAGAGCCACTCTAGGAGCGTTGGGATATCCTAAGACACGGCGCTGGTGATCAACTCAGTGAGGTTGCTTTTGGCGAGCCACCGCATTGGCCACTGTAGTTGTGCCGCTGCATAGTACCGTTCATAATTGGGCACGCCCAGGCCGCCGTCCGACAGTGGCAAGTATAATTTATGAAGGGCCACCCGAGCCCGTGAAGCACCCCATATCAGCGACACCAGCAACGACTCCAGGTCTCGGAAAAGTTTCCGGGGCAAGCGATACGGAAGGACACAGAAAAAATATAAGAGACGGGGAAGGACTAATATCTTGGATATCGCTACCCGGCCCATGGGAGACAAAGGGAGGCCCGTCCAAAACAGAAGGGTCGTACGCACTCGCGTGATAGCTCGGCCTAGGTTCCCATCGATCGTGTCCGATCCCAAGTGATAAATCTGTACCCCCAGGTACTTAAAGGTGTCAAACGCCCACTTCAATGGAGTAAGCGGCGCTAGCTGTCTTTGCGCTGGTGTCATTGGTGTCATAGGGAACACCACCAATTTTGCCCAGTTAACCTGGAGTCCAGACACGCCCGCGTGATCGTTTAAAAGTGCCATGATGGATTGTAAGATCCCGGCCTCGCCGCGGAGGTAAATCAGCGCGTCATCGGCGTACGACGAAACAATGTGCCATCGCTGATCGACCCGTATACCCCAGTCCCTCACCCGCAACCGGCATGCTAACGGCTCCATGGCCAGAGCAAAGAGAATTGGCGACAGGGGGCAACCCTGTCGTGTCCCCCTCGCTATGGACAGAAGCGGCGAGTAAGTGCGACCCATTTTCACCTTAGCCTGTGGCCCGCGATATAGTAGACGTATCCATTGCAAGAAATGGGGACCGATGCCAAACCCTGCCAGGGTCGCCTCGAGGTAAGCCCAGCTTAAGGTGTCGAACGCCTTTTCGATGTCGAGTGAGGCGATCCAAGGCTGCTCCCCCCCACCCCGCGCCCACTCCAGGAGCGTGAATAACTGCCGCAGATTCAACCCCGTACTGCGACCTGGAATGAAACCATTCTGGTCCTCATGAACCAGCAGGGGGACAGCAACAAGTAGTCGGTTAGCTAGTAATTTCCCCAGGATCTTATAATCGACGTTTAACATCGACAAGGGACGATAAGAGGCCATTAGAAGGGGGTCTCGGCCCGGTTTAGGTAAGACAACCAGCGTCGCCTCTCTCATAGTGGGCGGTAACTCACCCGCCTCAAAGGCCTCAGCATACACCTTGGCCAGCCTAGGTGCTAGCTGTGCAGAGAAGGTATGGTAGAATTCTGCCGGCCACCCATCCGTCCCCGGCGTCTTGCCAGCTGCCGGATGGCATCTGTGATCTCATCTAGCGCAACGGGTTGTTCCAGGGCATCCCGGTGGGCTGGGGTGATCTGTGGGAGCTGGACTCCCTCCAAGAACTCCTGAATGCGGACAGGGTCGGGGGGTCGGGGCTGTGTACAACGTAGTGTAGTATTCATGAAAGGAGAGATTGATATCTGCCTGTGTGTTCACTAGGGCCCCAGCACTCGTATATATGGTAGTAATGGGAGGCTGGGCCGTGTCGGATCGAAGGAGCCACGCCAGGAGCTTCCCGGCCTTGTCACCCTCTCCGTGTCTACGCGCCAAGTACGTTCTGTAATCCAAGGCGCACAAATCATCCATCGCAGTCTTATACGCTAATCGAGCCTGGGCGAGGGAGGGGACAAGTAGGGGATCAGTCGGAATGCGCTGCTCATAACTCTGGATCGCGGACTCGTGTGTGTCTAGCGCTGCAGTCAGGGCCTTACGAGCCCCATACGTGGTCTTAATGGCATGGCCTCTAAGAATAGACTTGAAGGCGTCCCACTCTACCCCCACTGACGAGGCAGTCCCCTCATTCTCCACAAAGTAAGAGGTAATGGACTCCAGTAGGGTAGCCCGGTAGGAGGAATCAGCGAGTGCCGCCCCAGGGAAGCGCCAAGTCGAAATCGTAGGACGTTGAGCACCCCAGGTCAGGTTCAATTGTAAGGGTGTATGGTCAGAGAGCGCGCGCGCCAAATACCCAGCATGCCCCACACCGTGTAGAACGTTATCCGAGCAAAACACCATGTCAATCCGTGTATGTAAATCATGCAGTACCGAGTAGTGAGAGTATATGCGCTTCTGCGGATGTAGCCTGCGCCATACGTCATGTACCTGCATTTGAAGTGCCCAGTCCCGCATGTGGTGTGCTAGTGTAATGGATTGTGCCCCTGTGAGAGGTGGGCGTGAGCGATCCAAGGCAAGATCCCATACTCCATTAAAATGACCTCCCCAATATGTGGGAACCGCGGGGTCCTGAAGCAGCGAGGGTGTGAGCAGTCACAAGAAATTAGATTGACCCGAGTTCGGGGCATACAGGGAAACCAGTGCCAGGGGGCAACCAGTCAGCACGCCCTCCATGGTAGCATAGCGGCCCTGCGGGTCCACCCTGGAGTGTGTGATTTGAAGAGGAGTCCCAGGAGCCACCCAAATAAGCGCCCCCCTCTGGCGTAACCCGAGTACGTCGTACCCAGGACCGTGCCCCACCAGCGCTTGCGGAGTGACGCTAGTGTCTGTGTCGTGAGATGCGTCTCCTGGAGCAACGCGAACGTGATCTTGTGGCTGCGTAGGTATTGGTATACTTTGTGATGCTTGGCGCAACCCGCTAGTCCCCTCACATTCCAGGTCAAAAGGGCATAATCCCCGTGAGCCATCTATGTAGGTGCGTGTTAAAACTTTGCAGAGATCCCCCCATTGCGCGACAGCCCACTGTCCCATCGAAACCCTCACAGTCCCAGAGTACCGGATTCAGACATGTGTCGGCATTAAATCTTGCGAAGTGTAGACCTAAAAGGAAAAAAAAACCAAAACCATTGAGAATACCCCAACTTCCCACCCCAGGCCTGGTTGCCAACGGGCAATGGGCCATTCGCACTAAACTGCAAATCTAATGACGCAACAATCAAAACATACAACAAAAAAGAAGAAAATTAAGTGAATTGCTGTATCAGCTACTTATCACTCGGTGGGGAAGGTGGAGTAAAGTCTATGCAAAATGTCCATGCCGCCTCCCGTGGTTCAGCCTGGCAGTCAACAGGCGTGTGCTAGCCGTCCGGCCACCACAACGTAGAACAGGCCCCAGGCTTGACGGCTTCAGCCCAGTTCATCCGCAGTTTGAGGGGTGAGGGCCGGGCCTGCCCCTGCCAACGCCTCGATCTGTGAGTCCGTAAGCCGCAGTGTTCGGTCCATTTGTGTATCGGAGTCCGAGTCCCGTCTGGAGGAAGAGATAGGGGAGCCCAGTTGTTCCACCGTCTTGATAGCTTGTGCCCTCTCCTGCGTGACCTGCGTCTTCGTCGGGCGTCATGATCGATTCCCGCCTCGGCCTCCACGTGCCGCCACTAAGGTCCATGGTCGCGCAGTTTCCGTCCGCGTCGGCGGAGGGTCATGTGCCATACCCTGTTGATCGATCCATGCCCAAGCTTCGTCGGGCATGTCACAAAAGACCGTGCCCTCCTTGTGACAAATACGCAAGCGTGCCGGGTACTGCAAGGAATATTGTATGTCGTGATCCCTCAAGCATTTCTTGACCTCCAGATATGAGGATTGGCGACGTTGCACGGTCAAGGTATAGTCCGGGTAAATGTGGACCGTGGCATTTTCGATTTGCCAGGGGCTTCTGGCCCTGGTAATTTGCAACACGTGATCCCTGTCGCGGTAGTTAAAGAATCTGGCCACGACCGGCCTAGGAGGTGCGCCGGGGCAAGGGGGGCCCCCCGGGACCCTATGAGCCCGCTCAATGGAGAAGAATTTCGACAGTTTGCCTTGCAGGACCTCACGTGCGAACCAGTCTTCCAGGAAAAGTTCCGTGCTGGGCCCCTCTGCCCGTTCGGGAAGACCCACTATTCTCACATTATTGTGGCGTGAGTGCCCTTCCTGATCATCCACGCGGCCCCGTAGGTAGTCCACCTCCTGTTGGAGGGTCCGCAGGTGGGAGGTCGTCGCGGTCACTGCGGGCCACAGGGATGCCAAGGTGGACTCATTGTCGTCGACCCGACCCTTGAGTTTCTTATGGTCCTCTCGCAAGTACCCCATGTCGATACTGAGTGAGTCGATTTTGGAGCACAAAGTAGTTTTGATGTCCAGGATCGATGCTAGGATGCTGGCTCCAGCTCCGGAGGCTGCGCCTGGGATCTGTCTGATCTGGGCTTGCCCATTATGTCACCCTCGAGAGACCACAAGTCGGGTGGTGTTATGTGCGCACCTCCAGATAGCAGAGACGGGCGGGAGTTGAGGCGTGTGATAAGGTGCGCAAAGGAGATCGTCCCATGGCCAGGGTGCGACGCCCCAGTCGTGGTTCACTCAGCTGCTGGTGACACTGACGTTCTTCCGAGTGTCCAATTGTAGCTCACAGGAGTGCACATTCCTCGCAAGGTCGCACACCCCGCATGTCTAATCGCCTACAGGCCCAGTTCCAATGAATTACTCCCAACCCAGGCTGCCAGCCAGGGGTCAGGGATGTATGTACGGCCGCACCCACAGCGCGAGGCTGGCCATAGCCAATCCGTCGATCCTCACGGGGCCCAAAGGTCCCCTCCAGCCGGGACAATCCACCGGGGCCACACTCACCACAGAGCGGAAAGTCACAAGAGGTCCGCGCCCCGCGGAACCAGTCGCGCAGTCACAGCGCACAGCTCACTCTCCAGGGGCCGCAAGGGATACGGGGGAGGGGAGAGGCCGTAGGCATCCACTCTCAGCTGTAAGGGTACATCCGTTACCTGTCCGTCGGGCACTCCGGTCCTGCAGCCCCTCCGCAATGGATCCACCGATCGCCTGTCCCAAAATGGCGGTCTCGGGTGTTCAGTGTCTAGCAGGTCGGGGGCCTCGGGTGTCGCCAGCCGGGATCTCGGGGCACAGCACACCCCAGGTGTGAAGGGGGATGAGTCCGCGCGCCGCTCGACCGGCTCCCAGGCTGTGTCGAGGTGCCCCCGCTCCGCCGCGTCATGCAAGGGCCCAGTCGGCACAGGCCGCTCGATGCAAAATGGCAGCCCCAAGTCGCAAAGTTCTCAGTAGGCCGGCGGGGGCTGCAGGTGTCACCAGCTAGGGGCGCAGGTCACCACTCACCCAGCCCCCAGATGCGGAGGGGGAGATGGGTTGAGCACCGCGCGACCGATTCGCGGCCCGCGTCGAGGTGCCTCTGTCCCTCCACACTGCACCGGATCTCGGGAGCACTCCCGGCCGCCAGCCAGAGACTGGGGCCTGTAGCGGTCTCATGCAGCAGCAACAGGTGCCGATTTCCAGATGGGCAGGCGTCGGTCACCACCTGCGCCGAATGCGGGTAAGGATGGTGGGCCAGGCAGGGTAGAAACAGGATAATGCTGGCGGGCATAGAGCGGAGCTCAGAGCTCTGCATACGCTCTAGCCGCCATCTTGGCCACGCCTCCAACTAGCACCTCACTTGACCTCCTTATTTAATGACATAGCAACGGGACAGGCCGTCTCCCCCACCAGGGCAGAAGCGCTTATCACAGTAATCCCAAAGCCGGGAAAGAACCCGCAGCACTGTGCCTCATATAGACCAATAGCCCTCCTTAACTTAGATGCCAAGCTCTACTCGGCTATCTTAGCGACCCGTCTAGAAAATCTACTGCCCGACATCATCCACCCGGATCAGTCCGGTTTTATCAAAGGGAGACAGACGCAGGACAACATCCGCAGGACGCTTCACCTTATAGAAAAAGCTAACCGGTTCAAACTCCCAGCGATAGTGTTGGGCTTGGATGCGGATAAAGCCTTCGACAGGGTGGACTGGCACTTTCTGTTTCTCACCTTAGAGCGGTTTGGCTTTGGAGATAGTTTTTTACGGATGATAAGAGCCAATTATCTAAGCCCCCGCTCTAGAGTTCAGGTTAATGGGGTTAGCTCTGCGTTCTTCGAGCTGGGACGGGGTACTCGGCCGGGATGCCCACTGTCCCCATTGCTGTTTGCTCTGAGTATTGAGCCGCTGGCAGCCCGACTCCGGGCAAACCCAGACATTCACGGAATCAGATTTGGGGGAGTTGAACATAAGGTGTCTTTATTCGCAGACGATATTTTGTTAACTCTCACACACCCTAGAACATCCCTCCAAGCTCTACAGCATGAACTGAGAGCTTTTGAGACAGCGGCGGGCTTTCGAGTAAACCTCTCTAAATCCTCCATACTGAACCTCACACTATCGGAGGGTGAGAAGCTAGCAATAGAGGAGGAATCCCCATTTTCATGGGCCAAGCACAGTTTAACATACTTGGGGATCCAGATTACGCCGCGTTTAGAAGGTCTGTTTGGGGCGAATTTCCCACCCTTGCTCAAACAAATCAAACAGGAACTACAGTGATGGTAACCCCCTCTTTATTTCTTGGCTGGGTAGGATCCATGCAGTTAAAATGACCTTTCTACCTAAGCTGCTTCATCTGTTTCAGGCCCTCCCAATAGAACTAAGTAGGGACTACTTAAGAGTAATAAGATCTTTACTGCTTCGATATATTTGGCAAGATGGTAGAGCACGGTTACCTTTCCATGTTCTAAAAAGGCCCAAAGAGGAAGGGGGGTGGCCCTTCCGGACATCGAGCTCTACTATAAGGCGGCTTAGTTAAGGGTTATCACTGAGTGGTCCATGCGAGAATCAGAGAAGCACTGGCTTCACATGGACCAAGCTATCGTGGGCAGGACAATTTGGGACGTGCTCTGAAAACCCAAGAAGGATAGACCAGCAAATGCGTACTTAAGCACCCCTACCAAGACCACGCTTAAGATTTGGGACGAGGTTAATAGGACTCGAGGCTGGACCTCTTTTCCATCCCCCTATGCACCTATACACTTTAATCCGGACTTTCCGCCCGCGCTCAAAGATGCATGGCGAGAAGGAGGGTGCAAAGTGCTCTCGGATTTATTCCACAACTATGACATTCTCTCTTTTGAGAACTGCCAACGGGATTTTGGGGTCCCTTCCTCCGAGCACGTCCACTATATGCAACTTAAACATTAGGCACATCAACCGCAGGTTAGGGAAGGGGGGACTAGGGAACGAACCCCAATAGAAAATCTGGTGCGGAAGGCAAGTATGACCAAGGGCACATTCTCCTTCTTATATAAACTACTGGTCTCTTCCACAACCGCGCCGCAGCCCCGATATAGAGCTACTTGGTATCGGGCACTGGGAAGGGAAACCACAGACGGGGAATGGAAACACCTATGGTCAGACATCACTAAATTTAACCATTCACTGGATCTGCGAGAAGCGCATTACAAAATTTTATTCGACTGGTATCTAGTCCCGGCCAAGCTTAGACAGATCTTCCCCCTCACCTCAGACCTCTGCTGGAGAGGATGCGGTATCCTTGGAGATTTCCGCCACATTTGGTGGGACTGCCCGACGATTAGGCCGTTTTGGGAGGAGATCCTGGCACAGATGAAGGACATGTTGGGCTATCCCATCCCGAGCTCCATAGATGTGACACTCCTGGGCCTTAGGGATACTTCACTAGAACACCAAACAAGGGCGGATAAGGCCATCATGTTGGCTTGTATGGGGGCGGCGAAAAAGGCGATAGCCGCTAATTAGAAGAAAAAAGAAGCCCCGATACTGGCGCAATGGTATTCTCGCCTTTGGAAAATACTCACGATGGAACGTATGTCGGACATTTTTAGAGACGAATATAAAAACTTTGAATTTAAGTGAGGCCCCCCGGTGGTGTATCTTACAAAAGGGCTCCCGCTGGCAGTATGTCCACCTACATTGAGAGGGTTACACCTGTTCCAATTTTAACTCCGGCAACAGGGATACCACTGAAGGCAGCTAGCCTCTGTAGGAATGACACCCATCAGCCAACATATAGAAAGCAATCACTCCACCAATTAGCTATGAATAGTAGCGGGGGAGGGAGGGCATGCTTCTCCACCACAGGGAGGGGGAAGGAGGGGAGGGGAGGGGTTTTAGTTAAGGGTTGTTTCCCTTCTAGTGATTGTCACTACATTAAGGGCCACTGTTGAGCGTTACGAGCCATGCATTCCTGTCCGGTAGGATACTGTGTCAGAATTAGCTCTGTATAGCTTTTGGAATGTTGAAATGTCTATTACCCAATGTGGTTTGAACGTGTTTATATTTTCATGCCAATAAACAGAATTTTGACAAAAAAATGGAGGGATATGGTTAATGAACTCAATGTCTCTAATCATCAATTATAAAGATATGGTCAGATTACCGGTGAAAAATTGAAATTACTAATCAGTCATAAACTTTAGCTGTGCATTAATTGTTTCACACTGATAAATGGAAATATAAAAGCAGAACAATGGACTACGCCTCCTAAAATACATAACAAAAAATAAATAAATCAGTTGATGAGTCACAGATATGCCCTTTATTGACGAGAGAGTATAAAACAAGACTTTAGTATTCATATGTGGTAAGAACTCTGCTTCCAACATGCTGCGTGTAGCCCAAAACCACTGCACAAGGCCTTCAGCTCTGGCCAGAAGGACCTGGCCACAGAGCCTCATCACACCACGGGCAGCCAACCCCCGCCACTCACAGCTTTTGACCATGCCCAGTGGGGGTTGGCAGCAAGGTCTAGACTGCAGCAAGGCCTGGTTCCCTGAACGCTGCATGTTACCAATACCCATGTGTGGCTTTTGGCCAAGTGCAGCAGTAGTAGTACAGAGAATACTTTTTTCGCCATTTTTTTACAGAATTTGAAAATCCTTTGCAGGTTTTGCCAATCCTTGACCTTTTCTGGGTACAATGGACTACTGGAGGGTCCAGGATTTGCAAATCAAGAATCAAGCATAAATCCTTTTAAAGATTTTATTGCAGGTGGGGTCACTTTTGGGGCAATGCCTTATGAGCCAAATATCATGCAGCCCCCAGAAACCCTTTTATTTTGTCTTTTTTCCACAACACGGTCCTCAGTGCCCCTAGTTGGGTAATAGCAGCCACAGCAGTAATGTTTCTGTGATGGCCAGCCAATCAGAACGTGGTATATTCATAAATCCGGAGCTGGATTTGCAAATCTGCAATGCATAAAGGGAGAAAAAAATCCCTTGTCCAATGGTGTACCTTTAATTTTCAACTGTAATCCCTGGAGGATCCACAAATTAAAAGTCCAGATAGCGCTAAAATGTAACCTCTTCATGCCGAAACAGAAAACATTTTAAACACTAATTTCTCAATAACTGTAGAACGGATTTACACAAAACCAGGGAAAGTCACTCCCTTGAGTAAAGTTCTATTTACATGCCAAGTTTGGTGCAATTCCATTCAACTGTTTTTGTCTGAATTGAGGAGCAATGAATCCTATGGGAGTTAAAATGGAAAATGTCATTTTTGGGACCCTCCCTCTTTTGAGGCCCGTGCTTGACTCATCTGTACAAAAATGGCTATGAAAAACCTAGAGTGGATGTACTTGTTTTGGGGAAAGTTTTGTGCAGATTCATTGACCAGCACTAAAGGAATTAAGAAAATGAAAAATGTCTTATCAGTGGAAACTCAGACGTAACCATAACCCATAACGTCAGAGGAGTTATCAGCACCGCTGAAAGAAAAAAAGAAAAATATGTATATATATATATATATATATATATATTGTTAGAAATGGGATTTTTGGTAGGCTAGGGCATGTGCCAAAGCCAGGCAGAAACCACCACTCTAGTCAGGATAAGGGAGTTACACTCCTAAAACAACCCCTGCTCACCCCCTTGGTAGCGTGGCACGAGCCGTCAGGCTTATCTTAGAGGCAGTGTGTAAAGCATTTGCACATAACCAACAGTAATACAGTGTAAGCACTACAAAAGCACACCACACCAGTTTAGAAAAATATCCAATATTTTTATATACTTAAGACGAGACCAAATACGATAAAAATCCACAATACAGAACTTAAAAATCTTCAGTTATCAAAATGTGCTTGAAAAACAGTTCCTGGATGTCGATAGCTCTGTCCGGGGCTATCACGGCGTCGTGAACAAAGAAATCCAAACAGTTCTGGCTGACCGCGGCGTCGCGTGCCAGCTACAGTGTCGGGAAGACCCTCAAACAGTACCTTTTAGAAATGCAGGGCGTCGGCGACCTCTCGTTGAGCTTCCGAAAGCACGGCGTCCGCAGGCGTCGGTTCCGGAGGTCGGTGCAGGGGTCGTCGGGGCCCTCGAAGTCACACACGTTGCAGGTCGAACTCCTCTCTGTTGAAGTCAGGAGCGCTGGCGTCGGTAGGCGTCGGGTGCTGCGGTGCGAAGTGCGGCGTGCGGTGCCCTCAGATCACGGTGTGAGCAGCGGCTCGGTGGTGGCATCAGATGGCTTCGTCGGTGAGACCAGGGTCGCGGTGCGAAGTGAATGCGGTGCTGGCAGGTCGCGGTGCAAACAGCGTCGTCGTCATTGCTGAAGCACTGTCGTCGGCTGACGAACGGGAGTCGATGGCGCCGGCGTCGGTAGGCCATGGCTGCGGTGCAGGATGAGGGCGGTGCATCGTGTAACTTTACGAGCGGTGCCGTCGAACCACGGTGCAAGCAGCGGCGGAGACTTTGGCGTGGAGCGGCGTCGTCGGGGATACCAAGGCGTCGTCGTGAAGCGAGGCGGTGCGGAGTGCGGTGCCCACAGGTCGCGATGCGAGCAGCGGCTCGGTGGCGGCATCAGCAGGCGTCATCAGTGAGACCAGGGTCACGCTGCGGCATTGAGGCGGTGCCCTCAGGACATGTAGTCGGCAGCGGCGTCGTAGATGGCGTTGGGTTGCTTTTTCGTCTGTTGCAGCACAAAACACACAGTCCCCAGTGCTGAGGGCAGAAGAACTTGAAGTCTTTGCTGTTCCTGAGACTTCTTGAACAGGGGGCAAGCTCTACCTCAAGCCCTTGGAGAAACTCACAAAAGTAGATTGCAGAAAGTCCAGTCCTTTCACTGCCCAAGACAGAAGCAGCCACTGCAGGCCAACACAGCAAAGCACACAGCAAAGTGGTAGTTCCTCCTCACAGCTTCTCCAGCTCTTCTTCTTGGCAGTCTTCTTGGTCCAAAAGAGTTCTAAAAGTCAGGGGTCTGGGCCCCAATATTTATATCCCAAAATCCTTTGATCTCTTAGGCAGAGAGTGTCTGTGTCCAGCCAGAACCAGTTCTGCCCTCTCTGATGTGACTTCCTGGCAGGAGGTGGAGACGGCATGGTCAGAGGCAGACCAGGCCCTTTGAGGTGCAAGGAAATCTCCTCCCCCTTCCCCAATTACAGCCTAGGTCTATTCAGCCCTTTCCTGACCCACCTAGACTATCTGGAGCCACTCCTGCTCCCCAGCCTTCTGTCATCCAAAACCCAGACAGGCAATCCACATTCCAGCAGAGGCACACGGGATGACTGAGCAAGAAAAATAACTACTTTCTAAAAGTAGTATTTTCAAACACAGAATGTAAAAATCACCTTCACTAAAAGATGCATCTTTAGATTCTGAGTTCAGGCATACTAAACTCTATTTTCCTACCTAATTCCCCGGGCCAGTTATGTTTATAAGATGTTATAAACTAACTCCCCATTCTGTCCTATGGGGAACAGGTAGCCTTGCAATAGTGAAAAACTAAATGGGCAGTAATTCACTATCAGGACATGCCAAACACACCAGGGCATGTCCTTCCTTTCACATACACTGCACCCTGCCCACAGGGGTACCTTGGGCCTACCTGAGGGGTGACTGACATGTAAGAAAAGGGAAGGTTAGGGCCTGGCAAGTGGGTGCACTTGCCAAGCCGACATGGCAGTACCAGACTGCACACAGGCTCTGCAATGGCAGGCCAGAGTTACCTTTTACGGGCTGTTTGTGTGGGTGGCACAATCCAGTGCTGCAGCCCACCAACAGCATTTGATTTACAGGCCCTGGCACACGCAGTGCACTTTACTAGGGACTGACACATAAATCAAACAGGCCAATCATGGAAACACCAATCCATAACACAATTTACCACAGGAGCACTTGCACTTTACCACTGATCAGCAGTGAGAAAAGTGCGCAGAAACACTAAGGCAGCAAAAACAGAGTCAAAACCGGGAGGTCAGTAAGCAAAAACTCAGGGGAAACACGCCAAAAGATGCCAAGTCTAACACATGTCCTCTCCAGCTGAAAGTAGAGAGAACTACCCACCCTCCTGGGAGTTCTCTTCACTAAGGCGGAAGAACCTGGACAGACCATCTACATTGGCGTGTTCTGTGCCAGGACGGTGTTCCACCATAAAGTCCATTCCCTGTAGGGAGATGGACCACCTCAGCAGTTTTGGATTCTCACCCATCATTTGCATCAACCATCTGAGGGGCCTGTGGTCTGTCTGAATCCGGAAGTGAGTCCTAAACAGGTATGGTCTCAGCTTCTTCAGTGCCCAGACCACAGCGAAAGCTTCCCTTTCTATGGCACTCCACCTCTGTTCCCTGGGGAGTAGTCTCTGGCAAAGGAAGACTACAGGCTGGTCTAGGCCCTCTTCGTTGAGGTGTGAGAGCACCGCTCCCACTCCATGCTCTGAAGCATCAGTCTGCACGACGAATTCCTTGGAGAAGTCAGGGGCCTTGAGCACGGGTGCCGTGCACATGGCGGCCTTCAGGGCATCAAAAGCCTTCTGGCAGGACTCAGTCCAGATCACCTTCTTTGGCTGCTTCCTGGAAGTCAGCTCTGTTAAGGGGGCAACAATGGTGCCATACCCCTTAACAAACCTCCTGTAGTACCCGGTGAGTCCTAAGAAGGACCTCACCTCTGTCTGGGTCTTGGGGGGCTCCCAAGCCAGAATGGTGTCAATCTTGGGTTGTAGGGGCGCCACCTGGCCGCTTCCTACCTGGTGTCCCAAGTACACCACGAACCCTGCCCGATCTGGCACTTACTGGCCTTGATTGTGAGGCCTGCCCTCTGCAGCGCCTTCAACACTTCACCGAGGTGCTGCAACTGGTGCAGCTGGAACTGAACACTGCGATGTCATCCAGGTAGGCGGCACTGAAATCCTCCAGCCCAGCCAACACCTGGTTGACCAACCTCTGAAAGGTGGCAGGGGCATTCTTCAACCCAAAGGGCATCACCCGGAACTGGTAATGTCCTTCTGGGATTGAAAATGCTGACCTCTCCTTGGCCCCATCGGTTAAGGCAATCTGCCTTTACCCAGACGTTAAATCAAACGTGCTGAGGAACTTGGCAGCTCCCAACCGATCAATGAGCTCATCAGCTCTGGGGATGGGGTGTGCGTCAGTCCTGGTGACGGCATTGAGCCCATGGTAGTCCACACAAAACCGCAGTTCTGGAGTGGCACCGGGTGCAGCAGCCTTTGGGACCAAGACCACAGGGCTGGCCCAAGGACTGTTGGAAGGCTCGATCACCCCTAACGCCAACATCTTAGAGACCTCCTCTTTAATGCTGGCCTTGACCGGGTCAGTCAACCTGTAAATCTTGTTCTTCACAGGAGGGCTGTCACCGGTGTCCACGTCATGGGTACACCAGTGACTAACACCTGGGGTCAGGGAGAACAGTGGGGCAAACTGTCCCAACAACTGGTGACAGTCGCTCTGCTGCTCTGGAGTCAGTGTAGGGGAGAGGATCACACCTTCCACTGACCCATCGCGCTCCTTGGTAGACAGGAGGTCAGGGAGAGGTTCACTCTCCTCTTCCACCCTATCATCTGTCGCCAAGAGCATGCTCACTTCGGACCTCTCGAAGTGGGGCTTGAGGCGGTTCACGTGGAGGACCCTCAAAGGGTTCCTTGGAGCCCGCAAATCCACCAGGTAGGTGACATCACTTTTGCGCTCCACCACCTCAAATGGCCCAGTCCACTTGTCCTGCAAGGCACAAGGTTCCACTGGGGCCATGACCCACACTTTTTGCCCAGGTTGAAATTCGACCAGAGTGGCATTCTAGTCATACCACTTCCTCATTTCTTCGTGGCTGGCTTCTAGGTTCGCCTGCGCGAGTTTCCTGAAGCGGGCAGTTTGGTTTCTGAAGGCCAGCATGTAACTAAACACATCCTGGGGAGTTTTCCTGAGAGCTGCCTCCCAGCCTTCCTTCACCAAACTCAGAGGTCCTCTCACAGGGTGACCATACAGAAGCTCAAAGGGACTGAACACAAGAGACTTCTGTGGTACCTCCCTGTATGCAAAGAGAAGGCACGGCAAGAGGATGTCCCACTTACACCTCATGGGTTCTGTTAGTCCCTTGATCATGCCCTTCAAGGTCGGGAGACAGCGTTTACAACGCTGGTAATACCACGCGGGTAGATAACAACGCAGACGTTACATCGTCCGCGTTGTTACCGCGCATGGCATTACATCGCAAGTCGTTTCAACGACTTGCGCTAGATGGCGCGCAATACCAGGAAATGTGTTGGATTTTAAATCCAACACCTTCCCTGCTGTTGCGCTAACTGGAGTAGGAAAAGTAATTTATACTATTCCTAAGTCCAGCGCGCCATCTAGCGCAAGTCGTTGAAACGACTTGCGATGTAATGCCATGCGTGGTAACAACGCGGATGATGTAACGACCGCGTTGTTACCTACCGAGTGGTATTTGCTCGCGGTGTAACATCACATATTCTTCAAGGTCTGATTGAATCTCTGCACCAGACCGTTACCTTGTGGGTGGTAAGGGGTGGTGAACTTGTAGGTTACACCACACTCCTTCCACAGGGATGTCATATACTTGGATATGAAATTGGTCCCCCTGTCAGAAACCACCTCTCTGGGGAACCCCACTCGGGAGCAGATCTCCATTAACGCCCGGCCCACCACTGGCACCGTCGTTGTCCTGAGAGGGATTGCCTTCGGGTACCGGGTGGCATGGTCCACCAAGACTAGGATGTACCTGTTGCCCATGGCTGTCTTGGTATCCAGTGGCCCCACAATGTCCATCCCTACCCTTTCGAAGGGCGTTCCAACCACTGGAAAAGGTTGGAGAGGAGCTTTGACCTTCCTCCCACTCTTACCACTTGCCTGGCAAGTTTGGCAAGACCTGCAATGTCCATCTGACTGCCTTCGCATTCGGGGCCAGAAGAAGTGGGTGACAAGCCTGTCAAAGGTCTTGTCCTGCCCCAAATGTCCTGCCAAAGGCACGTCATGAGCCAGACCCAGCAGGAAGGTCCTGAAGCGCTGGGGTACCACCAGCACATGGGCTGACCCAGGCTCAGTGAACTTAGGCTCACTGTACAGGAGATCATTCTCCCAGTAGATCCAATGTGATCCGGACTGATCACCAGCTGCCTAGTATGCAGCCTGCCACCGCAGACCGTCCAGAGAAGGGCACTCCTTCTGCTCCTTGCAGAATTCCTCCCTGGTGGGACCCCCTTTGTGCTGCCAATGGGTCAGCTCAGAGATGTCCCCCAGTTCAGCTACCTGCTCCCCTGTAGGCACCGGGGCATACCCCTCAAGGTTCGCCTCCTCCCGGTCCGTGGGAACTTCAGGGGCCGGTTTCCCGCGCCCCTTGCCCTTTCTCTTGGCAGGGACTTGGGCCACTGTTTTAGGCTCCAAGTCCTCTTGATCACCCTCTCTGGCCGCCATTGACCGAGTGGACACGCATGCCCACTCTGGCAACCCAAGCATCTCCAAGTGAGACCTGAGCTCAACATCCTTCCATAAGGACTGCTCCAGGTCGTTACCTAGCAGACAATTTACAGGCATAGAAGGGCTCACAACCACCCTCAAGGGACCTGAGACCCCCCCCCCACTCGAAGGGAACCTGCGCCACCAGACACTGGCGCTCTGAATTGTCCACCGCAATGACTTGGTGGAATGCCCCTGGGACTACCTGCTTCTCAGAGACCAGGTGACACCGGACTGAGGTCCCACTGGCTCCAGTATCTCTGAGAGCCTCTACCCTTTTTCCATTGATGGTCACCCAGGTGCTGTATTTCTTTGTGTTAGGGGGCACCGGGTTTCCTGGGACCATCTCACTGTCCCCTAGTGAGACGAGGGTCATTTCTGCGGGGTCCCTACCCTCCTGTGGGTACTCCTCCTCCCCAAGCGCTACACTAGCCAACACCTTGGACTGCCCACCGGTGGGTGGCTGTGCCCCCTTAGGGCACTTGGGGTCCCCCTTCATGTGACCCACCTGGTCACATGCAAAACACTTGCGGGGGCCGGCCTCGGCAGGGTTTCCTAACGGGACCCCTTGTTTCTTATCTCCTGGGGGATTGGAACCTTTACCCTGGGTGTTAGTTTGGGGCCCTTTAGAGAACTCCTGTGTTTTACCCTTGTCCCCCCCACTTTTCTGCTGGAGACCCTGCCCACCTTTGGCTGAGTCTCCCCCATATGCATTCCTGTGGACCCTGGTACTCACCCAGCTGTCCGCCTCCATAGCAAGCTTCCTGGGGTCAGTCAGCTTACTATCAACTAGGTGCTGGCGCAGATCTGCAAAACATAGACTAGACAAGTGCTCCCATGCAATCAAATTGTAGAGCCCCTGAAAATCTGTCACATTACTGCCCTTCACCCAGCCATCCAGTGACCTGCAAAACATATCTACACATTCCAGCCAAGTGTTGGCATCGGACTTCTTACTGGACCTGAACTGATCCCTGTACTTTTCAGGAGTGAGACCATACTTAGTGAGAAGGGCGTCCTTCATGTCAGCATAGGTGAGGTTATACCCCTTACCCAAAGCTATTAAAGTATCCCTTGCTTCTTCTGGGAAGAGAGGCCACAATCCTGCTCCCCAATTCTCCTCAGGGACCCCATTCATGTGTATCGCTGCCTTGTAACCCTGAAACCACCTTTGTATGTCATCCCCCTTCTTGAATTCTTTGCCTACATTCTTAGGGATGTGCACAATCCTGTCTGCCTGTCCTGACGGGTCGCTGCCACCATCTTAGCTGGCTCTACTCCTCTGATCCAGCTCCTTTATCCTGAACTCATGCTCTAACATCATCCTTTTCTCCTCCTTGGCTAACTTAAGCTTCTCCAGTTCTACTGTCACTCTCCTTGCTTCCCACCTGTCCTCCAGCTCTCCTTTGGACAGGCCACTGCTACCTGGCCTGGAGGGTTCCCCCCTCCCAAAAGCACATCCACCCTAGGAATAGGCTCCTCCGCCTCTCCACTGAGATCACCAGACTGCTCGCTGGCATGTCTGGCTGCTACCCAGGCCCTCAGCGCCTTTTGTAGCTCCTCCTTCCTCGTGAGGCACCTGACTTGGACTTTTAGGTTTTTGCAAATTGATTTAAATTCCCTAACATTGTAGGATTCCAACCTATCCTCCTCAAAGGCAATTTCCAGAGATGCAACAGATGATGCTCTTGATTCAGGCATGATGAAGTAGCAAGTTCAAACTGGCAATATCAAAAATAGGCCAAAAAGAAAAAGAACCAGTATGTGGCACGTAATGGTCTGCGATATGGTAGTAGTGCCCACCAATCACTGTAAGTCAAGTGCAAACACAAGTCCTATCCTCACCGCTGACAACCAATGTTAGAAATGGGGCTCTCTAGTTGGCAAGGGTTTGCACCTTTGTCCAAATAGTGACTCTTCTTCTTAGTCAGGATAAGGGAGTTACACTCCTGAAATAACCCCTGCTCACCCCCTTGGTAGCTTGGCATGAGCAGTCAGGCTTATCTTAGAGGCAGTGTGTAAAGCATTTGCACATAACCAACAGTAATACAGTGTAAGCACTACAAAAGGACACCACACCAGTTTAGAAAAATATCCAATATTTTTATATACATAAGGCAAGACCAAAAACGATAAAAATCCACAATACAGTTATCAAAATGTGCTTGAAAAACAGTTCCTTGATGTCGATAGCTCCTTCCGGGGCTATCACGGCCTCGTGAACAAACAAATCCAAACAGCTACGGTGTCGGGAAGACCCGCAAACAGTACCTTTTACAAATGCAGGGCGTCGGCGACCTCTCGTTGAGCTTCCGAAAGCACGGTGTCCGCAGGCGTTGGTTCCGGAGGTCGGTGCAGGAGTCGTCGGGGCCCTCGAAGTCACACGCGTTGCAGGTCGAACTCCTCTCTGTTGAAGTCAGGAGCGCAGGCGTCGGGTGCTGTGGTGCGAAGTGCAGCGGTGCGGTGCCCTCAGGCCGTGGTGCGAGCTGCGGCTCGGTGGTGGCATCAGATGGCGTAGTCGGTGAGACCAGGGTCGCGGTGCGAAGTGAATGCGGTGCTGGCAGGGTGCGGTGTAAGCAGTGGCGACGTCGTTGCTGAAGCGCTGTCGTCGGCTGACGAACGGGAGTCGATGGCGCTGGCGTCGGTAGGCCAAGGCTGCGGTGTGGGATAAGGGCGGTGCATCGTGTAACTTTACGAGCAGTGCCCTTGAACCACGGTGCAAGCAACGGCGGAGACTTTGGCGTGGAGCGTCGTCGTCGGGGATACCAAGGCGTCGTCGTGAAGCGAGGCGGTGCGGAGTGCGGTGCCCACAGGTCGCGGTGCGAGCAGCGGCTCGGTGGCGGCATCAGCAGGCGTCGTCGGTGAGACCAGGGTCGCGTTGCGGCGTTGCGGCGGTGCCCTCAGGACACGGAGTTGGCAGCGGCGTCATAGACGGCGTCGGGTTGCTTTATCTTCTGTTGCAGCACAAAACACACAGTCCCCAGTGCTGAGGGCAGAAGAACTTGAAGTCTTTGCTGTTCCTGAGACTTCTTGAACAGGGGGCAAGCTCTACCTCAAGCCCTTGGAGAAACTCACAAAAGTAGATTGCAGAAAGTCCAGTCAAGTCCTTTCATTGCCCAAGACAGAAGCAGCCACTGCAGGCCAACACAGCAAAGCACACAGCAAAGTGGTAGTTCCTCCTCACAGCTTCTCCAGCTCTTCTTCTTGGCAGTCTTCTTGGTCCAAAAGAGTTCTAAAAGTCGGGGGTCTGGGCCCCAATATTTATATCACAAAATCCTTTGATCTCTTAGGCAGAAGGTGTCTGTGCCCAGCCAGAACCAGTTCTGCCCTCTCTGGTGTGACTTCCTGGCAGGAGGTGGAGACGGCATGGTCAGAGGCAGACCAGGCCCTTTGAGGTGCAAGGAAATCTCCTCCCCCTTCCCCAATTGCAGCCCAGGACTATTCAGCCCTTTCCTGACCCACCTAGACTATCTGGAGCCACTCCTGCTCCCCAGCCTTCTGTCATCCAAAACCCAGACAGGCAATCCACATTCCAGCAGAGGCACATGTGATGACTGAGCAAGAAAATACCTACTTTCTAAAAGTGGTATTTTCAAACACAGAATGTAAAAATCACCTTCACTAAAAGATGCATCTTTAGATTCTGAGTTCAGGCATACTAAACTCTATTTTCCTACCTAATTCCCCGGGCCAGTTATGTTTATAAGATGTTATAAACATACTACCCATTCTGTCCTATGGGGAACAGGTAGCCTTGCAATAGTGAAAAACGAAATGGGCAGTAATTCACTATCAGGACATGCCACACACACCAGGGCATGTTCTTCCTTTCACATACACTGCACCCTGCCCACAGGGGTACCTTGGGCCTACCTGAGGGGTGACTGACATGTAAGAAAAGGGAAGGTTAGGGCCTGGCAAGTGGGTGCACTTGCCAAGTCGACATGGCAGTCGCAGACTGCGCACAGGCTCTGCAATGGCAGGCCAGAGTCACATTTACGGGCTGTTTGTGTGGGTGGCACAATCCAGTGCTGCAGCCCACCAACAGCATTTGATTTACAGGCCCTGGCACACACAGTGCACTTTACTAGGGACTGACACGTAAATCAAATAGGCCAATCATGGAAACACCAATCCATAACACAATTTACCATAGGAGCACTTGCACTTTACCACTGATCAGCAGTGAATAAAGTGCGCAGAAACACTAAGCCAGCACAAACAGAGTCAAAACCGGGAGGTCAGAAAGCAAAAACTCAGGGGAAACACGCCAAAAGATGCAAAGTCTAACATATATATATATACACACACACATATATATTTCTTTGTATGTATATAGATATATAGATAGTTTTATACAAATGATGGCAGTGGTTTTAGAGACAAAAAGCCAGCACCTCTGTTAAGTTCGCAGGTGTAATCTCACATAGTTTTTACGGTGTGCTCAATGTAAACACTGTGCCACCAACAGTGTTACCCAGTATAAGGAGAAAAACTTACTCCAAAACCTCAAATTAGAAAATTAAATAACAGAGCACAGTACAATGAACAGTTACAAATGACTATTACGTCAATAAACAATTTTAATCTCACAATAAATAATCAAAAAACAAGCAATAGGGTGCAGTCTTGACCAAGAGTAAATCAAGTCTTGATAAGTTGACACGTTGATGAAGCAAGCACACAGCCGACACGTGTTTCGTCGTTAGACGACTTTCTCAAGGCTTAAAATCAATATCCAAGTTAAGAAAGCACAATCAAGTATGAACACCCTTACCTTCAGTTTGAGAGGGGTTCAGAGATAATACTCCATTCCACAGTCATCCATACAGTATGGAGTTGTCTCTGCCTGAGTTCAGCGTTATATCACTCCTACCGGCAGCAGAATCAGGCGGCTCGTTCTAATAGACGAGTGGAGGCCATGTATTAAACCCCCAGGAAGAAAAGACGTCTTCGGTGGTAGTCCGTATACGTGTAGTTCCCTGCTCGCGGTCAGTAAAGTCCTGGACTCTCAAACTGAAGTTAAGGGTGTTCATACTTGATTGTGCTTTCTTAACTTGGATATTGATTTTAATCCTTGAGAAAGTCGTCTAACAACGAAACACGTGTCGGCTGTGTGCTTGCTTCATCAACGTGTCAACTTATCAAGACTTGATTTACTCTTGGTCAAGACTGCGCCCTATTGCTTGTTTTTTGATTATTTATTGTGAGATTAAAATTGTTTATTGACGTAATAGTCATTTGTAACTGTTCATTGTGCTGTGCTCTGTTATTTAATTTTCAGATATATAGATAGCTAGGGATAGATGATTGAGACATTAAAAATATCTATCTAAATAGATAGATAGATAGATAGATAGATAGATAGATAGATATGAACATTGCTCTATTGAAAAATGTTGTTCCAAACCTAGGTTGAATTTTATTGCAGTGCAGAAGACAAAGCACTGCACTTTGAACATGGAAGGCCTTGAGAAACTCACCAGTAGTTTTACTTCCTCTTAAAGAGGAAACAGATGGTGCACAACCGTCTGGAGTGTACAGAAGGCTCCCCCTTTTGCATTTTGAACCACAAAGCCAGTTCCAGCAGAGCGCTCGTCAATCAATCATGAGGATGCCATGTGGTCAGAGAAAGTACATGAAACCTACAAGTGAGAAACCAAGGCTTCCCCTCTTTTTTTCCCCGTGTGGCATATCTGCACGTATGGCTCTTTCTTCAGTCCAGTTAGCTGCAATATAAACCGCTCTTGAACCCCAGAAAAGCTATCTGAGAAGAAATTATGTTTTTCCTCCAATAATGTAATTTATTGGTCCTTATTTAATTTTTACATTTCCTTTAACATGATTGATATTTTGTTAAATAACAGTTTCTGATGCAGATCATTAAGATATACTGTTGGCCGAAACATGTTTCTTGCATGCATCTACAATTTAGGAGTGACTTGTCAGGGACCTATAACAGCAGAGGTTCAATTCGAAGTTAAAGAATATTTTGCCTATAGAACCCTTGACTTGGTTGCGGGTGGATAGCGAAGGTAAGATCCTTACCACTTGTTTGTTTGGTAGCACCTTGAATAGGAGGTTGGGGGACTCTTGGTAGTAGGTGGGTGATGAATGCAGTAATTCTAATAGCATTAATTTCTATCTTTGTTGGGATTCTCTGAGTATGAACGTCAGTTGTGACCCCGAGGGGACGTGCCTTGCTTGTTAGCATGCACGTTTGTGAAGCAGACACTATTGCTGTGCATTTTATACACTTGACCTGGAACCCTCACTCACTAACAGTGCTCCAAAGTTTTTTTGATGGGAGTACTTTGAATCAAAATAGGATAAGCCTTCCTCTAACCTTAGGACCGCCGAGCTAATTATCCACTATATCTCATGATCCTTGAAGCCCTGCCCTTTCTAAAAGCATTTTTTAAATACCTATTGTCCTAGACTGCTTTATGGGCTAAGCAAGGCTCTTAAACGCTGTTCTTTGATTCATTTGGAGACAGTGTAATATGAACAAGGTATGTGTGACATCCGGGTGCACCTTTATGGCCGGATTTATATTCCAGCGGACGGGATACTCTGTCACAACTGTGACGGATATCCCGTCCTCCATATTACAAGTTCATTATATCCTATGGAACTTGAAATACGGCGGACGGGATATCCATCACGTTTGATGAAGTATCCTATCCACCGAAATATAAATGAGGCCCTCGGTCTAAAAATGGTCCTGAACATTGTTAAGTCTAAACATCCGACAGGTTGAAAGTCTTTGTTTTGCTAAATTCACAGTGTCCAGTCTGGACCTGATCAGAGATGTAATGTGGAGTTTCTCTTTGTGGAGGGTTCAACTAAAGATAGAGATTTTTGGTGGGCGCATTTGAAAACTGAAGCTGATGGACCACGAAATCTTCCATTCGAGGCTAAATCAAAATAAACTTCACACATTTTCAATAAAGGGGATTTAAGCAACGGAGCAACAAAAACCTCGGGATCCTCAAGCGGAAGGGGAGATGCAACAGATGCACCATTTAAGAGATTTTCTATCTTTGACCAATAATGGGCCAATAATATGCTTTAACTTGAGTGTCGGATGGTGGCCGCTAGAGACAGGCACGGATCTGTGTGCTCCTCACTCATTGGTTCTGAGTTGCGCTAGCTGTTTGTCATCAACTTGCATCTGGTAACCCAGACCTTATTAGATGACCACCCCCATCTGAGGAAAGGCTGTGTTTATTAGAGGCCGGTTCTTTCGCCCTGAAGAAAAACAGTCCAAGATTTACTTGTTGATAAAACATTCAAAGAACAGTTATCAGCCTGTACTTTGTAAGCCGACCTAATATCAGGCCTCAAAACAGTCCCTCCAAGATCTATATCCTCGCTATACCCCATGCGTTATATTGCATGACAAAAATATTACGAGTCTAGGTAACTAGAGGTAACATTAAGAATAGTAAATATTTACTTACTCTGATAATTTAAAGTTAGACGATGTAGTAGACACAAATATTTTTGAAATATTGATATTGTCAACCTTGATATAGTGAAATACAACCTTCCGTGAACCTAGACTAAAAACGTCAATAGAATTTTATTTTCAGTCATGGCTCGCATGCCTCGTGGGTGGGGGGCGGCGGGGGTCGCGCAGGTGTTTTTTAACTTACCTTACCGGGTCCCGCGCCGCCTCCACTCCTGACCGGGTCCCGTTTCCTGGAACAGGAAGCATGCATCCTCCCTCCCCTCCCCTAAGCCAATCACAATGCTGCAATGGCAGCGTGGTGATTGGTGTGGACAGCGCCCAGCCGGGCGCCAGTAGGGAGCCCATTTTCTCTATGTAGGCTGCATGCAGCCTACATAGAGAAAATGTAGAGTGCGCATGACTGGTTTGGTCGGCCAAACAGTCAGGGCCCACAACAGTGGGCAAGCCACTCCTCCCCGACCCGGCCCACCCGCCTGCCCCCAACCAGGCATACCAGTGGGGTGATGCTCCTTCGCCCTAATGTAGGAGCCGCCCCTGTTTTATTTTTAATACGAATAACTTCTTCTTGTGTAGCGCTTCATACCACACTTCTGGTGTTTCCTCGCACTGTAGATATTAAGCATTACTACTATCCGGTTAAAAATGCATCTGGAACTTCACCAAATAGCTGGGCTGCAACCATTTAACACACTGACTTATCCTGCTGGCTTCTATTTCCCGTTACTTTTAGCCAATTGCTGCCATCAAAGCTGACATAATGTCTCATTGGGTTAAGCGCTTGCCGATGACATTTGTGTGTGACTTTCAAGTCACAAGATCGTATCCCAGGAGGAAAAACTCAGGCAGTCCATAAATGACTATCATTAAACTGGATAATAATAAAACCTGTTATTTACAGTGGCATGAAACAGCACAATTTATCTTTATTAAATTCCCCTTACGGTTCATGTAGTGTCCTAACATTCATTGATTCTAAACTGAGTATAACCAAGGGCCGGATGTATTCAGCATTTTTGTAGTCACAAAGCCGGTGATTCTCAAAATCACACCCATAGTGTTCGTACAAATGCAGATTGCAATGTAAACTCTACTTTGAGATTCAGAAATGCTTTTGTGATTTGTAAAATACTCTTCGACACCCAGAGTGACTCGCAAAGAAAAGGTGGCATTTCATTGATGCCCACAAATGCGGTCACAAACCATTTAAGGTGGGTGAGCCGCTGAAAGCTTGAGCCTGGCTCGAGCCTGAATCCTGGCTCTGGCTCAGCTCGAGGTCCTCTTGGAACCTCGAGCCCATAACGAGCCGAGCTTTCATGTGACTTCTGCCTGCCTCACTCACTCTTCCCAGGATGTGGCGTAACGGTTAGAGCTGCTGAGTGCAGAACTAGGGATCCAGGTTCGAATCTTGGCGTCGGCTCAACAGACTGTGATTCTTGGCATATCCCTTAATCTCCCCGTGCCTACAAACAATGCATGGGACCTTGTGTAATGTAACTGGTACTCCTGTAATGCACTCAGCCTTTGGATCGAGTTTGCCCTATATTTAAAAACTACAGAAAAATTTGCTAAGAGGTAAAAACAAAGCCTTAACATAAGGAAAGACATATAGATAAAAGCTGATTTGTATAAAGTGAAACCGGAAAACCTGGAAAAATTGAGGCTTCCCCACAAAGATTGTGTGATCTTAGGCAAATATTTTATTTCGCCAAAACTCTTTTTCTTCATTATCGCATATAAAAATACTTTCAAATATGCAAGTTCTGACTACCAGCTGTACAAAACTATCCCTTTTAATATGTACTTCTCAGTGCAGTGCTATAGTGTTCCCTATCAATGTCAAAGCTTCCACATGTTAACGAAATACTATTTTTGAATTTTGAAGAGACTTTATCATATTTTACGAGATGTTTATTATATGATTTATATAGCAAATATTTTCAGGGCTCGGCTCATGCACGGTCTCTAAGATCCAAATCGGATACTTAGCTCCGCTCTGGCTCGGCTCTCCCTGTTAATTTGTTGGCTCGCCGACCTCAACAAACTATTGATCAGTTACAGAGATCTGAAAGTCAGTGGTAACCGATTCGCAAAGTGGAAGCAGTCCCCGAGGGATTTACAATTCCTAAATCCACATCTAAGTACCTTGAAGAGATATGTACCGAGTGGATTAGATCTAGAAAATCTAGACTTACTTGCCTGTCAATATGTTTTTTTTATATTTTGTGCGCGATATTGTGTTCCATAGATATTCTGGGGTCGATATTCAGGGTGCACACCAGCTTACCTATTGCAGAGGTTATAATTTGCTATTTTTTACCACTTTAAAATCTTTATAAAGTTCATGAAGCCTGCAAAGTTAAAAAGTATCATAATGTAGCAGCTGAAAAAACTTGCAGCTTGGCACATGGACACACCCATAATGTAACTATGTTGCCACACTAAAACACCCAAAAGCAGACAGCTTGTTGAACCTAGAGAAGGTACATTTCAGGTAACTAAGAATCCTTCGCCTACTCCAGATGCTAATCTTGAATGTTTGAAAACTTGTCTTTTCTTTGGCCTCCTCCGGGTACTTCAAGCGTTTCACAGTGTGTTCTATAGGGCGCGCGAGCTGTGCATTTCCTGTTTTGGAACAAAGCCAGCAGCGTATCATGTGCTGCGGCTCGGGTTAGTTTGGGACAAGAACATCGCTAGTTTGGGCAGGAAAATTCTTGCACATCTGAAAGGCCTGCCTTGATTCCCGTCTGAGGAGGGAGCAAGCTCACACATGTCGAGGCTACGAATTCCGGGCTCTGCTGGGATTGAAAACGAACACAGCTCGGTGTATTCAAGATTCTAGAGCCACTCCGAGTGTAGAACTCCCAGATGACTCAATGTCACCAGCACACCTAATCCTGGGCGCTTTCGTTAAACAAAACAAAACAAAACAAAACAAAAAAATATTGTGGGAGTTTAATAAGGCCATGCAAAAACTTTTTACGTAGGCGAAATCTTTCAAACTGCAAATTTTACAACATTTTCTGCTCAGAGGAGACTGGTTTGAGTGGAAAATGGAAAATGGCTTGAGGGGAGCTGTAAAACTGTGACAGAGACATTTTCTTCATAAACAAATCTCCTGCTGGGATCTATTGAGAGTTTTGTATTTGAGGTACGCTCTTGTGTTCAGTTTTCAAGTGAAATACCAGCCAAGCAGTTTTGTAAAAGGTTGCTTAAATTTGGTGAAATTTTGCCAATTACGTATGCAAAAAAACACAATTTCTGCTACCTCTAGTTGTGATCTTGGTTCACTTGAAGAAGCACTTTGACGAACACTCCTAAAGACAATGATCTGTCATGGAAAGCTCTTAATTGGAACTTTTGAGTGCCTAAGACACGTAAACCTAGTATTACGCGTGTGAGGCAAGCCCTCTATCCCCGGGCATGAATGGCACTCTCAGTCGTTGAACTATAACGAGTGTCGCACTTTTGTGTTGTTTAGCACAGTTTGCCTGTTTTATCCTCTTACGACCAGCGTTGGACACCGGGGCTGGAATGGGAACTTAAAACAGCCCTGGCAAAAATGATAAATTCATCCCCCATGTGCAGATGTGCTAATGCGCGCTAGAACCAGAACCACTGGTGTAGCTAGGCCTTATGCCGCCTGTGGTGGCCCCTGCATTTGTCGTCTGCGGGGGGCGAATGAAAGAGCGGGGGAGGGGGCTGGCGACGGCTGCAATTAAGAGCGGCGGCGGTGAAATCGCCGCCCCCCCAACCCCCGTGTTATGCTGCCGACCAGAACAACTCTTTCAAATTGCCGCCGGGATCGGTTAACGTGAATCACCACTCCTTGGCCTCCTAGTGTCAAAACCGGCCTTCTGGGTCTCCACCCTCCTGGGGGATTGCCCGCTTGCCAGGCTGGCCATGTTGGACACCGTGTGAGTTTCGCATTTTAGCAAAAGATAGTTGGTTCCTATCACGCACCCTATGCCTTAGCCTCACATATATAAAAACAATTAACATTTTCCCTGAACTCATACTGGTGTTTATTAGGGCTTTTCCACCTTAACAGTTCCCTTGATGCTCCCTGCACAGATCTGCATACTGTGAGGATGGGCTGCGTAGAAGGGACTGGTAAGAGTCCTGTATTTGGTTAGTAGGTGACGCTGGGAGGTAGTGGGGCCTAAACAAAACTCACCTTTAGCCACACTTCATCTTTCATCAGTCTAATAAAGCCCTAACGTGCCCTGTGAGCTCATAGCTTGACGAGGGAGCCAGAGCAGGCCTGCCTTCAACACAGGTGTGTGTGACTGCAACAACTGCACTGCACACCTGAGCACAAAGCAAGCCACTGGTGGAGGCCTTGGAAGAAAGTGACTTTCAGTCTCGTCCAGGAGGGCAGGATGAGGCTGGAGGTGGTAGTGATATTTTGAACGACGGACAGGAGCTTATGGTGTCCGATTGGTTGACCAAGTATGCTATGAAGTTTATGAGTGTGTGAAACTTTCTAGTTGTTGGGAGAGCTTGAGGCAGGAGGTTGAGGAGAGAGGAGCAGGGACGAGCATGTGGTGCTTGGCGGAGGGGAGGAGGGCGTCACTGAGTTGCTAAGCCAGGCACGAGTGACAGTGACCCTGCATCATTCATAATGGGAATGTCAGGACTTCCAACCAAGAGGAAGGCCTGGATTGAATTATCGCAAGGGCTGTTGGATAAGTAGGCTTCCTGTTACGGCGTGGACTAATCCATCCGCACACCTCAGTACCGCTAGCGCCGGGACGCCTCCTTGGAGGCAGTCGGGTGCTATATAAATTGTATTGAATTGTATTGTATTCATGACCAGGTACCAGGCCCCATCAAGCAACCGGCCCACTCCCACTCTCAAAACGCTGCTACCGCTCCAACGACTCACTGACTTTATCATTGCCTTTGACCCGGTATTGTGCTCCTATGCCTTTCTGCTGGTTTGTGCTACACAAATACCAAGTGCGTACATACACACAGCTGTGGAGGGAGGTGAAGTATGGTTGTCTGTGTTCAATGTGTGACTGTACATACATAACTTTCCAAGAAACATGACTGTTCTCAGCTGTTTTCGCCCCGCTGCGACAGGAGCTCGTGAACAAACCTCCCAGATATTTGTATCCTAGATCTATGTACGTTTGATTCCTTTTTGGGTGAGAAACACGTGGGAGAAGTTTCCTAAGACCAGAGTCAGGATGGAGGCATTAATGTCTTTTCACAACAGGAGTTTTATGTCGCTATAATGCAACTTAGATGTGGTCTAGAAGGCTGCCTGGCCCTGGCCAGGTTAGCACCAATCGAATGACACATTAGGAGTGCCACCAAAGGATATAGATTAAAAAATAACAGAATATTACAATTTAAACATTTTAAAAACTCCCAAAGCCATCTAAACTCACTGCTCACCTTTTATAGGTCTGAGTTCATGCCTCAGTCATTTAGATTTTTCTTCTGCGCCACAGCATAGAGCATGGGGCGATGGGTGAGCCCACTTAAGCTAGCCGCTTTCTTAACTGTGAGTGATAGCATTTTGCTTGTGTACATCTGTATAAAAAGTAGTCTACTTCAGTTCCCAGGATGACGAGCCAATCTCTGATTTTATTTCTGCTTTCATTCCTTGTTTCCTAAATTCATTTTTGATGGGTAATGTTTCTATTATTTATTGTGCAGACATATACACTCCACCTTTGGACAGTGGCATTTTTACTGTTTATCAGCGACGTGTCTTCCGCAATGACGGAGGAGCGTTGCTCCACTGGTTTAGATCCAGCAGCTGAAAAATAAAACAATATTTTACTATTGTTTTATTTTCCAACTTATATTGTTTTATTTTTCAACTGCTGGCTCTGAGCCACTGTTTTCAGGGAGGGGCGGGCCGGGCCATGGAAGGGGGGAGGAGGAGTGGTCGATGTGCACTTTTAAGTGCGCATCTCAGTTTGGCCGGTCGTCTTAGGCTAGCCAAACTGACATGCGCACTTAGGTTTCTCCAACCCGGCTGTGTTGCACAACCGGGTTGGAGAAACAGCACAGACTCCTTGTGTCTGAGCGAGCGTTAATCCAGCCCACTCAGGCCAATCACCATGCTGCTCTCATGCTTGAGAGCAGCGCGGGATTGGATGGGGAGTCCGTGATTCAGGAACTGGAAGCAGAGGATCACGATGGGCCAGCAGCACCAGGTAAGTGTTTTTTATTTTTATTTATTTTTAACCCCATGCGCGCTTCTGCGCACCCCCCCCCTTCACCCACCCGCTGCACCCCCTCCACCTGTCTTGCTGGTATTTATCTGTGTCGGCCACCACTGCTGTTTATTACCTATAAAACATTTAATGCCTATTGCATATGTTTGCAAATCAATTGCAATCGTGCCAAAGCCAAATCTAATGCCAAAGTTGTTTTTCTGTATGCTGACCTCATCATGGGCGGTATTACTTTGAGAGGTAATAGGCAGCTTATTTAAAGTGCCACCAAAATGGCTACAAAAATCACCAAATTGCAAAAAAGGACTAAACATTACTATGGTGGTAGGGAAAATGAAACACCAAAGTATAAACTGCCTTTTCCCATGGAGCACTGAAAATCGTTGCACCGGAGCTGCACATCAGAGAAGCACACTTGTCAAGGAGCATATTCTTTTAATGTCATTAATGCCGCCTAGTGCCTTGAGGTGTTTTATCAGCACATCGATTGACCACCGCTTACTCCAAGTGGATGGGCAATGAATTTCACCTTTGAAGTGCCTAGCAAAGAGGCACCATGATGAAAAACAACATGGCGGATGGGCCGCCATGTCAGTGAATACGCTGTTTGTGGGGTAGCCTGAAACAGGAAGCCATATTGGGATGGGATTGGGCATTTTGAGTCAGTGTGGGTGCAGAGACACCTGTCTTTCAAAGCAAAGGTTAGTGACAATGATAGTGCGGAATCTGCTCACGGATGAGGATGCTGTAGACAGTTTTTCCACAAATTAAGACCTTTCCCGTGCTCTAAATTGCTTTTTCATTTAGAATTTTCATAGCTATATAAGGGTAGTTTTTGGAAATCTAGAGGGCATCTTTTCTTTAACTTGCGCAATTTCAGGTTCATATCAGTGTTCATATCAGGGCCTCTGAGACCCTGCTGCTAACTTTTGGAGAATTTAACAATATAAATTTCATGGGTACAAACAGATCTACATTTTATACAATACAAACCAACTGTTATGATTTCTTTATAAAGAATTTTGGCGTTTGTTCCTTAGAGAAGTCCTATTCAGTTTCCTCGTTGCAGTGTTACTACAAACCCACGGCCCCAGCAGACTAATTGTTGCCTGTTTTCACTTAGAAACACATTTTAGTTTGAAATGTTTGCAGAGTTCATATTGGATTCATAAGAGGCGGCCTGGTATCTGGGGAAATCAGGAGGTTTAGAGGCAGATGGAGGCCTTTAATCTGCAGGGGTGGGCGGGGCACATAGGAGTGGGCGGGGCACAGAGCCCAAGCCCTGCGTCCGAAGAACTCTACAATTGCTACAATTGTTGCCTTCCTCCAGACAAACTCCGGTTGAAGCTCGAGAACTGCACGTGCCATTTTGTTCATATTGTTTCAACAATTTTAAGCTTTTTACCACCTAGAGTTGGAACTGAAGATTTCTTGCAACAGTTGCCATTGGATCTCGCCTTTGGCTTGTTGCAACTTTGCACATTTCATTTCGCCCTGTTGCTCTCTTCTGAGTTTCCATTGGTGACTACAGTGATGGAAGGCATTGCCTGTGGGCAGTTCCATGGGCATCTGACGCGTCACGCCCACGTGCACAGGCACCAGTCTGGCTTTTGACCAACCACAGAAGAGGTCAGCCCTGTGTGTGTATTCATGGGTGTTTGCTTTGGGCAGACTTAGCTAGAGAGCAATGGTGCACCCAACATGGCGGAGAGCCGCAGGACAGGATTCAGGATTGACTACAATGTCGCAGAGTATTGATAAGTGGCCATTGGTATCGTGTCGAGGTGTGGTGTCCCCTGACGATGCAGGACAGCGTCACCTGTCTGATGCTCTTTTGTTCGATAACTTGTTATTAGGCCCTCTGAGCCATGTACAGAACTTTCACCCAAAAAGGGTCTGAGCAGCAGGCCACTGAGTCCCCAAATAATCACTCAATTGACCCATCTACACTACATTGCAGTGCTCATTATCTAGAGAGAGTCAGTGCTTAATTTGTAAAAAAGATAAGTGCCAGGGCTCTCGTCAGGAGGCCGCTGCAGCTTGCACCGCCCATCGCCCCTGCCAGCGCTGCCAATGACACTACAAACACAGCTACTAACCACCACACTGCTGCAAGTCTGACTGTTCGAGGCCCCCAAAGCTATAAGAATGGCTTGGCCAATAGGTATCAGCTGTTTTTAATGGATATTGAATGAATAAACAACTGTTTTTCTGCTCATCTCTAAATTACACAAACCGCACCACCATTTGGCAGACTGTCATAAGTACCAGTGCTGACAAGTTCCGGTGCCGAGCACCGGAAACCACCGGCTCAAATTTAGCACTGAGAGGAGCAATAGTGTCATGACATTTGGGTACCAGAAATGGAAGGTATTTCTAAATAACCATTAATCCCATTGAAGTGCATGCTGAGTGTAGTGTGACACTCGGCACTATCTCATGTAGTCAGACACACATACACTGAGATGGTGGGTACAACATCAACAAACCAACAGAGCTGGTGCGCACAAGCCAAGTCTCTGCCACACCCAAAGAGGATGTTGCATAGTCTTTTACTGCACCGACCCTACGCTCAGCACTGGCAACGAGGCAGCAAGAGCAGCTCATGCACCAGCCAGTGTCACGTCACCTGAAAAGACCCTCATGACACTTGGCCTTTCCTCTGCCGTACTGGATTCTGACAGGTGCGACCACGAGGGCTTCTAAGACCACCATATCGAGTTCTCTGGCACTGGCTGCGTGACTTGAGCAGGTCAAACGGTGGCATGCAAGCTGAAGAACCAGCGCACCATTCACAACAGGCAAGTCATCTAGTTTAAGTTGCTGCTGTCAGAGTGATAATTTGCCTGATAACAAGAAGTGCACGCTGGTCATCAAAGTGCTTTGAATTTTACAGCTCATCTCAGGCCATTAGCATTGGTATTTGACGGGTGGGAGACAGCTGTAGACCTGAGTCTGACATGAGTCATCAGACGACCCTGTATACTGAGCCGACGGGCCATCATAATGATCGTGCTCCATTTTGCTGATATTATTGACACTACTATGAAGGATAGCACTGCCTTAAGCCTGTAGCAGCTACTCCTCAGAGGTGTTTAAGACACGAGGGAAAGCAAGGTGATGCCTTTCTTCTGCTAGTTGGACCTGCCGTGCCCCAGCTCCTGCACAACAGAATGCCAGTCCCCTCTAAAACATTTCCTTGGGCTCGGTGGCATGTGCAAACCTTGATTTAGTGAACTATCTGCACCTGCATCAGCGGCACCTTGTTTGGCTGTATGTGTGGGTCACCTTAACGAGGGGCGTAGCTTGGTCAGGAAGACCGAGGGGGGAGATGGGGTGAGCTTCAGCTTTTCCGACAATCACGCTGGCATATCATGTTAATCATTATATGAGAAGCAGCGCATGGGGGAGTTAAGGGGGGTAAAGGGCCAGTGGAAAGGGAAAAGAGTGTGGATTGTGATGGGGTACTTAAAACATGATATTTTTTTAAATCACCATGTTTTAAGACCTTCAAAACAGAGACGAGATTGTGTGTATTTTTTTTTTGTCTGAGTGAGTATTTAAAAATTCCTTGTGAAATCTGACAGAATTCTTACCATACCCTCCTGAAAGCTCCTGTCCCCAACTATTTATTAAATAATACATTTATTAGGGTGGTTTAATACCCCAAACACCCCCACTGAAGCTATGCCCCTGGCAATAACAATTGTCTTGTGACCATAAGAGTGACAAATCCAAAGGTGAAGCATTCTCTCCTCCGGCATTTTGCAAAAGAGCAGATTTTCAAACTCTTTTATAACTTATCCCACACTGGGGAAGAAAGCAACTACTGTGCAGACGTGGCTGTCTTCGAGGCACACTTAAACCCACAACTGAATTGGACTGCAAGTCTTTTTCTTTGTCCAATGCAGCAGAGAGAAGACAAGCCCAGTGACAACTTCTTTTAGAGATTGAGAGAACTTGCAAGCATTCTACGCAGGCGATGGATGACAGGCGATTCAAGGCTGTAAGTCACCGGTCTTAAAATGCTTCATTCTCCATGAACCCTGCATGGCTCTGAATGATATATTCACCTTGGGCACATCGCATGAACTGTCAAATGCTAGAGCAGCACACATGGAGGTAGGCTCAGCCCGAAGGACCTTGAAAACAGAGCCAGAGGACCCCAAACCCATCAAGACAGAGATTAAGTCGATGGTGTTCCCATCCAGCCGTACGGCTGTAGCAACCTCCAGAAGGAGGCTAAATAGGCCTAGATAAGTGTTCAGAGTGTGGAGAATTGCTCAAAATATGCAGTGGTAGAAATACTTGTATCAGTCACTTTTGCAAACGAGAAATCGAAACCAGAGAGAATCCTGGCAACATATGAATTGCCGATGGTCATCAAAATAGACAATGCCCTTCCTTCCATGGGGTCAAAGTTCAAGAGGACCTGAAAGCATTAGAAATCAAGCAACAAAAAATTACACCAAGATGGCCTTAGGTAAAACAGGAGGATGAGAGCTTTATGCACGTGCCGAACAAGACTTTCTGGATAGGAGTAGAACAAGGTGAAAATATTGGATGAAAGAATATCCTATGACACGGCACTGCCTAGTGCACTCTATCATCTGTGGTGTTTGGGCATGCTCTCCGTGGCCCCACTTCGACAACCCCTTACTGGAAACCTCAGCTTCAGAGAAACACTGACCGGGCAAGCCAGAAATGGTGCTCCAGCCAAGCGGACTTTAGTGTTGGAGAGACAATGCTATTTAAAGACCAGCACCTTGAACGGAAATTCTGAACATTGTTTGAAAGTGCCTCCTGAACAGTTGACAGCCGTCAAAGTGAATATGATAACTGTATTAAAGAAGGCAAGAGCACGTCACAGAAAATGTCAGTGTTCAGACAGGTACATTTTCCTCCCCAAACCAGGAGGTGGAGCTAAGGGAGGCTGATTCACACTAGTCTGCAGGAGATGTTCCGGAGTGGGAGCAGTGGGAGTTTGTACCAGTGACTTTGTCAAGACCCCAGGAAAGTCAAAGGTCAGCACAGTGGGAGACAACCAACATGGGGAGATCTTCTTCGTCTCTATCCAGGCTAAAAAGGGGTAGAATGTGGCCTTACGGCTTGAACTGCAGACTTAGGAGCTGGTGGGAAGCAGGTTTGAATCTCGGCATCGGCTTCAACATCCTGTGATTCTGGACAATTCACTTAATCTCCCTGTGCCTACAATTCAGCGCCTTGAGACCCTCACGGGTGATTTGCTGCATTTTACAAATCCTGGATTTAATTATTATTTAATCTTCCTCTCTCACCCTCAGCTTAGCTATTGTAGCCCCTCTTATCCTCTCCTCCTTGTGGCGTCCAAGTCATTTGTGTAAACCTCATTCCACCCCGCTGTGTAGCTCTCACACCCGTCCTCTCCTGTGATCTTTAAACCACTGCATAATGAGGTGTTCTGTTGCTTTGCATCTAGGTTCCTACTTTCTGTAAATGCCTTGCATGCAATATTTAGGCCCACATATGCATCCTAAAGGGAGCCTTTGTTTTTTTTAAACCATTTTATTAAGTTTACATTTGAGAATGTATATCATACACATTGTCTTCCAACTAAAGGCTAATTGTCGAATCTATCAATCAATATGTGTATATCAGTTTTCACGTGCTAACGATCAATATTAAACCACGAAAAAAATATGTGGGTCAATCGTCCTATTCATTTACATCAGCAATCAATCGATGCCTAGCTAAGTACATTAATAACATTATTGCATGATTGAACGAGGTGGGTGGGCAGAAGAGGACATCAGTATCACATAACGATTCCCAGCTGTCGATCCAGTAGGTCTACGCGGACACATACTTCCACTTTTCACTCAACCACCCTTCAATGCATTCATATGTTTGTAATATATCTCTTTGATCTGTTAACATGTGACGCATCTCACTCCCCCATGTTGGTTCCCTGTATTCATAGTATACTCTTGCAAAAGCTCTTCCCATATCCGTGCAATCAGATGTTTCCTAAGACCTTTTTTTTCTTCTCTACGCAATGCTGTACTCTCACTCTTGACCTATTTTAGCACTGCCTGGCGCCAACTACCTTTTTTTCTATTTTTTGGGGAGTTTTATATAGCGCGAACTAGACCCAAAGGTATCAGAGCACTTTACATGAGCACCAGTTGCGTTATAGACAGATAAGTTAATTTTTGTTAGGCATGGGGAGATGAAGTGATTTGCCCAGAATCACAGGATGTTGAGCGTCCCTGCCGAGACTGGAACCCGGTTCCCCAGCTCCGAGGTCGACCGCTCTAGCCGTTAGGCCACATTTGGTGGGGCGGTTAATTGACCTCCACGACATCGCTATAGTCCTTTTTGCTAGTATTGCTAGTTAGTCTGTTACCTTTTTTCTCAACTTCTTATTGGTGGAACAGACCCAAGAATCCACATTCTGGGTGGTTACTATTTGCCTGGTCAGTGATCCCCTGCAAAGAGGCCTGGGACCGGCACCATTATAGTGACTCACTTTAGGGCATTGCCGAACCATATGAAAGAATTCAGCCTGCGCATTCGCACATCTGAGGGGCTCTAGACAAGTCTGACACACACATCCTGCAGAATGTTTTCTGGGTTAAGTACGTTCTGTGTAAGTGTTTTGAGGCCTCATTTACAAAGAATCGATTTACAAAAAGTGGTAGCAAATTGACCCATGTACTAATAGGAGAGTTTGCAGACTCACTATTGGGAGTGTGCCACAATTCGGCCTACCTCTCCAATATTCATGGAGTAGGTCGCAAATTGTGACTCATTCTGATTGGCTGCCCTCATAGGGATGGTCGCCAGCTGGGTTCAACAGAACATGTCTTTGATCGTTTTTAAATAAAGCACTTTTTTTAATACAGCCTTTTTACCTTAAGTGAAAAGGGTCTGCATTTTTTTTAAAGTACTTTAAAAAAAATAAAAGTTTGTTTAAGAATTGATAGTGGTCCCTGGGACCTTGACCAACTACCAAACAAACTTTTTTTTCATCCACAAAGGGGGAAGAGAGGGGTCCCATGAAGAGCCCTTCCCCTTTGCAATCGGGTTACCACCTCGTTTGAGGAACCGGTAACCTATCGACCACTTGCTGAATCGCAAAATGGGTTTAGTACATTTGTAAAGGCTATTTAGGACTCGTAAAATCTGTATTTTACTTAATTTCTGGGTTTGCGACCACTAAATTGCTTTGTTCATGAGGCCCTAAATTTGGTATATTTAAAGCGGGCATTTCTAAATACTTTAGCGTATTCAAGGATTCTCTTTCACTCACTGTCATCCACTTTAGGAAGTCTTTGGTGAGTACCATTGTTGTGCTTGAATCAAGAACGAGGTCCCCCCTGGCCCCCCACCTTTGCAGCAGGAATGCTAGAGTGCAAAGAAGTGAAAAATCACCTCTGGATATGAGTTTTTAAACTCGGTATCCAATTGCATAGATATCTGATTGCACCATGTGTGCCAGAAAGCAAGTGTTGAGCAATTCAGCATCTGGTCTGAGTTACATTTTGCACGTATAAACGCTGATATAGTCCAAGGAGGGTGGATATATTTATCATTGTCAGAGGATATATGCTCCACGTCACACTACGGTATACTGTGGATTGTCTTTAAAGAGGGAAGAAATACTCTCCGTCACTTGACCACTTCCTCAAGATGTGCAGTTATAATGGCAGACGTGCTGGCAAAGGATAGAGTGCTTTAAGACACCCCCAACAAATCTGTCCAGCGGCCATGTTGAGCACATGGAACGAGATCCCACATCCTTTGTGAGATAAAGACGGTGAGTACCCTTGATGTGGCATCGGGGACAGGGTTAAGGAAAAAGACATGAGCATAGTAGTGTGGGCACTTCTCTATTGCACTACCCTTCCCTTCCCACATGCCCATGATGTCACCAGCGGTGTAAACTAAGAGAACGTCACTGAGCGAGTAGATGTTGTATCTGATGGTCGCTCACTGACGTTGGTCATCAGCTGGTTCAAGGGGGAAGTCTGCTTCACCTCGGAACTTTACGCATTGTTTCCACATATCCAGGGGAGTAAAATTAGGCACAGGAGGAATTGTTTTTAGTGGGAGTTCTCCCTCATGCACATACACATTAGATCTGATCTTACAAATAACTCTGCTTAACAAATGCTAACTTAGCAATAAATGTATATATGAACTAAGCAGGAAAATGTCAGGTCTGATGAAGTACATCTTTTGGCTTTGATATTTAAAACAGATTTAGGATTGTTAATTTCTGCTCACGTGCCATATATGACACCTCTCTTCTCACTGCTCTCTTTTAGAAAACACGCCTTGAAATGTATTCCTCGCCCCCCAGAACGTCCCGTATCTACTGAAAGGTTCATCTTTATCACCCCTATTCTGGATTATATAGAAAAGTTTCAGCTGGTAGAACGAGGTACCTCCCATACCGCGTGCATCGCATACAAACCACTAGAACAAAACACTGAGGACTTGGCACAAACAGTGAAAATGTCTGGGTACGGTTTATTCTTCGGGAGGGAAGCAAGATGGCGGTCAGCTGAGGCGACCGTTCGCAGCTCACAGCACCTCGATCTATTGAGGCCCTCCCAATGCCCCCCGCTCTGATTAGAGGTTGCTGTCAGATGTACTGAGCACTTTGCTGAGGCTACTGAGTGAGGAAGCAAGCAGCTGTATTCCCACATGCAAAATCGTGGCCGGACAGCAGGAGCTGTTACTGGTCTGCGAGAAGCTTCATAACACGTTGAACCGCCCTGACTGTTGTCGTTCCGAGCTGCACTCACTGATCAGGATGAAGCCGAAGGGACAAGCAGCAGCTCGAGGGAAGGCAAGCGCAGCTCAGGTCACAGGCAGCCCGACAGTGAATACAGCCCCAGCATCCGCCCGTTCCGTGACAGAGATATGCACTGTAGCAGAGGTAGCAGCTCGGCAGCCTGGACGCCGAGGACAAACCGTGACCCGGAAGGATGACACTCCGGAGAAGAAAGGGAAGGGCGGAGCTGTGCCCCAGCAGCGCCTGCCCGGTCCTACGATTGTGGAATTACTCGGAGGCTCCAGACAGCGACCGGGACCTGGATCCGGAACTGGGACTGCAGAGTCTTCAGAAAATCTAGCCAGGAACGGAGGTAGCAGTCGCACCGAGGAGCATGTTGAAGTGGAGGGTTCAGACGAAGGTGCCCGGAAGGCAACACCAACGGCCAGCCTGCAGGTAAATGACAGTCAGGCAACACCCACTCTGATAGTGCCTGGATGCGCACAGATATGTGACAATAGCGAAGGGGGGCCTAGACATCTAATGCAGGCATTTTAGATGGGGAGGGGAAGGGACAAAGATGACCAAAATGGAGATACCTATACTCATTCTAGCAACAACATTCAGGCTGAAAATGTAATAAAATATATCACAAGTGGAGAAGAAGGGGAACTACAGAAAGACCCCTCCGAAGATCCCTCTGAGAACTCTCAACAGAATAGGAATAGGAAAACCCTTAACAAGACTTTGGGGCAAGTACGACTTCAGAGGCCAAAGCACAATAGGGAAGGCAGGGGGGTCTGAAGGATACTGATGTAGAGGCAACAGATTGTTTTTACTCACTATCGGATGATACCTGGTATGTGGATCATTGTGTCTCCTTGTCAAGTACGAGTGAGAGCAAAAGCCTACCCGTTACTAATAGAATGGACTCTGCCGCAACCATGCGTAAAGCTAACAGGAAGTCAGGGCTCTCGGGACAGCACAAAAAAAAGGAAAAGATCTAAATTGGGGTTACTCTCCAACTAACCAACTAATGGGGGCTGCTGGGGACAAATCACCTGATTCTGAAGGCAGTGCTACCACAACATTGGATGCTATCTTGCCATCTATTATGACACATCGGGAAGAAACAAGGCAGGATAGCAGACGCTCACAGACAGCTGTCCACAAGGTGCAAAGGTCAGTGCGGAAAGTTGCTAAAGTATGCAGCGATATCTCTGACCGACTGACAGAACTGGAGATAAGAACTAGAGCTCTTGAGACAGATATTGAGCCAGACAGAATCGCACGTGGCCAGGTTAGTTGATATTCAATGGAAATTGGAGGATCAAGAAAAACGCCAGCGCCGGAAAAACCTCAGTTTCCTGGGTATTCCCGAGAACAAGGAAGGCACGGACATGTGTCTCTATATGGTGGATCTATTTAGAAGGGCATTTCCCGATATGGAAGGGTGGAATTGGGCTCAAGAAATCGTACACGCCCACCGGGTCCCCCTAATCTTGAAACAGCCAGTTGGAGCTGATGTAAAACCCAGAGCTGTACTAGTGTATTTCGGGAATGATCTCCTTAGGCAGAATATTTATGAGAAGGCCAGACAGGAAAGTAAGCGCAAGGTGGATGACATTGAGTTCTTCGCCTGACCTGACTTTTGCCATGTAACTGTCGAGAGACATTGGAGATTACGGCAGATGATTAGTCCATTTCAGGCAAAAGGTGCGCAGGCCTACCTGATAAACCCAGGCAAAATTAAAAGTGGTAGTTGGCGACAGGACTCACTTTTTTACATCCGAGATTAGGGAATGTTTTAAGAGTTTGCCTACAGGGTCTCTCAACCTGGGGAAATCCCAATATTGGAAACGATACACCGGGGGGACGGCAGGATCAGGGATTATTATACAATTTTATTAGAAACCCTCACCGATGACCTGGAGAAAACTGAGGTGAAATGGGTAGCCAAACTGGGGCATGGGGAGATTGATCTAGATATGTCAATTGGAAATGGGGAAAAAGATCTTTCTGTCAGCAAACCTGAAGGCCCAGCATTACAAAACCATTTTTAACCTGTACTATACACCTTCAAAACTCTTTGGATGGGGGAAAAGGGAGAATGACAACTGCCCTAGATGCCAAACTGGTCCGGCGGACAGCATGCACATGTGTTATGCATGCAGTAAATTGATGCCTTTAAAGACTGGTATAGAGAACTTCTGGCAACAAACAACTAATAGGGCGATCACCATTAGTCCAGCTCTGATGCTATTGGGGTGTGATGGTCGGGTTAGCTTATCGACATCACAAAAGGATTTTGTATTTATCACAGTAGCTGTGGCTAGGCTATTGATAGCTATGGCATGGAAAGATACTGAGCCCCCCCACTTATCTGGCATGGTCCCATCGTCTGTTAAGCATTCATGCTCAAGAAACAGCATTATATAAGAGCAAGGGCCTCCGGGCCAGGAAGAAGGGCCGAAAGATATGGGCACCTATGACCACATGGCTCAGTACCAAGGCAGAATAAAGAAGTCATGTTAGACTTGGCATCTTTTGGCGTGTTTCTCCTGAGTTTTTGCTTTCTGACCTCCCGGTTTTGACTCTGTTGGTGCTGGCTTAGTGTTTCTGCGCACTTTTCTTACTGCTGATCAGTGGAAAAGTGCAACTGCTCCTGTGGTAAAATGTGTTATGGAGTGGTGTTTCCATGATTGGCCTATTTGATTTATGTGTCAGTCCCTAGTAAAGTGCACTGAGTGTGCCAGGGCCTGTAAATCAAATGCTATTAGTGGGCTGCAGCACTGGATTGTGCCACCCACACAAACAGCCCGTAAATGTAACTCTGGCCTGCCATTGCAGAGCCTGTGTGCAGTCTGGGACTGCCATGTCGACTTGGCAAGTGCACACACTTGCCAGGCCCTAAACCTTCCCTTTCCTACATATTAGTCACCCCTAAGGTAGGCCCAAGGTACCCCTATGGGCATGGTGCATTGTATGTGAAAGGTAGGACATGCCCTGGTGTGTGTGGCATGTCCTGATAGTGAAATACTGTCAATTTCGTTTTTCACTATTGCAAGGCTATCTGTTCCCATAGGCCAGAATGGGGAGTTAGTTTATAACATCTTATAAACATAACTGACCCCAGGAACAAGATAGGAAAATAAAGTTTAGTATGCCTGAACTCAGAATCTAAAGATGCATCTTTTAGTAAAGGTGATTTTTACATTCTATGTTTGAAAATACCACTTTTAGAAAGTAGGTATTTTCTTGCCTAACCATCCAGTGTGCCTCTGCTGGGTTTGTGGAATGACTGTCTGGGTTTTGGATGTCAGGGGCTGGGGAGCAGGAGTGGCTCCGGATAGTCTAGGTGGGTCAGGAAAGGGCTGAATAGACCTGGGCTGCATTTAGAGTAGGGGGGGAGATTTCCTTGCACCTGAATGGGCCTGGTCTGCCTCTGACAATGCCGTCACCACCTCCTGCCAGGAAGCCACACCAGAGAAGGCAGAACTGGTTTTGGCTGGGCACAGACACTCTCTGCCTAAGAGATCAAAGGATTTTGGATATAAATATTGGGGCCCAGACCCCTGAACTTTAGAACTCTTTTGGACCAAGAAGACTGCCAAGAAGAAGAGCTGGAGAAGCTGTGAGGAGGAACTACCACATTGCTGTGTGCTTTGCAGTGTTGGCCTACAGTGGCTGCTTCTGTCTTGGGCGGTGAAAGGACTGGACTGAACTTTCTGCAATCTACTTTTGTGAGTTTCTCCAAGGGCTTGAGGTAGAGCTTGCCCCCTGTTCAAGAAGTCTCAGGAACAGCAAAGACTTCAAGCTCTTCTGCCCTCAGCACTGGGAACTGTGTGTTTTGTACTGCAACAGAAGAAAAAGTATCCCGACGATGTCGACGACGCCGCTGCCGACTCTGTGTCCTGACAACACCGCAGAGGGCACCGCCGCAACGCTGCACCGCGACCCTGGTCTCACCGACGATGCCTGCTGACGCTGCTACCGACCCGCTGCTCACACCGCGACCTGTGGACACCGCACTCTGCACCGCCTCGCTTCACGACGACGCCTTGGTATCCCCGACGATGCCACTCCATGCCGAAATCTACGCCGCTGCTTGCACCGTGGTTTGAGGGCACCGCTCGTAAAGTTACATGACGCACCGCCCTCATCCCGCACCGCAGCCTTGGCCTACGGACGCCGGCGCCATCGACTCCAGTTCGTCAGCCGATGACAGCACTTCAGCAACGACGACGCCGCTGCTTGCACCGCGACCTGCCAGCACCGTGACGAGCACCGCATTCACTTTGCACCGCGACCCTGGTCTCACCGAAGACGCCATCTGATGCCGCCATCGAGCCGCTACTCGCACCGCGACCTGAAAGCACCGCACGCCGCACCGCTGCACTTCACACCGCAGCACCCGACGCCTGCCGACGCCAGCGCTCCTGACTTCTACAGAGAGGAGTTCGATCTGCAACACGTGTGACTTCGAGGGCCCCGACGACTCCTGCACTGACCTCCGGAACCACCGCCTGCGGAAGCCGTGCTTTCGGAAGCTCAACGAGAGGTCGCCGACGCCCTGCATCTCTTAAAGGTACTGTTTGCGGGTCTTCCCAACACCGTAGCTGGCCCGCGACGCAGCGGTCATCCAGAACTGTTTGGGTTTGTTTGCTCACGACGCCGTGATAGCCCCGGACGGAGATATCGTCATCAAGGAACTGTTTTTCAAGCATATTTTGATAACTGAAGATGTTTGAATACTGTATTGTGGATTTTTATCGTTTTTGGTCTTGTCTTAAGTATATAAAAATATTGGATATTTTTCTAAACTGGTGTGGTGTCCTTTTGTAGTGCTTACACTGTATTACTGTTGGTTATGTGCAAATGCTTTACACACTGCCTCTAATATAAGCCTGACTGCTCATGCCAAGCTACCAAGGGGGTGAGCAGGGGTTATTTTAGGAGTGTAACTACCTTATCCTGACTAGGAAGAAGAGTCACTATTTGGACAAAGGTGCAAACCCTCGTCAACTAGAGAGCCCCATTTCTAACATTGGTTGTCAGCGGTGAGGATAGGACTTGCGTTTGCACTTGACTTACAGTGATTGGTGTGCACTACTACCATATCGCAGACCATTACGTGCCACATACTGATTCTTTTTCTTTTTGGCCTAGTTTTGATCTTGCCAGTTTGAACTTGCTACTTCATCATGCCAGAATCAAGAGCATCATCTGTTGCATCCCTGGAAGTTGCCTTTGAGGAGGATAGGTTGGAATCCTACACTGTTAGGGAATTGAAAGCAATTTGCAAAAACCTAAAAGTCCAAGTCAGAGGCCTCACTAGGAAGGAGGAGCTACAAAAGGCGCTGAGGGCCTGGGTAGCAGCCAGACATGCCAGCGAGCAGTCTGGTGATCTCAGTGGAGAGGCGCAGGAGCCTGCTCCTAGGGTGGATGTGCTTTTGGGAGGGGGGGAACCCTCCAGGCCAGGAAGCAGTGGCCTGTCCCCAGAGGAGCTGGAGGACAGGCGGGAAGCAAGGAGAGTTGCAGTAGAACTGGAGAAGCTTAAGTTAGCCATGGAGGAGAAAAGGATGATGTTAGATCATGAGATCAGGATAAAGGAGCTGGATCAGAGGAGTAGAGCCAGCTAAGATGGTGGCAGCGACCCGTCAGGACAGGCAGACAGGATTGTGCACATCCCTAAGAATGTAGGCAAGGTATTCAAGAAGGGGGATGACATATAAAGGTGGTTTCAGGGTTACGAGGCAGCGATATCCATGAATGGGGTCCCTGAGAGGAATTGGGGAGCAGGATTGTGGCCTCTGTTTCCAGAAGAAGCAAGGGATACTTTAATAGCTTTGGGTAAGGAGTATAACCTCACCTGTGCTGACATGAAGGACGCCCTTCTCACTAAGTATGGTCTTACTCCTGAAAAGTACAGGGATCAGTTCAGGTCCAGTAAGAAGTCTGATGCCAACACTTGGTTGGAGTGTGTAGATTCGTTTTGCAGGTCACTGGATGGCTGGGTGAAGGGCAGTAATGTGACGAATTTTCAGGGGCTCTACAATTTGATTGCATGGGAGCACTTGTTTAGTCTATGTTTTGCAGATCTGCGCCAGCACCTAGTTGATAGTAAGCTGACTGACCCCAGGAAGCTTGCTATGGAGGCGAACCGCTGGGTGAGTACCAGGGTCCACAAGAAAGCATTTGGGGGAGACTCAGCCAAGGTGAGCAGGGGCCCCAGCAGAAAAGTGGGGGGGACAAGGGTAAAGCACAGGAGTTCTCTAAAGGGCCCCAAACTAACACCCAGGGTAAAGGTCCCCATCCCCCCGGAGATAAGAAACAAGGGGTCTCTTCAGGAAAGCCTGCTGAGACCGGCCCGCAAGTGTTTTGCATGTGACCAGGTGGGTCACATGAAGGGGGACCCCAAGTGCCCTAATGGGGCACAGCCACCCACCGGTGGGCAGTCCAAGGTGTTGGCTAGTGTAGCGCATGGGGAGGAGGAGTACCCACAGGAGGGTGGGGATCCCGCAGAAATGACCCTCGTCTCACTAGGGGACAGTGAGATGGTCCCAGGAAACCAGGTGCCCCCTAACACAAAGAAATACAGCACCTGGGTGACCATCAATGGGAAAAGGGTAGAAGCTCTCAGAGATACTGGAGCCAGTGTGACCTCAGTCCGGTGTCACCTGGTCTCTGAGAAGCAGGTAGTCCCAGGGGCATTCCACCAAGTAATTGCTGTGGACAATTCAGAGCGCCAGTGTATGGTGGCGCAGGTTCCCTTCGAGTGGGGGGGGGGGTCTCAGGTCCCTTCAGGGTGGTTGTGAGCCCTTCCATGCATGTAGATTGTCTGCGAGGTAACGACCTGGAGCAGTCCTTATGGAAGGATGTTGAGCTCAGGTCTCACTTGGAGATGCTTGGGTTGCCAGAGTGGGCATGCGTGTCCACACGGTCAATGGTGGCCAGAAAGGGTGATCAAGAGGACTCGGAGCCTGAAACAGTGGCCCAAGTCCCTGCCAAGAGAAAGGGCAAGGGGCGCGGGAAACCGGCCCCTGACGTTCCCACGGACCGGGAGGAGGCAGACCTCGAGGGGGGCGCCCTGGTGCCTACAGGGAGCAGGTAGCTGAACTGGGGCACATCTCTGAGCTGACCCATTGGCAGCAAGAAGGGGGTCCCACCAGGGAGGAATTCTGCAAGGAGCAGAAGGAGTGCCCTTCTCTAGAGGCTCTGCCGCGGTAGGCTGCAGACCAGGCAGCTGGTGATCAGTCCGGAATACATTGGATCTACTGGGAGAATGGTCTCCTGTATAGTGAGCCTGGGTCAGCCTGTGTGCTGGTGGTACCCCAGCGCTTCAGGACCTTCCTACTGGGTCTGGCTCATGACGTGCCTTTGGCAGGACATTTGGGGCAGGACAAGACCTTTGACAGGCTTGTCACCCACTTCTTCTGGCCCCAAATGCGAAGGCAGTCAGATGGACATTGCAGGTAAGTGGGACGTCCTCTTGCCATGCCTTCTCTTTGCATACAGGGAGGTGCCACAGAAGTCTCTTGGGTTCAGCCCCTTTGAGCCTCTGTATGGTCAGCCTGTGAGAGGACCTCTGAGTTTGGTAAAGGAAGGCTGGGAGGCAGCTCCCAGGAAAACTCCCCAGGATGTGTTTAGTTACATGCTGGCCTTCAGAAACCAAACTGTCCGATTCAGGAAACTCGCTCAGGCGAACCTGGAAGCAACTCTAAAACAAGGGGGACCAAGAGCTGTATTTAAGCAGGTCCTGCACACGAGCTCCAGGGCGAAATGTGTATCAAAGGGGTGTGCAGTTCCTAGTGAAAGGGGAAGGGAAAGGGAGGTCTTTCTTCGTGATGCCCTCACACACCCTGAAAGATGTCATGCTTCATCATTGGGCCATGCTCCTCGTCAGGCCGGCGCTGCAATGCCTGACGGGCACCCGTAAACGGGGCTCTTTGGCGGAGATCTTTTGAAGAAGCCGTAGGGTGTGTGCAGGTGTGAGGGCTGGGTAGTGCACTGGGTTAGTGGGATAAAATAAGTCTAGAGCTGTCCTACTGTCATATGTTTTATTCCTGTGGTAGCTCAAGCTTAATTAAAATATGAGAGTGCCCCTACAAGGGTGTAATATTCCTACAGGGCTGAAGTGGTGTAGTGGGTCAACATGTTTCATGCCTGCTTAGCCCCTAACGGGTCTGGTGGCACTTCATCAGGACCAAATATAAAATAAAAACAGTGAATGGTGCACTACCGCTGGTCTGGTTCTCGAATTCGTGTCTGATGACCAGGCGCAGTAGAGTGACCCCTGGTAGGTTTATACCGGGGCAGAAGACCTAAGGGGAGAGATAAAAAAGGGAGACAACCATTGGAGAGTTATAGCAAGCAAAAGGAACCTGTCAGATAGTGCACTTTTGTGGCAGGCTTACAGGTAGTTAATGAGACTAATCAGACGAAAAAGTGCCAAAGTAAGGGTGCATGAGCATTCATTCTCAACTTGCTTGGTAAAAAAGTTAGGTGGTCAAGCTTAAAGGTGAATGATGTCCTGCCAGGAGGTAGGGTTGCACACATCCACCAACATGAGGATGAGTCGAAAAATGGGCTTGGTAAGCCTTTTGCAACGACTTGTTACTGGCATGTACATATAGGGGTAAAAGGATCCCCAAGGTTGGAATCAAAATGGGAAAAGGGTGCTTCAATAGGTAATCACATATACACAACCATACTTATTCAAATACAGTTGCGGATGCCATTCACGGTTGCAGAAATGTGCCGAGACCTGCCTACTAGTTTCTCGTGTATCGTGGTTGGCACTTAATTATTGCAGTGGGTGCCAAAGTAGCGATTGAACTCCTTCTGATAATGTGCACATTGGGTAGTGACTAGAGCCGTCCCAAGGGGCAGCAACACAAACACGCATACATAAATATCCCTTTCGAAACGTGACTAATGTTTGCCAAATTGAGACAGTACATGTACACCAATATTATCGATTACCGTGAGTGGTATTGGATGGCTACCGGAGTTTCCAAGAGAGCTTGGTCCCTCGTATTAAAACTGTCAATGGCCGGATGTGGCTACAATCGTGCTGAGAGGAGATGGCAGCGTTATTTAAAAACTCACCCGTAGTGGTAGAGTCTACGGCTGACGGGGAAGGCAGAGCACGTCGTTGCTCTGAAGCTGAAAGAGAGTAAAGTATTCGACCAACATGAGGTATGATCAACTTACCGGTGTCAAGGTGGCATGGTTTACCGTTCAGAAAAGATATCATACTCACGCTGGGTGGCAGAACGACAATCGTCTATCCTACCCTTGCTCCGGGCCCCGTACTGGATGCTTCCGGTTCTGGTGCTTATGAGGCGGTTGAATGCACGTAGAAATTGTTAAAAGCATCAAAAGACTAGACTGGCGACCCGGGCAGCCATTTTGGGAGTGGGTCATGTTGGAAAACTTTATTTACACAACGTGTCTGTATGCACGCGAGTGCGGAGTAAATATAAATGCATTGTTCTAATGAGGTAAAAGTTCAAATGTTGAGTGAACTGGTCTATTGGAGTAAAAGAGAGGTGTGGGTGTTTTAAGGATTACCAGACTCCATTATGTGTGCGTATGGGAGTATGTAGGCAATACTACCCAAATTGAATAAGGGCCACAAGGCCATAAGATGGTCAAATAAGGTGTTCATATGGCCAAGTGTGCTTCAATGGTGGATGGGGATTACCATGTTCCATATCAGGAAACCTATTTAAAGGTGTGGCGGTGCGAAAGATGAATAGGCATAATACACCTTGGGGCGTAAGCGTAGAAATTGCATATGACTGTCGGGCGGAGTCAGGGGCCACTGGAGTCGACGGCTGTCAGTGGAACAAAGAGTGGAAAAGTTCCCAGTGCTTGAAATGTGGTTGGGTGTATGATCAGTAGTGGTTCAATTCCGCACAGGGGATATCGTCGTTCAGACCCCGTGTATGGGAGGAAAGTTTGAACACCCAGTTCTGTTCCTTCCTAAACAGTGCCTCCTTGGAGATGTGTGGGAAGGCCTCCAGGATGGTCCAGTTGAGGTCATTAGTGGTGTGGTTGTGTTCAACATAGTGAGCGCACATCTTCGTGTTGGTTTTTCTACACCTGATGTTGTTTCTATGCTCTGTCATCCTTATTTTCACTGGGAAGGTGGTCATGCCTATATACTGCAACTGACATGGGCAGGTGATAAGATAAACACAATTGCGTGTATTACAATTAGTGTGTCTATTTTGCTGCCATGTCAAGGTATTTGTGAATATGACGGTTTTGGTAGCTTTAGTTAAGGGGCAAACTGCACATTGTCCACAGGGGTAGTGACCCGTTACTGGAGGTAGGTTCCATAAGGTGTTAGGTGGTGGTGGTGTACTCTTTTTGGGTCTAGTGTTAATGAGCAAATCCTTTAGGTTTGCTGTGCGTTTGAGGTAGAGCTTGCCCCCTGTTCAAGAAGTCTCAGGAACAGCAAAGACTTCAAGCTCTTCTGCCCTCAGCACTGGGAACTGTGTGTTTTATGCTGCAACAGAAGAAAAAGCAACCCGATGACGTCGACGACGCTGCAGTCGACTCCGTGTCCTGATGGCACCGCAGAGGGCACCGCCGCAATGCCGCACCGCGACCCTGGTCTCACCGACGACGCCTGCTGACGCCACCACCGAGCCGCTGCTCGCACCGCGACCTGTGGACACCGCACTCTGCACCGCCTCGCTTCACGACGACGCCTTGGTATCCCCGACCCCGCCGCTCCACGCCGAAATCTACGCCGCTGCTTGCACCGTGGTTCGAGGGCACCACTCATAAAGTTCCACGATGCACCGCCCTCATCCCGCACCGCAGCCTTGGCCTACGGACGCTGGCGCCATCAACTCCAGTTCGTCAGCCGACGACAGCGCTTCAGCAACGAAGACGCCGCTGCTTGCACCGCGACCTGCCAGCACCGCGACGAGCACCGCATTCACTTCGCACCGCGACCCTGGTGTTACCGATGACGCCATCTGACGCCGCCACCGAGCCGCTGCTCGCACCGCAACCTGAGGGCACTGCACGCTGCACCGCTGCACTTCGCACCGCAGCACCCGACGCCTGCCGACCCCAGTGCTCCCGACTTCAACAGAGAGGAGTTCGATCTACAACGCGTGTGACTTCGAGGGCCCCGACGACTCCTGCACCGACCTCCGGAACCGACGCCTGCGGATGCCGTGCTTTCGGAAGCTCAACGAGAGGTCGCCGATGCCCTGCATCTCTAAAAGGTACTGTTTGCGGGTCTTCCCGACACCGTAGCTGGTCCGCGATGCCGTGGTCAACCAAAACTGTTTGGATTTGTTTGCTCACGACGCCGTGATAGCGCCGGACGGAGCTATCGACATCAAGGAACTGTTTTTCAAGCATATTTTGATAACTGAAGATTTTTAAGTACTGTATTGTGGATTTTTATCGTTTTTGGTCTTGTCTTAAGTATATAAAAATATTGGATATTTTTCTAAACTGGTGTGGTGTCCTTTTGTAGTGCTTACACTGTATTACTGTTGGTTATCTGCAAATGCTTTACACACTGCCTCTGAGATAAGCCTGACTGCTTGTGCCAAGCTACCAAGGGGGTGAGCAGAGGTTATTTTAGGAGTGTTATTCCCTTATCCTGACTAGGAAGAAGGGTCCCTATTTGGACAAAGGTGCAAAGCCTTGCCAACTAGAGACCCCCATTTCTAACAAGTCAGTTATAAGTGTAGTCCGCTGCAGAACAGAAGAAGAAACAGGCAATCACCCTAGATGCTAGCCAGGGTTCTCTGGGATGGGCATCTGGGATTAACTTTGGATAGGCTAGGAGACTGCAAACTTGATTTAATGTATTAAAGCGGCTCCTTCAATGCTGAAGTTTTTCAGTTTTAAATCTAGTGTAAACTATGCTTTTGATGAAAACAAAATTATGGTAAGATAGCTAAGTATTTAAGGGATTACATCTGCATGAAGGATGAACTATGTAATGTATTTATTGATGAAATCACTGAAATTGTAACTGTAGATTTCTTTTGTACCTTTCTGCCTAATAAACAAAAAAAAAAAGAAAATGTCTGGGTGCACAAAAACCATGAGAAGCAAAATGTCTCCTCCTGTGGGATCCACAATCATTCAGAAACTACACTTGTCTGGTCTTTCTCCAGGAAGGTCTTAGGGTATGGAAAGGCCTTCCTCCACATATCTGAATGGCCATGCATTCCTCTTCTTCATCAGATCCATCAAACAGTACCTCAGTAAGAAACACCTGAATATATATGTATCCATTCTTGCTGACCACTCATTAAAAAAATATATCATTGGACTATATGGTCTGGCGGGATTAAATTGCTATGTCCATCACTTGCTGTATTTGGGTCCTTCACTAGACCAAATAGTAGCCTGTATCCCGGCCCCTAGCTGTGCTGCCTGCTTTGTGGAGGACTTTGAAATGCCTGCCATTTGCTATCACAGGACACATGGCACTCCGCTGTCACGCATGATACTGTATTTACTAACGAACTCACTGCTAGATTTGATCCTGCAATGTAAAGGCATCTGATGGTCAGCCTGGCCTTGCTCTGAATATATATATAAACTAAGGGCGTGATTTAGAGTTTGGCATGCAGGGTACTCCATTACAAATGTGTTGGAGTCCCCTGTCCTCTAAACCCTTGGTCCTCCCCATCAGTTATCAGTGGGGCGGACTGTCAGCTTTCTGTCAGCGGCGTCCCTGCTACATCTCCAAAAAGAGGTAGGGACAGATAATAGAATTTAACCAACACAGCAAGTGGGTTTTTTATTCCCACTTAAATTGCACAGTGTGCGACAGATGCTGAATGCAGAGGGAAGGGGTTTGATAGCTGTGGGACCCTCACTCAGAAAAGTCTGTCTCCACACTGAACTTGTTTGAAGTGCAGGATTCTTAAAGTAACCGGCCTTTCAGGCATGAAGGGGATCCAAATTTAGAAAGGGAAAATTGGTACCAGTCCTGCAAATGGCCTGGTGGCTCAGGCATACGGCCTTAAACTGAATCCATTGATTCACTGGAAACCAGTGCAGAGAGCATGAGCAGCAATGCCGGATCCTTCTTTTGACATCCACAAGCAACCCAAATGCACTTATTCTCGAGTGGCACAGAGCTTAAAGCTCTTAAAGAGATAAAAGACCAAACACTCCAAAAGTCCAAAATATTCGGCATTGCTGTGCTCCAAAAGGAACTGCACACGGGTCAGAATGATCATAGAATGTCTAGAGGATGGAAAGAACAGAAGACATTTCCCCAGCACTTTCATTTGCAGAAAACTATGGACCACATCTTCAGAACTTGGGATGGAAGGGAATAGAGCTTGGATGATGAGAATGCCCAGATTCCTCTTCATGGTGGTCTGGCCAGAGCTTCGAAGACAATGATCTGAAGAAATTCTAGTGCATGGTAGTTCCGGACAAACACACCCATTCTCCCAGGCATTGAAATAAGATTGCTCAAATGGATCATCTGTTAGATACAAATTATAGACAACTGTTTAATCTGTGGTGGGCAGATTGAGGAGAATTGTTGCTGTCCAGCTCCACGTGAACCCAGCTGATGGAAGCTTTCAAATCTATTATTCATAGGGGAAGATGAACAGACCTTTATTTGGAGTGCCGGAGACCGCATACTTACCTGAAAACAGACTGCATTGGAATTAAGCCTGGGCGTAGTTCGCGAAGTAGCGCTACGCGAAGCTACGCAAAGTGCAGTTCGCACTACGCGAGCTACGCGTAGCACTACGCGAACTGCGTAGTGCACTGTTCGCAATGATTGCACAGTGCCGGATGCTTGTCCGCACTGTGCAATCATTGAAAACGGCATCTTGCACAGTGCGAGCTGTCTTTTACTGCCGCTCGAGTAGATTTTTACTCGAGCAGCAGCTTTCTCAACGCGGACTGGTAGTTTCTCATCGCGAGCGGTCGCGAGCATACGCGACCACTCGCAATGAGAAACCTGACCTCCCCGCGTTGAGAATCTCGCCGGGATGTCATTTTGCTTGCTCGCGGTCGCCAACTTGACGTTGAGGACCGCGAGCAAGCAAAAAATGACCGCTGCACTACGCTACGCTACGCGTGTTTGCACTGTGCTACGTGCAATTCGCGTTGTGCGAAGTAGCGCAAACTTCGCAAACTACGCGAGCGTAGCGTAGTGCTTTGCCCAGGGTTAATTGGAATACTGACCCAAATACAGATGGCAACAATGCACAGAGCTTTGAAAACGCCTCTCCTATACCTGGCCAAGAGGGTTGTTACATGTGCTGGCTTTTCACAGAGAGAAAAATGTCCAGAAATATCAACCAGTATACAGGACTTGTAAGAATAAATGTTCGATACACTTCAAAACCATTTTGGAAACGATTGCTAAACGATAATCTTGGATACTATATCATTAAGTTTGGTAAGTGTCAATGTTCTACCTTGAAATTGGGTATACTACAATATTGGGATTAAAGGGTCTATCAAGTCTCAGAGCTCAATGACACGCTGAATTTAGCTCCAAACTGAAATAAGCTATTATTCCTAGCACCCACACTCATCCTAAAATGTAACTCATTTTTGCATTTCCCTTTGGTATTAACACTACCTCATGTAGGGTTCGAGTCATATCTGAGTGTGAAGTATCAAACTAAAACTGAACTGAAGTCCCACTATTTCTCGTGGAATGCAGATAGTTGAATGCTGTGTGAACTAAAGGAAACCCTGGAAAATGTTTTGATCCCAACACCAAATTTAAGTGAGTAAATGAGAGTACTAAGCACGTCCCACCTTTTTCATAGAAATTTGAGGAGTATCACTCTAAGAATTTTTTTAAATGGGGCCAAACAATTTATTTTACAGCATAATGTTGAGTAATATTATTAATTTGGCTAACAAGTCATAGATTTTACTGGCAACTCAACTGAAAAACTTGTGAAATATTCCAGTTCATCAAAATGTGACACAAAACCCATGAACACAATTTGTCTGCAACAGCAAATCATACATATGTATGCCAAGAACATTTTAAGCTGCTACCCATGTGTCAGTGCCAAGAAACCAGCCTCCTGTCCCTCAGTCACCAGGAGCTTTCACAGTGTTGACATGGCCAGTCCTGTTCTGATGGTCTGTGGATCTTGTGTGAAAGGGATCCTGAAATGTTCTTGTTGTGGAAGCTACAGCAAATAAACATTGTGTATTTTTCTCCTTTGTCCTACAATGCTCTTCAATGATGAACCTTCACAGTGATAGGGGATTAATAATTAATTTATCAGTTAAATTAAAGGGAACATTTCTTGTTTTATGCAATAAAATTGTGCTTTTTATTTAATTATCCTCAGTGATGTGTGGTATCATGTTTGTTCCGATAAATGTTTGGTTTTCCTCCGTCACGTATTTTTCTCAGCAGATATCTCAAAGGCCAAGAGGCCTTGAATGTGATGCTAGTTTTCAACGGAAAAGAAGCATTGGCAAAGTCAGCAGGTCTGGCTTTGGCTGTCAGCCTTTGGCAATGCTTGTTTTGTTTTTCCATTGTTTTCACAAAAGTTGGGGAGAGCTGCTGGAACCTTTCCAGTATTAAAAAAATGGCTAAAAGTAAAAATATTTTATGGTCTCAAAAAGCATATATTGACATGGTAGTACCTGGCACTGAAGAAAACTACTTTGTCGGCGGATGTGGTTCATGTGAAAGAGCGGAGCGCCATAACTCACAGTTAAGGTAGCCAATGGCTGAAGCAGGCTTACCCATTGCCCTGTGCTGTATGCCATAGTGGTGGAAAAAAAATGTGAATAGAATAACAGAACAGAGGATGAAGAGGGCTGGTTGAAAGCCCCTAACAGCATATATATTATATATATATTTTAGTGCAATCAAAGGTCATGGCTAACACCAAACCTAAAAATGATGATTCACGGGTCAGTGTCAAAAAACTAACTAACAGAGGACTGCCTATTTAGACTGCTGAAGTGACCGGCTATCTGCAAGGAAATGAGACTCACTCTCATCCAATTAAGGTTGCCTCTTCTTGTTGAAGCCAGGCCTGAATGCTGCTATGTTAAGCGTACACCATAACTAGACATAGTACTGTTTACTACAGGCGTTCTTCGAGCAAAAGGTTCTTGCAGATCTGAAAACAGCATGGGCCTCATTGGCAGAACTAAGGGGGTTGTTGGTGTAACGGCACTAGGTAAACAGTAGCTTCTGGCAGGCCTTCCTACTGAGCAGATACCAGTGCTTAGTGAGGGACCAGCATCCTGAGCATGCTGGGAAAACTAATCAAACATAAACAGTCCCCCTGGGGATTTTGTACGATGTTGGGGCAGTGGGGGTGAGCGAGTTCCATTATAAAAGAGGGAAAAGTTAACAGAGAGGAGGGACCATTGGGGGCTCTGTGCAGTAGAAACCCTGGAAGAGACATCTCCTGTTGCAATTTGCAAAAACGATATAGCCATGGTTTATTACCCCTGGAACAGAAAAAAGTAATGGTGAGGCAGATAGTGCAACTTTACATAACAAGGCCCATTGTGGTCTTGGTGCTGCATGGGTTCCTGTCCCAAGGGTGCACTCCACATCATCAGGGACCATTGGTGTATACAAGCTGAGGAGGTTTGATAAGGTGAGGGGTGCCCCACAGGGAGAGGTTCTGGGTGTTGTTGCAGCTGAGGTTACAGTGTGTACTGTAAAGTGAAAAATTACACTGCAGGGGACCTGAGGAGCAGCGATGAAAGGATGAATTCTGGCAAATGGATAAGCTGCAGGGTTCCACACTTCAGAGGTGTAAGGCTATGTGAAATACATCTTTGGTCCCTTGCGACATAGGGAGATCAGACCGGCTTTACTTGTCTTTCGATGCAGTGACATAAGGTCACATAGCAGGTTTGCAAGGTCTGAATGTGTGGTGGTTCACCAGATATGGAGAATTCAGCTCTTTTTGAGTTCCGGATGTAGTGAGGAAGTGTGGTAGTTCTGAGGAATGCACCATCCCACGAGAGGACTCTCTTTCAAAGGTGTCCATCAGTGAATACAGAACATTGTGTAAGGCGTTCAGAAAGAGCCTCCCCAGACCTGAAGATCACTGGAGCAGCAACCCTGCGAAAGCCAAGCAGAACCTTTGGAGTGTGTTCTTATGCACTCTATTTTCTGAGGTGCTTGGCACCCATTCTCTACAGGAAGTGCATTCTGTTGTCCAGAAGAGAGCAAGTACAACACCAAGGACTCCTCCAGGCATGAACAAACTTTCTAAGCTCACGGCCCTCCTTGGAATATTCCTAATGAATCTGAGTCAAGTAGTAACCACTTGGCTCCATAGATCAAAGTGAAACAGTCCGGCAGTCCTACATCTTGTGTCCTATGGTGTCTTCTTATGCCTAGCTATCAATAGGACCTCCACATTAATATTGCATCAGAACTGTAATCTGCTCAGGGTGCGCGGAGATTTTTTAAGAAATGGGCAAAGTGGGCAATTACCCAAGGCCCCCACCTATCAAGAGGCCGCCTGGGTCAGTTTCATAAGTGCTTCGCAGACCTCCTTCTGTCTGCAGGTTAAAGGAATGCCAAGAGTCAGCTAAGAGGTGGAGGTTGAGGCTGTCAAATGATTTAAGTACAGCAATGGAGGTAGTGCATGAAAAAATATGAAAATTGGGAGGGAAGGAGAGAGAGAGGTGCAAATAAAGCAGAGAATGGACAGAACTTCAACAGAGAAAAAGTAAAGTGGTGAGAAAAACAAAAAAGTGAGAATTAAAGAAATAGGAAAGAAATAGGAAAAATGTGGCAAGAAAGGGAGGAAGCCCCCATAGGCACCCAGAACGGGTCATTCTCAGCACATTAGTAGTACTATCTTTTTTGGATTATTCACGAGAGGTACTTTAGAACTGCCTAAAAATTCACACAGAAATGTTGTATAAATGCACTATTCACCCTTTAAAAAATCTTAGAGCACTCCCTCAGCACCAATATCCCTTCCTGGACACTTCTAGGAATGGCTGGTTGCAATTGTTCGACTAGGGCCAACATTACCACATACATTTTATCTTTCCCTATTTAAGAAGGTGACTACTTATTTTTTTGGCTAAAAATGCTTGGAGTATATTTATCTTTTTAAACTTTCTCCATGATGCATGTTACAAAAATGTTTCTAGGTGCGTTCTAAACCGTGGGCATGTCTGCTGTTTAGCATGCATAGTCTCTGACCCAGTGCTTCGACGTGAATTCAAAATTTGCGAACATACGTGACAAGAATTTTCAATTCTATTAAGGACACAGAGGCAAGGATTATGCTTCTCTTTTCTTTACTAGGAAAAACTCAGCAGCCAATCAGATTACAGTAAGAGAAAATAAACACTACAATACCCATGAATACACTGGGTATCACCTGACAACCATAGAGAGTCCCCCTATAAAAGGTCCATTAGAGAATACCACATCCTCTTTCTTTGGTAAGCAGAACAGTTAAAGGGAAGAACAGTCCAACAATTTTGTGAAGAACTTGGAAAAATTAAAGCAGCTCGATCCTTGAAACAGCAGACCGACGGACTGGAAACAGAAGGCTTGATGCGTGCAGCGTCAGAAAAAAACGGAACCTGCAGGTATCCATAAGACAGTTCTTGGAGACAGAGTCACACGCCTTACTTAGGATCCGAACCTGAAAGGAAATATAGAGTCGTAATACACCATTCCCACATGATAGAAAAAATCACAGTAAAGGGGAGGGAAAAGAAGGAATGTATCCATAATATAACTATACATATGCAATAAAAGCAGACAATATAAACAACCATATGAAACAGTACTGGGTGGGATAATCCTCGCCTCTGTGTCCTTAATAGAATTGAAAATTCTTGTCACGTATGTTCGCAAATTTTGAATTCTATGTCAGGACCGGAGGCTCCGATTATGCTTGTTCAAAGCTGTGCCACCACCACTGATGCAATATCCACAATTGGTTTATAATAAAAAGTCTTAAACATAGAATCAGTTGACCAATCAGCGGCTTTCATAATATCCATTAAACTAACTCCCATAGAAAAAGCTTTTGAAGCCATAGCTCCACGAGCTGAATGTGCACCAAATTTTGTAACATCAATTCCTGCCTCACCCATGAGCCATCTCACCCATCTTGCCAATGTAGCCGGGGTCACCGGGCGAAAAGGTTTTTGCAAAGCAATCAACAACTGACCATGCATATCCTGCCGAAATTGAGCAGTACTTACCTCATAATCCTTAATACATTGAACTACACAAAGTTTAGGATTATTAGGAAAACTCGGGTAAGTAATAGAGGCAGTATTACACTTAGTGCGTCTGGAGATGGCAAAAGTAACACCTTCTGGTGAAAAATTACGACCTGCAAGATCCAGAGCCCGGACATCCGAAACGCGCTTACAAGAAACCAAACATAACAACATAGTCAATTTTGCTGAAAGCTGTTTGCGGGATAGACTATTATTGGAGGGCCTGGCTTCCAAGAATCGTAAAACAGTAAAAACATCCCATAAAGCAACATATTTAGGGCAAGGCGGTTTTACTAACCTAACACCCCTGAGTAATTTGCAAACTAAGGGATGCTCACCCGCAGGTTTGTCATTGATTGTAATATGGCCAGCCGAAATGGCGGATCGGAAATTATTAACTGTTCTATAAGCAAGACCGGAAGAAGCAATTGATGCAAGAAAATTCACAATCAAAGAGATATCTGCAGAAGCGGGATCCACCTCCTGTTGATCGCACCAACTACACCATCGTTTCCAGGCTGTGGAATAACTTTTGTGTGTGTTGGGAGACCAAGCTTCGCTGATAAATTTGGTAGCGTCTCGCGAAAGGCCTGGGATTTTCCAGCGATCCCCGAAACCCGCCAGGCCACAAGAAGGAGTTGACCCGATTCTATCAGGGGATGCGGGTTGTTGAGAGGGTCCAGCAACAGATTCCAACTCTGGGGAAGAAGGAGCGGCACCGCACAAATCATCTCCAGAAGAACCGGGAACCAAGCCTGAGCCCTCCAAAGAGGAGTGATCAGAATCAATTCTGACTGATAATGTTTCGTGCGAGCCAAGACCCTGGGGATCATCACGAACAGAAAAAAGGCATAACACAGATGGGACGGCCAGTCCTGCAGAAATGCATCCGTGGCCAGAGCTTCCGGATCTGGGCGCCAACTGAAAAACATTGGAAGGTGCCTGTTGAGTCGAGAGGCAAAGAGATCGATCTGACACTGACCCCAAACCCGAGTGAGAGACCTGAAGACACGAGGATGAAGCCTCCAATCGCTGAAATCTCTGAGATGACGAGAATTCCAATCTGCAATCAGATTGTTGCACCCCGGAAGATATTCCGCAATCACTGTGATTTGTCTCTGAAGACAAAAATGGCAGAAATTCTTGGCGATCTCTGCAAGGATCTTGGATCTCGTGCCCCCTAATTTGTTGACATACCGAACCGCTGACACATTGTCCATGCGGAGAAGAATGCATCAATTCGTCATCCGCGGTGAAAGAGAACGAATCGCAAATGATCCTGCCAGAAGTTCCAGACAATTGATATGGAGAGATAATTCGTCCTGGGATCACCGGCCCCCCGTGGTTATCGGACCGCAACGGGCTCCTCATCCCCACCGACTGGCGTCGGACTCTATCACCACTTCCGGAATGGCTCCGAACAGGGCTCGACCATTCCAAGACTCCATGTGCTGTAACCACCACAACATCTCCCACCTCGCCTCCTCCGAAAGAGGGATTTGGTCTGAATACTTGAGGCCTTTCTGGAGATGGCGGATTTTGAGTCTCTGAAGTGCTCAGTAATGGAGACGACCCGGGAATATTGCTTGAATTGAGGAAGCTAGTAGGCCAACTATCCGGGCTACCGATCTCAATGATACAATCTGTTTGTGTAAAATCCATCGCAATTCCCTCTTGATAGATCTGATCTTTTGATTGGGTAAGAGGAGTTGGCAACTGAGGGAATTGACCAGAAAACCCAGGAACTCTATCGACTGAGACGGGACGAGAATTGACTTCTGTGGATTGACCAGAAACCCGAGCGACTGTAGAAGATGTATTGACCACTCCAAATGAGTCATTAGAAGATGAGGGCAACGAGCCATGATGAGAATGTCGTCTAAATAAATTATCAGACAAACACCCTGGGATCTCAGAGACTCCACGACAGGCCTCAAAAGTTTCGTGAAGCACCAAGGTGCTGACGAGAGGCCGAAAGGGAGAACCTTGTACTCGAACCAGACTCCCTGCCCTTGGAACTGCAGAAACCGACGATGAGGACCGTAAATGGAAATTGACAGATACGCATCCTTCAGATCTAGACGGACCATCCAGTCCCCTTCCTGAAGAAGATCCTGAAGAAGATGGATGCCCTCCATCTTGAAGTGTCGATAAACGACCCAGCCATTGAAGTCTTTGAGGTTGAGAACCAGTCTGGATCCGCCCCCCTTTTTCTGAACCAAAAAGACGGTGCTGGAAAAACCTTGAGGGTGACGGGAGGTCCGAACAATGGCCCCTTTGTGCAGACGAGAAGCGACTTCCGTGGAAATGACAGCCTGATCTTGAAGGGAAAAAACTAGAGGCGATGGAGGATGAGTCTGACTGGGACAACTGAAAAACTCTATCTTGTAACCCATCACGGTGTCCAACACCCATGCATCGTTGGAGATCTGTTGCCAACTGGGAAGAAAAAATTGAATCCTGCCCCCTAACACAACCTCCGAAGCTGCTATTAAGCTCACCTGAAGCTGAGGAATCCTGATGTCCTCCTTGGGTGCCATCATACCGGCCCTTCCTGAACCTGTTGCGGGCTCTGCGAGTGGGATAGAAGTTGGAGGTGTTATTATATCCGGAGTCTTGATAACCTCCACGATGGGACTGAGAACCACGGTGGGAACCCTGATTATTTCCGCGGCCGAACGATCGTCCTCTATATCGTCCGGCCCGTCCAAAAACCGGACGGAAAGCTCGACGAAGGGAGGACTGAGCCTTATCCAGACCACTGAAAGTGGCAACAAATTTGGTTAGGTCTTTAAGAAAAAGTTGACCAAACAATAAACCCTGAGCTAACGGGCCAGATTCAGAAGACGACAATTCGGCCAATTTTGGGTCTAACTTTAAAAGAATAGAACGTCTACGTTCACAGGACATGGCACAGTTGGCGTTACCCAAAATGCAGACGGCTCTCTGAGTCCACCCAATCAAGTCATCAGGGTCGATGGCAGAAGAAGATTGCTTATCCCGAAAGCCCAATTCCAAAATTTTCGTAAGGGGGCCCAGCAAGTCTAATAACTTGTCTTGGCAAGAACGCCATGCTCTATCAATACCCTTCTTGGGGTCCTTAGCATACTTCTTCAGATAGGTCATCATGGATGGATCTACCTCTGGCGTGTCCGCCAATTTATCGGCAAGATCAGGACGCGGACATTCAGAACGCAGACGCGTCCTTACATCCTTGTCAAAAGGTTGGCGAATATGAGCATGAAGATACTCCGCCACCTCAGCAGACGGGAGCCAAGCAGAAGAATTAGGATGCACAATGTCTTTAGGATCAAAAGTCAGAAGTTGAGGATGCGTGGATGCATCAACAAAATGCTCTTTACGAGCCTTCTTAGCAGGAGGAGGAGAATCGTCATGGTCGGAAGACGTGCCAGAAGAAGTATCCTCAGCATCCTCCTGGCGAGAATGAGAACCCGCCGTATCTCTGGACGAAGGAATATAAGAATGGTCATTGGAGAGAGCCTTGGCCAACTTTGCAACATCAGCTTTATGAGGATTCGCAGCCTGCGCAGCGGTCGTGGAAGAACGACCAGAAGAACCAGGCAGCCAGCTCTGTTGTAGAGCATAAGAACATAAATGGCGCTTCAAAGGCTCAATAGCGCGGACCAGTGCTTTATTTACAGAGTGTTGGACACCTACATCAAGTGCCTCAACCAATTCTTGCTCTATGGACCCAGAGGCCCCTTCATCATAGTAATAGCCTTACTCATCAAAATAGTCAGCCATAATAACACTGAAAGTGTAATAATGCCCACAAGAGGAAGGAAACACACCAATTACTGTAATGCCAACAGGCAAAAATAAGGGGGAGTGGATAACCCCAGGCAAGCCAAAAAACAGTTATAAAGGCACTGTGAATTAATGCAAATTAAGTGTGGAGGGAGGGCTTGCCAAGAACCACTCTAGGCAGAGCCTATGCACCAATTATACAGCCCAAACTCTATAATTGTAGTCTGGACGTCAAATAGGGGCTGTGACCAGGCTGTGGGCAAACGAGCAAGAAAAACGCTGCTCCCGCGCTACATAAACGGCAAAAACCGGCAAAATACGCCGGATAAACAATCAAAATGGCCGCCGCGCATGCGCGATAACGGCCGCCCGGTCGACTGAGAAAGAGGACAACGCGTTAACGAGTCGCGCGTCCTCAAGCCCCACTCTCCCACTCCACAAGCGGATAAGAAGCGCGGGCGCAAAGCGCCCGAACCAGGGAGGTGCCACACGCTCCCAAAGGAAAAGAAAAATCGGCGAAAATGTTGGAAAAGAAACCAGCGCATAGCGCGCAAAGCGCCACACGGCGAAGCAATAATCATCAACTGACAAAGCAGGTATGAAAGAGACAGCAGTACAAGGTATGTAAGTCATGCAAAAAACGAGGAAAAAAGGTAAAGCACTTAACTGGCTGCGGAGCAGCAAAGAAAGAGGATGTGGTATTCTCTAATGGACCTTTTATAGGGGGACGCTCTATGGTTGTCAGGTGATACCCAGTGTATTCATGGGTATTGTAGTGTTTATTTTCTCTTACTGTAATCTGATTGGCTGCAGAGTTTTTCCTAGTAAAGAAAAGAGAAGCATAATCGGAGCCTCCGGTCCTGACATAGAATTATAAAAGTACAGGTACTCAATAACCTAGAGTACCTGTTTGCTACTTAAAAGTGCTGATACTCTCCCATTAAAAGTATTGTACAAGTGCTCAGAAGTGCAGGTACTCTCCCTTTCAAATTAAAGATCTGCAGGTACTCAGTACCGGACAGTATCCGCCTATTTATGGCCCTGTCTGACCAAAAAACATTAGCTAAAATACGAACTGTTTAGTTCAAACCTGACTAGGTGTCAAAGACAATTCCAAAGATGAGTGGCAATTTATCTAGTACGACCCAGCAACATTGCTAATGTTACATTGTCTCAGAAATTGGTATCCCCTCAATACCATGTTCTACGTTCAGTTTCCTAATATAAAAACTGTTGTCTCTGTTCAATGCCATGCCATTTAATTTATGCATCGCTGTAGCGTGCTGTATGTAGATTTGTTTGCCAACACGAGCAATATAGTTTACAATGTGTTTTCTTGAGTAACATTCTGTACTTTTACTACGGCAAGAACACGTGTTACATTTAACGCCCTTCACCATGTTCTAATGGATCTTTCTCAGTAAAACTGCCTTACTTTTCTCGGAAACATGACACTTTTTATTTAGATTTCCTCAGAAAAGATTGCTTTTAGTTGGCTCCCCTCCATATTTTGCTAGGTTTTGTTTCCCTCACTTAAATACTATTCTCTCGTTTCTGCTTTCCCTGCTCAGGTGCCCTGCCTGTCCAATGCTATTCTCTCGTTTCTGCTTTCCCTGCTCAGGTGCCCTGCCTGTCTGTCCCCTCAGCCTGCTAGCAGCCCGTGCCCCCAGGGGAGGCAGGAAAGCTCCTCGCACTAGGCCCAGGCAGGGCACTCCCTTTCTCCCTCTATAAATATCCCTGACGTCCCCTTCGGCGCGGCCGCGGCTGAGAGCAGAGCTTTTATGAAAACACCACGTGACCGGCGCCCTTTCCCCACCCTCCTCCCGCGCTTTTTTTCCCCCTCACTGCTATGACCTCAACCCACAGTGCCTTGCGCTGTTTGCAGGTTTACACGCGCCGTTGCCGAGGTGACGGAAGGGGCGGAGCGGCACCGCCCGGTATGCAAATGACCGTGAGGAAGGGCGAACGTCATTGCGGGCCAATGAGGAGGCGGAAAAGTGACTTCATGGACTCGCGCGGGGTAGAAAAGGAAACGGCAGCGGGCGCGAGCGGCTTCTTTTCCCACTGCGTGTCGCGCGGCTAAGGCGGTTGAGTCAGTCAGGGGCCGCCCTACGTCTGACCGGGACCCTCTCAGCATTGAAGTGAACACAGACACCGCTGTAAACGCTTTTAAAGGGACCAGGAAGAAAAGGGGGCGCCCAAATCGCCTCAGAGTGTCTCGTCAAATGCGGAAGCTGCCGTCCTGGTTCCTGTCAGAACTGTCAAGGCGGAAACAAAGCCCTATTAACTCTCTCACAGGGCGTTGGAAGAGCAGCAGGTGACCCTGGAACCGTGGGACTGCCGAGGCTGAGCTTATTTACAAATGAGGAGACGCTGAGGCTGTGGCTGCGGCTGCCTGTTGAAGCTCCGGCAACAGTTGACCAGTGTGAAAGTGACTAGAAATGTTTCTCATTGGAGAAAAGTGAACTTCGTTAACCTGTGGGAGAGTCCCGAAAAACCTACTGGAGGCAGCTTTCTGAAAGAACTGGCACAAAGGGGATTGTGCAGCTATACAGACCTTATGGGGATTGTCCTTGACTTGTTTCTGACTTAGAGATCATTTTCTAGGAGTGGCCTGGAGGCTGCAAGAAAGGGAGCTCATCCCGGGAGAGAGCTGGAGATAAAAGCTGTGGGAATAGTTTCCCCATTCATTCGTGCAGGGGACTTCTGTGACAGTGGGGGGAGAGAAAGAAAAAGAAGGCAACCTCCCAGGGAGTACCCCCTCCTCCAGCGCCACCCTCCCCTCCGGGGGATGATGGAAACACCCTTCTACCATGATGATGTGTTGAACCTGCACTTTGGACACAGCAGCTCTGCGCTCCTCCCCCACCACCAGCACCTTGGAGGCGGCAATATGATGAAGAAGGACTTGACCCTCAACCTGAGCGAGCAAGTGGTGACGGCAGCTGCACTCAAGCATCACCAGGATGGGCTGCTCACCTCACCAGACATGGGCCTACTCAAGCTGGCCTCGCCTGAGCTGGAGCGCCTCATCATTCAGTCCAATGGTATGGTGACCACCACCCCAACCAGCAGTCAGTTCCTCTACCCGAAGGGTGCCAGCGATGAGCAGGAGTTTGCTGAGGGGTTCGTGAAGGCTCTTGAGGACCTGCACAAGCAGAACCAGCTCAGTGGGGGCAGCACAGTTGCAGCACAAACAGGAGGCACAGTGGCCTCTGTTACGCTTCATCAACCGTCGGCCCTCCAGCAACAACAAGAGGCCCCAATCTATGCCAACCTAAGCACTTACCAAAACTTGGGCACCACTGTGAACTATAGCACTGAAACTGTACCCTACCCTCCACCTCCTATCCTGGGGGGACCGCAACAGCACCATCCTCATCACCATCCCCGGCTGCAGGCCCTGAAGGATGAGCCTCAGATTGTGCCTGACCTGCCCAGTTTTGGCGACAGTCCACCTCTCTCGCCCATTGACATGGACACGCAAGAGCGCATCAAGGCAGAGCGCAAAAGACTAAGAAACCGCATTGCTGCCTCTAAGTGCCGGAAGAGGAAGCTGGAGCGCATCTCTAGACTGGAGGAGAAGGTCAAGGGCCTTAAGAACCAGAACACAGAGCTGGCTTCCACTGCCAACCTGCTGCGAGAGCAGGTGGCCCAGCTCAAGCAGAAGGTCATGAGCCACGTGAATAGTGGCTGCCAGCTGCTGCCACACCAAATCCAGGCCTACTGAGGGGGCAGTGAGCAGGGAACACTTATGTGCAATAGAGTCCCGTCCCCATGGGGAGATCATGGGGGCATTACTGGGAGGGGCCTCCAAAGAAGCTGGACACTTCGTGTGTGATGGGGAACATTGGACAAAACCTCCCTTCCACCAGAAATCTTGAGTTGCTTTACTGAACATGCCATGTTCTCTGTCCTTGACCCCCGCCCCCTCACATGCAGTTCATTGGCTTGTAAATTGACCATTGAACACGTAAACCAAAGTTGTATTTTGGGGGGAACGAAGCTGCACAGCAGGAGACGGAGACTGCAAATTCACCTGCGGGGTTTGCTCTGAGTAACTTAAAAGATTAAGATTTTTGTTCTGTAAAGTACTTTTAAAAGCAGTATGTCTATGGTAAGAGAGGACAGATCGTCGTCAGGTTGAAGGAGTTGTACTCCAAAGAATAGTGGTGGTGGTGTGTAGCTTCACATGATGGCATCCCTGACAAATGACCCTTATTTGTTGCCTTAAATCAAAGTATTAGACTGCTTTGTAAAGAAAGGACTCCTTGGCCCTACAGTCCTCTGAGGTACTCTTATAAAAGCATTTCAAGATGTCGAGTGTGCGTGTGTGTTGCTGGAGTGGAGGCCATGCAAACAACCAAAATTAATTTAATCTGTAAAGAGCGCAACATTTGCCGCATGTTCGTGACAAACTTGGCCAGGACTCGTCCTCCTATTGCTGCCGAGTGCATGACAAACTTAGATTGTGTACTGCCTTAAATGTTTACAAGCTTCTAAAGAGGAAAGGGAAAACGAGAACAAAAGAATTTCATTTTCAGGAGACTTTCCCGGTCATGTACTAGTGTTTTTACGTTTGCGCAGCAAACCGTAAATTTCTACTTGTAAAAAATGTAAATGTGATATTTTACAGAACTTTGAGCTAAACTTGTTTGTTTTTGAAGTGTAAGTTTTGCTATATTTATGTTATACTGGGAACAATGTTTTCAACCATTTGTTATACTACACATTCCAGTATATAATGCTAAAATAATTTTTTCTGTAAAATAAAGTATTGTTATTGCAGATTGGCATTTTGCTAGCTGTTTGCCAAAAGGGCATTCAATAATTTACAGATGCTACGCCCGTAGAATGCAATCTTAACTAATGTATGCAGCGCCACCTAGTGGAGGTACAAAGGATTTGTGCTGCTTTTGTGTAAAGGTTATGAATACAACGTGAATCCAGATTTAGGACATGCAGTTCCGTTGGGTTAGAGGGAAGTAAAGATGAGGCAACATGAGCTGGGAATAACACAGGAAGGAACAGTCATTTGGGTCAAATGTATGCATAGAATTGAAGTTGTGGTGTCTTGTAGGAAAATAACTGTTGCTCTCCCCTCGTTTCCCTCCTCATTGATGCCAGCGGGCCGTACCTTTCATTTTCCATTGTGGCAGTACAGGCTGAGGGCTGGTTTCACATGTGAACAGTGTGCTCTGACCCTTCCATGAACCTCCCCCCCCCCCCCGCTCCATTCTCTTCGAAGGCCCTTGCAGTGTGGGGCTGGGTTCAACATTTTGACAGGGCTGATTTTTGTTTCCATTTCTACACTGGCTCTCCACCACTATGTATGTATACCATACCTTCTCGCTTGCCCACCCCAGAGGCTCAAGCTCCTTCTGTGTCATAGACACCTCCAACTATTCTGTTTACTATTTAGGGGTTGAATGGTGCTTCAAAACTCACGCCCTGAATGTTTTCATTTATGAACCTTAAAGGAATGCAATGTCTCACTGGCCATCATGTCATGACAGTGCTATCCTCTCTCTCTAGGGCATGGGTACTCGCAAACGTTTTCATAGGGGCCACAAAGTTTGGTTTGTGATGTGACCAAGGGCCTCATTGATGCAAGCATGTTTGGGGTGGTGGGTTGTGGCAGAATGATGGCTGCAGGGGAAGTGAAGCATATAGATCTATTGGCTGAATTGCACAATGTGAAACCAGAAAACCTGGGATAAATCCGGGCTTCCCCACTTTACCAACTTCTGTGATCCTAGGCAATTATTTTATTTCACTTTCCCTCCTTTTTCATCATTATCACATATAAAATAACCTCAAAATGCATGACTTCAAGATGTGTGCTGTACAAAACCTTCTCCTGTGTTTGATTTAATAAACTATAATGTTCATGTATAATAGGCACCCAGGCCACCCAAAGAATGCACATAACAGACTTGCCTCTTAGATCACTATTGTCATTGCTTTCAGGATGGGGGGGGGGGGGAGAGAATGAATGTTTCTGAATTTGTATTTAAAAAATATCACTTAAAAGAAAATACTTTTCAATGCACTGATATCTGATGTATTAAGGTGAAACAGTTCTGCATGTTAAGAAATACTAGTTAAATCCTTTCTTTCACTTCAATTAACTTTTTATATAAAGGCTTCCCTGCTTAACATCATTTTTACCATAGTGCAGAGTCAAGTAAACAGCAGACCGGTGCTGCTGTTGACCAGGGGGCTGCATGAAAAGGTCAGGAGGGCCATAGTTTGAGTATCACTGCTCTAGGGGATGTCCTACTGTTGTCTTTTTGGGAGAAAACACATGTACTTAAATGTGCTACTGTACTGTTTGACTTGACTGCCTCGGATATTCTCACTGCACTAATGGTGTTCTGTCTCACCCATTTAAAATCTTCAAATTTCCTGATTTATTATACAGCCTCTATGACAAGATCTGACATCCATTTAGATTGTGTTTGCACAATCGAAAAACTGGGAAAAAAAATACTTGTGGAAAAGGGTTTAAGATGAGTACTGAAAGTGAAGAAGAGGCAGTAGACGAAGGAAAGTAAGTGAGTACCGCAAAGCAGGAGAAGGAACGGGATGGATAGAATTGGAAGGGGCAGGTTGTTGGGGTATGAGTCAAAGGATCAGGCAAAGGGGAAGATTGATAGTAAAGATGGAGAGGAGGGAACGAGTTAAGGAAAGCAGGATTCGCTTGCCCTGGAGGACGGAATTCAAGTTCAGTCAGTGAAGTATGAGTTGGTCTTGGGAATGGAAGTGAGACAGTGATAGGGGTAAGAGGTAATGGAGTTGAGAAAGGAAGTTAAAATGTAGAGCGCGGAGTCAAGTGCAATGGAACTACAATTTAGAAAACTGGACAAAATCAGACAAAGAAGTTTCAAAAACGTCAACGGGCTTTATCCATTTATGTACTCTGGATCTGAAAGAACATCCCTGTATCTACCAGATTGACCTCAACACGGTGCTAATTTAGAAAAGAGCAGAAGACAAGCCTTTTTAAAGAACCCAAAAAAGATCCAGTCCACCTCCACCCTCGGAAACCAGCTTCAGATTTAATCAATTGATTGTATTTTTTTTTTTTTTTGCCTTTGACCATGTACAGTGTTCAACTGCCTTTTCCCAGGTCCACTGGGATTATGTGGCAGGAGATGGCCAAATAATGCAGCAGGGTTGAGTAAATTATGCGGCATGAAAAGGCAAATTATGTGGCATAACGCGGCACATTTTTTAGTAGTATTCATTATTTTTTTACTTTTTGCACTTGTTAACACTGTCTGGGCATTGGGTGCATCTCATTAGTACCAGTTAAGCAATAAGCAACACAAAGGTGTCCAGTCAACCTTTGCAAAAGGCCTTCCACTGTGTGGTAACACGTGCCGCTGTGTTTTTGTAACTTTTCCAACTGTTTGAGCTAGAAACTATTTTTTTTGTTAAAATCTGCAGATTATGCAGCAGATGATGCATTATGTGGCAAATCTATAATTATGCGGAAATCGCTGCACAGTCTCATAATTCCAGTGGCCCTGCTTTTGGCTAGGTTTGTGCTAGAAAAATAGCACATACATACATATGGGAATGAAGGTTAACCTGGTCAGAACAAAATAAGTGTGCTATAATAGAATGCAAGAAAAGAGGGAGAGCCGGAGGAGCAGGTTTATGGAATGATGCACTTGGTGAGCTCTACAATTAGCTTCTGATGATGTCATGTCTTGTATAAAGAGATGCTTACTCCTTTGTTAGCCTCATCGTTTGCAAAGATACATGTACACTTGCTAACATGCAGGATGGCTTTATCACAATGCTGTGTCTTGTCACACCCACTAGAAAACATTGGAGAAAGGTGTAAATTGATGCATAGGGCCTGCAGAAAAAGTGAAAGTAAACATGATTTTGCTCTAGAATAGAGCACAGATTCATATATACTTCATGGGTATAGCAGCAACGTGTAAACTATTAAGGTTCACCTTGCAAATTGATTGTTTAATAATTCAAACTTTTGTGATGTATTAACGAAGAATGTAAAATATTATTCTACTCTTCCCTATTGCTTTTGTGTAGCAGACCATAACCACTGACTAGCAGACAGTCCCTACCAGACACAACTGAAATTTCGGCCGTCTAGTCCCAAACAGTAATTGTGAATTATGTATGTGAATGTAGAATAATGGAGGAGGGTGTGTGTTGGGGAAGGGAGTGTGCTAGGTCTATTGAATTTGTGCATAAGAAAATTAGTGTCAGTAGTGGGACTTCAGGAGTTATATAAAGTGCAGCTCATCACCTAGTCTGCTTCAGACACCTGGCACAGATAACAAGCATTGGCATAGCCAATAGGTCTCGCCTCTGGGACCTTATAAGTGTTTAGCCATGTCGAGTTGTGGTGCCACATAGAGGCCTTTGCCAGAAGTACAGTTATTAAGGCGCATTTCTTCTCTCTGTAACCGAAAACTGCTGAGTGTTGACACTAGAAGTAATTGGGTTTGACACTTCCTAGAGAGGCCAATATTAAAAGGCTGGCCCGGGGGCGGGGGGGGTTACAGCTTTTAATTCTCAATGCATCGACTTGTGGTGTTTTGGAGCGTACCAGCAGAAACGGGTCTTTTGTAAATGAAAATTGTAAAAGGAATAAAAAAATGTCAGAAGTGAACTGAAACGTTTGTTCTCCCTTTCAGTGTTTTAAACAACCTTTGTAACTCTACGCTGTGAGCTGCCTTTCACCTTGTCTGCTGGCACTGGGGGCAGTCCGTGTACCTGCACCAATGAACTGTAATAAATTATTACAGTAGAGTAGAGTTTCCTATTGCGGGCGAGTTGTGGTGCCACATAGAGGCCTTTGCCAGGAGTACAGTTCTAGCAGGCGCACATGTACCATTAATAATAATAATAGCTCGGCTTTATACAGTGCTTCATAGTTTTTGTTGCCAACTGTAAGCGCTGTGAATAGCAGTGTGTTACAATTAGCCAGCGTAATGGCACTGAAGTCCCCGACCTGGGTAGGAATGGAGGCCAAACAGGCTCAGAGGGGATTCAACCTGATAGAATGCAAGTAACCGCAGACGCCAGTGGCGAGCGCTTAACTCATGTAGCGTCCTGCCCCCTTGTGCCCCATAAGAATAAGAGCTATTAAGGCGCATTTCTTCCCTCTGTAAGCGAAAACTGCAGAGTGTTGGCACTAGAAGTAATTGGGTTTGACACTTCCTAGAGAGGCCAATATTAAAAGGCTGTTCTGGGGGGGGGGCCGGTACAGCTTTTAATTCTCAATGCATCGACTTGTGTTGTTTTGGAGCGTACCAGCAGAACGGGTCTTTTGTAGATGAAAATTGGAGATTTCGACATCGGAAGGGTAAGTTTGAAGGCAGACAAGTGCTGGCGGCCCCAGAATGCAGCCAGCCCTCCATCTGGCACACTGCGCGCCGATGCTGCTAATTAAAAACAGATGGCACACGGCCGCGCTGCTGCTCGCTCCTGAGAAAGAGAGGGCGGGACATGCACCCGCCTTTGGCCAATTGCATGCTGTCTTTATTAGAAAGACGCATGCAAAGGCCAATAGCGGGTGAAAAAAATAAAAGCACACGCACGAGCGTGTGTTCCAAAGTTTAAAGCCCTTACTAAAAGCCTCGCAGACAGCGCATGCGCGCTGGCTCAGGCAAGACCTAAAAACACGAGAATGAGAGGTTTTAACATCACAAGAGTCCAAAAGCAGGATACGCCGAGGTCTGACATGATTCAGTCTCTCCCATCTAAATATTAGGCTTAATTGAAAGACTTAAAGGTATGTTTTTCAGCGCTGAACAAAAGGAATCGTGCCTCCATTCAGGGATAGGGCTCAAATTAGGTAATTTCAGATGCTGGAACCCCGTTTATCTTTCTCCATATTTAGTGTCTTTTAGGGGCATGGTGTGATTAGATGTGCTGATAAATGCAAATTTCCGGTTGGAGCATGGTAGTCCTGGGATCATTATCCTTAATGTTTTAAACTTTTTAGTTGCTTTGCACTGTATATACAGTGTCATTCATGTCATGGTGTCTGTTCTTAAGGACGCACACCCACATCATTCTAGTGGATAGCTCTTTCACATTTGAGCTCAGCACCACCTACTTGCATCTCTTGGGAACTGATCACATCCATAAAGAAATAAGCACAGTGCTCATGCGGGTGGAAAAGGACTTTGCAGTTATGAACAACTTCAAAACATGCAACTGTTTCTTAATGCCTCTTTCAGCAGGAATGTTACAATGTTCATTTTTTATGTAAAATCTCCACCCACTCCTCTCTGTTAGAAACCTATTGAAAGTTTTGTATTTTTGGGCCCTCTACAAATAGCATGCTTAGTGAGCATTTAAATAAGGGGTTTGCATTCAAGACACAGGAAATGTTCTTCATCGGTCCTGCTGCTGTTTTTAGTGAAGCTAGAATATTAAGCCTGCTTTGCAATTTACTATGTTAGATTTTAAAACAAATGAGTCCTGATCTTTTTTTAAACAAGTTCAATATTACTGAAGGCAGCACAATATGTTGACCTTTGGAAAAGGTGCCAATGGCTCCCAAGTACAATGTTTTGGAGCCGAGTCCACGTTTCTGGGATCACGTTTAAATTAATCATACGGAAATTCATATTTGCACAGATCAATTGTGGTGCTCAGCAAACTCTTCATGCCTCATAAGTATTTAGGTCTTGACAGATGGCCGTCAAAAGGCTCTGGTGGCGGAGTGATTGCTGCAGCTGGCCTGCCGTATGTAAAGGAAATTGCTGGTTGGCAAGGTTTTTTTTATAACCAATTTGCAGGAGCAGTATTGAAGAAAACATTGCTTGCCGGTCTCCATGCCATAGGGACATGGTGGCCTGAGTGGCATTTTTTCCCCAAACATCAAACACAGAAGTTTTTTTATTGGGGAAAAACAAAGCAATGCCCCTAATGTGTTGAGAGTTTTCTCCGGTAGTGCCATATTGTACATAGCAGCAGCAGAGAGCAAAAAAAGAAAGACAACAGATGTGGTGTTGGTTGGCCCACCTGAAATTTAATATGCAATTCGGTGCAGTGTCCACCAGGGAATACCTATTAAAGAGGGTTTTTTCTGACCTCTAATTGAGGAGGCTGATATTCGAATTTGAATGACGTGACAGATACTACATTTTGGCTACAAGTGCATTGGGATGTAATGCACTTGTATTGTTGTGGACGGGATAGCTGTCCCATTTGTGACGAAGTACCAGCCCTCCAAACTCTAGATCAAGCTCTTAGTTTCCAGTACAGTTTGATTAGGCTGGACAAGTTACTACTAGCAATTTTGAAACTTGCTGCAATTTTTTCCCACTGGCATTAAAAATGACTAACATTTCCAGCAACTCCATTCATAGTGTCTATGGTAATATTTTTTCAGAACAATATTTAATGATATTATCCTTACCTCGGCCTCTGGTAGCCCAATCGTACGTCTTGCAACATTAAAGTGCAACCTAAACCTTTTCTTGAAATACGTTTCAATTGATGATTATTTTGTGTAATTATTACATGAAGCCAGTCGGACAAAAATGTTATTTTAAAAGCTGTAACTTTCTCATCTGGGTAATGTCAGAGCTATTTGCACAGCAATTTCGCACTGAATATATTTTGTGGAGCAATAGGCATAAAAGTTAGTTTGTGAGTTCATGGTTGTCATGTCAGAAAAAAATGAAAAATGACACCACATCATGTGTTTTTGAATTTATATTGACCGACGCATTAAAATATTAGTAGAATGAACGCGTACAAAAATGAAATACAAGTAGATAAAATGTGTGTATTATTTTGATAAAACAACGAAATAGTGAACATGGCCAAGTTTGTGTGATGGAGAAAGAGGTGCAGTCCAGTTTTCGGTGTAAGATCCTCAAGAAATTGCTATAAACCACCAGGCAACAAAAAACACTTTCCAGTAATGCATTGCAAACAAGGTCTTTAATTCCCCGATATGACAGCAACATTCCAAGAATGACTAACCACCTCTTTTCCCTGTCCTCCAATAGGCAGCATAGCCAGACTCCAATTAAAGCAGTGATTCATTTTACCTGTTGTGACCCCAGAGTGCATTTTTCTACCCGACAGCTAAAAAAAAAGTGATGTCATTCTTTATGGAAAAAGTGCTAACCTTCAATGTTCAAACCACATTTTGAATATGTTGGGGAAATGGAGAATAGAATGAAACGTTGCTGCACTATCATGACTACTTTTTACAAATTGGTGGCCATCTAATTTTTGAAATAGTTCATGCTTTATTAAGTGTTCTATGATAAAAGGCAAACAGGTTCACAGTCGGGAGAGCCATACCAAATGAAAGCCACTCACTAAATGGGGATGCGCAGGAGAAATAAGATCATGGGCATTAAATATTATATCACAATATTACATAGTACCTTTCTAGCTCTGTATCTGGTGAAACCATGGGCTTTCTTTCGTCTTTGGCAAAACAAGAATAACAGCTCACCCTTTGCATCTTACTTTCCCCCATTCTTGTACCCCATATAACCCAAAAAGAGGGAGGGGTGGGGTCCTAGGGCAGTTTTGGTTAGAATACCCTCCAGGTGTTTGTTCCAGTTTTCTAACTTGGGCAATTCGTTCCTCGATATCCTCCCCGATTTCTCTCACTTAATCAAATTTCTATGTCATTGCTCATTAGGTGGATGTGCATTCACCTCCATATCATTGTTATGAATCGCTTAGATATGATCTGCGCCAGACTGAGAACTTAAGCTGACATTTTTTAGTATTGGTCGCTGGTGCTGGCAAACGCTTTGGCTGCCTAGTCTTGATTTTTACATCTTGCATCTTCTCTCCACAGCTCCGCACCTCCTGTCTCTTTAGCGCACTTTTGCAAGTTCTTAATATTGCTGCTTTTTCACTTTGTTAGGGTTTTGCTATCTTTCTCATCCACTTTCTTAGTTACTTTTCTGTCTTGCTTTGGGTTAAAGCGTGATGATGAAAAATGCGTGTTGAACTCTAAAAATGTGATCTGGTGTTGAACCCTAAAAAGGTGATCTGGGGACGACCACCTGAAATCACTGACACAAATTAAGTATTGACAGCAATCCTGATTTCCTTTCCACCCATTTCTTTACATTTCACATAAAGAACAATTTTGCATTTTACATTAAATTTGTAATTATGACATTATGAAATATGTTGACACCAATGTGCACATAAGGTGGTGAAAAAAACGTGATTGTTGAAATGTATGAATTGGCCCAAAAGAACCTACTTTCAGAAAATGGCAACAGTGAATTGATGAAAAAAACTATTGTGTTAAAAATCAAATTAATTACCTGTGATAAATTAAAAATTGAAAAGCAAATAGATTTGTGACAAAATATAATCAGTTCTTAAACAAATATACTGACTCTTGAAATAAAAAACAATATACTGCTAAAAAACCAAATCCTGCGTCTTGTTCACCTCAACTTAATAGGGGCAACACCCTCTAGATCCTCAAAGCCGCAAATGAAAATATACCATTCTTGAACAAAAGGAGCTCTTGCAGGAGTCTCTCACTCCTCCTTTAGTGAATTATGCCCTGTTAGATTATGAGTGTTAGCAGACAAATCTGTCAGAGAGCCTTTTATCTGCAGGTGAGGATATTAAGAAGCTCAAACTTTGTACTTGCAAATCAGAATGCACACACAGTGAATGGTATTTTGCAGTAGATTTGTTTTTCTAGAAAAATATGTAAACCGTAATCTTTTACAGAAGCACATGGAAGCTAATGCTGCTTTTTCTGTCTAAGACAAATCTATACAAGGTTATCTTTCCTTGTGGCCGTGGTTAGAACGTGAGCACCAGAAACTTGCAAAGTTTTCAGTCTCTGCCTCTTTAGTTTAAATGGTAACAGAAAACATGGAGTTTTAAAACAGAAACCGTGGTGACCCGGAACATATTTGTTAGCATTCACTCTCAAACATTAGTCTGCTTGCTAGGCTCTATGCCTCTTACACACATTCTATAATATTGAATGCAGTCATGTTTACACACACACCCAGGGATGTCTTGGCATCATATAAAAGCCCTGCCACATACAACACCTGAGAATAAAAAGCGATAATCCATTTGAATAAAATTCCTGCAGATAAATTCCCTTAAATGGCATTTCGATCAATTAGCAGATTTTACAGATTCTTATCAATGATTTTTAACTTAAGGGCCAAAAAATAAAATGTTTGTCCAGCCCCAGTGAAGAATGAGTCATCATACATTGTGATCAGGGGCATTGCTGTCATTGATGCAACACGTGAAGTTTTGTGAGGACTACTTTTTTGAGAATCGCTAAATCCCAATTATGGCTGTCTTTTACAACCTGACCTTTGGACAATTTCCATTGCTTGCATTATGGCAAATGAAGCCCTTGATAGGCCACTATCGACGATACAGAGCAAAGAGTGAACACATTCTAATCTGTACACCCAGTCTGAGTTCGTTGTGATTTATCAGTCTGCTAATCTTGGTTCCCTGTGGACCTTCACCTAGAAGAAGGTGGATCATGAGAACTTCTTTGAAGGTGAACAGGCAAATAGAAAACTGCAGATGGTGACAATACACACAGCCAACATGAGGCTGTAGAGACCTGCATGTATGTTTACAAGGAAAACTAGGACACTAAATGCATACAATTTCAGAAGAAGCACAGAAACACACGGCGGAGAGCCAGGGAACGAAGTAGAAATATTAAAAAGTGGTTGGAATATTGCGATGAGATGGGTTTTGAGGCTTACTTGAATTGCACGACTGAATGAACAACACTACAGTGTTGAAGTAGCTCATAACAAAGCAGTGATATACATGTCGGGAAAGTCAGTTGGCACATGCCTTGTTATTCTTTTGGATTTGCAGCCTAGCGGGGGATGTCCTCCTAGACCTATTAGGTCGAGAGACAAAGTAGTCTAGTTTAGTGAAGGCAGACTGCCTTACAGTAAGCTTTGAAGTGGATTTTTGATGAACAGGAGATCTACTGCAGTTCTTAAAAAGTTGGAAGAAATGTGTTTAAACTTTCTTACGTTGGTGATTAGTCGAGCCTCTGTGTGGAAGGTGGAGTGGAAGGAGAAATGAGAAAATAGTTTTAATAAAAGGGAAATATACTTAGGTGGCTAATCAAGTTGGAAGTGACAAACCTATTTGGTGCTGTTGTTTGATTGAGAAATTGTATAGCTGCAAAGTACTTCGTTTGAATACATTTGGCAGGGTTCAGTATATTTTTAAACATGGTTTTTCATGTAAGCTCTACAGTTGTTTGCAGCACAGCGTTCTCTCACAGTGTGACGTGGCTGATGCATGTGTTTACACCTTCTTTGTGCTACTGACAGGCAGGAATGTAACAAATAGTGTCTCCAGGTGTCATTAAAGAACAAAGCAACACTTGTTTTGACATCACAAGAACTAACCAATATTGTCCATTCATGAGTGCCAAGGTTGGTTATTACAGCGAACAGATGCATGGATGTGGTCTTGTAAAACTTGGCCCGGTATCCCTTTTCTATATTCTTCGAATCCTAACCTCAGCCATGAGCCATCCGTGATGTCATCAGGGTGCAGACACACTCACCTGCTGACCATGTTGGAATTGTTTTAAATGTATCGACGCTCAGTCTTTGCCTCTTAAGGATGGGGGTGCGTTTGTTGCGCCAACAGATGAATGAGCAGCTATCAACCGCTTGACCTGTTTGTGGTATTGTGGATGTCAATGACATGACCATATGCCAAACCTTAACACACTCGTGTGTGTGCTATATTTATAGGGTTTTAGAGCTGAGATCTAAAACAAAAAAGAACTTTAAAACTAGTGAAACTGGCTTGGTATGGTTATTGCATCACTGTCCCTACCACATGGTTCTACCTTTTGAAATATAAACATGGCTGTGCTATGGTTCCAGTACTCTTGATAACCACACTTCTACAATTTCGGCAGTTTTTAGGAATTTTATTTATCTTAACCATGCCATTCCTAATATGAGCTTTCATTGTGATCTGTTTTAAAATTGTATAGTTTTAATATATAGATTTTTATAAATCACTGAACTTGTATGAACTTATGATTACTTTCATTATAGCAGATCTGCAGTTATTGAACCCAGCAACTCAAGGAGAGAGTTGTGCGCCATAGATACTATCGAACAGGTCCTGAGAAATCTTACTTGGCAAATACTCAGTAGTTGTTGTTGTTGTTAACATTAACCTTTGTCATAATAATCATCTGTCGCAGATTACCAAGAGGTGCAGGAGTCAACTTGGGCTCAGTTATAGTCTGTGCGAGCTTACAGGGGTGCAATAATATAGGGATAGCTGTGGCAACTGCCGGGTATTTGCACAGTGTACCTCCGAAATGTTCTGATGCTGTTTTTCTTCCTGTAATGATATGAAAATGTTGCATGTATGATCCTTTGTGATTATAACACCATGGAAACTTCAGTAAACAGATGTATTAAAAAATTGCAGATCTGCAATTAAGTCCAACGTCCCAAAGTTTACGCCAAGCAGAGTCCAGATAAATATGATATTTGGTCTGAGGACTCGGTGACATCTTAAGGACTTTGGGGGCCCTGGGCCAAACATATTTTGGGGGCCCCTGTTCGGAATAGCTTTGAATTTATGATTCAGTTTCAGCTCTTTCATGCCCTCTTTGTCCAGGTCACTGACAGTGCACAGACATAACCTCCACATTCTAAATGTTTTTGCATTTAATATTCAGGGAGAGTGAGGCGTGTTTTCAATATTGTAACACAGCAGCAGCTCACTAATATTACTGAAAACAATCTCTGAGACACCCTCCCATTTGTCATATGTGAGGTCCTGTTTTGATCTAAAAGATTTTTTTATGGATGCTGCATGAAACATAAACACAACATTTCTCTGCAAAATGTCTGTAAAAGACTTTCACACATTAAAAATAAATGAAAGAAAAACGGAATTTAAAACAATCTGTTTAAGAATTCTTCAAGGTCAACAGGGCAAGACTGCAGAACAGAACTCGCTCAATCAGGGGGCCCCTTGAAATGCTGGGGCCCTGGGACAGAGCCCACTTTGCCCATGCCTTAAACAAGGGGATCTTAAGGGTTTTGGAGGCCCTGGGCTAAACAGATTTCGGGGGGCCCTGGTCAGCAAAGCTTTGAATTTATGGTGTAATTTCAGATCGTTCATGCCCTCTTTGACCAGGCCACTGACAGTGCACTGGTGCACTAATCCACATTTTAAATGTGTTTACATCTAATATTCAGGGATAGTGACTTGTGTTTTCAATATTGTATTACTGCAGTAGCTCACTAATATTACTGCAAATAATCTCTGTGATGCCCTACCATTTGTCATATGTGAGGTCCTGTTTTGATCTAAAAGAATCTTTTTTTATGGATGTTGCATGAAACATAAACACAACATTTCTCTGCAAAATATCTTCAGTAGACTCTCGCACATCACCCACATTAAAAATAAAAGAAAATGGTATTTAAAACAAGTTGTTTAAGAATTATTCAGGGTCGCCAGGGCAAGACTCTATGCAGAACTGAGCTGGCCCTGTAAGGGGTCCCCCTGGAAAGCTGGGGCCCTGGGCCATTGCCCACTTTGTCCGTGTCCTAAAACGTCTCTGTGAGGACTAATCTTCAGATTGCATTGGTATAGTCAGTCAGTCATATTCATTTTATTCGGTTAGCAAAAACCATAAAAGTACACCACAGAAAGTCTTATAAATACAGCAATAAAACATATACAAAATTCATTCGGGATAATCTTATACATCATAAAATATCAAGATAAAAAACATCCATATTTATATTATGAAAATGAATTTTGTAAAAAATGAATCTTATGCATAAAAACATCCCAATAAACGTTCGTTTTAAAACAATTGTAGAAAAACTAAAAATATATCATATCCTAATAGCCCTTCTTTTCCTTTCCCTAACCGCCGCAACTAAAAAGCTAGCAATGTTAAAACTTTCTCATGTAGAATTCAGCATCTGTAAGTAAACTAACGCTGGCCTTACCTGGATAAAGCCCTTACCCTTTAAAATGTGGACTAAAAAGTGTTTGCGAATATGAGAATAAAGGTCACAGAACATAGTAAAGTGCAAATTGTCTTGGATAGAGAAATTATCACAGGAGCAGGGCCCCAAGCCTTTTACCTTTCGCCACCCCTGAGGTTCTGCCCATAGATGGTGCAGAAGGTTTAATCTGAATCTTGTTAAGAGAAAGCGGTGGTAGGGCTTTGTTATTTCATTTAAATAGGGTTCTATTGCTGGGACTGTTTTCAGAAGTAGATGGGCTCTAACCGTTGGTTTCATTATCTCTCTGGCCTCTCTTTCAATTTGCATCATGCATAAGAAGTGTTTTTTCACCCACAATAAGTCTTCCTTCACCAGCTTGTCTGGAGAACCAAACTGATCGGGACGCCCTAATATCTTTGTTAGATTCTTTACATAACCTAGCCAAGGAATTCAGCTTGCTCTGTCCAGGGATAAACAATCCCGGGCAATCGCGCGATTCAGCTCTAGTTCTGGATTAATCCAGATCATTATCCATCTCAAGAGCGGGGCCACTCCGATCATATCTGATACAAAACCAATACCTAACTATTGGTGAATGATATAAGAAGGTATTGATTGCGGGACTGAGAGCAAATTTCTGAGGAACTTATTCTCCACTATTTGGAGTTCCTCTACCTCCTTGTATCCCCAAATTTCAGAGCCATAATTAGAGATAGCAATACGTTTGGCTCTGTATATATTTAACATAGCTTGAATCGGCTTGGCCCCTAACCTTCGTGCAAAATCAAGTACAGCTACTGTTGATCTTAACATTGCGTTTCTTTGAGCTTTTTTTTTTGCAGTGCCCATGTGCCCCTTTCATCTAACAAGACCCCCCCTAGGTACGAGAATGTGGTCACCCTTAATATTTCATTTCCTCCACAGCAATGCATTTTAAATTTTTTGGGTCTAAGGCCCAAAATCATAGTGTGAGATTTTTAAAAATTAACACTTTGATCCAACGATTTCATAAAATCAGCGAAGGTATTTAGGAGACACTGGAGCCCAACTGCTGTTCGTGCTAATAAAACTGCATCATCTGCATATAGAAGCTCAGGGATTAGCCGATCCCCTACTCGAGGGATATCCTTACAAGCTGTGCACAAAGAGGAGTCCAGGTTATTAATATATAAAGTAAACAATAAGGAAGCTAGAATACATCCCTGTCTAACTCCCCTTCTGATACGAATATGCTTTGTATGGTTGCCCCTTTGATCGTATCTCACCGTGGCAAAAATATCCTTATGCAAATCAGATAAAAAATTAACTATGTTCCGATCCATTTCGAGTAATAAAACCCATAATTTGGATCTGTTTATTCGGTTAAAAGCAGAGGACAGATCCATAAAGGCCAGATGTAGTGTCCCCTTCTTGGCAATAGTATATTTCCCAACTAGTAAATGTAGGTTTAGGCACTGATCTGTAGTACCCCAGCCTTTTCTAAAACCATACTGCAGGTTTGATAGTACATTGCACTCTTTCAGCCAATCTGTTAATTTCCTAAGGATCACTCTCCCCAATATTTTAACTGCTGAACCAATCAGCCTATAACATCGTGGGTCTCCTCTGCCCCTTCTTAAAAACTGGTATAATGATTGATCGACCTCGGCAGACCATACAGACAAGCCATATTAAAAACCTGTGTTAGTATTTTAGACCAGAGTGTCACATTTAATTTAAAAAGTTCGGCCGGAACCCCGTCCGGTCCGGGTGCTTTATTGGTAGTCATTTGTTTTATTGCCTCACCCACTTCCTCTACATTAAAAACCAGACTGTATATACCCACATCAGGAGGCAGCGGACACAGGGATCCCTTAACATCCTGCTCACCATAAATGTGTTTAAAATGACTAAACCACTGATCCTCGGGGATATTACATTTCAGTGAGCAGTTACTAGCACCAGAGAAAAAGGGTTTATTGACAATCTCCCAAAATCTAGCACTATTCTTAATGACATCCACAGACAATAAGTCATTCCAGCCTTCTTGTTTAATCTCTGCTTTATGTAGTGGTATAGATAAACTAAACATCTTGCTTTTTATTCTGGATTGAGGATTTTTATACTGCAATATTTTTCAAACTATTATACATATGGACGCATTGAAATTAGTTACCAAAAAGGATACTTTTTTGGCATGTTCTGTGTCTTCATACCAAGTTTGGTGGAAACCTGTCTGGTAGTTTGGACTGTCTTCCGCTTTGTTCCTTGCTCCTGGGGTGTATTTGTACAGCAGTAGGCAGTATCCATTCCTTTAAAAAAAGAACATGGGTACTCTTCATGTTACCAACTCCCATTCTTGCCCACTAGGCCTCATTTTGCTTATTTAACAGTATCCGTGCACTTCACATATTGACACATGGATTATTGGGCCTTCTCTAATTGGCCCCATGTTTTGGTGTACTTGCACACAGCACCCAGCTGCCCCGTTGCTAGCCAGGCGCTGTGTAGCTGCCTATTTGTTTTAGCCCCAACGTTAATGTAACTTTTTGCACCTACCTCACACCTCCTTTTCGATCACACTGTTAGGTGGTGCACCCCAAGAAAAGATAAGAGCTCTTCTCTGGCCACTCACACACAACACCATCACTTATAACATAAGACCACAAAAAATACAATACTCTGCCAACAACATGCTGCCACATAGGAGTAGAAACCACTTTGCTAATGCTACAGTACAGTGCTTTTTAGGTCTCGCCTATGCAGCGCGCATGCGCTGCATAGGAGGGCCTTTAGCCGTCGCTCTGCTCATTTTCAAGCACTGCACTCGTGCTTGTGGCGGCATCCACCTTGCGGGAGCGAGCAGTGGCGCGCCACAAGCACGAGTGCAGTGCTTGAAAAGTGAAGACTCTCCCAAGCGCGTGCACCACTCGCGGGCTCACCTCCTGCTCCCCCTCTCACAACAATTAACTTTCGCGGCCGCGAGGCCGCGCTTGTGTTTTAGCGCTTGTTGTTATCATTCGGCTTTGGCAAAGGCAGCCGCGTGTTTATTTTTGCATCGTGCTTTCACTTAAAGTGAAAGCGCGATGCAATTATAAACAAGCGGCTGCCTTTGCCAAAGCCGAGAGCTTGTTTTTTATTTTTTAAGGACTTGTCCCCTGGTACACACAGACAATTCAAACACAGAGGCCCAACACGCCGGCACGATGGCTCAGCGAGTTGAACGCTTCTCACTGAAATTTGCCGATCACGAGATGAAATCTTAGTAAGGCCGCTCAGCCCGTTATCGTTCCGAGGCTGTAATACTGAAGACTATTAAAGTTGCTAATATTAGCACCAGTTACAGCGCTTAGAAACGGCAGTAAAGAATTAAGCGCTATAATATGAATAAATACCACAATCCATGCCGGCACTCCAACCCACTCGTATGCAATCCCACTTGCAGATCCTAAATTCCTGCATGCGTTTTACGGCCCTCTGCTTCTGGGTAAGGCCCCTGGAGACTGACACCCTCGATCGGCCTCACTGGCGATGATCCCCCCAACCTTTGAGGAATGCACTCTCACTTTCCATGGTCTCTAACCTGTGAGACATCTTTCCAAGCCCTAAGGCTCCTCTCCATCCGCATTCTGCCAGCACCCTCCTACCCAATAGTCATCCACCACCACGTCCACCACGTCCACCACGTTGTCCACCACCACCATGTCCACCACCACCATGTCCACCACCACCATGTCCACCACCACCATGTCCACCACCACCATGTCCACCACCACCATGTCCACCACCACCATTTCCACCACCACCACCATTTCCACCACCACCACCATTTCCACCACCACCATTTCCACCACCACCATTTCCACCACCACCATTTCCACCACCACCATTTCCACCACCACCATTTCCACCACCACCATTTCCACCACCACCACCACGTCCACCACCACGTCCACCACCACGTCCACCACCACGTCCACCACCACGTCCACCACCACGTCCACCACCACGTCCACCACCACCATGTCCACCACCACGTCCACCACGTCCACCACCACCACGTCCACCACCACCACGTCCACCACAACCACCACCACGTCCACCACAACCACCACCACGTCGACCACAACCACCACCACGTCGACCACCACCACCACGTCGACCACCACCACCACGTCGACCACCACCACAACCACCACCATGTCCACGTCCACCACCATGTCCACGTCCACTACCATGTTCACGTCCACCACCATGTCCACGTCCACCACCACCACGTCCACCCCCACCACGTCCACCCCCACCACGTCCACCCCCACCACGTCCACCCCCACCACGTCCACCCCCACCACGTCCACCCCCACCACGTCCACCCCCACCACGTCCACCACCACCACGTCCACCACCACCACGTCCACCACCATGTCCACCACCTCCACCACATCCACCACCACGTCCACCACGTCCACCACCACCACGTCCACCACCAACACGTCCACCACGTCCACCACCACCACGTCCACCACCACCACCACGTCCACCACCACCACATCCACCACCACCACCCGTGACAGGTAAAGTGTCACTGGAGGGCAGGGGTAATAGCAGTGTCAACCCCGGCTGTACATGGGACATTTAAGGATGCATTGGGTGCGAGAAGACGGGAATAGGGGCTAGAAGTATTACACCAGACCCAAGATACATTATGAAGAGTCGCAATGTCACAGGGGCTCCTGTAAAAGCACTCGCAGCAGCTCTACCTCACAGTGGCATACCTGCACGAGCCACTAACTCAAAACAAGCATTGGCATAGCCAATAGGTCTCGCCTTTGGGACCTTATGTGTTTAGCCATGCAACACTTGATGTTGTTGCACCAAGGATATTGTGCTGGATAACTAAACACTTATAAGGTCCCAAAGGCGAGACCTATTTGCTATGCCAATCCTTGTTTTCTAAAGCTGCTAGAAGCCCATTTGTATGCAAGTGTACTTTTCTTCATGTATATTAATTATTTTTCCCTCCCTCTGACAGACACCCTTTTTCCTGCCCTGTCTCAGGTTCTATCCATCACCTTTTCCTCTCCCAGGCTTTGCTTTACACATCACAACCCCTGCTGTTCCTTCCTGCCTTAGTCACTCCGTCTCACCTCCAGTGTAGACCTATTTTAAGCTACTGACGGTCCTGAGGGAACCAGTCTTTATGCCTCTGTTAACCTCAAGGCCACTTCAAAAAGTCTACGGACGGCTCCACAGGTTAGATTAAATGTGCTTTGTAGTTCCATCTGTCTGTCATTTTTTTACTGTTTGTGCATTGTTTCTCCTCTCTGCCCTGGCCACCCCTTTTCACCTCCGGTGTGAGTTTTTTTAGCTCCTGGCTGCCCTGGGAGAACTTGTCTTGGTGCCTCTGCCGCCATCGAGTCTATTTGAAAAGTGAGTGTTCTGCTTCTCATGCTGCTGTCTTAGCTGAAACCATGGAAGCAGGGTAATTCTCCATTCACCACAGTCTCTTTTTACCCTAAAATGTCAATTTCTACTAATAATGAAAGCTAAAGTTGTCTGCAATGACATTCTAGAAAAGCAGGTGGATGCCTCCACATATAAAACTAGAAGGAGCAACGGTCTCTGGGATTTAAGAAAGCATTAGGCTCCAATGGAGATGTGAAGACAGAAGTGTAATACTTGGCTGGCCAGTTTTTTTTTTTTTTTTGGTGCCCTCAGGAGAGCAACCCCCTGCATCTACGGGGTGTAGAACTGGCTAGGGGCTGAGCCGTGCCCCGACTAGGGTTCGCCCAACTGGTTCTTGTCCACTTATGGCAGCCTTTGGAAGAGGGTATGGGGTGTGAACCTCTCCTGAACAATTTGACCTCTTTTGGCCCAGTAGTAAAGCGTGAAATCTGGGCCTTTAAAACATTGTGTAGATTTTGCTGTGGTTGCCAAACTTGAATAAATGGTGCATGTCTACTTTCCATGTCAGCAACTCCCTGCTGGTCCATTCGGCATCGCTTTACTCATTTGGCATAATCTTTGCCTTGGACATATTGCCATGTGGATTGTTGGGCCTTTTCTGATTACTCTCTCCTTTTTGTGTGCACACTCACACAGCGCCCTACAGCCGCTCTGGCTAGCCTTGTGCTTTTACTGCCTATTTGTTTTTATACCGAACTCATCCTATTCGTTCCAGGCACTGCGCCTGAAGATCACGTAATAGCACTTCAATGGTCATGCTTGCCTAGCACCAAAAGCTTCACACATACCACAATGACAACTGAACACTTGTCAAACCAAGCTCTCCCCATCAAGTAGACCAGTCCTTACAAAACGTGGAATGAAGTGTCATCGATTACCCGATCAAGCGTGTACAAATATTGGTGCCTGATCACCAAACAGGGGAAATGTATTAGCACAATAAAAAAGTGTATTCCCTACATAACCCTCAACTAACCCAAACTACAGAAATGTATATATTTATGTCCACAAAGCAAACACACTTGAGTAACCATTTTGATACATTTTGGTTGTGCACCACATATCATTTTCTCCTTCAGGGGTTCTCTTTTGATTTAAAATTATTGATTAAGAATCATGCTCTAATTAATGTAAAATTTCTTTATCCATTATTTTGTTTTCTGTTTGCTCCTAAACACTACCAAAAACTTAGCACTTTAATAATAGGCCTTGTTATCGTAATATGTTCTTAATAATTCTCACTTTCGTGGGTAGTCTTGATTTAAAGTAAGTTAGGTGAACACCCAATCGCAGTATTCTATACAATGCAATTTATGTCTTTCTTACCTCATCTACCATTTCCATCCTTAATTGGTTCTTTCTTTTGTTCTTCTCAAATGAGACAAAGTTGTTGAATGATGATCCACAACCTCCTCTGGAAACCTTGACTTTGGCCCTGAACTGCAACCAGGGTCACATGATCTCACTGATGGTGATGTCAAAGGAGTTGTGAGGTCAGAGACAAAAGAGTTACAAGGTGGAAATATTTCCTCTTGTTGTCTCTTGGGAGCCACCAGCTCCGTTCCCTGCGGCGCCCTGGGTCCCCTCACAAGATGTGTACTAAAAGGGGCGTCTGTGAACTCTCCACAAAGACAAATCCATTCTTTGTTGGAGCTAGAATAAGGTGAGTCTCCTCCTCCTTCAGCCATGTCTTGTCCATTGGAAGCCGCTTTAAGAGAATTTCGTCTTGAACACACGGAGCTTGATAACAAATATTGAGGCTTTATAATCAATCTACAGTGTGTTCTTTTTATATCTAAACATTACAAATCAACCTAAAAATCTGACAGAGGTGTATATTGAATTCAAGTCACCCTTGCTAGATTCAAGAAAAATACATATTTGTTTTTAGCATATAAGTGAACGCCATATTATTTTTATATCTTGGGAATCTGCCTTCTCACTGCTGAAAATTGATCTCAAGGTGTCTTACCGGTGCCTTGTGCTGACATTTTACTGTAAAAGTCTAAAATGCAAATGTGTTTGTGCCGGCACTGCTAAGGTCCTGGTGTTTTCGCTCTGCCAAAGAAGATGGAGTTTTCATAGATTCTTTTGCTCTGTGATGCCATAGAATTCTAGAAAGATCTATAAATAGGTACTGAAATGTTCTTGCTCCAGACAACCAGACACTCGTATTGCCCATGTAGAGACAAATATGTACATAATCCATTTTTGGCCACTTGTACCCTGAAAGGTTCCATTTTTTAATTAGGATATTCTATCAGAATGGGATACGAAAAAGCCACATTAAACTTACCCCGTTGGGGATGACAGTAAACAAGACCACCCTCAGACAGGCCTTGGAAGCTCTCCCGGCTGCCACTGAAGTTTATTGGTATGTTGAAAGGGAACTTGCTTCATTTTTTTTTATTTTTTTATTATATATGTGTCCAGCAATGAGACTTCCATCTCAGTTGGAATCACTACCACTTATGACTTCTTGCACTCGTATGAAACCAACTCGTACCTGCCAGTGGTTTAATCGGTTGATCTGGATGAATATGAGATGCTAAGACATAATTGGTTTAATTTTTAAAACTGGCAGGATTTTCATTCGAATTGTTGTAATTTGGGTTAAGCTGCTTCTCGATATCAACAAGAGATCTTTGTAGGGTCAAAGATGGTCTTCCCAATCCCCCTTGACTTAGGTTGGATACCCCTGCACTATATAATGGCTCCTTGAGATTTATGTGTAGGTACACCTTGCACAATCAAAGAGAAGAACCCCTCATAAAGTCCCAAAATGTTATTTGTTTTTTTGACATCCATAGAATTTGTATTCTCCTGAGAGCTGAGTGTTCTTGTGTTAGAAGCTAATATCTTACCATTTGGAAATTTCAAGTAAAAATGTATGGAATAAAAACCTTTGAGGAGGCTGCAGTTCAGTCTCTCCTTCCCATTGCCCTTCTTGAACCTAACATATTTGAAGGACTCTGGAGGTGTAGAATGCCGTTTTCTTTGCATTACATTGCAGTAGGTCTTCAGATGAAAACGTTTGGAAGCGGAGTATATATGTAATACAGTGTAATGTATATGTTTTGTTGGTTGACACAATGAACCGTTGGTGTTTGTCTTGATTGTCTATATTATAGAAAATGTATGATTGTAGATGCCAATGAGTACCCAAGGTTGCTTAGACCAGAATCCTCGAAACATGTTGCTTGTAAAATCTGTGTGGCCACTTTTGAAGCAGAAACACAGACATCTGCCTCACTAACATGTAAAATGAATTTGATTTGTAGAAATATAGAACAAATGAAAAATAGATATAATAATGCGTCTTACTGAAAGATTGATCCACTCTGTGGTAATGCCTGATCATACAACCTTGTAAAATTGTGTTCTCTTAAAGTTCTAGTCAAGTCCTTCAATTTCAGGTTAAATCACATATCACAAAGTAAAACCTGGGGAGATAGCGGGTGATTTGTTATAGTTGCCTGTGTGGCTTGAGCATTTCACTAATGTAATTACCTTTAAAGTATATGATTGAATCTCAGCTTGTGTAAGAAAATAGCAACAAAGATTCAACAGGTCATAAGCAGTTAATTTTGATCACAGTTATTCAGTTTTGAGCTATCTCCTTATTTTAGCATCTGGCATGTGCAAAAGTACCATAGAAAATTCCTCTTTTTTGCTTCCAGGTCATAAGGTCATACAGCCAATGGGGGCTCCTTGGTGCAACCAGAAAATAAGTTGAGTGAAATCAAATCGAATACAGGCCCTGGCAAAAAGTAAGTAGGTTATTCAGTGGTTTGTAGACTGTAGGCACACCATTTAATGTTAATTTACCACGTCACACGCAGAATAAAGTTTTACTGTGTTGTCTCTATAGTTCACTTCTGGTTAAATGCTTGATGACATACACCCTTTATCAGGAATAAATAAGAACACCAATGTGTACATTGCACAACAAAAAGCTTAATTGTCCTGTAAAATATACATATGTTTGTGATATTTCAAAATTGATTAGCTCTCTGTTTAGCCTAATCTACCTAGTATGAAATACTGTTTTAGCTTCCAACTGATTTAATCTCTTTTTGTAAATAATAAAAGTTCTTAAAACTTGAAAGATGTATTCAAATTATGACTCATGCTCTTACTGCCTCATCATTAGGGAAATCAGTGCACCAATTTCGAGTGTGGTGCAAAAGGAACTTTGTGTTGAGAAAGACATTTGGGAGCCTTTGGGTGACCAGAATAAGAGAAGCCAGTGCAAAGACAGGTATGCATCTTTTAAGCCATTTGAGGTCTCTGAAGGAAATGAGAAGAAAATGCACTCCTCTTTATGCACTCTCTCCATGCTTAATTTGTAAAAATAAACAAAAATACAATTGACTGTAGGTGCCCATAGTTTATCTTAGCAGCTTGTGGCCGGCAACACCGAATGCTGGAATTGTTGAATGTCATAGTCTTGATTATACCTCCTGCTTCTTTCTTCCACCCACTGCAATTCCTTTTTCTATATCTCTTGCAGGTTCTTTTCCATCCATGCTGTCTGCCTTTGTCACTGTTTACCTTTCTTTCTTTTCCTCCTTCTCCCTTCTCTGCCCCCTCCTGGCTTTCTGTTTCCACCTTTCAAAGTCTAATGATGAAAAATAAGGCCTGATGCCCAAAATGGAGTGCCTGTGTCCACCACCTGCAAACCACGGCACAAATTAAGCACTGTTTATTTCCTTAGTGTTGCCTGGGCGTCTCAGCCTTCCACATTAGTAAATTCTGCTGCAATGTAGAAATTCCTATCCATCTGGACTTGACATCTCTCATAATCTCAGACGTGTTATAAATTTGACCTTGTTGTCTTGTTTCTGCATAGGTATGTGCAGCTGTTATTCTGTTGTGCGTAACTGCCATTTTGTACTTTTAAACCTATTACCATTCTGCATACACTGGTCTAAGTCTGTTCAACGCCCTACAAAAATTACAAAAATGTAAGTCAGTATAAAGATAGGTTTCAGCATGACATGGAACGTGTGTATTTGCTGAGGCGCACGCGTTGGACAGACTGGTCCTGTCCTTTGCCTCATGGTAATTCCAATTAAAATCTTAGTAGATCCTGATTGGCTTCATATAGAAAGACTAGAGAACTCTCAGCATGAACAGTAAGAAAAGACTATGCCGGGATTCCTTGAAGACATTTTCAAAGGTTCCTTCTATGAGTTCCTTTAGGAAAGTAGTTTGCATAAGAGTATGATTTTTAACAACCACAAGAAAATGATGGGGCAAGTTGCAATTTAGAAAAGCTTTGAAAGGAATTAGATATACAAATATAATTGTTTTGTCCTCCCATAGACACCATACAGGGAGATTTTGTATAAGTTAGTGATACACCAAGCGACCTGCATTAAATGTCTGTTGAATGAAGGTGCATTATGAAAACATACAACAAATAAGATACAATATTGTTTAACATTTCCCACTGTGTAGGGTATATTTACATTCATCAACAAGGCTCTGCACAGAGAAGTTTCTGCCTAAGCCACAGGGTCTAACCTTCTTTCAGAACTTACCTTCACAAAATTGTTTGTGAAATATTGATTGGGCAATTGTAGCATGGAGTGAATTCCTGTCCTCCAATGAGGGTCTATCCAGTTCAATTCAAGGATTAACACTAATGCAACTCTTTATTGCTTTTGATTTTTCAAAAAATCTAATGCGACTAATGCGCATGATCGGTGAATTCCAACCTGATTTTAGACTCTTCATGCATTATTTAAAAAAAAAACTAAATTCTCAATTTAAAATTATAACATTAAGGCTTCATATTTATGGTCAATTATTAAACTGTTAGATCAACTATGGAAACAATAGACTACATAAGCAGTTATTGTGGCCTGGAAAACATAAAATCAAATATATATGGATGGTCCGATACTATGTGCCTGCTATAATGATGGCCTTTTTAAAGTCTGGGACATAGACATTATGGTGACAGAATAATTTATATAATATCTGTATGATAATCAAGGCACTCTTAGGTTCACCCATACCACATGAAGTAATGAAATAGAATATTCGGATGTAGATTTGGATCGGAGAGACGAAATTGAAAGCAACGTTATTTCACAAAACTGACAGCCATAAAGAGTACGTTGCAATCAAATATTGATCATCAAAAGAGCTAAAATTGCATATCCCCTACGGAGAACTCGGGGCATGAAGAAACTGCCTTGCGGATGCAACTATTAAAGGAAGGCACATGAAATGACAGACAGATTTCAAAAGAGGGTATACCCACTGATAGTCCTCGAAGATGCAAGGCTCAGAGCAACAGAAGAAAAGAGTGGGGAGTACAAGAGAGAGAAAAACTGGAAAAACAAATAGAAGAATGAGGAACAAGCAGCAGTAAGATTAATTGAAATCCACAATAAGAAAGTGTGCACTGTCAAATGAGTGGTAAAGAGATTTTGGAATGTATGGGTTTTAAATACAGATTTTCCGAAATGTCGAACAATGTCAAGCTGTTTTATCATTTGATGCATGAACTATAAATTGAGTTTATACAGTTATAAACTAAACTAATTTTTTGAAGTTAGAAAATGTTTGTCCTCCAAGGTCAGTTGGTGCAGTTAGTTATTCCATCAAGATGTGAGCCAGTCATTTTTTCGAAACATTTTTCCAAGGTTTCCCTCAAATTTGTAAAAGTTTTAACATTTAGCACAATTTGTCTTAATACGGCTGGCATTTTTATAATATTTTACCGTAGTTCAGAAAAAGCTCAACACACCAGAAGCCAAATGCGTGCAAAAACATCCTCCAAAACTGATGGGCCTACATCTTTGGACACCAAGCGTCATCACAGGAAAGCAGAGAGCAGGTATGGCAGGAGTTGATCTTTCTTTCAAAGCAATTGGTGAAATATGTGAACAGGGGCTTTTCCATATACACATCACAAGGGCTGGTGAAACATACATTCTGCCATGGTGACCTTCAGCTGGGCTTTGCAGCCCAAGAGGGTTGTCAGAAGAATTGTATAAGTCAGATTTAACTTCATATACTCTCAGTACTGTGTTACAGCAACAGACAAAATGAAATCATACAGAAATAAATCATATATACGTTAAAATTAAAAAGAAAAGAAAATTAACATGCATTTCTAAATGAATTGTTAAAAAGAAACAGTTATTCAGTTAAAAAACAAAAAAACGAAGCAAATATAATTCTTGTCTTCTCCCGTAAACCTGCATGGTTGTATTTTTTCTAAGTAAAATGAGAGTAACTCAATCCTCCATCATTAAATGTGAATATTAGTAATTTATCCTATAATTTGTACTAATTTGTGAATGTCATTAAACCTTAAAGGACCTCAAAAGTTAAATAAACCATTTATATTTTTGGGACATTGTCAAATTTTTTTTTAAACAACATTTTTATTTAAACCAACCACATTATACTATGAGACACTTTATTTACAAGGCCATTTTGCCTGCATTTCTTTTTAGCAAGAACAAGGCAAATTACAAACCCTGTAATGGTATGAAAGGCAAAGTATATAGAAAATTCTGTAGTGTTATTTTTAGTAAGAATGACACTTTCATATACATAGGGACAAACAGGTATATATGCAACTAGAGCCCTAGGCTTTTGAAAATACAGAGATACAATTCACAAATAAATTTAAAAAATCTACAATTGTAGGTTTACAACTATGTTTGGGGGTAGATATTAGAATTTTGGGAATTCTTAAAGGCTTCTAGGAATACTCTAGGGAATTTGCAACAGTTGAACTGTCTGTGGACAGCTCCCAGAAAATATTTGAGAATACCACTTCTGGCAAATGCATTTCTACATGGGATATTAGACATATTTCACAATTATCCATGTGAAAATGACTTGCGTGAATGCACTTGCATTTTATAACTTTTGTTACCCACAAGGAAACTAATTTTCCAAGTAGACAGACCCCCTTCATCCACACCCCGTAGTTTTGGAGTGCTCCCTTCCCATTCCTGCCCCTCCTGAGTGGGTGAATATCTGGCTGTTTCAACAGGGGAATAAGCAAGAAAGCAATTTGTGAATGCCCACAAACAAGTATATGTGTACGTGTTTCCAAACTTGCAGAGGATTCCCTCCCAAGAACGCTCATTCATGACCCCGGTAGAAGATTAGTGGACATGAAAAATGTATGCGAGCAAATGTTCTAACATGGATAAACAACCTTTCAGGAATAACATTACTTGCTTTAATTTAAGAAGGGTGTTTTTGCTTATTAGTTCCAAAATACACGAGCAAATAGATTTGTGAATTAGGCACAGATATTTTTTTAGAAAGAAACTACACTTTCAGCATAAACTGGGGCAAAATGGTATTCACCAACAATTAATGATCTTTTGGTGAAGAAGCACAGACACATCACTGTATCAATTTATCCCCTCTTCCTTCCAGATCAAAATATTTTGTGTTAAACATATACAGTAGTGAACACAAACTAAGATGCATACACCGTTCGCAATAAAATGCGAATCTTGTTTTTCTTGCATTTTCTGTGCATGCAGTCTGTGTTTTACACCCTATCTACTTAAGCACAGCATTGGAATTAATCTTATTTGAGCATCACTTAACCTGACAATGCGAGATCTAGGATCTGTCCTGTGACATGGAGGGCCGTGCTAAGCATGCCTTTGCAGCAGGCAGTGGACTACTGTCCATGCCCTGGGTGCATCATATAAAGAGGGGGTGGCAGCACAACGTGTTATGTGAAATGAACCCAGAACTTTACGCTGACATTCCGTGTGCATGTCAAGTAGGTGCATGTGTGCTGTGTGTACCAAATGTGTGTGGTAGGACTCGGTGCTGCGCGAATCTGAGTATTGTGACCAGTGGGATCCATTTTGGATGCCTCTGGTTTAGGGTGGCAAAAGATGGATGGTGAGGGCAGCCTACCCATCAGTGGAAATATATTGCCTGCTTTCCTGTGGCTGGAGGGTGGAGTCCCAGACACTTACTGGAGGAGGATGGAGACTTGCTAGCTTTAGACATTCCATGAGGGCCTTGTGAGTGAAGGACTGCTGATTAGTTTTCCTCCTGAGCACTGCCATTGTGTGACCGGGAGGGGTGAGGGGTGGGACTGCAGTTTTTGTTATTCAAAGGAAGGAAGTTTCTAGGCAGGGCCTGCCCTTTTGTCTGTCATTGATTACTGCTAAAGGAAATGTGATGACCGCCAGGTGCAGAGAACTCATACTTCTTTGTGCATATGTTTTTGGTACTCTTACTTGGAGCCAGCCCCATTACCACCTGCTGTGAAAAACATCACTTTGCACAAAGGCTGTGTCTGGAGAGCATCTTGGAAGTTACATTTGTAAGAGGACCAACACAGACCAGCTCTGAAGCCTTAGACAATGGATCCACACACCGGTCCGAAAAATGTGTGTAAAAGTTGGATACAAACCACCCCGCTTTGTTCCAGATTGAATTTGTTATTGACCAAGGGAGGGAGTTCTCCACATAGAAATCAAAGAACTGCTGGGCAACCAGGGCCGTGTCGGCCTGACAGTCTTCCAGAGATTAAGGTATGCCACTAAAAGTCAACAGTTTCTGCTGGAGAAGCTGCCTTAAGAGTAGAGATGCCTTCCTGTCTGCTGAAAGATGGAAGGAGTGTGCCTGGTCTTGTAAGAGTAGACTGTCCAGGAGAAGGCTGTCATTGTTCCCGGCATGAGGAGAACCAGAGATAGCTGATGACCCAAGGGGGCTCCAAGAGTGCACATGTTGTAAAAGAGTCCACTGGCCACCCTGGGCAGTTTCAGGAGTAAGCTGTAACAAGACTTCACCAGAGCATCTGACTGTGTAGCACGCAGTCTACCGTGGCTCATGAAACGGGTGCTGCACAGTAGCGGCTCCTGGAGGGAGTTCTGCCAGGCGGTGACGTGGGGAGGGGCAGGGTGGGGGTAAAATGGAACTGCCGAACCGAGGTAAGTTAGCAAATAAATAAATAAAACGAATTTCGTTGCGCGCGCTGCATCGCCAAATGCGATGAAGCGCGCACTACGAAACTCGTTTTATTTATTTGCTAACTTACCTCGGTTCGGCCGGATTCCGGTTCTTACTACCCCCCCCTGCCCGCCCCACGTCACCGCCCGGCGGAACTCCCTCCAGGAACCGCTACTGGTGCTGCAGCTGCCAACGAGGAGAAGAGACACTGCCAAAGCAGAGAATCCTGTTTGGCCCGAAATTTGCAACTGTCCCCAAATTCACCACCCCAAAGAACTCAATCTGGAAGCCACAACTTACACTTCTAAACACCGAACTGCAGCTTACCAGAAGGCCATGCTGCCAAAGTTGTGCACTAGCAGCCTTGATGAGACTGTTCCGCAAATATTTTCCTAAGAGAGGTGTCGGCTCCCCATTCAAATAAGAGTCGACCTGTGAGGGCGGGTTTGCATCCTACATCTGCTGCACAGCCCTGATTCCCGCTAAAGAAGAGTGAAGCTATGAGGTTGGTAGTGCAGGCTGTGTCTGCTACACATCCTGAACTGCCATGAACAAAGCAAGTAAACCACAGGGCTTAGTCTGCACCAGGGGGACAAGAGACTCAGACTCGTGGGCAAACCCACCAAGTCTGATTGAAAAAGGAATAATAAAGACAATGAACTGAGTTGCTCCTCGAACCACTGTGAACTTTCTGATCATCTGCACCTGAGCCTACTCTTTACCTGAACTCGTAGTGGATTCAGGAATATTAATAGCAGATACTCGACCATAGAAGAAGGGAGAACGATTACTGGGAAGAGAATGCGACGTAGCGCTTCTCTGTCAGAAAGCTGTTCAGTACAACCCTGTATACAGTATTCATCCGAATGTGTGGTGTTTAGTTCTGCTGTGAGATTAAAATCCTTTTTTTTCATTCAAGAGATGCACTGGGCTTGACATTATGTTATTGGGTTTGTTGGTTGACTGTTGAATTCTGAGCTCATGTCCCCCACGCTACCTCCCTGGGAAGCCTGTAACTGTTTTCCCTGGTTGCTTGCCCTTCATACCTTGAGGGTCACGTCTAGAAATGGTTGTACTTGGCCCAGTTTGTATAGCCATAATAAGACAAACCTTTGGGCAACAGTTGCAGATGACTTCCACCACCACAGTTGGGCCCTATTAGCTCCGGTTTGACATGAGACCACCATTGCCAACCCCTACTGTCAACCCCGAGTGGGGTCTGGTAATGATTTTTACAGGAACTGACATCAAACATGAAAGAAAACATTTAGAAGGTCAATACAAACGTAAAGGTTAAATAAATACACCATCTGCCCACCAGTTAGAGTAAGTGCTTTGGTAAAATGTTCCTACATGTCTGAGGTTTTAGTCTTCAATTCCTCAAGTTTTTTCATCTTAGTATTAAGATCACGATCACAATAACTATATGATGAAAGCAATTTTCATGACAAAGAATAGTGGTGGCACTATATTGCATGCTAAGTATCACAACAAAAATATTGCATCAACTATATTGACTCAACCAGTAGATCACTAGGTAAGTATAGTGTAAACGATTGTGGATTGAAGAAATTTAAATGTATACTTACATTGACAATTTAATCGAAGGCAATGCAGTGGATGCAAAATGTTTTCACTTTTAGCGACCTTGATATAGTATCATACAATCCAAAAAATGAACTATTCTTTGCACCCTGTTTGAAGCATGTAGAAGTGTTCATGTTTTTGTTTCCTGCTAAAGGCAGAACTCAAAAGCACATCCCACCTAATCCACCGGTACATTATGTATATTAAGATCAACTTGGACAGATGATTCTAACAGCTTTCATACCTTCAGTAATCAACAAGTAAAAGAAGACCAGCTAACTTCTGAAATGTTTTGGGAGCTTCACTGAATCTGCAGATTATGAAGCAGATGGGGAATCTTGTAGGAGCAGGCCAAATCCGAACTATGTAGAATTTGCTGTGGATGCACACTTGCAAAATTCAAGGAGCCCTGATCTTTAATGAATTTTTCTTCACAATTGCTGAACCTATTTCTGATTTCTTTCTCTTTTTTAAATCTATTTTCTTAGTGATTTTATTTCGGGTATAATATTGCGGTATGTGATATTCTCATGTAGAGCATGAACGCTTATACTTTATGTCCTGTAAAACTTTTTTATATTTTATCCAAATGTAGTGGTGTTTGCTGTTGAAACACTAAAATCAAGGTTCCTTTTGGTACTCGCATTAGCAGTGAGTTCTGCTTTCTTCGCTTCGAGAACAGGTATTTTTTCTAAGCAGATTTTATTGTATGAATTCATTATATTTTCTGTTTCTCTCATATCATTAGGGAGAACAGTGATCTGAGTAATCAAAAGTGTGAAAAGACTGCCTCCAAACTGGACCTTTCCGTGCCTAGGGAGGCCAATGATTCTAGCAGAAAAGGATCAGCCAGGTATATTTTAATTTCTGGATGAAACATGGGCTACGATATTGTACTCATAAGAGTAGCCAAGTTGCAAGACTAATTTGGTAGTGAATCTGTCAGATAATAGTTGTATCTGTCACTCACTATCCAGCAGTGTATCCCTCTGAGAGATGATGCCCAACGTTTACAGATCAAAACTCACAGCATCAACAGCCTTTTCCCTCCGTCTGTTATATTCATCCAGATATTTATTAAATGTGTGTTACTTACAATCTTGCATTTTTCTGTGATGGCTGATGTGGGATTTATGGTAAGACCTTAACCTTAGCTCTCACCTCTGATGTACTTCATTGAATGAGAACAGCAACAGTGGGCGTCAATTATTGTACCACACTTAATGGTTATACCCATTTGGCTGTGATATACGGTATAAGAAACTGCCAATAACTAATGTTATGTTGAGTATGTTGTGTTTCATCCATGTTGAAATGTATAATCTAAATTGCCGTGGTCAGAGTCTCATATTTAGTTCACACTATTTTGTGTTATCAAGTAAATAAAGCATAATAACTAAACCCATGTAGTCAGTTTCCTGTGAAAACTCATGATATTTTGTATATCTCTCAAATTATCAGGGAATGCAGTTCACGGAAGATCGACCAACGAGAAGAAAAATCTAACTCTAAAACCGAACCGTCTGTGTCCAAGAACAGCGAGAATCACTCCAATCTATTACGCAACTGGTGGGTCTACACTGCGGAAGTCCACTTTTGAAAGGGGAATGATAGCTAATCGGTAGTTCCCTCTAGAGGATCCATAAAATGCATCTATCTCAACCACACACCCTAACCATAACAAATCACCTCCCCCAAAATTGCAGATGAAGCTCGTCCACAACATAGATAACGAAAGGAAGAATCAATGTATTAGGATCACTGGTAAATAATACAGCCATTTCCTCTTCATCCCCTTCCTCGCCCATTCCTTCCTCAATATGGATTTACCCAAATCACATTCAATACCTGGGAAAAACAGCCAGGCCAGTAGGCATAATATTCAATCCTTTCCTCAATCACCATGAGCAGAAGAAGTCAGTGGCACTCGAAACAGGCCATGGTAATGCCAGGCAAGAGAATAAAACCAGCAACCATTTCATGCTCCCGGGCTACATCAGTCTTGGGGTGAGACATGAGTCTGACTAGAACAGGCCCTGTAGCTGCTCTGCACCAGTCTGAACTGAATGCCCCACCACATTCTGGCAAGAAGTCCACAACACCTCTTGTACAGGACTCTACATTTACTTAAAAAGGAGCAATCTGGCTTGAGCACACGCTAGGGAAATACCAAAAGAGTAGGGCCACAATCATCAGAGCTTTTGTCCTCGGCACCTTCGCAGAGATATGGCAGTATCACCCCAGTGGCCACAGACACAGAAGAGCACAAACCCGCAGAAACCTCTGTTCCAGAAAGTGGACAAGAAAAAAGGAAGATCTAATAAGCAAATAGGTTGATGACTGGAGGGCCACGCTAACTGCAGGTTCCCACAATAAAATCTGGAATACCGGATTATTTATAAGCCCAGAGCCCACCCGAAACTGATCACTGACAGATGCCTTTGACATCGTATTGTCTGTGCAGGCCTCCACTACTCTCCCCTGACCTCCTAGGCAAACTTTTCTACACTACTTTCAACTTCCTCCAATTAGATGAATGCCCCAGTTAATGAGGAGCCCAACAACCCTGTTGTGAGCCTTTCCCCATCATTGCCTCCGTTCCAGTCTGCTGCAATCAAGTTCGTCAACCAAGACTGAAGATTATTGGGGATATTCGCTGTCAGGGACTTCTGGAGAAGATCCAGGTTTCCCTTGCCCAAGAGTAAAGATGACTAAGAAACTGCAAGACTGACGCCCCCTTAAGATCATTCGCCGGAGATTTCGAACCACAGAATTTGCAGGGTATGGTGGCACCAGTGTAGCTGCTGGTACCAATCTCCTCTGGATCTGGGCTTCCGTTCACCTAGAGGCAATTGGAGTCTAGATCAGAGGAAACCCATCACCTCTTTCAAATCAGCCATCTGCACTTATTTGCACCTCACACATAGCACACCTCTAGGGCCCCTCATTGTTGTCACCATATTCGGGAGAAGGCCACGAGCAGGCTACAGAGGTGAGAGAGAGGAGACTGCAAAAAGGGGAGGACTCTTGGAAAGCGGCAGCGTGAGAGCACACCTGTTTATTTTTGTCTTAACATCCAGTAAGAACCTCATGAGTGTCCTACAATGGACCTGAGATAGAGTGGGCAGGGATTGACAAAGCCCTGGAAGGAATATCCCTTGCAGCTGCTACCACTCTTGAGCTCAGGTAGAGGTGATCTAATGATGCTTGTGAGTGTGTCTGTCCACGCGCTCAGAAGGAAACTGCTCCTGCAGAGGTTAATGCCACATGAAGCCAAATGCAAGCCCGCAAACACCTCCACACAGGTGGCCATCCACATGCAAGCAATGAGAGAATGCTCCCATTGATCACCAAGTCCCCATGGTGAAAAACAGCCTATAAGCTTACAGCAAACCCTGGGAGAAATGGGAGAGTCTAACGTGAGTCCATTGGAAACCATGGCCTGTGAGCCACCATGTGGACTGAACCTGAGTTGCAACAGGAAAAGCACACAAGGGGGAATGGATCTCTGACCTTTGGCCCACATGGATTTTGCTGCATACTTGATACTGTGCATCTCAGACACCGACAAATGAGAGGAGAAGGGGGCCTTTAAGGATGAGAGGAGAAGGGGGCCTTTAAGGCACTGCACAATAGTGGACCTCATTACTTCATTCAGAAATTTTGTTGATACATCCCTTCCAGGACCCTTCGCTCCATGACTTCCAAGAATTTGATTGTCCCCATTTGTAGGAAATTTCACTGGGGCAGCAAAAGTTTAGTCGTTTGCACCGCTAAAATCTAGAATTTCCTTCCCTTCAATCTTAAAGATTCACAAAATCTTCAATTCAAAAAGGCTTTGAAAACTTCCAATCACTAGCCATGTCCTATATCCTTTCAGCTAATCGTCTCCGTTCTCAAGGCCGCGCCTAGATACCCTCGGGTGATCGAGCGCTAAATGAAATTTATGAACATAATTATGAGTCTATGGGTCATCCACCTCCCTTACTCTGAATTCAGCCACATAACACAACGAAGGGCTCTGAACCACAAGAAGCCCGGGTGTCTACCCAAGGGTGGGCACAAGAAGCAAAGAGGTATGCTGAGGGTGCATGCTCACCTTACTGCCCCGCAGAAAGGGGGGAATGCTAAGTGGTCATCAAACAAAACTGATTATATAGACTTTGAAACGGCTGTACAGATCAAGAAATGCAAGGCCTCTTGTCATTGGGTAAGGATTGGGATGAGGACAGGCAAGAGGAGGTAATGGACCTTAATTAGAGTTTGGTGGGCAGGATTCTCAGTCACAAACACGGCAGATGTGCTGTCCACTCTATTCTATAGCATTATAGCCTATATCACTTGTAAAATGGCAGGTGGGACATCCGCCACGTTTCGACAGAGTATCCCATTCAGTAAACTAGGATGTAGGTGGGATGGTTGCCTGCGTATTTGTAGTTCTGTACTCAGTAGAATCACATATTATCTTGTTTGGGCTATCACCCTTTCCTGCTGAACACATTTCTGTGATGTGATACTATTTCGCAAAAGCCACAAATAAGCCAGGTTTTCACAATAGCTAAATGTGAACAGTCAAGCGACAAATTCACCTTCAATTAGCATCAAACTATGTAAATTTATTCAGTGTGGAGTATGGTGAAAACGCTCCCAGTTTTCGGTCCTGGAGGAGGGGAATTGGCCATTCTAGCAAGATGTATAGAACGTACTGTAAGACAGCCACATTAGATTGTCACAATCCCTATTTACTGTATTGCATCCTATATAACTCTTATCAGTGAAGCCTGGACATTTTGTTTTTTAGTACACACTGCTCCCTTCAGTTTTGTATTTATGGCACTTTCTTTAAGTGATAGAGACCCCATGTGGATGCGATGCACCACTATACTAGGTAACTGGGAATGTTTTCTTTTCTTGCATTATCAGGGAAGGCAACAAACAGATAATAGCTCTGATGCTTGACTCCGATTGCCCTAAAGAACCCTACAGTATATCTAGAGAGTTCAAGGAACATTCAAACCAAAAGGAGCGCAGGTATGTGACTGATGAAGCAGAGTGAGTATAGATATTTGAAAGAGTAGTGAAATGACAAAGGGTTGTAAAGCATGCATTGCAGAGCTTGCTACATTCTAGGTAATTTATATTATTCTCTGACAGCACAGAGGTCACATGATCCCAATTTGAATGGACAAGTTCCACGGTCGCAGTGTTACGTTAGTTTTTCAGGGCTGGTCCATATACAACAGTTAGTAAGACAAAAAAGAAGCAACTAGGTCATGTATTCAGCCATAATGATTCATCGCCTCTAGTTTTCTCTACTTAGTAAGATTTTTTGGAGGTCTTTATTTTTTTCAAATGAGCAATATTGATGATTTTTAAGGTGCCATAATAAAATTGATTTTAATGTGTTTTGTAATTATTAGTTTTCTTTTAAAGTTTCTAAATTTAATAGGAATATTTTTAAGGTAGATTCATTAAATGTATGGACTGAAAAATCTTAATAAACGTATTAATAAACTTGAAATAGGGCTACTTTTTTAATAAAATAGTCAGAGAATGATTGCTTTCTTGACCTTCCCTCATTTCCAGCTTGGGGACTGAGATCTATAAAAAAACTCCATGCCGTTCAGTGCCAAAAAGCATCTCTTTTGCAACATGTCATTGATGTTGTTGCCCCCATACTCCAGACATGAAGCTCTGGGTGTTAATTGATGCTCACCCATTGTTCTGCCTCAAAGCTCTTGATGTTAGATCCTAGTGCAGCACCATTTATTTAACAGCCATTATTGGGTTCAACAAACACATTCACCTGTCAACTAGTTTTTGAACACTGAGACTGATGCTGGGGATGTATTATGAGAATCTGAAAGCTGTCAGCAGACACTGATTTGAGGTCTGATCTGTTTCCTCTCAGCAGACACCAATTTGAGGTTTCAAGTCTGATTTCTTTACTTTCAACAAACACTCATTTGATGTTTTATTAACATGCTCGTAGCAGTGTTTCCATGTCTGATCTCTTTGCCCGTAGCACACATTGGTTTGAGATGTGCTTTCTTTGCCCGTAGCAGTCACATATTTGAGGTTTAATATCTGTGCCTGCACCAGACACAATTTTGTGGCTGAACCTCTTACCTTAGCAAACTCTAGTTTGAGATCTGATCTCTTTGCCTACAGCAGACACTAATTTGAGGTTTCATGTCTCATCTTCTTGCCTGTAGTAGACACTAGTTTGAGGTCTTTCTTATATACCCAAAGAAGGAGGAGGTTTGATGTTTGATCAGTTTTCCTGTAGTAGACAGTGACTTAATTCCCGACCTCTTTGCCTGTAGTAGGCACTCATTCGATGTTTCATTAACACTCTAATATCAGTAGTTTGATGTCTGATATCTTTTCCTGCAGCAGACATTAGCTTGAGTTCTCGTCTCTATGCCTATAGCAGACAGGTTTGAGGTGCATTGTCTGTGCCCATAGCAGACACAATTTTGTGGTCTGAGCTTCATTCCTTAGCAAACACTGTTTGATCAATTTGCCTGTAGCAAGCAGTGATTTAAGCTCTGAACTCTTTGCCTGTAGCAGACATTTGTTTGAGTTCTGATCTCTTTGCCCACAGGAGACGCATGTTTGCCGTTTAATTTCTATGCCCATAGCAGGCACTAATTTGTAGTCTGATCCCAATTTCCCTAAGGAAACACTGAGTTGAGGTTTGATCTCTTATCGTAGAGCTAACACAAATTTGTGGTTTGAGTTCTATTCTCTTTATTTGTAGTAGACAATGATTTAAGGTCTCATATGTTTGCCTGTAGCAGACTCGAGTTGGAGGTCTGATCCCTTTGCCCATGGGAGAAACAGATTTGAAGTTTGGATTCTATGCCCGTAGCAGGCCCTATTTTGCGATCTGATCTCTTTCACTTAGGAAACAATGGTTTGAGGTGTTGCGCTGAAAAGATACCCGTTCAGTATCTATTGTTTTTGCTTGGAGCAGACACTGATTTGAGGTCTGATCTCTTTAACTTCAGCATTCTCATAGCAAAACAATGTTATTGTTAGATTAGACCGTTGTGGTGAAATGCACGGTATTGTCTTATATTTTTCCACCATTAGGGAGAACAGTCAGCAGATGATGGTGAACCAAAACCAAGAAAAGCGTTTATCCAGGCACGACCGTTGCACTTCCAGGGATGAGGTCAACCATGGATCTAAGGATACAAACAGGTATGTTCTGGATAATGTTTATTTAATTTAATGAACATCATTTATTTTCTATAGGTGAAATAACTTTTGAACATTCATTAAACGAGGTCAAATAGGTACATTTTAAAAGTGGTTTGGGGAAATTTGAATTGGAGATAGCAGAGGGTGCAACTATCCCATATTATCACAAACGAAATGTCCTAGTTCCGCCGCTAGAACGTTAAAGATAATTTGAATAAAGAAACTGAGGTAAAATTCTTCAATCTGTGATCTTCCTTTAGCCAGGATAGCGCCTGGTGCGAATTTTTGTTCCCACAGTCTCTGCCTGTGATTTGTTTTTGAATAAAAAGCATCAACAAACATTTCCAGTGAGACTATGCAATAGGAGGTTTTTGTGTGGAAGACATGTTTGGTTTTCTACAAAATTAAAATGTGTAATTAGAAAGTGTTAGACTTGGCATCTTTTGGCGTGTTTCCCCTGAGTTTTTGCTTTCTGACCTCCCGGTTTTGACTCTGTTTGTGCTGGCTTAGTGTTTCTGCGCACTTTTCTCACTGCTGATCAGTGGTAAAGTGCAAGTGATCCTATGGTAAAATGTGGTATGGATTGGTGTTTCCATGATTGGCCTATTTGATTTACGTGTCAGTCCCTAGTAAAGTGCACTGCGTGTGCCAGGGCCTGTAAATCAAATGCTGTTGGTGGGCTACAGCACTAGATTGTGCCACCCACACAAACAGCCCGTAAATGTGACTCTGGCCTGCCATTGCAGAGCTTGTGCGCAGTCTGGGACTGCCATGTCGACTTGGCAAGTGTACACTCTTGCCAGGCCCTAAACCTTCCCTTTTCTTACATGTCAGCCACCCTTAAGGTAGGCCCAAGGTACCCTTGTGGGCAGGGTGCAATGTATGTGAAAGGTAGGACATGCCTTGGTGTGTGTGGCATGTCCTGATAGTGAATTACCGCCAATTTCGTTTTTCACTATTGCAAGGCTACCTGTTCCCCATAGGACAGAATGGGAAGTTTGTTTATAACATCTTATAAACATAACTGGCCCTGGGAACTAGGTAGGAAAATAAAGTTTAGTATGCCTGAACTCAGAATCTAAAGATGCATCTTTTAGTGAAGGTGATTTTTACATTCTGTGTTTGAAAATACCACTTTTAGAAAGTAGGTATTTTCTTGCTCAGCCATCCCGTGTGCCTCTGCTGGAATGTGGATTGCATGTCTGGGTTTTGGATGACAGAAGGCTGGGGAGCAGGAGGGGCTCCAGATAGTCTAGGTGGGTCAGGAAAGGGCTGAATAGACCTGGGCTGCAATTGGGGAAGGGGGAGGAGATTTCCTTGCACCTCAAAGGGCCTGGTCTGCCTCTGACAATGCCGTCTCCACTTCCTGCCAGGAAGTCACACCAGAGAAGGCAGAACTGGTTCTGGCTGGGCACAGCCCCACTCTGCCTAAGAGATCAATAGATTTTGGGATATAAATATTGGGGCCCAGACCCCTGAACTTTAGAACTCTTTTGGATCAAGAAGACTGCCAAGAAGAAGAGCTGGAGAAGCTGTGAGGAGGAACTACCACTTTGCTGTGTGCTTTGCTGTGTTGGCCTGCAGTGGCTGCTTCTGTCTTGGGCAGTGAAAGGACTGGACTGAACTTTCTGCAATCTACTTTTGTGAGTTTCTCCAAGGGCTTGAGGTAGAGCTTTCCCCCTGTTCAAGAAGTCTCAGGAACAGCAAAGACTTCAAGCTCTACTGCCCTCAGCACTGGGGACTGTGTGTTTTGTGCTGCAACAGAAGAAAAAGCAACCCGACGCCGTTGCCGACTTCGTGTCCTGAAGACACCGCAGCGGGCACCGCGACCCTGGTCTCACCCACGACTCCTGCTGACGCATCCACTGAGCCGCTGCTCGCACCGCGACCTGTGGGCACCGCACTCTGCATCGCCTCGCTTCACGACGACGCCTTGGTATCCCAGACGACGCCGCTCCACGCCGAAATCTACTCCGCTGCTTGCACCGTGGTTCGAGGGCACCGCTCGTAAAGTTACACGACGCACCGCCCTCATCCCGCACCGCAGCCTTGGCCTGCCGGCGCCATCGACTCCAGTTCGTCAGCAGACGACAGCGCTTCAGCAACGACGACGCCGCTGCTTGCACCGCGACCTGCCAGCACCCCGACGAGCACCGCCTTCACTTCGCACCGCGACCCTGGTCTCACAGACGACGCCATCTGACGCCGCCACCAAGCCGCTGCTCGCACCGCGACCTGAGGGCACCGCACCACTTCGCACCCGATGCCTGCCAACGCCAGCGCTCCTAACTTAAACAGAGAGGAGTTCGATCTGCAACGCGTGTGACTTCGAGGGCCCCGACGACTCCTGCACCGACCTCCAAAACCGACGCCTGCGGATGGCGTGCTTTCGGAAACTCAACGAGAGGTCGCCGATGCCCTGCATTTCTAAAAGGTACTGTTTGCGGGTCTTCCCGACACTGTAGCTGGCCCCCGACGCCGCGGTCAGCCAGAACTGTTTGGATTTGTTTGTTCACGACGCCGTGATAGCCCCGGACGGAGCTATGGACATCAAGGAACTGTTTTTCAAGCATATTTTGATAACTGAAGATTTTTAAGTACTGTATTGTGGATTTTTATCGTTTTTGGTCTTGTCTTAAGTATATAAAAATATTGGATATTTTTCTAAACTGGTGTGGTGTCCTTTTGTAGTGCTTACACTGTATTACTGTTGGTTATGTGCAAATGCTTTACACACTGCCTCTAAGATAAGCCTGACGGCTCATGCCAAGCTACCAAGGGGTGAGCAGGGGTTGTTTTAGGAGTGTAACTCCCTTATCCTGACTAGAGTGGTGGTTTCTGCCTGGCTTTGGCACATGCCCTAGTCTACCAAAAATCCCATTTCTAACGTTGGTTGTCAGCGGTGAGGATAGGACTTGCGTTTGCACTTGACTCACAGTGATTGGTGTGCACTACTACCATATCGCAGACCATTACATGCCACATACTGGTTCATTTTCTTTTTGGCCTAATTTTGATCTTGCCAGAGTTGAACTTGCTACTTCATCATGCCTGAATCAAGAGCATCATCTATTGCATCCCTGGAAATTGCCTTTGAGGAGGATAGGTTGGAATCCTACAATGTTGGGGAATTGAAATCAATTTGCAAAAACCTAAAAGTCCAAGACAGAAGCCTCACTAGGAAGGAGGAGCTACAAAAGGCACTGAGGGCCTGGGTAGCAGCCAGACATGTCAGCGAGCAGTCTGGTGATCTCAGTGGAGAGGCGGAGGAGCCTATTCCTAGGGTGTATGTGCTTTTGGGAGGGGGGGAACCCTCCAGGCCAGGAAGCAGTGGCCTGTCCCCGAGGAGCTGGAGGACAGGCGGGAAGCAAGGAAGTTCGAGTTAGAGAAACTCAGGATGGAAAGTGAAAGGGAGGATAAAAGAATAGCCATGGAGGAAAGGAAGATGATCTTCAATCATGAGCGAAGTCTTAAAGAGCTGGAGCTAAGGAATAGAGCCAGTTCAGATGGTGGCAGCAACTCTTCAAGACAGGCAGACAGAATTGTGCACACCCCAAAGAATGTAGGCAAAGAATTCAAGAAGGGGGACGACATACAAAGGTGGTTTCAGGGTTACGAGGCAGCGATACACATGAATGGGGTCCCTGTGGAGAATTGGGGAGCAGGATTGTGGCCTCTCTTTCCGGAAGAAGCCCGGGATACTTTAATAGCTTTGGGTAAGGGGTATCACCTCACCTATCCCGACATGAAGGACACCCTCCTCACTAAGTATGGTCTTACTCCTGGAAAGTACAGGGATCAGTTCCGGTCCAGTAAGAAGTCTGATGCCAACACTTGGTTGGAATGTGTGGATGTGTTTTGCCGGTCACTGGATGGCTGGGTGAAGGGCAGTAATGTGACAGATTATCAGGGGCTCTACAATTTGATTGCATGGGAGCACTTGTCTAGTCTTTGTTTTGCAGATCTGCGCAAGCACCTAGTTGATAGTAAGCTGACTGACCCCAGGAAGCTTGCAATGGAGGCGGACCACTGGGTGAGTACCCGGGTCCACAAGAAAGCGTTTGGGGGAGACTCAGCCAAAGGTGGGCAGGGTCCCCAACAGAAAAGTGGGGGGGACAAGGGTAAAACACAGGAGTTCTCTAAAGGGCCCCAATCTAACACCCAGGGTAAAGGTTCCCATCCCCCTGGAGATAAGAAACAAGGGGTCTCTTCAGGAAAGCCTGCTGAGACGGGGCCCGCAAGTGTTTTTCATGTGACCAGGTGGGCCTCATGAAGGGGGACCCCAAGTGCCCTAAGGGGGCACAGCCACCCACCGGTGGGCAGTCCAAGGTGTTGGCTAGGGTAGCGCTTGGGGAGGAAGAGTACCCACAGGAGGGTGGGGATCCTGCAGAAATGACCCTCGTCTCACTAGGGGACAGTGTGATGGTCCCAGGAAACCAGGGGTCCCCTAACACAAAGAAATACAGCACCTGGGTGACCATCAATGGGAAAAGGGTAGAAGCTCTCAGAGATACTGGAGCCAGTGTGACCTCAGTCCGGTGTCACCTGGTCTCTGAGAAGCAGGTAGTCCCAGGGGAATTCCACCAAGTAATTGCTGTAGACAATTCAGAGCGCCAGTGTCTGCTGGCGCAGGTTCCCTTCAAGTGGGGGGGGGGTCTCCGGTCCCTTGAGGGTGGTTGTGAGCCCTTCCATGCCTGTAGATTGTCTGCTAGGTAACGACCTGGAGCAGTCCTTATGGAAGGATGTTGAGCTCAGGTCTCACTTGGAGATGCTGGGGTTGCCAGAGTGGGCATGCGTGTCTACTCGGTCAATGGCGGCAAGAGAGGGTGATCAAGAGGACTTGGAGCCTGAAACAGTGGCCCAAGTCCCTGCCAAGAGAAAAGGCAGGGGGCGCGGGAAACCGGCTCCTGAAGTTCCCACGGACCGGGAGGATGCGGACCTTGAGGGGGACACCCCGGTGTCTACAGGGGAGCAGGTAGCTGAACTGGGGGACATCTCTGAGTTGACCCATTGGCAGCAGGAAGGGGGTCCCACCAGGGAGGAATTCTGCAAGGAGCAGAATGAGTGCCCTTCTCTGGAGGGTCTGCGGCGACAGGCTGCAGACCAGGCAGCTGATGATCAGTCCGGATCACATTGGATCTACTGGGAGAAGGATCTCCTGTACAGCGAGCCTAAGGTCGCTGAGCCTGGGTCAGCCCATGTGCTGTTGGTACCCCAGCGCTTCAGGACCTTCCTACTGGGTCTGGCTCATGACGTGCCTTTGGCAGGACATTTGGGGCAGGACAAGACCTTTGACAGGCTTGTCACCCACTTCTTCTGGACCCAAATGCGAAGGCAGTCAGATGGACATTGCAGGTCTTGCCCAACTTGCCAGGCAATTGGTAAGAGTGGGAGGAAGGTCAAAGCTCCTCTCCAACCTTTTCCAGTGGTTGGAACGCCCTTTGAAAGGGTAGGGATGGACATTGTGGGGCCACTGGATCCCAAGACAGCCATGGGCAACAGGTACATCCTGATCTTGGTGGACCATGCCACCCGGTACCCGGAGGCCATCCCTCTCAGGACAACGACGGCACCAGTGGTGGGCTGGGCGTTAATGGGGATCTTTTCCCGAGTGGGGTTTCCCAGAGAGGTGGTTTCTGACAGGGGGACCAATTTCATATCCAAGTATATGACATCCCTGTGGAAGGAGTGTGGTGTAACCTACAAGTTCACCACCCCTTACCACCCACAAGGTAACGGTCTGGTGGAGAGATTCAACCAGACCTTGAAGGGCATGATTAAGGGTCTAACAGAACCCATGAGGCGTAAGTGGGACGTCCTCTTGCCGTGCCTTCTCTTTGCGTACAGGGAGGTACCACAGAAGTCTCTTGGGTTCAGTCCCTTTGACCTTCTGTATGGTCACCCTGTGAGGGGACCTCTGAGTTTGGTGAAGGAAGGCTGGGAGGCAGCTCCCAGGAAAACTCTCCAGGACGTGTTTAGTTACATGCTGGCCTTCAGGAACCAAACTGCCCGCTTCAGGAAACTCGCTCAGGCGAACCTGGAAGCAAGCCAGGAAGAAATGAAGAAGTGGTATGACCAGAATGCTACTCTGGTCGAATTTCAACCTGGGCAAAAAGTGTGGGTCATGGCCCCAGTGGAACCTTGTGCCTTGCAGGACAGGTGGACTGGGCCGTTTGAGGTGGTGGAGCGCAAAAGTGATGTCACCTACCTGGTGGATTTGCGGGCTCCCAGGAACCCTCTGAGGGTCCTCCACGTGAACCGCCTCAAACCCCACTTCGAGAGGTCCGAAGTGAGCATGCTCTTGGCGACAGATGATGGGACGGAAGAGGAGAGTGAACCTCTCCCTGACCTCCTGTCTACCAAGGAGCACAATGGGTCAGTGGAAGGTGTGATCCTCTCCCTACACTGAGCCCAGAACAGCAGAGCGATTGTCACCAGTTGTTGGAACGGTTTGCCCCCTGTTCTCTCTGACCCCAGGTGTTACTCACTGGTGTACCCATGACGTGGACACCGGTGACAGCCCTCCTGTGAAGCACAAGATTTACAGGTTGACTGACCGGGTCAAGGCCAGCATTAAAGAGGAGGTCTCTAAGATGTTGGCATTGGGGGTGATCGAGCCTTCCAACAGTCCTTGGGCCAGCCCAGTGGTCTTGGTCCCAAAGGCTGCTGCACCCGGTGCCACTCCAGAACTGCGGTTTTGTGTGGACTACCGTGGGCTCAATGCCGTCACCAGGACTGACGCACACCCCATCCCCAGAGCTGATGAGCTCATTGATAGGGTGGGAGCTGCCAAGTTCCTCAGCACATTTGATTTAACGTCTGGGTACTGGCAGATTGCCTTAACCGATGGGGCCAAGGAGAAGTCAGCATTCTCAACCCCAGAAGGACATTACCAGTTCTGGGTGATGCCCTTTGGGTTGAAGAATGCCCCTGCCACCTTTCAGAGGTTGGTCAACCAGGTGTTGGCTGGGCTGGAGGATTTCAGTGCCGCCTACCTGGATGACATCGCAGTGTTCAGTTCCAGCTGTGAAGAAAACTTGCAGCACCTCGGTGAAGTGTTGAAGGCGCTGCAGAGGGCAGGCCTCACGATCAAGGCCAGTAAGTGCCAGATCGGGCAGGGTTCCCTGGTGTACTTGGGACACCAGGTAGTAAGCGGCCAGGTGGCGCCCCTACAACCCAAGATTGACACCATTCTGGCTTGGGAGCCCCCCAAGACCCAGACAGAGTTGAGTGCCTTCTTAGGACTCACTGGGTACTACAGCAGGTTTGTTAAGGGGTATGGCACCATTGTTGCCCCCTTAACAGAGCTGACTTCCAGGAAGCAGCCCAAGAAGGTGATCTGGACTGAGTCCTGCCAGAAGGCTTTTGATGCCCTGAAGGCCGCCATGTGCACGGCACCCGTGCTCAAGGCACCCGACTTCTCCAAGGAATTCGTCGTGCAGACTGACGCTTCAGAGCATGGAGTGGGAGCGGTGCTCTCACAACTGAACGAAGAGGGACTAGACCAGCCTGTAGTCTTCCTTAGCCGGAGACTACTCCCCAGGGAACAGAGGTGGAGTGCCATAGAAAGGGAAGCTTTCGCTGTGGTCTGGGCACTGAAGAAGCTGAGGCCCTACCTGTTTGGGACTCACTTCCGGGTTCAGACAGATCACAGGCCCCTCAGATGGTTGATGCAAATGAGGGGTGAGAATCTAAAACTGCTGAGGTGGTCCATATCCCTACAGGGAATGGACTTTACGGTGGAACACCACCCTGGCACAGAACACGCCATTGCAGATGGTCTGTCCAGGTTCTTCCGCCTTAGTGAAGAGAACTCCCAGGAGGTTGGGTAGTTCTCCCTACTTTCAGCTGGAGGGGATATGTGTTAGACTTGGCATCTTTTGGCGTGTTAACCCTGAGTTTTTGCTTTCTGACCTCCCGGTTTTGACTCTGTTTGTGCTGGCTTAGTGTTTCTGCGCACTTTATTCACTGCTGATCAGTGGTAAAGTGCAAGTGCTCCTATGGTAAAATGTGTTATGGATAGGTGTTTCCATGATTGGCCTATTTGATTTACGTGTCAGTCCCTAGTAAAGTGCACTGTGTGTGCCAGGGCCTGTAAATCAAATGCTGTTGGTGGGCTGCAGCACTGGATTGTGCCACCCACACAAACAGCCCGTAAATGTGACTCTGGCCTGCCATTGCAGAGCCTGTGCGCAGTCTGGGACTGCCATGTCGACTTGGCAAGTACACCCACTTGCCAGGCCCTAACCTTCCCTTTTCTTACATGTCAGCCACCCCTAAGGTAGGCCCAAGGTACCCTTGTGGGCAGGGTGCAGTGTATGTGAAAGGTAGGACATGCCCTGGTGTGTGTGGTATGTCCTGATAGTGAATTACTGGCAATTTCGTTTTTCACTATTGCAAGGCTATCTGTTCCCCATAGGACAGAATGGGAAGTTTGTTTATAACATCTTATAAACATAACTGGCCCTGGGAACTAGGTAGGAAAATAAAGTTTAGTATGCCTGAACTCAGAATCCAAAGATGCATCTTTTAGTGAAGGTGATTTTTACATTCTGTGTTTGAAAATACCACTTTTAGAAAGTAGGTATTTTCTTGCTCAGCCATCCCATGTGCCTCTGCTGGAATGTGGATTGCCTGTCTGGGTTTTGGATGACAGAAGGCTGGGGAACAGGAGGGGCTCCAGATAGTCTAGGTGGGTCAGGAAAGGGCTGAATAGACCTGGGCTGCAATTGGGGAAGGGGGAGGAGATTTCCTTGCACCTCAAAGGGCCTGGTCTGCCTCTGACAATGCCGTCTCCACCTCCTGCCAGGAAGTCACACCAGAGGAGGCAGAACTGGTTCTGGCTGGGCACAGACACTCTCTGCCTAAGAGATCAAAGGATTTTGGGATATAAATATTGGGGCCCAGACCCCTGAACTTTAGAACTCTTTTGGATCAAGAAGACTGCCAAGAAGAAGAGCTGGAGAAGCTGTGAGGAGGAACTACCACTTTGCTGTGTGCTTTGCTGTGTTGGCCTGCAGTGGCTGCTTCTGTCTTGGGCAGTGAAAGGATTGGACTTTCTGCAATCTACTTTTGTGAGTTTCTCCAAGGGCTTGAGGTAGAGCTTGCCCCCTGTTCAAGAAGTCTCAGGCACAACAAAGACTTCAAGCTCTTCTGCCCTCAGCACTGGGGACTGTGTGTTTTGTGCTGCAACAGAAGAGAAAGCAACCCGACGCCGTCTACGACGCCGCTGCCGACTCTGTGTCCTGAAGGCACCACAGAGGGCACCGCCGCACCGCGACCCTGGTCTCACCGACGACGCCTGCTGACGCCGCCACCGAGCCGCTGCTCGCACCGCGACCTGTGGGCACCGCACTCCGCATCGCCTCGCTTCATGACGACGCCTTGGTATCCCCGATGACGCCGCTCCACGCCAAAATCTACGCCGCTGCTTGCACCGTGGTTCGAGGGCACCGCTCGTAAAGTTACACGACGCACCGCCCTCATCCCGCATCGCAGCCTTGGCCTACCGACGCCGGCGCCATCGACTCAAGTTCGTCAGCCGACGACAGCGCTTCAGCAACGACGACGCCGCTGCTTGCACCGCGACCTGCCAGCACCGCGACGAGCACCGCCTTCACTTCGCACCGCGACCCTGGTCTCACCGACGACGCCATCTGACGCCGCCACCGAGCCGTTGCTCGCACCACGACCTGAGGGCGCCGCACCGCTGTACTTCGCACCGCAGCACCCGACGCCTGCCGACGCCAGCGCTCCTAGCTTCAACAGAGAGGAGTTCGATCTGCAAAGTGTGTGACTTCGAGGGCCCGACGACTCCTGCACCGACCTCCGGAACCGACGCCTGCGGACGCCGTGCTTTCGGAAACTCAACGAGAGGTCGCCGACGCCCTGCATATCTAAAAGGTAATGTTTGCGGGTCTTCCCGACACCGTAGCTGGCCCGCGACGCCGCGGTCAGCCAGAACTGTTTGGATTTGTTTGTTCACGACGCCGTGATAGCCCCGGACGGAGCTATCGACATCAAGGAACTGTTTTTCAAGCATATTTTGATAACTGAAGATTTTTAAGTACTGTATTGTGGATTTTTATCGTTTTTGGTTTTGTCTTAAGTATATAAAAATATTGGATATTTTTCTAAGCTGGTGTGGTGTCCTTTTGTTGTGCTTACACTGTATTACTGTTGGTTATGTGCAAATGCTTTACACACTGCCTCTAAGATAAGCCTGACGGCTCGTGCCAAGCTACCAAGGGGGTGAGCAAGGGTTGTTTTAGGAGTGTAACGCCCTTATCCTGACTAGAGTGGTGGTTTCTGCCTGGCTTTGGCACATGCCCTAGCCTACCAAAAATCCCATTTCTAACAGAAAGGAAGTAGGCGTAATGTAAAAGGGGCGGAAGTTTTATTCAACGTAGTTTTCCAAAGACAAATCTATGAGGTTTTTGTCCACATGTTCTCGGACTATGATGTGCCTGCTACTGTTTATGTCCAGTGTGATTTTGTCACTGCGCACTGTTTATTCCGGGACTATATAAAGCCCCTCTTTCTTAAGGCAAGAACCAGGCGAAGCACCATAAAGAAACAACCTAGTTGGTTTGATAAAGATTGTAAATGGAGGAAAAGGACCCTGCTGGCCACCTTAAAAAAAGGCAGCAAATTAGAGATATCTATGGCCAGGAAGAACTATAAGTCCACACTGCTGTCAGCAAAATGGGAGTGGGAACAATGGGAAGACCTTACCGAGGAACTTGATAAAACTTTCATGTCCTTTTGGAAGCTAGTGGTTGAAGGTACACGTATTGTTGACGATCACTTGGAGGCGGCTGTTCAGCCCGATAAATGGGTAACCCACTTCACGTCACTGTACAAGGAGGAGGAACAATGAGGTCAGATTGAGCGGTCCCATGAGCCTGTAGCTGATTTAATACCCACGGAACTTTCTACCTATGTAACAAGTAAAGTTTGTCCATATAGGGACTCCCCTTGCTTCACCTTAAGTGAAACAGAGCATGCCCTCAAACGTACCAAGAAAGGTAAGGTACCCGGACTGGATGGTTTCCCAGGTGATTTGTTTCTATCTAAACTTGAGGTCTGGGTACCTTACATTAACTAACTAAGTGACGCCATTATGAGGGGTAGAAAAATACCACCATCATGGCAGGGTGCTACTATTATTCCTATTTATAAAAAGGGGGGTAGGGATAATCCATCAAACTATAGGCCGATTAGTTTACTGGACGCCAGCCAGAACATATTATGCAGACAGATACTAACCAGGTTGCAAACTTGGCTTGCTGACAATCATGTCCTTGAAGTTGCACAGGCAGGGTTCTGGAACAAAATAAGTACTATAGATCAGGCCTTCCTACTTCAGAAGAAACTGGACTCATTTGCAGCCTGCTGCAAAAACAGAGGCTTAGAAATAAATCCTGATAAATCCAAATTTATGGAGATTAACCCCCATAGGTCCTTCAGAGGCAACATGAGAATTGATCGGTCATTGATAGAGCAGACAGCGCAATTTGATTATTTGGGTATAAGAATGTCAGACTCTTTAAAATGGGGGAAGCAAATCGATAAAACTAAGGTCGGACTACACCAGCGTAACAGGAAACACAAGTCTACTGTTGGAGTGGCCCTGTCACCGGCCCTAAAAATCTATCAAGCCACTGCAGTGTCGGCCGCCTTTTATGGGGCAGAGATTTGGGGCTTTACAGATGCATCTATTCTAACTATTGAGGAGAACAAATTTATCAGAGGTCTTCTCAATTTGCCGCAAAGTGCCCCAATGGTGCTGTTGCAATTCGACCTAGCCCTCAACCCCATCCACTTGGTATCCTTCCTCAAACCATTGCTATACTGGGTGAGGATATGGTCTACCCAGGAATTAACCATCTATAGAGAGGCACATAGGAATTTGATAAACTGTGATAAAAACGGCCATACCCCTTGGTTAAAACACATCAAAAAGCAGTGGGCAAAACGAAAGTATATCCAGTTTAGACTTGGTACCCTACCCCTAAGATCTCTCACCTCCAGATTGTGTAAAATGGAATGCAATCTAGAGAGTTGCCTCTTCTGCCCATTGCAAACGGAAACAGAGGCCCACTTTCTGTTCTTTTGTCCCAGATACTTTTATCTTACGGAAAAATTTGATTATTGCATGGTGTAAACTTAAGGGTGTAAGACATTATTGGGAGGAAATGCGTTTGTTGAAAACCGACACAAGTGAGTTATTAGTATTTGCGGTATTACGTTTCTTATGGAGGGCCTGGTCAATACGTACGAAAGGCTTAACACCTGTGAACTTGTAATCATTATTGCTGCTATGTATGTATACGTTATGCGTCTTAGAACCATAGTACTATTAGCCAAACAGTTCCTATGAATTGATCTTAATCTTGTTCTTTCGTATGTGTTCTTCTTTTTGACAGGGGAGGGTGGGCTATCTAACATGGCGGATCACATTTTGGCGTTCTCCTAGGCTGTCATGAAGGTTTATGTTGATAGTGGTAATTGCTTTCCCTGTGATCCTCCAAAAGGTCATCCTATTGATTCTCTTTCATCACAATGTTTTTTTTTTACTGTCTGCAATGCTCTATTTATCATGATGTATTTATTGCACTTGCACTTTTATGGTCATTCGACCGAAATAAAGTATATATACTAGTGAAAGAATGCACTTCCACCAGAAATCGCCAGATTTTCTATTACTACCCACCAATAAATGCTTTTTCTGGGTGTCTTCAATGCAACTCAAGAGTAGAGACGCAACTCTTAGATCTGCTGTTTCCTCTCAAACTCTAAAAACATTTTATGATTTACACATATAAAGGGTTTCCAGCCAGCAGATAACCAACGACAAGCGACAGAGAGACTGCAGCAAAGGGGACCGTGTTGTGTCCATGGATTTTAAGTCACATGGCCCTAAAGCAGAGATCAGGTATGTGCAGAGATGTCGGGTATGAATGGGGAACTTTGCAAGCAGTGCCATGTATACTTCCTTGTTCAACCTCTAGAAATGTAAAGATAATTTGAGTAAACAAACTTTGGGAGAATTCTTCAATCTGCGATCTTGACTGTTGGGTGCCGCCTTGTGAGAATTTTCATTCTCACACTTTCTGCCTGTGGTTTGTTTTGGATTAAAATGACCCAATAAACATCTCCAGTAGGACTAAGTGGTGTGAGTTTTTTGTGTGGAAGACATGTTTGGTTTCCTACAAAAATAAAATGTGTAATTAGAAAGGAAGCACCAGTATATCAAGGGATCTACATTGTTGTGTACTTATTAAAGTTAGAAAACTGTACCTAAAAATGTTTGCTAGTGAAGCAATTTTAGCATATAAATGTGTGAGGGTCGACAGATTGCTCTTAGCATTTAAGACCGAGTTAGATTTGAGTGCTGATGGGAAATCTTCTGATTTCTGTAGTGAGAGCTGATTACGGAACTTCCATCAGTAGAATTGCAGCCTCTCAATGATGGTGGTATTTCTGTTATTCTTTGGAATTAGCACTTCCACCAGAAACCACTAGATTTTCTATTACCACCCAACAATAAATCCTTTTTTGGGTGTCCCCAGTGCAACTTGGGTAAGGGTAGATAGAGATGCAACTCTTAGACCTGCTGTTTCCTCTTAAACTCCAAAATAAGTTCTGTCATTTACACATATTCAGGGTTTGCAGCCAGCAGACGACCAACGACAGGCGAGAGAGAGACTGCAGCAAAGGGGACCGTGTTGTGTCCATGGATTTTAAGTCACAGGGTTCTATGCCGCAGAGCAGGTATGTCTAGAGATTCTGGGTAGGAATTGGGTAACTTTACAATCGGCACTAAGTACATCACTTTACATGCTGCAAGGCCCAAAATCCCAATCTACTGGTCCTAATTTGAACCATTTGTAGTTGGTACACCATGGTTCATTCTTTTGGCAGCAGACGCTCATTTTAATTATGTTTTCCATGAGCACCAATAAAATCATGATGCCTTGAAATGATATTAAAATTAAACCAATCTCTTGCCTCTTTCTCATAATCCTGGGAAAATCTTTAAAAAGCTTCTTTCTCTTTTTCTAATTTTGCTTCTGCTCTTACTCTTTCCATAAATTTATATACTAAAGATATAAAATATATTATCCAAACTTTTTTCAGTTGCCTAAAGCTCTCAGATTTTTTCTATTACTTGGTCTTTTTCGTACAGTCGGTTTCCTACCAGCCACCTACTTTTTGACCTCCCTGCAGTGCACATCATACGCTTATTCTACCACAACCTCTGTTGGACATCTCCTTATCTCGTCCTGTTTGAAGCTTCCTTTAACAATCTACTTGTTCTCTGGATTGTGCCTAGTTCTCTATTCTTTGGTTTTACAGTGTAACCTCAAACACATTTATTTTCTGCACATCTTTCTAGGTCCTCTGGGTCTCCCCCTGTTACATGAGTACACCTCCTCATTTTTAGTCGTTTGTCCGTAAGGATTGAATACTCTAGTCGTATCTGCAAAACCGGCTCATGTACGAGGGTCTCCTACAAAGTGCTGGCTAAAGTGCATTCTAGCACAGTTCTGGCTAAAGTTGAATAGCACATAGCCTGCATGACTAGCTGGTAGAGGAGGGTTTCCAGTGCAATGCTTGCTTAAGGGGTCTGTGGCCGAGCACAATTCTGACTAAGGGGTGTAGTTTTCAATGCCAATGCCTGATGAAAGAGGGTCCCCTCCACAGCTCTATCTTAAGGGGTACGTGCTACGATATAACCCTGCTAATGAGTGGTGGATGATATGTTCAGTGTTTGCTAGTGGAAGATGAGCTACTGAACAGTACTTGCTGATGGTGCATACTTTTGAACAATAACATCTTATGTGCAATGATGGCTAAATTGGTGTGTGCTCCTGCACAATACTGGAAATAGTGGGGTACAGATTGTGGACAACACTGGTTTATGGACTAGAGGGTAGTTATCAATTCTGATGGATGCCGGAGCCTTTGAATAATTCGAGCTAACAGTGTGAGCAGAGCTTATGCATCATTCATGCTGATGCACCTGCACGTTGGTGGCTAATGGGGTGGAGTGCCCACAAGGTATTGGCTAATGGGGTAGGGGCCGCTCCACACTATTGTCAAGTGGGGCTGGAGCTTCTGAATAATTTAAGTTTCACAGAATTTCTGCTGTTTGAGGGAGGAATAAATAGAAATTCCAAGGGGTTTGCTTGTGGTCTGCAAAAAGGCACTATTTGATTAAGTAAATGTAATTGTTGAATGTATTGAGAGAAGTATTTATTATATAAATTTCTACACGGTGGTTAATTTCGGTGAAAACCTATTAAGTTTTACAATTTTTGCTTCAGCTGGGAGCGCGGCAGACAGATGATGAGTGAGTTGAAAGAAAAACATGGCTCCAAAGCTGATTTTCCAATAAGTCGGGATGTCAAGGATCACTGTGATGAAGCAGAGGCCAGGTGAGTGAACGGGTTTGGAAATGGTCAGAAGGATTCAAATTTGTTTTACAGTTTTGGAGGATGATAGACTTAAAAGCTCAAAAACATCACTCACAGTCTCAGAGTGTAAGTCAAATGTCCATCTGCAGAATCCACGTTTGGAAAGACGATGATTCTTCTCAAGTTTCAGATCAGTTGTAATAAAATTCCAACTCTTTGAATCTGAAAGTTCTCTACCACCAAAATTCAATTTTTAACTCAGTCACTGCGAACATATTTGGAGAATATTATTTCAAATGCATGTGTGTGCGTTCTTAGTAGGTATTAAAATTCAAGACAGAAAGAGGGAATCTGCACCGGCCGCAATGGTTAATGAACAATTAGACATAGTTGCAGGAATAGATGCAGCATGAGCCCTGCATCTTTCCCCTTGGATCAGCCTCAGAGCCACATTTTTGATTTGTATTTTGTGCATGAGCTGGTTTGGTCATCCCTTGTTTGGGGAACTGTGAGTGATAATGGTGTTGGACCCAATTTCTGCCTATTTTTTAATTCTACATGACCAGGGAATTTAAAAGCATACTTTACGTTTTGCGGAATTTCTGCCGTATGAGGAAGGAATACATGGCAATTCCAAGTGGTTTGTTTGTTGTGGTCCTCAAAAAAAGGCACTATTTTATTAAGTAAATGTAACTGTTGAATGTATTGAGAGAAATAATAATTATATAAATTTGTACACAGTGGTTAATTTTGCTGTAAACCTACACATTTTTACAATGTTCACTTCAGCTGGGAGCGCAGCAGGCAGATGATGAATGAGATGAGAGAAAAACATAGCTCTAAAGCGGATTTTCCAATAAGTCGGGATGTCAAGGATCGTTGTGATGAAGCAGAGCCTAGGTGAGTGATGCATTGGCCTTCTAACGTTGAACGGGTTTGGAAGTGGTTAGATGGATTCTAAACCTTCTTACAGTTTGAGGGTGATAGACCTAAGAGCTCAAAAACATCACTCACAGTCTCAGAGTGGAAGTGAAATGTCCATCTGCAGAATCCACGTTTGAAAAGACGTTGATTCTTCTCAAGTTTCAGATCAGTTGTAATAAAATTCCAAGTATTTGAATCTGAACGTTCTCTACCACCAAAGTTCAATTTTTAGCTCGGTCACTGCGAACATATTTTGAGAATATTATTTCATATGCATGTGTGTGCATACTTAGTAGGTATTACAATTCAAGACAGAAAGAAGGAATCTGCAGCGGTTGCAATGGCTAATGAACAATTAGACATAGCTGCAGAAATGCGATGCTTGCATGGGCCTCGCATCTTACCACTTGGAGCATCCTTGGAGACACATTTTTGATTTCTAGAATGTTGTGCATGAGCTGGTTGGGTCATCCCATGTATGGTGAATTATAAGTGACAATGGTGATGGACCCAACCATCGTCTGGCATATTTTTAAATTCTACATGACCAGGGAATTTGAAAGCATGGTATTTCAGATAATCAATTTTGTCTAAAGTGAACTCTTGCTTCTCGCTTGACTAATATCTGACCCAAATCTTTTTAACTGAAATCTTGATCATCTACAGAGGATTGTCTGCTATCCAGGAAAGAACATCACCTAGGTCATGTCTAGTAAATGTGCCTTCAAGGACCATGGAGGTGACCCTTGTGTTGGTAGCATTCAGTTGAAGCAAGCTCTTTTCTGTCCAATGTCTAATGATTTGGAGTTTGTTAGCATCTGTATATATAAGACAGATGATCTTCAAGGGCATCTTGCTATATAGCACACAGCCAGAAAACATCAAATATAGTCCCCCATGTGATTTAATATTTGTCAGAAAAGCATTAAATGAAAATGAGACTAAGGAAAGACCTTGAGTACAATTGCGTTTGACTCTTATTAGTTTCTAGTCTTGTCGTTTCTGACAATGTCCCTGTTCTTTTATATCGTCCCTATGCCAACAGAGAAGGCTTCCGTCCAATGAGTGGGAGACAAGAGAGACCTCCCGCAGTGATGGACGGTGGTTTATCCCCGAACTTCAACCAACATTTTACTGCCAATAATAATCGGTATGTTGTGCTCTAGTAGACTTGGCTGGCAGACTTGCAGAGAAACAAAGTTTGTAGTGTACAATGCACAGCGATGTGTCTCTGCAGTGCATTGCTGTGAGCAACTGAAGGCCTCTTGGGCGGGTCCAACATGACCTCTTTCAGGAAGGTGATGTTTTATTTTTCCGCCATTACTTTAAGGTCTCTGAACTGAAGCTGAAATAATCATTACCCAGGCAACCAGGTATTTTTTTTCTTTTAATATGTTCCATATGACAGGAACTCTTTTCCAAAGAGTGAATGGGCCGCTTTTTTTAATGATGTGTATTTACCCAGTTTTATAAAATACTACATGCTGCTCGGATGCTTCAAGAGTGTGCTGAAGTGCATCCTTTAAGTGAAGTGGTAAAAAATAGGTATTGTGTTGCATTGTTGGAATACATATCAAAACATCCACCCCACCCCTCATCCCATTCCACTGTACACTCACCCCTGCCACGCCATTCTATGATGTTCCATTGCTTTGTAGCTAGGCCTATGCTGTATAGATCCCCATATATACATACATGCATTGTAGGTGTCAAATAAATCAGAGGTGGTTCTCTTCCTGACTGAGAGCGAAGGAGAGAAAGATTGAAAGAGAGAGAAAAAGAGATTGAGGGTGTGTGTTTGTGTTTCTGTTTTGGGAGGCACATGTCCGTACTTTCATGGTGTTAAAATGTGCAAAGTCTTCGGGATGGTTTGCCACTATATTGACACTCATGTCAGTGCAAGTTGTAGCACATATATTAACTCTCCTCTGTGGTATACAGTTGGCACTGTGGTATCAAGGGCATGGAAAAGAGAGAGACAAGAGCTTTGATATGAATAATGACAGTGCTCCAACACTGCCTATAAAGAGGATTACATAGAGCTGAACAGGTTTCAGTGGTGAAACCTCTAAAAACTTTATTATTTTGTCTGAAGCAGCAAGGATATTCTTAAAGAAAATTATATACGGTATCTCAGTAACAAACCAACCAAACAATAAAATAAAATCAATGTACCTCAAGTTTAAGTAATATTAAAAAAATATAATAGGATATATATAGCAAATATAGGAAATATAATAGCAGATATCCGAAAAATGGATAATGTATTCAAAGGAAAAATGTGACCATTAAAAAAATGGTAAATAAATGAAAAACAGAAAAAAGATATTAAAATTAGGATCAGACAAAATATTTACTTTTTCCTTTGTAGTTGGACAGGGTTGGCAAAGTTCACATTAGCAAATGAAGGAGAATATTTTTGACTTGACCCGACATTGCTGTGGTGACGTTTAACCAACCATCAGCCATACAACGTGGCTGTTTTTCAGCCATTGGACGGTCCACCCGTGAAAACTATGAAAGACTGCATAGTTGTTTGTTCTTTTTGTGCCTAATATTCATTTAAATGCTCTGTTTTGGTCTGTATTGTCTAGTCTGAAATGTTTCTCAGAGTTCAATATTTCTGCTGTTACAATGGTATGACTTAAACATTACCCATGAACACAGCTAACCCAGATAGCGCTGTAAAACCAAACAGTTTATTATGTGACAATCCCATACCCTCATCTAGGTCATAAAAAGGGCAAGACATTGCAATTGGTTTCTCTGCTGGGTGGGGGAGGAGGGGCCGGCCTAGACCAAGTTCTTGTAGAACTAATTATAAAGACCCATTGCCTCTGAATCTGATTTCAGAATTACTGTCCAAACCCAAGTCCTTTTGTATCTGGACGGGGCACTTCTGTGCTCCATGGTCTCCCTGACTTCTTTCTGGTCCTTGAAAGGTATTCTACATGCTTCATTACATCTGGCCGAAAGGAGTTTGATCACACCACCCAACCTTTAAGAAACTTAATTAGCTGCAGCTGCAAGTTGTTATTAATGATAGCTGCATCTTAAACAAGACCATCAACACTTCATCCTTGCTTACCAGTCTAAGAGAAATAGTACACACAACTTATAATTCCGATCCCTGTGCAAACAGTGGCTTGCACATCTGTTGGAATTTTCCGATCCAGTTGTAATCAGAGTTTTTTTATGCACCCCTCTTTGTTTTATAATGTGTGAGTTGGTTTTTACCAAAGTTCATAAACTTATTGTCATGGTATTTATAGAAATTAAAGAGATTGAAGCAAACTCATAGGATGAGATCTTGAATTCTAAAGAAACAATGGTTTTGCTGTATTTCTGTATCCCTTGTGAAACTGACTGTTCTTTTTGGAAAATTTCACTTCATTAGAACAAGCAGTCCACAGAATGACCGGCAGCGAGAAAGGCAATCTTTCAAGTCTGACTTTTCTACACCAAGGGACTTTAGGGATTCTTGTAACACAAGAGAAGACAGGTATGTACTGACTGGAAGTCACACAGTTGTTTTCGTCACATGGATCCATTCTATTCCCTTTTCAAATAAACTTCCCTCTTTTCAACTTTTTATTCAAGACAGTTTTTGTTCAACACTCTTTATTGGAATTCCAAATTAACAAACGGCAGTCAGCAAAGCAGTATAGACTATTTTTTTTATATCAAACCAGAATAAGCCAGATTTGTGTGGTTTACAGAATGGAAAGAACAGAAAGGAAAGATGTTTTAAGGATCAAGTTATTATGAGTTCCATCTATACATGAATCATCATCAATAATTTTTTTTAAAGCAATATGTTTTAGGTAAAAGAATTACCTGAGGTTCACAATGTTGTTGTTCTATCCTTCTTGTAGGTTTCACACATAGTAAGCACATTTGTAAGATCAAAGGGAAACAAGTCCATTCATTTGAAAGCTGTCCATAACCTAAAAAAGAAGACTACTTTTTAATTCTATTTATTGATGTAAAATCTCCTTCCTTTGAACGATGCAACACTTAAGAATGCATACCATTTCTTCAATTCAATTTCAAAAAGCTTTATTCGATTAAAAAATTTCAATCATAAAAGCACAAGACATTATAAAACATTAAAAACATATTGACCTATACAATAAGTCATAAAAAAGATATAATTCATTTTTCCTACTTTACATTTTAATAATGACTTCTGCCACAATACTTAGGATATTAGCCAGTGCACATTAAAAGACATGCAGGGATTCATATATTTAGGGAGGAAAACTTTTACATAATTTTTCTACAACAGAGAACTCCTTTCAAGAACTTGGCTATGTGGTCGATGAATCTTTCATCATCTAGGAGTTGTAATTTACAAAAGGCGGGTCGGCATTGTCTAAGGCCTAAAACTTTCAAAATCGGCAGGATCCACCTTTTCCTTAATAAGGAGTAAAAAGTACAAAAAAACATTATGTGAATGGTGGTTTGGGCAGATCGATCATCACATGGGCATAAGCCCAACGTGCACGACCAGTCGTTCACAGTTGGGAATGTAACCATGGTATGAAAATTGCCCAGTCTAAATCGTGTCAGTAACATCCTGTCATAACTCCCTTGTATATACGTTAGGTATGGCTGTATCCCTACTTGCGTCAGAAGCAATTGGTTTTCTATGACAGAGATTTTGTTATTGTTACTTTGAAATCTGACCGTCTCCAAGTGCTTCGCACAAGCGGTCTTTAGGTCATTCCTGGTGATGGAGCCCATGCACTCGGGATTACTGAAATATTCCGGGCAACCGAGCTTGGCCACAAAATCTTTGGCATAATTCAGCCAAGGGATGCGATTTGCCCGCTGCATATTAAGGCAATCGTTGATTATATCCCGATTAAGGTCGGTGGCTGTACTGGTCCATATTTTATACCACAATAGCACAGGTTGCATTTTGATCAGGTCTGACAGATAAGGCATTCCCATCTCAGCGTGGCAAATGTACGTCTCCGTACTGTTTGGGGCTGCCAGCAGGTATCTTAAGAACTTGTTCTCTATGATTTGAAGTGAGTCCACGTTGGCAAATCCCCATAAACCAGCTCCGTAGATTGCTGTAGAAATACATTTGGCTTTGTAAATTTTTATCAATTCGTATATTGGGCGCTGTCCCAACTTTCTAGCAAAATTGACAAGCGCACCTGTAGCTTTTGCAAATAATAATTCTCTCATGGTAATTGCATTTGCCCATGAACCCCTGTATTAAAAAACAATTCCCAAATAGGAATTTTTTGGGTAAATTCAAGTTTCTTATCGTCAATAACAATGCCGCGACACTTAACTCTAGGTTTACAGCACCTCATAACGTATGTTTTTGAAATGTTTACTTTAGGGTCCAGACTGGACATATAGGTTACAAACCTTGTAACAATTTTCTGCAGCCCTACCTGTGTACGACATAACATTTCTTACTTTTCTCATATCCTTAGGGAGTGTGGCCAACGGAATATGAACCAGAAACTAGAAATATCTTCCTCTAAAACAGACTTCACAGTTCCTAGGGATGGACACGCTCTTCACAATAAAAGGTATATTCTGATTAGCTAATTTTGGCTAATCGGGACACACTGACATCAGCAATGGGGATATAAGTGTAGTTCTGTCACAGAGCAGTTGCGTTCGGATGGGAAAATGGATGTACCGCTTTCTTGTGAGATAACTTTAGAACTATAAACCGTTGTAAAATGTTAAAATCATTTTCCTTGCAACGTTGAAAGTACATGGCTATTGGTGAACCTTTTTTTCTTGCAATATCTCTAAAGGGGCACATATGAACAAACCTTTGCGAACTATGGATAGATCTTGTATTATTTGCTAGGATTATTGAAATTCAGTGGAAAATAAACTTAATTTCCCCAGTGACAATGTCTGTTTGGAAGTTGTTTAAGAGAGTCACAGGATACCACCTTGTTTTCATCAGAAACCATTGTGGAGTGTGCGAACAAACAAATCTTTACATATATGCAAGTGCAATACCCTAGCATAGGCAGACGCAGGTGATCAGTTATTTTGCCAGGGCAATGCCTAACCAGCTATTCTTAGTCCCTTCATGACACGAGCTGAGCGCTAGGTGTGCTGGTGATTTGGCAGTACCCAGCTAGTTCCCAACCAGCCAAGATTGTCAGAACATCGGTTGCTTTCTTGAAGCATGTTGCAGTAGGCACAATACTCCATAGACAAGATGTGTCTGTAAAATATTGCATATATTCTCCCTCTCTTGCCATCTGCATTCTGTACTGATTGTTATTCCAGTTTTTGTTTCTCCATTTCACTGTTAGAGTTTTACTTTTTAAAAGCTTTAGTAAATAAAAGTCAAGGGTGAATCATTACTCATTAAATGTAGACTTATCAAATTACCCTCTTTCCAAATGATAAACCTCATTTTTACTCTTAATTTGAATTGTATAAAAGTTTTCCACAGTTTTTTAAAGTTTTTAAAGATTCAATTTTTTCCGTTTGCTAATGTTGCAAAGCTTCCAAGTTTATCTTCGCCTGTGCAAAGTTTTTTTTACGTAATGTGAGAATTTATCCTGCTTAGTGAGATTACTTCTACTCCAGTCAAACCGAGCCAAACTACATTTAGTGCACAATGGTTCCTATTCACAAAAGTAATTTTGGTTTCAAATCTAGGCTTACAGACAAATTAACTTTTTACACCAACCAGGAGTCTACAAAGGGATTCCTGATCGGCATAAATGTATTTGCTCTGTCAGATTTCCATGAGTGTAGAAAAATCTGCAGCAGTGTATCCGACTCAGGTGTATCTGACTCAGGTGTACCTTTATTTGTATTCCCAAACTTGTCTCTGGCCCCTGTCCACCCTTGAATTAACTCCTCCTCAAGTATGAGAAAGGAAGGGAAAGGACCACCTCTAAATTTAGGAGGGATCTTGGGGAAATGCCTTCTGGACTGGGGAAAAATGTGTTCTCCATGGGAATAAAATGTGCACTGGCATAGAAGGCTTTATCCACTGTGTGAAGTCCTCAGCTGTGTAGATCTTTACACCGGGGCAATAAAACTTACAGCAAAAGTCCCAAAACATTGCTACAAGTACTCCTGGAAACCTGTGCCTGGCATACTTCCAGGAATGTTTGTGAATAAGAAATAAAAACAACTCTGCTGTATGATTTTTTTCCCCATGAATATCACTCAATATTTCTTGTAATTTTACTTTGCAAAGCTTTTCTATGCACGATTGCTGTGCACAGTCGAAGAGTACTGTGGCTTATAGTCTGACTACTGCAGTAATTGTGGTGCTCTATTACTCCACCGGAATTACAAACACCAGGGGTATCAGGAATTAGGAGGGATGGTAATATCGCAAAATTATGTGTAATCTCCTATAGACTCTAAAGGAATAGGAAATAGCATGTAAAAATTTGTATTAATGACCGATTTCCATATGATATTCCTGAATTCTAGGCCATTTTTCAAGGCTCATTTGTAGGAATATATAACACAAGGTCTTACCTTGTACATTTGTCCCCAGTATTGTCAGCAGCAATTCCGGAGGCGGTATTACTGCAGGTTTCCTACTGCAATTTGGGTGGAAATTCATATTCTTTATACAGGGCTACTCTTAATCAGACGTAATTGTTTTCTGTAAAGTATATCTGATGCTAATACATTTTGTGCGAGTTAAGTATTTGATCTTCATACCTTGAGGAAAGTTTCCAGCAAAAAAAAAAAAGTTTCCTGGAAGATTTCTCCTGTAGAAATAGTTCTTCTAACAATACGTTTTTGTTGGTTGTTCTACTTTCTAATTATTTTTTGTCAGTGTTTGTGCCCACTTTTGCAGAAAGTAAATAAAATAACTTTGCTTACCCATTTTCAAACACCATTGTAAGTGACAGGGAAGTTGGATGAAAATTGCCTTAGTAGACAGACACTCTTTTGACCCAAGTCTTTTGAAGTGTGGTCATTTTAACTATAACATAATTTTGCAGGAGTATTTATTTAACATGAATTGATCATAACCATTGGTTTCTAACCCCATCTAAAGCCAATCCTGGTGTGCTTTTCAACTTTTGAGCCTAATGAAGTTGCTTGATTTGGTATAGCTCAGTTTCCTGGAAACATTAACTGCATTTCCTTCATTTCACCTGTCTTCAGGGAATGGCATCCGACGTGGGAAAGACCATCCTCAAATGCGGAACTTCCTGCATCCCGAGAAGACCAAGATTCCTACATTATAAATGGGAGCAGGTATTTTTGACCAGGTGGACAACTCAATGGAGGCAGAGAGTTCAGAGAATGATCAGTTTATGTGAAGTACAGACTGCGTGCTAATCTGCCAAAAGCAGAGGCTTGGAGGCAATCGGAAAGATGTCTTGAATTCCTTAAGAAGTGGGTGATATTAGTGGATATTGAGTGTTACTCTTGAAAGTGAGGTAAATTGGCTTTTAGTGTCACTCAGATACCTTCTTCATTTCCAAGTGTTCTGAAAAGCTCATTCACAGTATGTTTCCAGAGGTATGTTTTGATCTAACTAGGTATCGTAACCTACAAAACACTGGCATTTGGGATTTGAGGCATTGTCCATGCAGTTCCCAGGCCAACTTTTGGGCAGGAGTATCCAAAATACAAGTAAATAAAACAACTTTGCTCACCCATTTTCAAACAGTGAAACGGATTGATTTATAAGTTTGCAAGCAATTTGGCTAAACAGAAATGTAGCGGGTAAAGGGAAATTTGTTATTGCCATTTATATGACTGCAGATAAGTCGTTCTTAAAAACCATTGTAAGTGACAGGTAAGTTGGATAAAAATTGCCTTGTCAGACAGACACTCTTTTGACCCAAGTCTTTTAACCTGTGGTCATTTTAACCATAACATGATCTTGCAGGAGTATTTATTTAACATTAATTGATCATAACTATTGGTTTCTAACCCTATCTAAAGCCAATGCCGGTGTGCTTTGCAACTTTTGAGTCAAATTAAGTCCTTTGATTTGGTATAGCTCAGTTTCCTGGAAACATTGACTGCATTTCTTTGCTTTCTCCTGTCTTCAGGGAATGGCATCCGACGTGGGAAAGACCATCCTCAAAAGCGGAACTTCCTGCATCTCGAGAAGACAAAGATTCCTACAATATAAATGGGAGCAGGTATTTTTGACCAGGTGGACTCCTCAATGGAGGCAGAAAGTTCAGTGAATGATCACTTTGGGTGAAGTACAGAATACTTGCTAACCTGCCAAAAGCAGAGACTTGGGGGCAATCGGAAAGATGTCTTGAATTCCTTAAGAAGTGGGTGATATGGGTGGATATTGAGTGTTACTCTTGAAAGTAAAGTAAATTAGCTTTTAGTGTCACTCAGACACCTTCTTAATTTCCAAGTGGTCTGAAAAGCTCATTCACATTATGTTTCCAGAGGTATTTTTTAATCTAACTAGGTATCGTAGCCTACAAAACACTGGCATTTGGGATTTGAGGAATTGTCTTCCCAGGCCAACATTTTGAGCAGGAGTATCCAAAACTCAAGTAAATAAAACAACTTTGCTCACCCATTTTTAAACAGTGAAACGGATTGATTTATAAGTTTGCAAGCAATTTGGCTAAACAGGAGCATAGCAGGTAAAGGGAAATATATGTCAGAGCCATTTATATGACTGCAGATAAGTCGTTCTAAAAACATTGTGAGTGACAGGGAAGTTGGATGAAAATTGCCTTGTCAGACAGACACTCTTTTGATCCAAGTCTTTTGACCTGTGGTCATTTTAACCATAACACGATCTTGCAGAAGTATTTATTTAATATTAATTGATCATAACTATTTGCTTCTAACCCCCATCTGAAGCAAATGCCGGTGTGCTGTTCAACTTTTGAGCCTAATGAAGTTCTTTGATTTGGTATAGATCAGTTTCCTGGAAACATTGACTGCATTTCCTTGCTTTCTTCTGACTTCAGGGAATGGCATCAGACCAATCAGACGTGGGAAAGACCATCCTCAGAAGCGGAACTTCCTGCATCTCGAGAAGACAAAGATTCCTACAGTATGAGTGGGAGCAGGTATTTTTGACCGGGTGGACTACTCAATGGAGGTAGAAAGTTCAGTGAATTATCAGATTATGTGAAGTACAGACTGCGTGCTAATCTGCCAAAAGCAGAGGCTTGGAGGCAATCGGAAAGATGTCTTAAATTCCTTAAGTAGTGGGTAATATGGGTGGATATTGAGTGTTATTCTTGAAAGTAAAGTAAATTAGCATTTAGTGTCACTCATATACCGTCTTCATTGCCAAGTGGTCTGAAAAGCTCATTCACAGTATGTTTCGAGACTTATTTTTTGATCTTGAGTACTGCAATGCCTTGCTACTTGGGGCCCCTGAATATCTGTTTAATAGACTGTACAGAGTCCCAGTGGCTGCAGCCAAACTTGCCTTAAATAAAACCCGCAGATCATCTGCATCTATTGCTTTGAGGGAATTGCACTGGCTGTCCTTGAAGCTGAGGATTCTGTTTACGGCATTGTGCATTGTCTTCAAGGCACTACAAGGGTCAATTCCTGTGCCATTGAGACAAAAACTGAAAAGTCTACACCCCAGGATGACATTTGCGCTCTAGCACAGCAAATTTGGTTTGTGTCTGTTAGGTCCGGAAGGCAAGACAAGGTGGTCGGGCCTTTTCAGTTAAAGCGGCCCAAATCTGCAATATGATTCCGCAATCCCTCCGATCCTCAAAGGAACTTCTGCATTTTTGGAAAGCCATGAATATCTGGCTTTAGTTATATGGTCGGTAGCTCTGTACCTATATTTATGCACCAGCCGCAGGATACCAGATTTGGTGACATTTTGCGCTCTATAAATGACATAAATAAATAAATCTAAATGGGTATCATAACCTACAAAACATTGGGATTTGAGGCATTGTCCATGCAGTTTCCAGGCCAATGTTTTGAGCAGGACTATCCAATATTCATGCACAAGGGCTGGATCCGTGCCAGTTATTTGGGATGACCACATGCAATATAGCTTTATAGCCTGGTGCCGAAGGCTATACCGGTTGTTAAAGGCCGTGATCCCAAGTTATAGGCCCGAGCCACAGGCCAGGGCCTTTAACAACCAGTATAACGTGAGGCTTAAGGGCTATAAGTCTATTAGAACATTCCACCCATTGAGGATAGAATGTTCTGAATTGAAAAGCTAGAGAAAAAAACGTTGGCATTTTAGGGCAGAAGGCTTATACTAGCCATTATAATCCCTAAGCCATTCATTGTGTTCAGTGGAGCTTCCAATATTTTTATGTTCTAATAAGATGTAAAGTTATAGATATAAATGAGAATTATTTACCTGGTATGGTTATCCCGACAATTTTGCATGGAGCTGGTCATCCTGGTCCAATGACGGACATCTCTAGTTTAGAAAATCTGCAGAGGCTAATTCACCTGAATTCTATCATCATGCAAGAAACACCTGTTTTTGAAGACCATGTGCTCTGTGATCAGATGTCATCATTCTTAATGTAACATGAAAGGACTAGTCTTCCATTGTTTAGTAACCAAACTTAGTTGGTTGGCCACATTCTGAAGCACTTTAAAATGGCTAAAGGGTCTTTTGACAAATTCATATGAAAACTTTTCCATACTCTGTCTTTGCTCCAAATCACAAGGGTATCAAATTTTTGTGTACCTGATCTCAAAAGGAGGAGTAACTTTACTTCCAAAATAAAACCCAATGGCATTCACCAAGAACTCGAGCTTGCATTGAAGGTGGTCTACTTATTAAGATATCACTTTCAACCGGAAGATTTGATTCATGATAAACTACTTAATATCCCTGTGCCTGATTCAGAAATCTTTTTTCTGTAAATGTATTGTATTGTAATTGCATTTATATAGCACTTACTGCCCCTGACGAGGCGTCAAAGTACTTTTTCAACGAGTACTCTGGAACCCATAAAGGATTAGTGGTGAATTAGTATAGTGAAAAACTAAAGCAATTTGAGTGGTGGATATGTTAGTCAGTTATTTGGATTGAGAAGGAAAGTGGAGGGATAGAAGAGGGAAAAAGGTGTGCATTGATATAGCTTTCTACTCCTGATGGGGTGTTAAAGTGCTCTTTCGGCGAGTAGCACGCTACTCCGGAACCCATAAAGGATTAGTGGTGAATTAGTATAGTGAAATATGAAAGTAATTTGAGTGATGGATATGTTAGTCAGTTATTTGGATTGAGAAGGATAGAGGACAGATAGAAGAGGGGAAAAGGTTTGTATTTATATAGCGCTTGCTACCTCTGATGAGGTGCTGAAGCACTTTTTCTGCGAGTAGCACACTACTCCGGAACCCATAAAGGATTAGTGGTGAAATAGTATAGTGAAATATGGAATTAATTTGAGTGGTGGACATGTTAGTCTGTTATTTGGATTGAAAAGGATAGTGGAGGGATGTTTTGGAGCTCATAGCAGTAGGAGGAGACTTTGGATGAGTAAAAGGGAGGTGGAGGGGGACGAGTCAGAGGGAAGAGTTTAGAAAGGCTTGTTTTGGGGGATCGGTATAGTAAAAGAGGTGTCAGATGATGCAAGGAGGGGTAGAGTAGGGGAGAGTCTAGAAAGGGTTATTTTGGGGATCATAGTAGTGGTATGGGGTTTGGGATGAATGAGAGAATGGATGTTGAGGATATATTGATAGAGGTATAGGGTGAGAAATAGGGTAGTGCATTGGAAAGATTAGTAGAAAGAGGTTGGAGATGAGTCAGAGAGTTGAGGTAGAGTATATATTGAGAGCGGTATAGGGTGAGAAATAGGGTAGTGAATTGGATATGCTGAATTAGAAGAAAAGTAATAAATTTATAGATCCATAAGTACATGGAAGGTATATAGATGCATAAAGGAAGGTAGTATATGTAGATTAGAGATGCCTTAAATAAACTCCGGATTTCAAGTGTTGCTGTACTTTAAAACATTTTGTTTTTTGTAATTCAAAAGTGAAGCAATTGTAGATAAATAGTTATGATAAAAGATTTACTTATTTGTGAGTCACTTATATACATGTTAAAAAATAGAATAATATAACTATCAGCAAATTGTACATTGGTGAAGCAAAACTAATGAATATCTATATTTTTTAAAACATAATTATTCTAAACGTTTATACAAAGCAATACACATATATAGGTACATATCTATAGTACAAATAAATGCTTATATACAGAGGGATATGACGTATATTTCTGTGTGCGTATGGTGGTTATGTGGGGAAAAGACAATTCTTGAGTAGTTTTCTGAAAATAAGGTGGTTATCCGTGGATCTTATGTTGGGGGATTAAAGAGTGCCATAGTTTGGCTGCTTGAACAGAGAAGGATGTGCCACCCATGGTTTTTTTCTTGTACATTGGGATTTTAAGGCGAGGTGCCACTCTAGAGCAGAGGTTCTTTATTGAATGTGTGTCAGGGTCTGTCCGGGACTATGTGGGGAACACAGTCAGGGACTTGGGCAAGGACTGGGAACTGGGTAGGAAACGTACACAGAAAGAGGAGACAAAGGGATCCAAGGAGAAAGCCTGTACAAGTGAACAAGAAGGGTGAGACTCAGAAAGGACAGGCACTCATGAGGCGGCTCAGCATTCAGAATCGATAAACCCAGGACGGATGTGCAATACACTTAAATATAAAACAACATTAACAATAAAGGGAATGTGGGGTAAAGCACTCGGGAGCTCCACACGGTAAGACTGAAGCTCAGTAAGTTCCTCACCCACAATTGCTGTTACAGATACTGACTGAAAATACCCACATATAGGATATGTATGCAAAGGCAGGGTCTGTGGAGCTTATACCTATGGTGATGTTATAACAGTAACTCAAAGACAATACTCACAGTGAACAAGAAACACCACCTAGGTAGTCAGCTGTGCCCACGGATCCTGGCGATCAAACAGGAACACGCAAGGCAATAACAGCAAAGGGGTAGAACTAAACACAAGCACAATAGACAAGGAGCTAGCAAGGAGGAGTGCTTAACAGGAAAGGAAGGAAATCACAGGGCACACTTGGCAGAAAGCAGGTAACAAACATACAAGGTAACAGAAGCGAGACAGCAGAATAGAAAGATAGCAAACTAGAACTGGAACCAAGGAAATGGGAAGAAAGGCAGGGACTGGAAAAGGATATACAGAAGGGGAGGCTACAAGGGTATACTAGAATAGTGCAGGTGCAGGAATCAAGAAAACAAAGTAGCATAGGATGCAGTGCTGGGGCAAGAATTGAGCAAAGGCTCAGGATTCAAGGTAGCCCTGCAGGTCAGGAACAAGGAAATGTTAAGGCTCAGGAATCAAGGTAGCACTGCAGGTAGTGCTGGATTAGGAAACCGGAAAATAGCTACAGCTCAGGAAACAAGGAGTCAAGAGAGCACTGCAAGCAGTGCAAATCAGGCTCAAGAAATAGCTGAAGCCCTGGAACAGGAACAAGGACTAACTATAGCTAAGGATACTAAGTAGCACTGCAGGCAGTGCTGGTTCAGGAAACAAGGAATAGCAAAAGCTCAGGAACAAGGACTGGTCTCACCGGATAACAGCTTACAATGACCAACACTGGGCTGAAGGGAGCTGGGGCTTAAAGAGCTCACAGTAATCATATGCAGCAGGTGTGAGCAGGCTAGCAGCAGCCAGCCACAGGTGAGCTGAATTTCTCCACCCATCCTTGGCCTGCAGGGGTGGAGACAAAGCAGTGAGCAGGGAATTCTAGGTAGTGGAGTTTCAGGCATGAGTAGGCTGGCTTTAAATATAAGCAGGCTGGCTTTCACAAAACCCGGCATGGATTGGGAATGGATGTCAATTCCCAATAAGTGTCCAAATGGCTGGAAGTCAGGATATGCATGCAGGGGAGGGTCTGGAAGCTTATTAGAAGACTGGAAAGTCCCCCAGTTCAGCCCCCTGGTGGTGGACACGGGAATGCAGGGAGCAAGTCGTGACAGTGTGTTTGGTGATTTTATTCCTGATGAAGAGCGGACCCATTCCATGTATTGCTTTGTGGGTGATACAAAGCAGCTTGAATGTTGATCTTCTGGCAACCGGTAACCAGTGCAGGGCTTTCAAGGCAGTGGAGATGTGGTCTTGCCGTTTTATGTTTTTCTGTTATATAAGTTTTTTACTTCCTTCGATACTTTAGGCCATGCTGCGAGTGGGGCATAATATTTCTATTTGCCACACATGAGTATTTCTGTTTTGGAAGCATTCAATTTGAGATGACTCCATGTCATCCATTGATCCACGGCTCTGAGACAACTGAAAATTGGGGAGTTTCCAATGCGTTTGAGGCATTCCAGCTGAAGGAGTATTTGCGTGTCATCTGCATAGTTATAGCACATGAGGTGAAATCGATTGATCAGTGCCGGTAATGACTTCCTGTAGCTGTTGAAAAGCATGGGTGAGATGATAGAGCCTTGAGGGACCCCTGCTTTTGTGAAGTATGGTTTGGACGAGAAAGGGGGGGGGTATGGATGACATTACTTCTGTCGCGAAGGTAGGATGTGATCCAGTCTAGAGCAGTCCCCTCTATGCCGGCTTCATAGGGTCTTTGTATCAGAGTGTCATGGTCAACCGTGTCAAAGGCAGCCGAGAGGTCCAAAAGGAGTAGCGCAGCAACCCCGTTGTGGTCAACTGTGTTCTTCAGGTCATCCCAGATGGCAAGGAGGGCAGATTCTGTTCCTCTTCCTGGATGGAATCCCATTTGGAAGTCTGAAAGTTTGGCATTATCTTCAATGAATTGTGACATCTGGGTGAATGCTGCTCTTTCTATCCGTTTGCCCAGGAAAGGGCCATTTGTGATTGGTCTGTAGTTGTCAGGGTTCAGCGGGTCCAAGTTTGTTTTCTTCAGTAAAGGGCGTATGTATGACTTTTTGAGTTTTTCTGGAAATATTCCGGTAGTTAAGGAGTTGTTGATGATTTTTCTTACTGAAGTGGCAGCAGATGTTGTTAGAAGAATTGTCTTGAAGGTTTGAGGTGGACACGGGTCAAAAGGGCTGCCGGCAGGCCTGCTTGCTTTGACCAGCTCCGTAAATTCATTGTGTGAAATGCGTTGGAAGGAACGGAGAGGCTGGGTTCGAGTATTCTTGGATTGTTGTTTTGGAAAAGGGTCAGCGCTGGTGCTTTGTCTCTGTTTTAAGTATGAGTCCAATGTGTCTGCTTTGGCCGTGTATTGATTTGCCGGTTTGTCTGTGAAATCTTGAGTAATGGGACGAGCTCCTTCTAGGCAGTTTGGTTTACAAAATTCATTGAGAATTTTATAGAATTCTTTATTTGCACATTTAGCATTTTTAATCATATATAATAGTATCTTTTCTTAGCTTTTTCGATAACTGTAGGCGAAGTTTGCCTTGATTGGTGTTTGTTTTGAGCCAGGCCAATGAAGCTTAATCCTGGAGATTCAGAGTTATGACATCTACTCACAGAGAATGCTTTGTAAAATAGACTCCTTTTGCCTTAAATTGTACGTAAGCGTAAAATATCAAATGGGCGATGTAAACTGCAAAAATACAAAACACCTTTTGATTCTTCTGCCAGCCCCCATTGATGTTCAGCAGTCATTTACCTCCTACCTAGATCTGCTCAATATAAATATTAGAACATTGGAATGTTTGGAGCTCCACTCCAGGCAAAGCACAGGCTCAGGGCCTATAATGGCTGGTATAGACCTTCTCGAACATTCCAATGCTTCTTTTTCCTATTTATTTTAGAATAATCTACCCTGAGTGAGTGGATTGTTCTTATAGAATTGCAGCCCTTTGTCTTTGGGCTACACTGGTTGTTAAGAGCCCTCCCTCACGGTTTAAGCCATGTCCTGTGAAACAGGCCCATAATTCGGCCTGTGGGGAATTAACAACCAATATAGCCCTCCCCAGCATGATATATTGCTTAACTAATACAGACAGGCCAAAGTAATAATCAACAATAATAATGTTAAAGGTATTTGTTTAGAAGCAACGGGTTTGGGCCAATTTATATCCTCCGTTGGTTTGCACTGTTGTATCAAATGAAACTCCCGCGGAGAGGAGAAAGAGCTTCCAATGATATCTGTAAATTTGTATTCAGTAGGCAAAGCAGCCCACAGATCAGCAGTCAGATGCAAGAGCGACTGTGCATCAAGGAAGAACATTCAGTTTCTACAGAATTCAAAGACTACTGCAGCAAAAATGAAAACAGGTATGTAAAGATGTGTTACTCTCTCTGCCTTAATTAAATTACTCCACATACAACAGAAATTCAGACATGAATGGACTTCCATTGGGAGCTTTTATACCAAGTGGCTCCTGTCTTGTCCAGCAAAGTCAATTGATACACCAGCATGCTCCATGACGACAGGGGTTATAAATATGTGCCCGCTGCATCTCTCGGTGTGGACATCTGTGTGTGTCTGTGTGCACCTGGATCTCTGAATCCATCACTTTTAGAATGTCTGTATTTGTGTCCTGTTTTGTGTGCACTACACTGGGTGTCTGTTCCTGTCTGTTTATACCTGACTTTGCTATATCCCTACACAGAGGACAGATACAGACACAAAGGTTACATTATTTGAAATCATGATTTAATTATAGACAGTGTGTGCCAAATAGCTGTCAGCCTGTCCATCTGCTGATCTGGTACTCAGTGAGATAAGGTTGATCAAAAGACAGTGATGGTTTTGCAAAGCAGTTGACCTTGGTAATTTCCTTAGAGGCACCCAAGGACTGGTCTTCTTCAGCTGACTGAGACCTTCTAGTGATCAGCCAGAGTCCCCTTGTTTGCTATTGACTATTCCCATCGATAATAGACTACTATTTGACCTCAACAATGACCTCTACAACCATCACGGGGATTTCATATGTAGTGTACTCTTGGTATAGTTAAAATAATGATTGTTTTCTGCTCATGTCTTTAGGGGGCTCAATCAACATACTGATAGTGTGATGCGAATGAGACCGCCTTCAAGAGTGTGTGATAGCACAGAGCAAGACATGGAAAACGAAAAGAGGTTTGTTACAAATAGTTGCTTGCAACCTGGCGAATGTGGCAGGTGCAGCATTTTACATATAGCTATTTTTCTAGGGGATCAAAGCTTGACTTAAGTTAAGAAGTCTGTGATGTCTTGATGTCTGCTTTCAACCTCTCCCCCAAGACATTGAAAATTGTATGTTTTCTCTTCCGAGTGACTTTTGTGGTGCAGTGTGAAATGAGTTAGTGGTCTAAGTCTATATTCAGCGGAGGAAAATCCTGTGTAAAAACACTGGTGAAATTCATGTGAAACATGCTATCGGGTAAGGGACAACATGATCCGATCGACCTCCAAGACCAAACTACGCAACCACTCAAATTTTCTGAGGATGAAATTCTGGAACCTGATTTCATTGTAGTAATGTCGCTTCATCAGTGCACGCTTGATAATTTCAAGGAGCAGTTTCAACATACATGGCTTTTTCCACCTGAAACTTTACCCTCACATACCTCTTAAGAACCAACAGTTAGCTTCACTTCAGTTGGCTGCTACTTTCTCCTAAATACCTCTAAAATTCAAGAAAGTAAAGTCCGGCATGGGATGGGTCAATATTCCAGACGAGAAATGGTGGAACAATCTACATCTTTCTCATAAGGAGCTGGAAGAGCATTTTCTTTTTAGATCACCAGTAAAGACATTGTTGCTTTGTTTGGCCTTCGGCCACCTGGCCTTATACGACTCCCTGCTAACCAAAATGGCAGTCTCATAAACCTACATCCTACTTAGATGTTATCATTGTGAGCTCTTGACCGCTGTTCTGCCTCTCAGGATACATATAACACAGTAATGAGTAATACAAGCTGTTTTTAATATAACATACTATGACATATTTCCTCTCATGGGCCCAGATACTTATGCCCACCTGATTCAAAGAAGAAAGTAAAATATGTAAACAAACTGCTTCCTGACTCAAGGCAAGGTGGCATGAATCTATAGCTAGAGAAAAAAAGCTTCTAAAAACGCTGGACCCTCTAGCACAAAGGCACTCTGCAAGCCAGCACTAAATATTGGCATTTAAAATTGTGATGCGTCAAAACTTACTATCAGAGCTGCTTCGAAAGGTTGAAATAAATCACACACAACTGAGGGGGAAGAGGTTAAACTCCTACACTGACCTCCCCTAAAAAATATACACACACACAAAATAGAAGTAAGAGTCTAAAGAAACAAGCTAATATACTAGGTGGCACGTGCTTTGATTTTTGAAAACTGCCCTCTCCCACAAATTGTGGCGTGCTTCATCATAGGGCTTGCTGACAACACCCTGTGCTGACCAATGCCTGTGGCGGAGCAAAAGGGAGGGGGAAGACAATACAAACATAAAATGATAGGGATCCAAATAGAAATATTGGTGCAGAAAATAGAGTCGAAAACTGGCTCAGGAATGACCGCCTTCACATTTATTCCTGGACTTCCTGGTCAGGATTAAAATAAATGTAGGCTGGTGGTGTCGGGGATTATTAGTAACCCCACACCCCTCCTGTCTGCATGTTTGGCAACATGTTTCAGCCGATGTAGCCCATACATGGGTCTTACGGCTTTCGTCAGGACCAAAGATCCCCTATATTCCCCTTCTCTCCTACCTTACTTTAGTAGGTTAAGGATGGATCCAATCTGGTCTGGGGCTGCTAAACACACTGCGGTAGTACCTGTAAATGGAAATATAATAGTAATAACCATTATTTCATACTGAGAGGACTTGCTCTGTGTGGTACAGCAGACTTACGTGCATATGTTCAATTTTATCACAATCATGCCACTCATTCATTGTTTCCAATCGTGGTCCCCACTCAGGGTCTGGTTAACACATCACCCAGGAAGCATGCCCATAGGTTATTCTGTTAGACCGTGTGTCACCGTTCTGTTTTTCGCTAACCTGTGACCAGTGAAATAATTGTCAATAATAGGGTGGGATACCCGGAACATGTTTGTCTTAAGTAAGTCTTACCGAGTTTCACAGTAGTTGTAGCTCAAAAAGGCTCAAGAGTGATGGCGGCTCCCTGTAGTCAAACACTAGTTACATAGGGGAATAATTTACATAATTATAAGATTTGTCAAGCAGCCCTTCCGCCCGTCAATTCATCTATTTTAATAATCAGGTCTGTTATCCAAGGGCACTGGTCCACTGAGGCCCGTGTGTTTTAGGTGTCTGTAGTCCCCATGAGGTCGGCCCCTCCCCACCCTCTCCTTACTTCGTCAAGGTGAGGCCGCCCCCTCTGCAACTCTCTCTGTATGCCGTGAAGGTGCCGGTTGCTCGTTTCGGCTCTCCTAATGGATGCGTTCCTTTCCGTCATGTGATCTTGCATTGTGCTCATGTGATCAGGACGCCAATGATGCTACAGCACGGCGTCTTCCCTGTCCTTTTCCTTCCACCATCTTGGGTGTATAGGACGTAACCAGTACAATGTGTTTCTACAGCAATCTGAATAATCACATTTATATTGGGGGAAGTATAGGCCCACATTTCCCTATATATGCCTATTGTAAAAATTGAAATGCTGATTTATTGGCAGAATTAAATGTTATTTTATGATAGCTTCTTATTCATCACTCAAAGGTACTTTCTTCTCCTTAATATACTTTATAATACATTTCGTAATGATTATCTCCTAATATATTTTCTAATGTATTCCCATCCAGAGGAGTCATATATGTATTTGGTAAGGGGGCCATTTTTTCTTTTATGCATTTAACGTTGGAGAACCGCTCATTTTTTAGGTGGGTACTACACCTTTGTATGATACAGACACTCCACGTGTTGATTCATTTGGGCATCCAGGGTAGAACAGTGCCAGGGACCAGTGTGGAAAGAAATGTTAATATTCACAATCTATTTAGTAAATTCCATAATATGTCATCGTTCAAGCCATTTTCGTTGCTACGGACCCTATATATCCATTTCTGTTCTCTGAGCAGCAGATTCCTTTTGATGTCTCGTACTGTGTTTGGAATATTCGATTTATCCAGCACTGTCCAATAGATGTCGCCCACCATGTGCTTTTTCTCCAGGTAATATTTAGTAAATTTCGTCATGGCTTTCACACATCTGATGTTGCTCCTTTGTTCCATAATCCGTATTTTTATTTTTCGTGTTGTCATCCCTATGTATAACATTCCACAAGGGCATTTAATCGGGTAAATTACATTTTCTGAGTTGCAATTTGTATGCTTCTTCACCCATGGATATTTCATACCTACGTCAATACTTTTGGTATCTTTGGTAAGGTTGCAAACATCACAAGAGCCACATCTACTGTGGCCCATTACTGGGGGAAGGTCCCAGAGTCTCTGTAGTTGCCCTTCTGTCTCCTGACTGGGTCTGGTGTGTACTAACAGATCCCTCATGTTCGCACTTCTCTTGAAAGAGAACAATGGTTTGTCAAGATTAAGGCCATTGGAGTTCAAAATGCACCATTTATTCATTATGATGCGTTTTATACTGTTTGATACAGTGTTAAACGTAGTAACGCAGATCGTATTAGTTACCTCTGGATAATCTCTCTTTTGGAGTTAGTCAGAAAGTCCAATTGAATCCTTTCTAAAGTCTCTTATGTCTGAGCAGTTCCTCCGTAACCAGAGAAACTGTCCCACCTGGAAGGTCTCCCTCAAAGATTTGGGGTGGAAACTATTGAATGATAGGAGGCCATGTCTGTCTGTAGGTTTATGAAAAACCTGAGTGGTCCGTTTTCCTTCCCTTGGTACAATCACTAAATCTAAAAACGGTAGTTTGGTTCATGTGATAGTAGATGTAAAGTGTAGTAAGGGGTTACGATTATTCAGCCAGTGTAGGAAATCTTTGATCGATTGTTCATCTCCTTTCCAAATCAGCAGAGCATCATCTATGAACCGGCACCAGAGTTTTATCTGGTCCACCCAGGGGCTATCATGGACAAAGATGTATTCTTGTTCAAAGGCTGCCACATACAGCCCGGCCAGGCTAGGGGCGAAATCGCTCCCTATGGACGTCCCATGGGTTTGCAGGTAGATGGTACCCTGAAATTCAAAAAGGTTTTGGTCAGTGCTATTTCTGCTAGGTTCCATATGAGTGATCTCGGAGTACTGTATGTCTATTCCTGTGCATATAATAAATCCTCTACCACCCTCAATGTTTCCCTTTGAGAGATATTTGTATAGGGAGATTCGATGTCCAAGCCTACCAGGAATTCTTTTGTAGAGTAAAATTCCATGTCTTTTACGGGATTCAGTACATCTCTCGTGTCCTGCAAGTATGCCTCCATTTTTTGTACCAGCGGCTTAAAGAAGTCACAAAAGTGTGATATTGGTTCAAGTATTGAACCGATACCAATGATTGGTCTCCCTCCACCAGGGAGACCAATAGTATCGGGTATCGGTTCAATACTAGTGGGTTTATGTACTTTGGGCAATGTATAGAAATATGGGATAACAATGTTATATTTACAAAGGAAGAGCCCTTCCTGTTCTGAAACCCAGTCATTGTTCACTGCTTCTTCCACTAAAGTGGCTATTTCTTTTCTTATTTCAGGTGTTGGGTCCCGAGTCAGGATGCTGTAGTTCCTTCTGTCCGATAGGAGCCTAAGGCACTCTTTCTCATAGGCTTTCTTGGTCTGGAGGACTATGGCTCCTCTCTTGTCCTCTGGTTTAATAATCAAGTCTGTGTTTTGTCTTAGTTGTTCCAATGCCTCCCTTTCCACTCTGGAGAGATTTCTAAATGGGTTGGACTTCTTCTCAACTTGTTCCTGAACCTCATGTACAACAGCCTGTTCATCAAAAGGTTGAAACCCTTGCAACTTACTAATACAACGAGTAGCCCTTCCCAAGGCAGCTGGATTAGTTGATGCACACATATCTACTAAAAAGGTCAATAGATGACTGACAATTATTAGCATGCATTATTTCCTCCATTCATGACCAGGTAACCCTGCCACAATCCTCCATTTTAGCCAGTCAACATTCAGCATATACTACTCCTTAAAAAAAAAAGGTTTAAGACCCCATAACGAGCGTTCGATGCAGCCACAGACTGCCTTGCATGCTCATTTCATGAGAAACTTGCCCCTAGAGTGTGTTCTATCATTTATATGTCCTGGATGGAAGGACAAGTGTGCCCCTTATACAAGTGACCCTGACATTTATAGAGAGATACAAGGCTTTTTAGTGGTATTGACAACAGTGAAAAGTACCTATGAATTTCTAGAATTTTTATGCTGAGCATTAAAGCCAGCTCTCAATTTGTACAACCTGTTGGTAAGTTGGAGTAATAGCCATTGACTGGTATTTGGGATTATGTCCCAGGCTCTTTCAAGACATGTGGTTTCTTGTGTTGCGGGATTTAAATTTGCAGATTAGTTGGTCTGACCTTTTTGGTGATCGGCTGTCCTTTTAATGAACAGAAACAATTGAATCAAATATTGATAAATCCTAAGGAATATAAAATTCAAACATTTCAGTTATCTCCCTTGGCACTTCCTGGGGGTTATAGCTAGGCTTGGCAGCTCCCTATTTGAAAATATAGACTCAACGATTTACTTAAATGTACTGTCAAGCCACCGTATCAAGAGCGATTAAATGAATAAGTTTCACCGTCAATATCTTAAATGTGGAATAAATTCATGTAACAGAAAAATAAAAAAATTCTAGGAATTCACCAGTGTTCTGCCTTGTTTCTCTTACAAGTTTGAAGACAAAACTTTCCATAGATCGATTGTGTCTGACATCATACGCTCTTGCGCTAACAGCCTTCGACTAATTCCATCAAATAAAATCAGCAAGAGCAACACAACTGGATAACCTAAGTCTGCATAATTATACCTTTTCTGGTTGCTAAGGGCCCACTGCTATCGGGCCACTTCCCCATAAAAGTACATATAATAGGCTGCAAAAGAACCCAGTGCTTCCTTGATGTTCATTAAAAGTGGTATTAAGGCAACACGTCATGTGTTAAGACCAAGGATGTCAGCACATATGCTCACTTAAGAAGAGTGGCCCTTATTGGAAGGAATATGTGCCTCTCTCGTTCGATACACCTCGTTTGATATGTTATTGGCAGCAAAATCCCTTTAAACAAGTGGTACTAAGTGAAGAAAACAGATGTTGTGCAGAGGTAGGCATCAGTGGAGCACAAGATTTAGAAGAGATAGTAAATGGCGCAGTGCACTATTTTATTTTGAGATGTGATTCCCCCCGCCCCCCCGTTGACAATCCTGTTTTCCTTTTGTGAATTACTTTCAAGTGATTATTTTGGTAATTTGTAATAGGAAAATATGTACTTAGGTTGTTTTGTTTAGATTGTTTTTGTGATTCAAAGTGCTGCCATTTCATAGCTGACTATTTCTTTAACTTTTAGGGCACACTCGTGTAGGGTACTTGAAGAATACTTCAAGAACAGCAACGCATTTTTCCCAGGTCCAGCCAGCATCAGATCTCCAAAAGATTGCAATATGTCAGCACAGTTCAGAAGTCCATTTAGTAACTTTCAACCTCAATTGAAGACCTGTTATGGAGAAAACAAGACCGACATGATCAGGAACAACGCTGCTACATTGATCCAATCCCACTGGCGAGGTTATGCCGCCCGGCAACAACTCTGTAGAGAGTATGATGCTGCAACCATTATACAAGCTGCCTGGAGAGGTTATGCCACCCGAAGAAATCTTTCTGATGATTACCAACCATCCACTTCTCCCCAGTTTAACAGTAGAGGCAACCAAGCCCCGGATGAACTGCGTGCCCCTGAGTTGCGTGCTGCCCAGATAAAAAACGAGTGGCGCGAGTTTTTGCACCAATGGGTATTTAACCAACACACATCTCCCCATGCCTTACAATGCCAATATAATGAACGTAAGTCACCAACTGAGCTCTCAGAGAAGAATCATGCTGCCTCCATCATTCAGAAATGGTTCAGAGGAAACAAAACAAAAAAGTCTTTTGAGAAACTAAATCAACACTCTCCTGTCACTCAGACAAACAACAGTGCTCGGTATACCTTCAGGGAACCACCTAGAAATCTCAGATTTGCTGCGAAGTCTAGCTCGGATGACTCCTCACAAAATTATTCAACAGGATCCATAGATAGTTTTAACAACAGTAAATCGAAATCGTATAAAACTGCAACGCCTGAATGGAGTGGTGCCTTCACACACCAGCCCGCGACTTCCTTTACTAGTCCCTACTATGGAAAGAACATCAGGAAACCTCAGTCCCAACAACAGCAAACCAGAGGAAATATCCTTGAGGGTGTGGGTCAGGGACCGGTGTTCAGCACATTTTCACCTGCAGACTCAACCGAGGAGTCAGAAAAAGCCGACACATGTTGTCAAAATCCTTGTGTTGCCAGACAAGGGCAAGCGCGGCCCCTATATAAGTATGAAAAGATGGAAAAAAATGTAAGTAACAAAATTGGAGCCTCTACCACAACCCAAGTTTATGGAAGACCTTATATTCCCCCCATGCCTTTGTCCATCCCTTTCTCTTGCCGCAGACCTACTGCACGGGGCAAGTCTCCTAATCTGAAGCAGGACAGAGGACCAGGGAAGACCTTATGTAATGCTGCCAGATCTGGAAAAGACATCTCTATGTCAAACAAACGTGAATTTAAAGTCCCTGGGCCTGCATATAGCCCTGACACTTTTCAGAGAAGGCTTATGCTTGACTTTCAGGCAAAACAGTCCCATAGAGCAAGAGACAGGAGAAAGAGCTTATATGAGCGTCAACCAAATGAGCAGGACAAACTCCTAAATATTAAAGCCGAGCAGAAGCCAGCTGGGACTGCTTTTAGTCCTCCCTGCTATAGGAGACACACTATGTCTGAACACTCTTCAAACCCTTCCGGCTTCAAGGGGAGAGCCACCTTTTGCAACAGCAAACAGCATGAGCAGGAGAAAAATTTGCCATACCGACAAGAGCCTGATTGTCCCAAAACTCCAAACACCCTCAACATGGGTAATAAACAAGCTAACTGCAACTGTTCTCATGGGTGTTCACTTTGCAAAGCAAGAGAGAAATCCAGGCCCTTGAATGACAACAAACCACATCAGTCTAAGCCATTTGTGATTAATTTAAACCCTGAAACATACTCCGGAAAAGTTACAGGTGAGAGTCCTACTGGCAACCCAAAGGACAAAGCCAATGAGATGAAACACTCAATGTGGCACAACAGAAGAGAGGACCGAGATGAGCTTCATGTACGTGAAATAGCGCATAAGCCCCCGGTGCTTCCATGCAGCTCCGACAGTTGCAAGAGAAAAACTGGATGCAGCAATTGCCATGAACCATCACCGGATCTAGGCCAAAACCAATCCAACTCTAGCAGAAGACAAGATGGCCGACAGCAGCCTGAACCAAGCAAGGCTGAGCCACCGTTCAGACAAACTTTCCAGCATGTATTGAATCCACCTCTCGAAGAAGGCTATGGGACCTGGAAAAAGTTTAACACACAGAATCAAAGGGCACGTTGTGCTAGTAGAGAGTGCAAACAAGACCTGCAATCTAGCAAAGATATGGAAAAAACAAGCAGGAGGACATCTGCTGCTGAATTTACTTACACAGGAGGCAAAGGAAGGAATGACGTGGCGTGCCGTAATACTCATATGCATGAAATTCAGGGACAAGGAATGGCACCACATAAAACAAGCTCAGATTTGGGATATTCTACTTTCAGAGGTCCAAGGGAACCCTCACCGGGAGCTGAAAGTATCTCCAATGGCAACTCCATAGCCAATGAAATGACCGACAAGTGGGTATTCAAGACTGGGAATAGGTTCCAAAAAGAACGAAACAAAGCCTGCCCCATCCAATCTCCTTGGAGAAGCCCACAGGCACGGATTGGGCTAAGACAGCAGCACAGTGCAGCCACCAGAATCCAGGCGCTATATCGAGGCTACAAAGTCAGGCAATATTTGCAAACAGCTGGGATAATGGACAAGTATGACAACAGGGATAAGGAACTGAGGAAAAAAGAGTCAAAATATTCCAGTGATGCACAGCAATTTTCAATGCACTCCTGGGGGTCCCCTAAAGGAAGGACTCCCCAACACCACAGGGATAAGCAAGAGAGCCGGTTCCACTCTGAACACCAAAGCTATCGTCCTTCCCTACGAAACGTCAGCGATGGAGGAGACTTACGCTTTAACCGAAGAACCCACACATAATGCGCACTATGATTATGGACGAAGTAGTCCCTCTTTACCTACATTAGCACTTATCAGCCTGTCTAATTATATTGCAAATAAACTGTCCAGGTTTGTTTATACTAGTCGGCCTCTTTTTTCAGTACATTTGCACTCCAGAATTAAATACAATAATTTATGATGCAGTATTCTTGTTGGAAGCCTAAAGGCAAACTTTGTACAATTTCAATGATCACATATTAATCTGCAGTCACAGGGAGTTGTGTCTCACCTGATACAACCCCAGGCATAGTTGTGAAAAATCACATTTGCAAACCTTGAGATGTTTTTTCTTTATAAAGCTTTGAGGCTTTTTTTTTTTTTAAAGTTTTACAAGGGTTTCTAAAGATGAGACAACAATCCCAGAAAGGTAAGTTTTGTGGGGAGAAAAAAATCCTACAAAATCCCATGTTTAGTGAGAAAATTCCCTTATACAAAACGAGGATGAGTGTTTGTTAACAACTGACCTTCTTAATATTAATTATGCAGCATATTGTTGCATTGAATTTGCAAATCTTGATTGAAGCTGCTTGCCGAGATTGCTTAATGGCACTTCCTGATTTTCTATTGTAAATTAGAAAAAATAAACTGCTATTCATGCTGTAGGGGTGTCATCACTCTGAGGCACAAGCAATAATTCTCCCATCTCTAAAAAAACAATCGTTGATAGAAGTATTCTTATGTGCTGCAGTCCTGTTGAAAATCAAGACAACCATGCAAAGATCTGAGCAAAATTCAATTTCAATCACATATAAATGATAAATAATCATCACAACGCTTTAGTTGAGCTGTGAATTTGGAGACAGTTTATTGCAGTTCAAAGTTTGGTCTTGTACTAGACAGTAGCAAAATACATTTGGCTTCCTTTACAAAAATGATTTGCACATGCGAGCTCAACTTGACTTATAAATGTAAATTTACTTTTTAATTCTGAAAAGGTGAACTTACATTCGTAAAGAGATGTAAACATGGATAACTTCTCCACAAATCCATTCCCACGCTGAAAAGAGTCAGACTTTTGCTCTTGTCGAGGGTAGGTGTAAATCCATTTCCAGAGTGGGGTGGGGGGGAGGAGGACACTCAAAATTGGTGGGGGTGTAAGGAAAGGAGTTTAAGGGGAAAACTAGTTTCTTTATGGAAGAAAGTGCACTCCGATAAGATGAAGGCATTTTCACTTGCACACTATCTACAACTCTGTGCACCAACTACCTTTGCAAGATCGTAATTCAGAATGCCCTAAACTGTTCCTGTGGAAACCGGAGATTGTCACAGATTTCCACATGAAACTGATCAGATTTACATATGTAGACTTGGAAATTTTTGAAAATTAAAAAAAAAATGAAATCTTCAACCACGCAAGGGAGTAGATATAACGGTGCAAATGTATGTTTGTTGTTATTTTGGTTCCCTATCTTTAGAAGGTGTGTGCACACAATTCGTGGATTTAGGAAGTGCCTTCAACACATTCTGAAGGAATACGTCACGGCTTAATGTAAACAATACGGACAATGGCATTGCATTATATCCTACATGTCTAATATGGCATCGTATTAAAGAAATGCAATATAGCACGAACCTAACTAGCATGATAGGTTTGTGTTAAATAGTAGGAAAAAAATAATAACTGTGGGCATAAGAGCGATTCAAAAAAATAAAAAAATAAAAAAAGAAAGACAAAAGAAAATAATTGTTTATAGGGTTTTATCTAAGTTCACCATTCCGAGCCCCTTGAAGTATTCCTCAGTCGTCCTTAAATGATGTCTGACAGGAAGGTGATGTGTGGTTGTGGGGTTACAGGCAGAAAGCAAACTTTCCTTCTCGTCACAGCAGGTTGGGTTATACATTGCTATCAGGTCAGCAGCAGGTGTGAATGTTCCTCTCTTCTGCCAGCAGAGGGCGCTCTGACCCAATGAGTCGAAGTTGCATCAGAGATAAAGCACACATTTATCCGCTGTCAGAAGCAGGTTGGTGCTTTTCCTCTTTTCCACCACTAGGGTTCGCGGTGCCGCATGGACGGCAGGTTTTAGCAGGTGGAAAGCGCGCATTCTTCACAGTTGCAGCAGCCTGGCTTTGACCTACGCCCACATCCTCCACTCAAGGATATACCGACGTGGTGTGTCGGTGCTCGGCTGCCTTCGAAGCGCTCCGCCACTTGCCACAATGGCTACACAGAGGCTGCTAGCCGTGTTGTTCCTTCTGTGCGGGTGCTGCTCGCGTGTCAGCGCAGCAGGTAAGCCATATGCGAGCTGTGTGATTTTAGGACTTCTGCAAACTCAGTGCCAAGAAACTTGGCTGTGACCGAACTCAGTTCATGGACTTAAGGTGACGTGGAAGGTGGCATGTCAGGTGTTGGGACTGTATGTTTAACCAACTTTTTGTGTTTTTAAAAGCTAATTAGGCGAGCTCACGCATCGAGGCGCTGTATATTACTGTAAACGTGAAGTGCTTCCTGTTTTTTTCATTTCCAGAAGCCGGTCATATCTATATAATACTCGGAAGTCTGCATTCCCAGTATGCAATCCGTTTCTAATGTCTTTATTACAGTCGAGTTGCGAGGTCTCTAGTCTCCTGTAATACGATAGCTGCTCACACTAATAGTTTATTACACTTAAGTTGTGAGTTCATAATGCCTGCTGCCAGCAGCCAAGGTGAAAGGCGGGTCACAGAGCATCACTGCAGCTGCAGTTTAAACCATGAAAATGAAATCTGGCTTTTTGTTCTTCTGATCTGTTTTTCTAAGTTGAACAGTGATCAGCATAGTGAAGAGATTATGGCAACGTTTATTGCTTGCACAAAGGAAAGGAAGAATCACTCTGCGTGTTTCTTCTCATTCTGAGCTAAAGCCTTTTTTAAAAATATGATTTACATTAAACTGATTCAAACATGTTTTTGCAGGAATTTCCTAACCGCTTTTGGTGTGTTTAAATTTGCACTATAGATTCCTCTTTTATTCTTCGTATTTACACCTCACAATCACTTTCTTCTGAAAGGCGAAGGCCAACAAGAATTTAAGAGGTTTGTGGAATGGGTGACGGTGTGGCCAAGTATTATAAGGAATAAAACACACTACGTTTTATTAAAGAATGTTGAAAATCACCTTAGAGTTCCATGAGTCTACAAAGGAATTCTGCTTTCAGTTTAATTGCTCTATATGTTCACGGACTCCAGGGTGATTTGCAATATCTTTATAATGTATGAGAGGAGGTATTTTGGCCAATATTTCAAAGTCTGCCTGTACTATTCTTACCACAGCTGCAACAATGAAAAGACACTGCTAATTTACTGTGGTAACCTTTCCCCGTTTTGACTTCACAATGGCTTTGGCCACCAGACAACGTGAAAGTCAGCTCCGCGAGCAAAATTGCAAGGTAAACAAGGAAAGAGACAAGCTGAATATTTATTTATTAGACTGAAGGAGGTTCATTTCCGGAACACTGGACTCTAGTGACCTAACCAGAACTACTTATGTGTCTGAGAGCGATATATTAACTTCCCATAAAATATTTTGCAGCCAATTGCAAACTAGATCTTATTGTACTATTTCCATTTTTTTTATTCTACACAGCTGTTAACATTCTATCTCTCTCTCTCAGGAAGGGGAAAAAGAACAGGTATGTGAGATGGATCTGTGCATTAGACAGTTGTTGCGGGAGAGCAGTGCAGAATTTGAGAACAAGTGTATAAAATGTCCTTACACTCGCTATAGTCGGAAGAAACGAAATAGGTATCACTACGCCTAAATTTACCTCCTCAGTTCATGCGATCCTGTCGTAGTGCCTAAAGAAGTGAACATTAAAGTGCTCCCTGAAGAGATACCCGTTGAATGTAGAGTACTTCACTACTTGCAGAGTACTAGATTTTTATTGAACATTTAGAGGATTGGTGTAGTGTCGGCAACATTGAGAATTTCAGGGTTTCGAGGCACTTGATGCTGTCAGTAGGCCCTGTGTGCCCTCCATTTTGAGAGTGTTTTTTTTGCTAGGTCAGTCAGGCACTTTGTGTATGGCCTTGTAGTGTAAGCAGGCTATCCTGAAGGTGGGGTGAGCTTCTATGTCGTGAGCGTTTGATAGCGCAACATCCAGAATGTTCTTCACTGTGCGTTTTGCAGAAATTGATTTGACAGGGTGGAAAGAGGCAAAAACAGTAATGGGAGGAATGTATAGTTCTTCAATACTGTTCTGAAAACATCTGTTTCAACTGATTTTGAAAACTGTAATGTCATTTTATTTTTCATAAACAATATTTTCAACCCTCTTCCAAGGGAGGAGTGCCCTGACTGAAGCAGTACAAGAATCTATGTCAAACAGCTCACCCAGGGGAGAGGTGAGATTGACTTTTCCCAGTTCTGCATCACTAGCGAACACCAAGATTATACATTCCGAGATGGTCCTTTGAAGATGTCGGCTTGGGCTCCGAGACCTATAGTGATATCACTCACTGGATGGCTCCGTTAATGAAAATGATGAAACACTTTGGGATTGACTTTATATGCTGAGGGGTGGTCACCTGGCACTAATAAAGAGAAGTGCACGTTAGAGTGTCACCGGAGTGGAGATGGCGGATCTTCCTGACAGTTACCTACAGTGGGCGGTGCTACTCTCGTAATGCCTCGAGTCTTTAGAGAAATTAAAGGGTCAGTACTCGCCTCTCTGCACTTATATGCAGTAGCGTAGCCAGGATGCCACGGGCTCTGTTGAAAATAAGGGAGATATCCCCTTTGACTGCTGTTGGGCTAGTAAAAAAATACAGCCGTTATCAGGGTTCAGTGGGCCACTTGTCCACCCGCCTGTTGTCGTGCTGAAGGACCCCAAATGCGGCTGCATTCCAAGTGCTGCTGTTCCTCAGATCAGCCTAAGGCTACCATTGAGACTAAGATTACCAGATATCACCTTGTTATCAAGGACGCTGCTCCCCACTTCTGGGTTTTGTTTTCCAACGTATGCATCCTGGGAATTGTAGTCCTAGGGCACTTCAGTTGACCCAGTTGACCTGAAAAGAATGATTTTATGAAAGCCGAAGACTGGTGCATTGTGTCCTTGGTGACATGGGATCATCTGGTGACCTTGAATAAACACTTCTGTTTTAGTTGCAGTTAGTGGAAAACGTAGAGCTGCACGGTGTGGCGAAGGTGCATGCCTGTGCCACAGTACAAAGGGTTGGTAGAACTCATGCGTGCTTCCTGCACTGCACATGCTCATGTTGCAAGGCTGCTCTTGTGAGTTCCATGCTGCCAGAGCTACTGCGTATATAGTTCTATGCTGCCGGGGCTGCTCTGCATAGTTCCATGATAACAAAGGCTGCTCTTGGGAGTTCCACGCTGCCAGGGCTGCTCTACGTAGTTTCATGATAAAACCGGCTGCTCTTGTGAGTTCCGTGCTGCCAGGGCAGCTCTACATAGTTCCATGCTGCCAGAGCTACTGCGTATATAGTTCTATGCTGCCAGGGCTGCTCTGCATAGTTCCATGATAACAAAGGCTGCTCTAGATCGTTCTATGCTGCCAGGGCTGCTCTTGGGAGTTCCTTGCTGCCAGGGCTGTTATAGAAAGTTCCAAGCTCACACATCTGCTCTTGGGAGTTTCTTGCTGCCGGGACTGCTCTAGATAGTTCCACGCAGCCAGAGCTACTGCGTATATAGTTCTATACTGCCGGGGCTGCTCTGCATAGTTCCATGATAACAAAGGCTGCTCTTGGGAGTTCCACGCTGCCAGGGCTGCTCTACATAGTTTCATGATAAATGCGACTGCTCTTGTGAGTTCCGTGCTGCTAGGGCAGCTCTACATAGTGCCATGCTGCCAGAGCTACTGCGTATATAGTTCTATGCTGCCAGGGTTGCTCTGCATAGTTCCATGATAACGAAGGCTGCTCTAGATCGTTCTATGCTGCCAGGGCTGCTCTTGGGAGTTCCTTGCTGCCAGGGCTGTTATAGAAAGTTCCAAGCTCCCACATCTGCTCTTGGGAGTTTCTTGCTGCCGGGGCTGCTCTAGATAGTTCCATGCTGCCAGAGCTACTGCATATGTAGTTCTAGTTCTATGCTGCCAGGCTGCTCTAGATAGTTTCATGATAACGAAGGCTGCTCTGGATTGTTCCATGCTGCCAGGGCTGCTCTGGATTGTTCCATGCTGCCAGGGCTGCTCTGGATTGTTCCATGCTGCCAGGGCTGCTCTGGATTGTTCCATGCTGCCAGGGCTGCTCTGGATTGTTCCATGCTGCCAGGGCTGCTCTAGATAGTTCCATGCTGCCAGGGCTGCTCTGGATTGTTCCATGCTGCCAGGGCTGCTCTGCATTGTTCCATGCTGCCAGGGCTGCTCTGCATTGTTCCATGCTGCCAGGGCTGCTCTGGATTGTTCCATGCTGCCAGGGCTGCTCTGGATTGTTCCATGCTGCCAGGGCTGCTCTGGATTGTTCCATGCTGCCAGGGCTGCTCTGGATTGTTCCATGCTGCCAGGGCTGCTCTGGATAGTTCCATGCTGCCAGGGCTGCTCTGGATAGTTCCATGCTGCCAGGGCTGCTCTGGATAGTTCCATGCTGCCAGGGCTGCTCTGGATTGTTCCATGCTGCCAGGGCTGCTCTGGATTGTTCCATGCTGCCAGGGCTGCTCTAGATAGTTCCATGCTGCCAGGGCTGCTCTAGATAGTTCCATGCTGCCAGGGCTGCTCTAGATATTCCATGATAATGAAGGCTGCTCTTGGGAGTTCCACGCTGCCAGCAGGTCTGCTCTACACAGTTCTATGGTAAAAAAGGCTGCTCTTGTGAGTTCCGTGCTGCCAGGGCAGCTCTACATATTCCATGCTGCCAGAGCTACTGCGTATATGTAGTTCTATGCTGCCGGGGCTGATCTGCATAGTTCCATGATAACAAAGGCTGCTCTTGGGAGTTCCACGCTGCCAGGGCTGCTCTACATAGTTCCTTGCTACCAGGAATACCCTAAAGAGATTTACATGCTACGGCCGCACTAGAAAGCCTCATGCCCCCGGGCATTGTGGTACCGACTGCCTCAGAGTGTTCCACGCTGCAGAAAAAGAGTTCTGAGCTGCTCTGAATAGTCTAGAGAGATCTCTCTGCCACAGCTATGCTGCAGGGTTCCACACTGTGGACACTGCTTTTGACAGTTCTTTGCTTCCTGGGCTGTTGTAGAGCTCCATGCTTCCTGGACGTCTCTAAGGTTCCATGTTTCATGAACCGCTCTAGTGTTCCGTGCATCTTGGACTGCTTTAGGATTTCATGCTGCCGGACTGCTCTAGGGCACCATGATATATGGACTGCTCTAGGGTTCCATGCTTCCTCAATCTCTAAGGTTCCATTCTTCCTGGACCGCTTTAGTGATTCATGCTTCCTAGACAGCTCTGGGGTTCCATGCTTTCTGGACAGATCTAGGGTTCTGTGCTTCCTGGAGAGCTCTGGGATCCCATGCTTCATGAACTGCATTGGGGTTCTTTGTTTCCCAGGCAGCTCTAGGCTCCTATGTTTTCTGGACTGCTCTTGGGTTTCATGCTTCCTGAGCAGCTCAAAGCTTGCTTACTTCCTGCACTGCTCTAGGGCTCCATGTTTCCTAGTCAGCTCTGAGGTCCCATATTTTCCAGGTCTACTCCTGGGTTCCATGCTTCCTGGACAGCTCTAGGGCTCTGTGCGTCATGATCTGCTCTAGTTTTGTATGCTTCCTGGAGATCTTTAGGGTCCCGTGCTTGTTGGACTGCTCTAGGGTTCAATGTTTCCCTGGCGGCTCTTTGGTCCCATGTTTCCTGGACTTCTATTGAGTTTTATGCTTTACATGTACCTTGAGGCTTCCATGCTTCCTGGACCAATCTACAGTTCCATGCTTCCTGCTCTAGGGTTCCATTCTTCCTGCTCTAGGGTTCCATGCTTCCTGGGGTGCTCTAGGGTTCAATGCTTACTGGGGAACTCTAGTGTTCCGTGCTTCCTGGAGTGCACTAGGGTTTCATGCTTCCTGAACATCTCCAGGGCTCTGTGCTTCATGATCTGCTCTAATATTCTATGTTTCCTGGAGAGCTTTAGGGTCCCATGCTTGTTGGACTCCACTAGGGTTCCATGCTTCCTGGACTTCACTAGGGTTCCATGCTTCCTGGACTGCACTAGGGTTCCATGCTTCCTGGACTGCACTAGGGTTCCATGCTTCCTGGACTGCACTAGGGTTCCATGCTTCCTGGACTGCACTAGGGTTCCATGCTTCCTGGACTGCACTAGGGTTTCATGCTTCCTGGACTGCACTAGGGTTTCATGCTTCCTGGACTGCACTAGGGTTTCATGCTTCCTGGAGTGCTCTAGGGTTTCATGCTTCCTGGAGTGCTCTAGGGTTCCATGCTTCCTGGAGTGCTCTAGGGTTCCATGCTTCCTGGAGTGCTCTAGGGTTCCATGCTTCCTGGAGTGCTCTAGGGTTCCATGCTTCCTGGGGTGCACTAGGGTTCCATGCTTCCTGAGGTGTCCATGTTTCCTGAGGTGCTCTAGGGTTCCATGCTTGCTGGGGTGCTCTAGGGTTCCATGCTTCCTGCGGTGCTCTACGGTTCCATGCTTCCTGCGGTGCTCTACGGTTCCATGCTTCCTGCAGTGCTCTAGGGTTCCATGCTTCCTGCGGTGCTCTAGGGTTCCGTGCTTCCTGGAGTGCTCTAGGGTTCCGTGCTTCCTGGAGTGCTCTAGGGTTCCGTGCTTCCTGGAGTGCTCTAGGGTTCCGTGCTTCCTGGAGTGCTCTAGGGTTCCGTGCTTCCTGGAGTGCTCGACGGTTCCGTGCTTCCTGGAGTGCTCTAGGGTTCCGTGCTTCCTGGAGTGCTATAGGGTTCCATGCCTCCTGGAGTGCTCTAGGGTTCCATGCTTCCTGGAGTTCTGTAAGGTTCCATGCTTCCTGAGGTGCTCTAGGGTTCCATGCTTGCTGGGGTGCTCTACGGTTCCATGCTTCCTGCAGTGCTCTAGGGTTCCATGCTTCCTGCGGTGCTCTAGGGTTCCGTGCTTCCTGGAGTGCTCTAGGGTTCCGTGCTTCCTGGAGTGCTCTAGGGTTCCGTGCTTCCTGGAGTGCTCTAGGGTTCCGTGCTTCCTGGAGTGCTCTAGGGTTCTGTGCTTCCTGGAGTGCTCTAGGGTTCCGTGCTTCCTGGAGTGCTATAGGGTTCCATGCCTCCTGGAGTGCTCTAGGGTTCCATGCTTCCTGGAGTTCTGTAAGGTTCCATGCTTCCTGAGGTGCTCTAGGGTTCCATGATTCCTGAACAGCTCTTTATAGGGCCGCTGTATTGAAGTTCAACATTCACACAATGAAATTCCCAAACATTGTACTATAAGGTCCCAGCGGCTTCTCCTCAGCAGAGAAGAAATGTGTGCAAGGTGTCCACAGAGGCAACTGAGTCCTGTGGAAACATTGCTGTGAAATTATAGTCCGGGCCCTTAACAGCATTATAGGCCCCCGGGCAAAGCAGTGCACTGGGCCCTGACTACACAGTCACTCACAGGAGTGAAAATGTTTCACGGAAAATTTGTGTTATATTCTGCTCTGCATGGGGCCCCTATGCTCGTCGGGCCCCCGAGCTACTGCCCAGCGTGCCCATGCGTTAAGACGGCACTGATTATGGTGTTTGGTTGAAAAGTTAACTAGGACACCAATCGTTTTGTTCCCAAAGGGTTCTTTTCTCCCTCAACCGCTAACCGTGAACGGGTCACGGGTACAGTTTCAAAGTATGTATTCAGTGTCTTAACCTGAACAGGTTATTCCACATTTCCTCGTGAACTTGTCGCACAGGTTCGCTTACAGAACCTCCTGAGAGCGGCGCAGGTGGAAGGGGAGCCCCGGTTTTCTGTGATGTGCAGCATTTTTGGCCTCACCATGGCGTCAGGCCCGCTGGTCAATGTCGTGTTTTTCATCTAGCGCTTAATACCTGCACGCCGTAGATTTCGAAGCACTCCATAGAAAACGGAACTGAGAGACTGGCCAGTGAAATGTGACAAACAGCACAGTCATTTGTAAATGTTGAAAGGGTTCTGATATGGCCAAAACATTTACAGACCTTAAAACTCAAATTTATGTGCCCCAAGATGGAGCCATGCCAGGAATTCCCCGATATTCAGGGATGATTTATGTAACAACATTGTGCTCAATTCAGGAAGAAAGTCGTGAATCAAAACCACAGGTTTAGTACATTGTTTGGGTGTTGAATTAAAACTTTCTGGAAATTCACAAACTTTTCAAAAGGAATGCTCGAATTGCTGCAAAAGTCGCAGGTTTCAAGCAGAACCTCTGGAAAACATTAGTGATTTTTGTTTTTTACATTTATAGAACGTAAATTATCACATGCACAAAAAAATTACCAACTTTTTTTGTGAGGTAAAATATTTTTCTGTTTCAAGAATCCCCCTCCTCTGTGTCCTACTCTGGTTTGAGGTAAGGGTGTGTGTAATTCACGCAATTTGCTTTTACATAATTATGAGAAATTATGGCTAAATTATGCGACGTTAAGATGAATTTATGCGTAACCATGTGACATGCAAATCCAACATTTTGCCCTATATTTTAGCACGAAATGCATCCCCACATTGATTTTGGCGTGAGAACGCCCTTTAACAGAGCACCATCAACACCAGCCACTCGTGTTCTGTTATTCCCCAGGCGTTTGTGGTACATTTTCACCATGAATTGCACCATTGACTGTAAAGTTTTACGCCGAGTGGCTTATAATTACACAAAGTGGTGTAAGGGTGTAATTACTCGGAGGCTATTTAAATTTCGCCCAGGCCTAATTTTAGTGCATGTTCCCCTACTCCTCAACCTGGAAGGGAATTTACTCCTGCCCTTGACAGAAGCAAACATCAGACATTTTCAATGAAGGTTAGAAAATAGTTGGTGAATACCCACAAATGTGTAAGATTATGTATGTGTGCACAAACCTACAGGGCATTCTGGGTCTTCAACACCCACTCCCCATCCACTAGAATAGGTTTACTGACACAAAAAAAGTCTGTGTGAGTAAATCCATTTGAAAAATTGTTTTGAACTTGTGGGCTACTTGCACGTGTAAATCAAACTTACACACAGTTTTTGTGCCTGGTCTTTTTTTTAAAAGTATTTTTATTAGCTTTTTGCAATATTTAACATATATGCGATATATAGTAAGACATCATGGTTCGAGACAGTTCACCAATTGGCAGCAATACCATAACTCCAGGTAGCACTCCTCAATGTTCAGGAGCGGAACCGAAAACCGGTTCCGACTACTCATCTCGTAGTCGAAATACACCATAGCGTACAATCAAATAATAATCCAACATATCACTGCCAACTTCAAACGATGACTATAGTTCCTAGTACATGTTCCACTAGCGTTTGTTCCCAATAACTGATAATACAAAAAGCCAGAGGTTGTTTCGTTCCTTTGTTTATATCCATCCACTGACTACCGTTGCTCGCTACACCCTCTCTCCTCGTGTCTCAGTGCCTTGATGGGAAGCCGTCTTTCTGATTCCATCGAATGCTGTCAGTCTTTTCTTGCTTTTGACTCACCTTTTCTGCCTCCCTGTGACTGGCCAGTAGGCAGGCCCCTACGATGCCCCGGAACGAAGAGCCACCTTGCGGTTTAGCTAATCCCTCCCCAGTTGAGGAACAGCTTTGTAGAAACTGGCAGATTTAATGGAGAAGGAGTAGACGTGAACGAACAGAATGTAAATGACCACGAAGGAATAGACAAGCCGATAGCAGTAACGGATCGACGTTGCGAGGGAACGTGAAGCCAGAAATAGACCGCTGGAATCGCCGCGTCAAATCGGTTGTCTGACTTACCCGGACACCGGTGATGTGACTCCCCTGGTGATAAAATTGCAGATTTCAGTGATTTCTACACCAAAGGGGGAGCTTGCAGCTTGAACTGAGGTCACGTGGTTGCGAGAGAGTGAGAGAGTTCGGCAGCAGGCGAAGCGGGAACAAGCAGAGCAGAAAATATCGCCGAAAACACCGGAACAGTGACCTGAGCAGTGACGGATTAGAGAGCAAGACGAGTGGCGAGGGGTCCATGGTGCTCGGCACCCTGTGAGTGAGAGCAGAGAAGCCTGCGGAGCTAACATCACGCTAACCGCCCCTTCCCCTCCCCTCGCACTCCGGCACCGGCTCTCAGCTCTGCTCTATCTCGGTCAGTTAACCCCCGCCAAACCCCGCCGCCCCCTGCTAAAGCTAAAGCAATAAATACAACAGTAAATACAACACTCTCAATTGGCTATTTGGAGAGGAAAGACTTTTGCCGGGGGGTCATAGGAGCCTGCTACCGGACATCTGACTTCTGGCTTCCCGGGGCTTCTCCGGGAGTAAGCAGCGCAACCAGTGAGTGCAAAGTAGTGAGATAACGGAGAACGGCTGCAGGGGGGCAGGTTAAGGCGCAGCGCGTTTGGCACAGTACAGCACCGTGGGGCGAGGAGTACGGCCCAAGCAGCACACATAGAAGAGTGTGCACAGGAATAGACCAAAAAAGTAAAGGGAGTCACTTCGTCAATTCCCAGAACACCCTCTCTTTGGTGCGGAAGGAAAATGCTCAAGGGAAACCTGACCAAATTAAAGAGGATGGATTCTGATGAGAATGCCCACAAATACCAACAGCAAGGGTCACAAGAAGTACGGCTCAGAACTGAAGACAAGAGTCGCACATAGCGAGCCCCCTTCTACGACCCCCCCCCAAACCCCCCAACAAGGACTCATTACCCATTCTTTTCAGGCACCGGGCAGCTCGCCACCCCCGGGTATGTTTGCCGGGGGGTCCGAAGAGACCGAGGAGGCCACAGCGAGTAACCCCCTACTAATGGGGGCAAGCCAGGCGCATACTGAGCTATTTGACAGCAAAAATCCCCCGTCTGGGGGAGGAAGCCGCCTGCTGCCCGATGAAGAGGACCAGGACCGGGTGCAGGAAGGTATAAATCTGCCCCTTTCAAGCGGGTGCAAAGCGGGGGATGTAGGGGAGAACAGTAACACACATAATGAAAGGATCAGTGACACAGACCCCGGGTGGCACACAGCAGTCGAAGGAACCGCTAGGAAACCCACTGATGCGACATACAGTCTTTTACCGATCAAAGCCTTGATTCATTGTCATCAGGAGGAGGACATGCCGAACATGCCGGAGGCTATTGAGGGCAATGACTGGCGCGCACCAACCCGCGAGCTATCCCGCGATCGAGTATAACGGCCTCATCAACTGGATGCCGACAACTTGACTCGCCAGAGACAGGAGTCCTCACCAATTCCTTTTTACAAAAACTAGAGCAAACAATTGAAAGGACTTTGGACTGCACCCCCAACCTCATTGGGAGAGGGGACGCAGTAAAAAACCAGGCTAAGGATCGAGCAGGGATGTCCCCACCAACAGGCCATCAAGATCAAGCTGAGCAAGAAGACACCCCCCATTTGATAACCATCAGAGAAGCACAAAAGTTAATAGCCAAGGCCCTGATATGGCAATCAACTAAAATGGAGGTCCAAATTGACCTTCTCCGATCAATAGCCCAATGCCTAGCGAACCAGGGCCGCAAGTTGGAAGAATTGGAGGCAACAATCAACTACAATCAGGCAATGATAGCTTGTACAAGTTCATGTGCCGACATAATAGAAAAGTGGGCTGAGTTGCCGTAAATATTGGGGGACATAGTGGCACTAACCAAGAGTAGAGGCGAATCATCAAAGACACCAGAAACAATTGAATTGCTGGCAAAGGGAAATTACATAGTGGTGACCAATGGAGAACACAGTCGAGCAAGTGACATGGAAATAAAAGCCAGAGAAAATGAGTACAACAGCCTAGAGACCCTGGTACCCCCGAAAAGAGTGATATCAAGGAAACTCCGGCAAGCCCAGTCACTATGGAAGCCGAAGAGCAGAAAGTGACCGTGGAGGGGGAAATAGGAGCCAGATCAGAAGCACCCCTATCAAGGAGGGAGAAGAAAAAGCTGAAGAGATCAAAAATGAAAAGAAGATCTATTCTGCCAGCAATGCTGAACAGCCACAGACCCGGGGAGAAAAGTAACTCACCGCCACCCTACCCGATTTTTAATTTCAAACAGAAGATCAAGAGCCAGAAAGGGTGAAGATAGAGAAAGAGACGGTGTGACGCAACAAGGATGGGGCCATGAGGACCAGGTGGACCAGGAGGACATACTATAACCAGAAGGGTCAACATCAATGGCTGCCCAGGCGATGACAACAAATAGGGTCAGCATGGGTAAGGAGGATACCTCCACACAAATAAGGCTCTATGACCTACTGGAACTGGAGGGTCATAATGGCCCAAAGAAGCACACTACTTCCCCCCTGATGGAGCAAAAGCAAAAAGTAAGCTGGCTGGGAAACAACAACAGGGCGGAAGATAAACAACACTGGCGAACTTCGGTCAACCCCCCCCAAAGTATGAGACCACGCAGCCAGTGCAAGGGGGGGGGATACGCAAACAAAAAATCTCGTGGAAGCACCCACAATATATGAGGTGGTGCTCACCCCTAGGTACCACATGGAAGGCCCTCATGATATCCTAAACAGAACTAACATCCTCCGACTTTTTGGCCATGTAATGACCCTGTCTCAGATTACCTCGGAAAACATAGAGTGGGTAAAGTTCAAAAGGTCACTAGGAGACAGTCATGGCGATTCAACCCTCCTGGACTTCAGCGAACATTCTCTCCAACAGGCAGTTCTTGGAGAAGCCCAACAACTTGCGGCATAGAAGCCACAGAACCCATTCAACCTAAATATCCCTCCGTCCTCATACCTCAAAAAGAGGGGCCGGGGGCCACATCAATCCTGAAAGGCACTAATCACAACAGAAAACGAGGGGAACTTATCAACGAACGCCCTAGTACACCAATAAATATTTCTATTTTTCAAAGAGGCATCCTGCGAAGAGTGTTAATGGGTCAAACTAAGCAGGCTACAAGAGGCGAGAATTGGAAACAGCACCCCTAGCCAAAATCAAGTCTTCGCTAGAGTAGGAAGAAAATGCCGGTGCGGGAAGATCAACACCTAAGCCAAAACTCTGACCTCCCTCAAGAACTAACTCTCATATCATGGAACATCGCAGGGTTAAACAAAAAGCAGGGAATAAGGAAGTACAGGACTACCTCGCAAAAGGGGACATCATATGCTGTCAAGAAACCTGGTCAATGACATCAACACCCATAGTGGGCTTCCATGAACATCGGATAAATGCAGCAACAAAAAAACATCTTCGGACGCCCCGCTGGGGGTCTTTCAACTTTCATAAGCCATGCGTGTAAATTCAAATCTACTGAAATAAGAGTAAACTCCCCAGACCTGCAAGTAATGACAATCGCTGGGTTAAGGGAGGGCCATCTGCCGTTTAATTTGCTGCTCATAAATTGTTATATCAACCCGGCACTGACCGCAGCCAGCATGGAATCATTCACCAACACGCTGGAAGATATATTACTTAAATTCGAGCATTAGAACGTAATCATCGCAGGAGATTTTAATTTGAGAGGTTTGGAAAGGTCATAAGGTGGGCCCATTGCTCTCTCTTTTTAAAAATGTTAAGCTTTACTCAACTCACTTCATGATGAAACAACGATCACCCTTGTGGAGCCCCAAACCATCATTCAGGAATATATCTACCATTGATTATATTTTAGTCCACGCAAAATCAGCCGATAAGTTGAAAGACTTTCAGGTCGACGACAGAGGGGAAAGCGATCACAGGCCTCTACGTGCAACATTCTACCTAGGAATGGAACCAGCAGACCTCCATAAAATGATGGGAGAATCCACAGGGGATGAACGTTTTAGAGCCATTAAGAGAATAAAATGGTCAACCAAACTCGTAGAGAAAATCCAGGAGTGGGCACTAACGTGGCAAGCTCGAGGACGGCGGGAGACCCTGTCAGAGGCAATTGGTCTCTGGGAAGCTCTGACAGAAGACCTGTGGCGGAAGCTGGGCAAAAAACATTGTAAAAAAAGATTTTCCAACAAGGCCCCTTATTCAAAGAACTTACAGATATCGAAGAGCTTGAGTCAATGTAAAGACGCTTTCATGAAGGCACTTAGAAGAAGGAAGAAAAGAGGAACATCGGTAGAGGGAGCCTTCATAGTGGTGTTGAGAGCCGCCTACAGGAAGCAAGTAGGCGAGCACAAGAGGAAAGAAATGAAACAAAAATGGCTCACGGTATTCGCCCTGTTGAAGGAAAAGAACAACGTCAAACTATGGAGGTATATCAACTGCCTGAGCTCCCAGTGTAGGAGCAAGGAGAATAACATTGCAAGCAATGAGTGGGAAGCATATGTAAGGGGCTTATACACTAGAGGTACTTCAGTTTCCGAGCACGCCCTTCCTAAGAACACCTGGGAAATAAGTACTCATATAGACACTCTCCCCAAGCACACATATGAAGTAGGATCAATGACGTTAGAGGGCAATGGCTTCACAGAAGCAGAAATAATAAGGGAGATTAGGAAAATGAGGAACGATGGGGCACCAGGCCCTAACGGCATTCCAGCCCTGGCATTCAAATCAGCCCAACCATTCTTTGCCTCAATCCTTACCCCTTTATACAACTTTGCTTACTCAACGGCAATAATTCCACAATCATGGAAAGGGTCAATCCTATTTCCCATTCATAAGAAAGGCGGCAACTCCAACCCCGCCAACTATAGGCTGGTGGCTCTGCTGGACGTAGAAGCCAAAGCCTACGCCAAACTACTATTGAGAGAACTAGAGGACTGGGCTAATAACGAAATATTACCATTCTACCAGACCGGCTTCAGGACAAACAGCGCAACAACGGACAACATCATGGCCCTGGCCGACCTCTCAAAACGAGCAGTGAAAGACGGGCACCTGCCGCTGTTTTGCTGTTTTATAGATTACAGCACAGCTTTTGACAGAGTTGATAGGGGTAAACTCAGGTGAAAACTGTCAGCCTGGGGGATTCCGTCAAAGCTCCTGAAAGCCATCATATCCCTTCACGAGGGGACCTGGGTACAAGTCAAGATAAGCCCTACAGCGCTATCAGAAAGAGTCGAAACTAACAACGGTCTGAAGCAGGGCTGTGTCTTGGCCCCCCTATTATTTAACCTCTGAACAGCAGACGTGGGGGGGAGCTCTGAAAGAGGCAAGTCTAGTTCCACCGAGACTGGGCACGGTGAGATTGGCAACTCTTCAGTACGCAGAGGATACTGTAGTGATGGATCACACAAGGGTGGGCCTTCAAAGAGCTTTAAAAGAGCTGGGGAAATACAATAAGGAAAATTACTTGACAGTAAACCAGAGTAAAACAAAGATAATGATATTCGGCAGATACCCCCACAAAAAACAAGCAGTCTTGACTTTGGGAGATCACCAAATAGGGACCACCACAGCCTACAATTATCTTGGGGTTTGGCTACATGAGAGGGCAACACCGGCAACTCATATAAAACACTTAACTGCCAAAACCAACACTGTAATTCTAACAATGAGACGCCTAAGCCAACGATTGACCAGCCCTACAGCAGACCCCATGTTGAGGGTCCTTAAGGCAAAACTAATCCCGGCCATTAACTGCGGTCATTTGGCATTTCCAGGAGCCTTAGACAAACTTATAGCAGCAGCTCAGGTCAAAGCCCACATGATTGTGCTGCAAATACCCAGGCACGCAAGGAACACCAGGCTACGGTTGGAACTAGGGCTCTGCAGACCTGAACTGGCCCTCCAGGGGGACTTAATTAAGTACTACACTAGAGCACTTAAAGCACCGTATAATTCTTTTAAACATCACTTGGTGGCAGTCTTCAGCGAGGAGGACTCCCCCTGGTACACCATGCTGGGCAAAGCAATAGGAACCCTAAACATCGAACCCAATAGCCTGTCTCTACCAGACATCCCGCAAAACGCCTGGTCAAATGTCATGAAACGGCAAGTCCGCTCTATTTCATATGAAAGGGATTTAACTGCACTTCGCCAAAATATCCTCACGAAGGCATTGGACGAATCTTACACCATGGGGAAAGCTCAACAATACCTAAGGGAAGCACTAGGGGCCCAGGCCCGCAGGAAAATCCTTTTTATGAGGCTAACGGCCCATAGAATTACGGATTTTAATCCAGCATGGGCGCGAGCAGATGGAGCCGTCTCTTGTCGCCTATGCAACTACCAAAAGGAATCCTGGCTCCATCTATTATGTTGCTGCCCCAAATTGACCTGCGAACGACAATGGCTGCTCCGTCCCATTTTAAGAGTCCTCTGCATTAGAACGTGCAAGAAAGCATCAGATTGGTGCCTATCGGAAACAAACACCCACTACCTCGCAAGAGCGGCAAAATTTGTTCACCAGATCAGACAGGCTTTAGACGCATCTTTAGGACTGTCAAAGTAGTTGGTGTTCCCCTCAAGGATAATGCGCAGCCGGGCTGGGAACATCAGAGAGTATTGGAGACCTTCCTCTCTCAGTGCATCTTGACCTCCAAGTATGAGGCCCGCTTCCTCTGCACCTCCAACGTATAGTCCGGGAAGAGAGAGATTCTACTGTTGTCCATTGTGAAGGGGCCCTCCGCTCTCGCCTTCTGCAGGAGGAGATCCCTGTCCCGGAAATGGAGCAGTCGGGCTACCACAGGCTGCGGAGGTCTCCCAGGGGCCGGTGGCATGGCCGGAACTCTATGGGCCCGTTCCAAAGTATAAAAAGTGGACAGCCCCTCTGGTGCTACCACACTTCTGAGCAAGTGCTCCAAGAAGGACCCCATGTCACTGCCCTCCGCCCCTTCCGGCAGGCCTAGGACCCTTATGTTGTTCCTCCTGTTGCGTCCTTTGGCATCTTCAGCCCTACGTTCTAGTAAACTCACTCTGTACGTAAGAGCCCCCATCTGCTGTTCCAGTGCCTTCTGTGCTTGCGCTAGGTTCGCGACATTAGACTCAGTCTCTTTTACCCTCTCCGCCAGCTTCTTATGTTCTTCCTGCAGTAGGCCGAGCCACACCGCAACCGTGCTGATATCTTGATGGAGGGTGGCCTTCGTGTCAGCTATAGCTTCCAGTATTTTGTTCAGTTGTTGTTGCACCGGATCTTCTGGTGTAAATTGCGACTGTTCCTGGGCACTGTCTTCCGGATCTTGAAGAGCCCCTGTCTGACGGCCCCTAGATTTGCCCATGATGCCAGTGGCTCACTCGGCCTGTTTGGCGCTCACCACTAACGATGCTTATTAAGTAGAGGACCAACAACGGTCGTGAATCCACCACCACGAATCGGGCCGCACCTCAACCCACCAGAGCAGGCTGACTAATTCACTTTCCCATGATTCCGGCAGTCCTCACAGCCCACCACGTGCTCCGTGTATTGCGCCTCCCCAGGACCAGCAGCGCCGCCTACGCCGCCCCGGATTGTCTTCGCACTCTGAAACTGCGTTCCTTGTGGCCCACCACACTGCGGGCTCAGCTACCACATACTGGGATTCCCAGCGAGAGTCCGTCGCCCAGACCACTCAGGTGTCACGGGTCCCCAAGCTGCACCCCTCAATGTGCCCCCCCACCTGGCGGGGTCCGCTCTGCTCCGCGGCCTCGAGATCTCCACAGGGCTCTCGCCGCCGGTCAGGCCAATGCAGCTCCTCCTCATGGCTGTTTCCACCTCCTCCCAGAAATCCGTGCAGAGCCCTGAAGCTGCCCAGGTAGATCGCCATCAGCGCCCTGTCCAGTCCGCCCGGTAATGACCCGACTCCCCCCAGGCACTACACCATGCAGGTCCAGGGTCTGAAGGTCAGGGCCGCTAGGCCAGGTCCGTGCCGCCTACTACTCCAGGCTCAATAGCAAGCCCTACAACGGCGCTCCAGGGCAGGGAGGCCCCCACAATGTCCAGTGCCAGGGCCAGGCACAACCCCCAAAGGCCCGGGCAGCCTCTGCAGCACCAGACTCAAAAATCAATCAATCAATCAATCAGGGGTTTGTTAAAGCGCGACTACTCACCCGTAAGGGTCTCAAAGCGGTAAGGGTGGGGGGTGCAGGTTCCATTCCATTAAGGAGGGGGTCTGTCGAAGAGCCAGGTTTTGAGGTTTCTTGCAAAGATGGGGAGCAATGTTGTCTGTCTGAGGTGGAGCGGAAGGGTGTTCCATGCTTTGGCCGCGAGGAAGGAGATGGAGCGGCCTCCTGATCTGGTCTTTCTGGTGTGGGGGACCACGGCGTAGGAGAGCTGGGCTGATCGTAGGGTCCTTTGGGGTGCATGGAATTTGAGTCGGCTGTTCAGGTATGCTGGTCCGGTGCCGTGGAGGGCCGTGTGTGCGTGGGTGAGTATCTTGAAGGTGATTCTCGGCTCGACAGGGAGCCAGTGGAGTGTGCGCAGGTGCTGGGAGATGTGGCAGTGTTTTGGCAGGTTGAGGACCAGTCTTGCGGCGGCGTTCTGGATGTTCTGTAGCTTGCGGGTGAGGTTTTTGTTTATTCCGGCGTAGAGTGCGTTGCCGTAGTCGAGTCTGCTGGTGACCAGGGCGTGAGTGACGGTCTTTCGGTGTTCGAGGGGGATCCATTTGAAGGTCTTACGAAGGAGGCGGAGGGTGTGGAAGCAGGAAGACGCGACAGAGTTGATCTGGCGGTCCATTTTGAGCTCGGAGTCCAGGATGATTCCCAGGTTGCGTGCGGGTCCGTGGGGTTTGGCGGGTTTCCGAGGGCGGGGGGCCACCAGGTGTCACTCCAGGCGTCGGGGTTTGGGCCCATGATGAGTACTTCTGTTTTGTTGGTGTTTAGTTGTAGGCAGCTGTTTTTCATCCATTTGGCGACGGCTTCCATGCCTTCTCGAAAGTTGCGTCTGGCGGTGTTGGGCTCGTTGGATAGGGAGAGGATGAGCTGGGTGTCGTCTGCATATGACACGATGTTGAGTCCGTAGGTTCTGACGATGGGGGCGAGTGGAGCCATGTAGACGTTGAAGAGCGTCGGGCTGAGGGAGGAGCCCTGGGGGACTCCGCAGGTGGTAGGTGTGGGGTCCGAGAGGAAAGGGGGGAGTCTGACCCGCTGCGTCCTGCCGGAGAGGAAGGAGCGGATCCAGTCGAGGGCCTTGTCCTGGATTCCTGCGTCGCAGAGTCTGCATATTAGGGTGTGGTGGGAGACTGTGTCGAACGCCGCTGAGAGGTCGAGGAGGATGAGGGCTACTGTTTCTCCTTTGTCCAGTAGGATGCGGATGTCATCTGTTGCGGCGAGGAGGGCGGTTTCCGTACTGTGGTTTTTTCTGAAGCCGGATTGGGAGGAGTCGAGGATGTTGTGTTCTTCAATGAATGTGGCGAGTTGGCTGTTGATGGCTTTCTCGATGACTTTCGCTGGGGACGGGAGCAGGGAGATGGGTCTGTAGTTTTTTAGGTCGGTGGGGTCCGCTGAGGGTTTCTTTAGGAGGGGGTTGACCTCAGCGTGTTTCCAGTCATCGGGGAACGAGGCGGTCGCCAGGGAGCGGTTTATGGTGTGGGGAAGGGGAAGACATCAACATGCTATCTCCGGGTGTGGCCGCAATCATAACAGCTTCTCCCCCGGGGCTCTCAGCTGCCACCCAGGCCCCGGGAGACAGTCCAGCTCCGCAGGAGGCACTCAAGCTGCGGGGCACAGCCAGGCAGCGCACCGGTCACGTCGCTCTCTCGGCAGCCAAACTCGACAGGGAAGGCCCTCCTGCAGCTCTTGGTGAGGCATGGGCTCGCCGCGGGGACCTCGCCTCCACCCTGCTCGCAGGGACCGCCGCTACTCCGCCCGCTGCTGTTCAGTGAGGCATGCCCCTAAGCATGGGGGCAACAGCAGGCATCCGATGCAAGCCCGCTCTGCTCACGGGGAGACTCCGATGCGCCTCAGCGTCTTCCTCGGCCTTTGTCACTCAGGCCGCCATAGCCCGCTAACACGCAGTAAATCGCCGCGTCTAGCGGGAGTCTCCAACAGGCTCCAAATTCCTTCTGGGCGCGCCCCTCAGCTCACGGACCTCAGAGGGACGGTCGGAGGCTTGTCAGCTCGTCCCGGCTGCCCTTTTCGTGAGGAGAAAACACGGGCTGGTGCGGAGCGCTCGGCTCACGCGACCGCCATGTTCTTCAGTTAGGCCACGCCCCCCGTTTTTGTGCCTGGTCTAATGAAGCAAAATAAGATTTATTTGCATAATCGATGGTTAGTGTAAAAGTCTTGCCTTGATTCAGCCATGCTGGACACCAATGATGGGCATCTCTGCTCCTTCCACTCCACCATTTCTTCACAATTTGGTGGTCACTTTTAAAATCTGATTCTTGGTCCTAATTATGCTTGCCTTCTTAGACTAGAAGGTGTGTGTGTGAGCTTGTTAACCTGTGCCGAAGGGCCTTGACTCCAGGTGGGCTCCAGAATCCAGTCCAGAGTGCAGGAGCGCAAAGTTGGACGGAGGATGTGCATGAGGTTGTACATTGGAAGAAGAGAGAAACCGAACAAATAGTAAAGTTCAAACTACAGAGATAACAAAGGATGGGATTTTCAAAACAAGTTCTTCTACCATGTTGAATTATGAAAATGCAAGTGACTTTGAAAAGGTAGGAAAATAGACCAGGCATGCCCAGTGTTGGCTTAGCGTGGTTGGAGTGGGTGGCACCATGCCAAATGTGCAGAATACCATTTCATATGTAAATGATTCACACTTTGATTATTGAATGTAAATTTATACCAAGTGGGTCACCATGGACTCTGATAAAGTTAAGTATCTAGCTAAGCTGGCCCAGGCGCAAGGAAGAGAAAGTTTAGTGGTGGTGATGGGCAGAGGGAAGTTGTGTGGCAGCGGTGTGCACGCAAAGTGAGTAACTGCAGGATTTGCTATTCAGAAAATAAGAAATCAAGCAACCCAGTAGAAAACAACCCGCGCAGGTGTCTACAGAGCTCTGAAAGGTCTACAGTAGCGGTAGGCAGATTTTTTAAAGTTGGCTTCTGACAAATATATTTAAAAAGATTGGCATATTTACCCCAAAAAAATGCAAAACAATTCTGCAGAAAAGATGTTATTTTAGAAACAAACCCTGAAAATAACCCTGAAATGAATTTTCCTGCAAAAAAATATTTTTTGCAGAAATATGCCCCCAATTCTTTTGGCCGGAATAACTTACCCCCAATTTTACAAGGTGACAAACATTGCAACTATGTGAATTTGTAGAATGTTGTCTCCTTTGACAAACTTTGCTGAAAAGTTATATTTTTACATACTCATATGTCCTCCGTTTGTTAGTTTCCTAGAAGAGCTGGTTGCCCGGGTGAGATATGAGCTTACTTAGCAATGCGGAGAGCCTTTTAACAGAGGATCACTCTTGTTTAACTGCTAAATAATCCACAGTCGAAGAATGTTAGGGAAAAAAAGAAGTTTCCTATTAAGTGCAAAAAACACTTTCCAGAATGGGATACGGAAGGACCATTTTTTTTTGCAGATTTATATAGCGCAAAATCGACCCTAAGGTATTGGAGCGCTTTACGTGAGCACCGGTTACGTTACACAAGGACACATCATTTTTGTTTTTGGTAGGCACGGGGAGATTAAGTGATTTGCCCAGAATCACAGGAAGTGGACGTGACCCCGAGGCTCGAACCTTGGTTTCCAGCACCAAAGTCGGCAGCTCTAGCCGTCAGACCACATCTTCTGTCCGGACCATTGTCTGGACTGCACTGGAATCCTTGCAGCCATTGCGGCACACGGAGGATGGTCATTGTTATCCATGTGCTGGTATTTGAGGGAGCCCGAGATTCTGTTCCCTGGTGGTTCTTGCTGCTCAGAGCTGGAAACAAAGTATTCCTAGGTAATTTTATGTGCTAGAAAATATAACAATTCTTTAAAGTTGTCTTCTAACAAACATAGGGGTTGTCTTCCACCCTGGAGGAAAGCAGGTTTGTGCGCAGTCTCAAACCCTTGGTTTCAGCTTTTATTGACCAGAAGAAGAATCACTAGAGTAGATGGATGGCCGCAACCCTACAAATACACCAGCCTGCTTAAAATATATTTGCTTATGATGATGGATAGGATTGAGGCAAAGTTGCTGAGCTGCAGAGGCACACGCTCTGAAAATAATATATACTATATGTCAGAGCACTTTTCAGACAATGCCACAATGATACCACCACCAGTTTGATTACACACCCCAAGGCTATAATGATGTAGTTTCACATAATAACTCGCTTACTGTGTGAGAGGTGCTTCAGGCATCAATAGGAAACACCCTGTAGAACTAATAGGAGCTATAGTGAGGTAATGCTCAGGTCTGATGTATTCAAATTAAAAGCCAGTCTCCTGGTTGCATGCGTCCAAGGCTTGATGAGAAGAAGGACTCGGGAGACGCACCTGACACAACGATATCTCATAAGAATTATTTTCAAACAAACGATGTGCCTTAAATTAGCCAACACCTCCTGTTTTAGAGCAAGACAAGCCGACCACACTGAGTCCAAGGAAGTCATTAGTTGCTTATAGAATCTGTATACGCGAGACAATCCTTCCGGATATGTGTTGCCCCCAACGCATCAACCCTGTTGCCTACAGTTGTATTCTCTTGCTTTTTTCTCTTGCTTTTTTCTCTTGCTACAGGTGTGCACAGTGCAGAGTGAGAAGTTATAGTTAAATTGTTCTGATCTTCTTGTCTCTTGAAGAAGGCCTCATGTTGGGGTACTGGAAACTTCAAAACCGCCGAAAATCGAGCCCGATCCAGGCTGCTACCTAAAGCCGAAGAGAAGGTGGTTGCAGCTCCATCTCTAGACGTCAAAGTCTCTTTTCCACTTTTGTTCCAGCCTTGTAGGACTAGACCTGGAAGAGTTGTTAGAGCTGAGAGAGGGATCCCTGGTGATCCAGCAACACTGCTATAATTTGCTCCTGGGAAGTTGGTTCAGCCAAAGCCTTGCGCTTTCATGTTAAAATCTTAACAATAAACTCCACCTCTCTATTGCTTCTCCCTCTTTAAATAGAAGGCATTTTCATTTTGTTTTTTAAAAAACTGGGCCCCACCCGGCATTTATTTTTTGGGCCAGTAAGGTCCAATCTGAATTTAGGGGTTTAACATTGAAATGATCGGCTCCTGGGTATCCTGAAAGGAAGCATGTGAAAGGAAAATGACCCTGTGTGTGACATACAATCTGGGTGATGCTTATGATTGAAGGACAGCCATGTCGCATGAGTGGCCATCCCCTCCTCATCATGTTCTGGTGCACCACCGTGCAGTGACGTTACTTCGAGGCAGGAGCAGCCTGCGCCGCTAAGGGCCTACATCTGATAGCGTGCTGACGGCTCTCAATGAAGAGCATTGAGCAGATGACAATTTGAGAGTGGCTCCCTGCAAGCACAGAGAGAGATTCCTTTCTTACTGTGGCTCTGCGTGGACCCGCAACATGCAAATTAGTTTGCGGGTAGTGACGCCAAAGTGTCACCAGCATTCTTCTACTTCTCTCTGGGCTGTGGAGATGGATTATCTGTCAAGTCACCCCCCCCGTAACCTGATTTGTCACTATGTGAGATAAGAGGGGTAAATCACTGGGTTTCAAATCCAGCATGGTGCACAGAGGCAGCCATTGGAATTATACAATCAATCACAGAATTTGTAGAGCGCACTACTTACCCGCGAGGGTCTCAAGGCGCTGGGGAGAGAAAGCGGGGGGGGGGTGCTGCTACTGGTCGAACAGCCAGGTCTTGAGTAGCCTCCTGAAGGTCAGCAGGTCTTGGGTCTGTCGTAGGCTTAGTGGAAGTGTGTTCCAGGTCTTGGCGGCTAGGTGTGAGAAGGATCTGCCGCCGGTGGTTGTTCTTCGAATGCGAGGGACGGTGGCGAGGGAGAGGTCGGCGGAGCGGAGCTGGCGGTTGGGGACGTAGAAGAAGAGTCGTCTGTTGAGGTAGGCTGGGCCAGTCTTGTGGAGTGCCTTGTGTGCGTGGATGAGGAGTTTGAAGGAAATTCTCCTGTTGACGGGGAGCCAGTGCAGGTTCCTCAGGTGGGGGTGATGTGGCTGTGGCGTGGTACGTCGAGGATCAGGCGTGCGGAGGCGTTTTGTATGCGTTGCAGTCGCTTGATGAGCTTGGCCGGGGCTCCCGCGTAGAGGGCGTTCCCATAGTCGAGTCTGCTACTGACGAGGGCCTGGGTGACTGTTCTTCTTGTATCTGTCGGGATCCACCTGTAGATCTTGCGAAGCATGCAGAGGGTGTTGAAGCAGGAGGAGGAGACTGCGTTGACTTGCTTGGTCATGGAGAGCGTTGAGTCGAGGATGACTCCCAGGTTGCGTGCGTGGTCGGTGGGTGTCGGGGCTGCTTCCAGCGTCGTTGGCCACCAGGAGTCGTCCCAGGCTGAGGGGTTGGAGCCGAGGATGAGGACCTCTGTCTTGTCCGTGTTCAGCTTTAGTCGGCTGATCTTCATCCAATCGGCGACGGCCTTCATTCCTTCATGGAGATTGGATTTGGCGGCGAGGCGGTCCTTGGTGAGGGAGAGGATCAGTTGAGCGTCGTCGGCGTAGGAGATAATGTTGAGGTCGGGCTGTCTGGCGATGCGTGCGAGTGGGGCCATGTAGATGTTGAACAGCGTTGGGCTGAGGGAAGATCCCTGGGGTACGCCGCAGATGATCTCGGAGGCTTCGGATCGGAAAGGTGGGAGGCGGACTCTCTGGGTTCTGCCGTCGAGGAAGGAGGTGGTCCATTCCAGGGCCTTGTCTCGGATCCCTGCGCCGTGGAGGCGTGCGCGTAGAGTGCGGTGGCAGACAGTGTCGAAGGCGGCGGAGAGGTCCAGCAGGATGAGGGCTGCGGTCTCACCGTTGTCCAGCAGGGTCCTGATGTCGTCGGTGGCGGCGATGAGGGCAGTCTCAGTGCTGTGGTTGCTGCGGAACCCTGATTGGGATGGGTCCAGGATGCTGTTTTCTTCGAGGTATCGGGTTAGCTATTTGTTGACGATCTTCTCGATGACCTTGGCTGGGAACGGAAGCAGGGAGATGGGCCGGAAGTTCTTGAGGTCTCTCGGGTCCGCCTTGGGTTTTTTGAGTAGGGCGTTGATCTCTGCGTGTTTCCAGCTCTCTGGGACGGTCGCGGTCTCGAAGGAGAGATTGATAACGTTGCACAGGTGGGGTGCGATGGAGCTGCTGGCTTTGTTGAAGATGTGGTGCGGGAAAGGGTCTGACGGGGAGCCGGAGTGTATTGTGCTCATGGTCTTGATGGTGTCATCGATGTTCACGCTGGCCCAGGCTGGCAAGGGGTCATGGTCGATGGTGTGCGGCGGGTCTGGTGTATCTATCTTAGTAGGGGCTGTCTGGGTGTTGAAGCTGTCGTGGATGTCGGCGATCTTGCGGTGGAAGAAGGTGGCGAGGGAATCGCACAGGGCTTGCGACGGCGGGATGTCGTTGGTGTTGGAGCTGGGGTTGGAGAGTTCCTTCACGATGTTGAAGAGCTCCTTGCTGTTGTGTGTGTTGTTGTCGAGGCGGTCTTTGAAGGAGATTCTCTTGGCGGACCTGATGAGGTGGTGGTGGTTACGGATGGCGTCTTTTTGGGCTGCGTGGCTGTCCGGTGTCTTATCACTGTGCCATTTCTTCTCTAGTTTCCGGCAGGTACGCTTGGAAGCTAAGAGTTCCGGGGTGAACCAGCTGGCTCTTTTGGTGGTGTCGCTGTAGGTGAGTTTTTTCAGCGGGGCGAGGGTGTTGGCACAGTAGTCTATCCATCGTCTGAGGTTGCAGGCAGCATCGTCGGTGTTGGATGGGTCGGAGGAGGGGCTGAGAGCGAGGTTTGCATGTAGTTGGTCTTCGGTGACTTTGCTCCAGCAGCGGCGTGGGATCTGTTGGGTGCGGTGGTGTGTGGTGGGTTTCTGGAAGGTGAAGTGGATGCAGCGGTGGTCGGTCCAGAGGAGTTCCGTGGTGTGGCTGAAGGAGACGTGGGAGCTTGAGGAGAAGACGGGGTCGAGCGTGTGGCCGGCGGAATGAGTCGGTGTTGTGACGAGCTGTCTCAGTCCGAGGTTGGCAAGGTTGTCGATCAGGGTGGTGGAGTTGCTGTCGTTGTTGTTCTCCAGGTGAAAGTTCAGGTCTCCGAGGAGGATGTAGTCGGTAGAGGTCAGGGCGTGCGTGCTGATGAAGTCGGCGATGGAGTCGCTGAACTGGGGTCGGGGCCCAGGGGGTCTGTAGACAAGGGTGCCTCTAAGGGTGGTGTTGGGGTCCGTGTGGATCTGGAAGTGCATGTGTTTGGCGGTGCGGAGAAGGTCGTCGGTGCTGGTCGAGACCCTGATGGAGTTCTTGTGGACGATGGCGATTCCTCCTCCTACTCCGTTGACGCGGTCTCTGCGGGTGATCTTATAGCCGTCTGGGATGGCTATGGCGATGTCGGGTGCAGAGGAGTCGTTCATCCAGGTCTCTGTCAGGAAGGCGATGTCTGGTGATGATGTGTCGAGCAGGTCCCAGAGCTCGACGGCGTGTTTGCGTGCGGAGCGGGTGTTCAGTAGGATGCATCGGAGGTGGTTGAGGTCCTTCTTGGCGGGCGCTTCGGTGGCTCTGAGGCTGGTGTAGCTGCAGTTCCGGCAGGTGAAGGGGCCATGAGTGCGTTTCGGGGCGGCCTTGAAGCAGTTGTGTGTCCGTCCGGGGTTGAGAGCGTGGTGGCATTGTAGCGGCGTCGGTCCTCGAGGCTGGTGCGGGGGGCGCGCGGCCCAGGGGTTCTGGCACTGGGCGCGGTCCAGGTGCGGACGGGCATGCCTTCGGCGCGCCAGCGGCGCGCCCGCTGCGTGGCGCGCAGCGGCCGCCATATATGGGGAGGTGGGAGGAGGAGCAGCTGGGAGGCGGGAGGCAGGGGCAGCGAATGGGCAGTCAGGGGGGCGGGGCCGCAGGGGACGCAGCGGCGGGAGTGGAGAGAGGCAACGGGGGTACAGAAGGCAAAAATCGGGCACAAAAAAAGGGGGCACGAGGGGAAACAGAAGGCAAAAAGGACACACAGAATGGGGGCACGAGGGGAACAGAAAGCAAAATCGGGCACACAGAATGGGGGCACGAGGGGAACAGAAAGCAAAATCGGGCACACAGAATGGGGGCACGAGGGGAAACAGAAGGCAAAATCGGGCACAGTAGATGGGGGCACGAGGGGAAACAGAAGGCAAAATCGGGCACAGGAGATGGGGGCACGGGGGGAAACAGAAAGCAAAATCGGGCACACAGAATGGGGGCACGAGGGGAAACAGAAGGCAAAATCGGGCACAGTAGATGGGGGCACGAGGGGAAACAGAAGGCAAAATCGGGCACAGGAGATGGGGGCACGGGGGGAAACAGAAAGCAAAATCGGGCACACAGAATGGGGGCACGAGGGGAAACAGAAGGCAAAATCGGGCACAGGAGATGGGGGCACGAGGGGAAACAGAAGGCAAAATCGGGCACAGGAGATGGGGGCACGGGGGGAAACCGAAAGCAAAATCGGGTACACAGAATGGGGGCACGAGGGGAAACAGAAGGCAAAATCGGGCACAGTAGATGGGGGCACGAGGGGAAACAAAAGGCAAAATCGGGCACAGTAGATGGGGGCACGAGGGGAAACAGAAGGCAAAATCGGGCACCGAGGCAGCAGCAGAGGGGCGAGCTTACCAGCAGCGGGCAGGACAGCACAGGCGGAGCTGTGTGGCGGGGGAGCGACCTACCTGGCAAGGTCAAGGGTCACAACAACAACAACATATTTATTTATTTAAGAGTTTTATATAGCGCTAGCAGGACCCGAGGGTATCAGAGGGCTTTCCATCAGCACATGGTTACAACTAGATAACAAGGTATGGCAACTCGGTGAACATTTAAACAAAGTAGCTAGATAAGTCAGCATAAGTAGGTCAGATCAAGTCAAGTCTGTGGTTAAGTATAGGATAGGGGAAGTTGCGGGGGGAGTTTCGAGAAGCGCTGAAGGTAGAGATGTTGTCTGGCTGGGCGGTGGGTGATTCGTTAGTTGAGATGCCGGTTGATTAGGAGATCTTTTACTGTCTCTCGAAGCAAGGGAAAGAGGGGTTCGTCCTAATATGTATCGGTATGGAGTTCTACAGTTGTCACTTCACATGTAATAGAAACATTTCATCACTACTCATCTGCAATAGGTCATTACAGATGAGTTATTGCGTCACAGTGATTCTAGCTAGAGCTAGCACTGTGCTATACAAGCAGCTCCCCAAGCGGAGAATCATTTGTTAATTATACAATGACTGGAAACAAGCATTGTCATAGCCAAAAGGCCTCGCCTTTTAGACCTTTTGGCTATGCCAATGACGTGCAGCAGCGGCAAAAAGCATTTTTTGCCATAGATGTGCAGCATTGTCAAAATAATAATAAAAAAAGGCCACTGTCGGTGGCCGCATACTTTTGTAGGCGTTCATATATGCTAATGATTGCGTGCAGTGCAATGATGCAGATGCCATTAATTATTTTTTTTACTGATAGAGAATTGTGGACAGCACTTGGCTCAGTAAATGAAAAAAATAATCTGACTTTTGCAAAAGTGCTTTTTGTAAGGTGGAGTAGCTAGCATTCTCTCCCAACATTATTTCTAAAAACGAAAGGTTTGTGGGGAGTCGGGGTAATGGTTGGTGGGTGGATGATGCGTGGGAAGGCCACAACAGAGAATGTGCTGGGTGAGGGAGCAACGGAGACACTTGAGGCTTGGCTAGAGGGGTGATCAAAAATGTTTTTTTTAAGCTGGTTTGATCAATGGACTAGCTTGGGGGTGGTGGGAAATGAGGAAGCAACACGAAGCACTCGCTGGGTGCGGACGTTTGGGGGAAGACAGCAGCACATATGAGAAAGAGAGCTGGAAAACACATTCGATCTTATGGAGTACTGAAAGAATAAAGTAGGTATCAAATGAAGAAGAGGAAGGCAAGCCATCAAATAAGAAGCAAGCAAATAAAAGTGGTGATAAAGCCAACCAATGGTAAACAATGGTTGCGTTGTAGGCCCACTGTAAGATTTTGGCATGGGCGAAGAGAGGCTTTCACCTACTGGCAAAAGACTCTCTGGGTGTGAGGGACATTAGATATTTGTTTTTCAATTACTAACTCTCATTCCTAAAGTGGGAGATTGTTTTTGAAACACAAAAACTTTTGTCAAGTTTGGTGAATGGCCATCAAAGCAAACCGAGGCTGTCCACCAAACTTTCTCTACTTTGACAGGGATCGCCTTGACAGCGGTTCCTGTCATTGAACAGAGATCACTGCTGGGCCGGTGGCAATCTCTAAATTTGGCGTTCAATAGTCTGTCCACCAGATGCTAGCTCAGGCCCTTAATGTCTTGGTTACCTGCTTAATGTCCTAGTTTGGTGTGCATGTTCTAGTGGTGAATCGTGACCTGACCTCAGTATTATATTATTGTAGTATCATGCGTATGCCTTACAGAAGAACCAAGTAATCAAGTGGTATATCTTGCCCTCTAAGTGTGGCTTTTGTCCCTTAATGGCATTCTTAGTCTCTACTCATCAGTTGCTGAGGATTTCAATGGTGACTGGGATTTGTTTATCTTCATTTCTAGCATCTCTACGATTGGGTGGAGACCTTAACATAAAGCAACCATGAGGCCTTTTCTCCATAGGACATCATTGGAAGTTTGTGCTTAAATTAAAGTACCATTTTGATGTTGTGTATCAACTCCTGCCCATCTTGATTTACCCAATAAGATTTCCATGAAGATTGGGTCAAGACTGTCTATTAAATCATCTAAGGCCTCAGGTTCATGACATTCAGTGACTTTTCTATTCAAAGTCGCCAACATAGTGGCCAGCTCCAGTGTTACTAATTTGGCATCAAGTTTTTTCAGTCATGGTCTAAGGGCTAGCAACTTTTTCCACTGTACAAATGTGCCATATGAATAGCCTGCTGAGATATAAATTGGTATCTAAACCATCATGAACGGTCCACTTTTTTTTTTTTTTTTTTTTTACACTTGCAATGATCATTCTAACCTGTTTTTCACTTAGGAGTTTTTTTTTCCTTCTCCCAAGTTAGTATTTGATGGTGGGCATGTGCACAAGAATCTGGAGCATTTATAAATGGCAGAAGGAAAACTGGTGTATCACAAGGATGCATAGCAAATGGAAGAAGGTGGTGATTACAACTTGCAACCCTTGATGGAGAAAAAAGGGATAGAGAACAGGATGTCGGATAAACTCCTGAAGACGAGAATGGAAAGAGACAGAGATTAGTAGATTATAGACACTTATTTGGACCTGGAAAGAACAGTATATTAAAGGAAAGAAAAAGAAGAGACAGAGAAAGTCATTCAAATTGACCAAAATTGGATCTTCTCTTTTCTCGAGGGGCATTCTTCCCGAAGGCGAATCTGAGGCGTCCACAAGGAGACCAGAACACAGTGGCCTAGGAAATAAAAAGATATAAGCAGATTATCAATGTATCAATCTTGAGTGGTTTTGAATCGAACTGATAGGCTTTTACTGTATAAAGAAAACCAGTTCTTAAACTATAAACAACTAGATACAGAGCTAAATAAAAGAACCAACCATCAAACTCTCCTCTTGAACGGTCTGACTTTGTACCCGGCTGAACCTGCAACACAGCCGTCCTCCAATAACTAAAGACACTGAGTTCAGTTTACGGTCAATTGAGAAGAGCGTGCATCATTTTGTCTATGAGGTTTAATGTCTTGTCTGTTTATTCTAAGGCCCTCACTCACATCGATCCTTATGTGTCACTAGTACAAAAAACTGTAACCAGACTCTCTCAGTGGCCTTCAAGTAAGATCGTTCCTGTTTCCATGGCATTCACCGTATCGCTCTTGGTTATTATTTTTTGGTCTTACCAAGAGCCCCTATGTCGAATCTTTGATTCTCATAAAAACATCTCCTGATGCTTTAGCCTTGATCCTTGTTTCCAAGATGTGCCACCATAGCCTCTCCGTTGATGCCCTTCTGTGTATGTCCCCTGTTGTGGACTCAAGTTTATCCGAGGGCCAATCACAGCTGTCCTTAGCTGCCCGGCGTCTGCACACTCTGCTTCTGCTTCAATGCATTGCATTGGCTGCCTTCTACTCTGCAGCTCCCTCAAGCACCCAGACTCACCTTCCCCTTTCTGCTGCTTACCTAGTGATATTGGTGTTGAGATCATCATACAAAAAAAGAGAACCTTGGTGGTATCGGTTTTCCGGTTCAGAAGCTGTTTCCTTTTTCTGGTGCACAGTGAAGGCTGTCATACACTGGTTATTGAAGGGGTCATTTATGTCCAATGGCACCCGGCAAATTTTCTGCTGATGCAGAATCATATCGCCCATTCGAAGATTGTTTCAGATCCATTGTTGGTGTCCACTCTTGACTATAAATCTCACTATTAATAGGCTGTTCTGCTGAGCTGTACTAAAGGGCGGCCATCTTGATCGTGGCTAGCTCTGCCCCTCACTACTTATGGTCTGTATGCTGCAGGATTATGGGCCCATCCCGTGGTGCCCCCTTTGACAAGGCAGTCTTTTTCGATTGGTCGTTCACTATTGTTATGCCACATACATAAGCCACAAAAAATCAGATGGATAGTGCTTCAGTGGAAATGTAGAGAATGGCCCAGCTCTCTGACATATGGTCACGGCTGGGGTCGAGTATCTAGCAGGTCGCTTCTGTGATGGCTGTGCAAAGACGTATTCACGCTTCACAAGTCTTCTGCCGAAAACCCAAGCTGGAGGTGCTAACCGTGACAACGAGACAGGAAGGATGGATACATATTCATGATAAAGGGTTCCACCCATTAGGTACATATTGTGGCACCCTCTGGGCACCTCTAGCCTTAAGCACCGTAGACTGCACCCTTTACAAACAGGCCAAGCTATTAACATAGTGTTTGATGTCAGGCATCGTAAGACCACTTGTGCTGTCAAAGCTGTTTGAGTTCTAATGTAACTCTGCGGTGTAACCAGTAGGTCCTCTTTCTTTAGGGGGGCTATGCGAGCTAGACTGTGCCAAAATGACTATTTATAATACAAGAGCACGAGATCCGAGAGAACTTCGGAACTGTAGGTCAGTGCAACATGCTCGGCCTATCACGCCTCATATTCTGATAAACAGTAGCTTGTTATAACTTTTTTTATTAATGTAAGCTCCTCTTTCAGAGATCTGAGAAAGTCATTGGTATATCCACAGAAAAGTAGTAGCGGTCGAAGATTCTCTCACACGCTGTTGGAATGGAAAATGCTTTTAGCCGATTTCCCGTTGCATTGTACCATTTAAGTTAGCATTTGCGGCACCATTTTGCATTCAGCCGCCATTTTGTACCATGACCGAAACTAAGCTTCTGTCTCATTCTGTTTGCCTCAGCAGAAAGCAGCCTCAATGTTTTTTTTATTTCTCCAAGGTTGAACTTCGCTGTACTATTGAATAGACTGTCTTATTATTGCATACCTTTCCCGTTGGATAGGCCCGCTCCCACCCTTGGAGTGGCGGGCACGGGCAGAATAACCTTGGAACTGAGATAGCATATACCCGGTCTTAGGATTTTAGCTCCTCCTTATGTGTCTCCTTTGTTCACCAGCTACTGACTGGAATATTCCAGTCGGGGCGTGTCTTTTGGGATACTGGAAATGTATATCATGTATCTCCATGTTGGGGGGAGTCAGTCCCTCTGCAGCAATCCAAGGAGGCTGGTCAGACTGGACTCTGCTCGAGTGTATGACTAATAAATAAATTTGGTTTGTATTCTCTACTGTCTGACCGACTTCATTTGTTTGGAAGGCTGAGAGGTGGTCGAGAGTGACCCGATTCGGGTCACTTCCTTCAGTTGGCGCCCAAACAGGGACCCCATTGGGTGCGGCCCCTCCTCGCCCACAGGCGGGTGAGGAGGACAGGGCCACATCTGCTCAGACGGGCAGACTGGGGATCCCTGCACGAGAGAGTCTGGTACTCGCAGCTGCCCCGCCTGTCTGACCGGGCGGTGCCTCGCCCAGTGGTCATCTCGGCTGGGGTCCTGAACTGCGAAACCCTTGGATCTGACCGTTTGGTCCGAAGAGTCGGCAGTGGAGAATAAATTCGTTTGGCCTGTGTGCACCAGGTGAGTTTGCTTTGGTTCTTTGTGACTATGGCGCCATTTTTGTTTGTTTCACAAAGATAGGTAGTAGGGGAAGTCCTGCGCAGGGTCGTGTACAAATTTCTACAGATCAATTATTTCAACAAGTGTAAATGCTTCAAGGCTAGCATACAACGACTACCCCACGTTGTAAAAATGTGGAACAAGGTCCACATATAATACAAATTTAACAATTGACAGCCTGAGCAAAAACACTAAAGTAAGAGCACATATAAACATTCGACTCTTAGTCCGAAATTGTTTCTTCTTGTTTTATTCCAAGTTCATATATCCATTTGTCAATCTTCTTAACATTTGTTGTCCAAACCACAGACCATGCCAACACGTGTTTCGTCTATACGACATTAAGCCATAGACTTCATCAGGGCACTTTAAGGAAGTTTTAGAGACAATCTTAAGATCTAGAAAAAAGTCGCAATAATACAATATCCCTTAAGTTCAAATCCCAACGTAGAGAGCGGTATCAGTCGTAAAGTTCATCTTAAGTTGAACCATGAGATAAAAAGAGGTCGCGGTAGACCAAGTATCCTTAATCCGAATAAACAGTGCAGAGAAATATCGCGCGTGTCCTCGGCGCTTGCATTTGTTTGAGTTCCTTGTGAACATGGTACCACTTTGGTTTGTATTTGATGAGATCTGAGGACCAATTTTGGTAAGATATTTGCAAATTTCTGCTCGGCATTGATGGTGAACTTGTTTTCGTTTTGAAAGATGCTGTGTATCAGTAAAATGTTTTGTTTGGGCTGTTGTTGTTGTTCTATTGATGCTCGATTGGAAGAAAGTCAGTCAGCGCCACCAGAAGACACCCCTAATTTCGATATGTACGTCAAACATGTCCTTGGCCCTATTATGTTTAGTACGTTATGGCCCAAATATACGAGGGACAATGCCGAGTTGCAGTGGCCGTTGACGGGCACTTTTGACGAACAAAAAATTTATTTCCTGCAGGATAAATTGTTTGCAAAAAGAAGTAGACAATCGATGTTCGATTCCCTCAGAACATGGCAAAAGGAAGCTAGACAGAGACGAATGAAAGCAGAGAAAGAGGCCCGGAAGGGAAAAATGCAGACGGTGACTCAGAAAGCTGTAGCGTATGACAGAGAGAGAGTAGAGAAAGGGATATAGTGTGCGGATAGGAAATTTCGACTGCAATGTGAAAAGTCTTATGTTGCTCGAGAAGAAAATGATACATTTGTGGAGGAATTGTTAGATGCTCGACCTCCACCCCCATATGCCCGCAGAAAATATATCCTGCCATCCCACTGCCACAATCTCCTGTCTCTTCTGCTGTTTCTGTTTCTTCTGTTTTTGATTCAGCTGCTTTGGCCACCGCGCCTTCTGTCCTTTGTTTGGCTTCGCCTGCAGCGCCTGCGATGACCGCGAGTCTTCCTGCTATGCCTATTGTTTCGGCATCTCTCTCTCCAGCTCTTACACCTACGACACAGCCATTGGCGACATTGGTGCCCGTTCCCTCTGTTACTACTCCTTCCCTTTTCCTTCATTCCCCGACGGTAGTGGAACGCCTGTACGGGGATTTGGGGGTGGGGACTGGGCGACAGCTAGGGAACGACTGGGGCAAATATTGATACGATCTGATGTGGGCGATGAAGAGGAGAAGGTGGAGAAAAAGCACAAAGAATTGAAGACCAGGGTGTTATTGCAACAGGCTTCTCGAGGGAATGGTAGAGGACGTGGTGGCCGGACTGACCGCTTCAGCGTACTAGCAGGAACACTACGCCTGTAGGACCGAATCAGTTTGCATACTGTAAAGAGGAGGGACACTGGTGCAGCGAGTGTCCTGTGCTTTTGCAAAAGGTGGCGGTCCCGAGGGGACGAGGGTCTCATGGACGGGGACGTGGAGATGGTGACCAGGATAGGGTTCAGGCTACTGGGACATTGAAGGGTCGTACTGTCCAGAACTACTTTGACGACCCTAGGGGCAAACAGTACTACCACAATGACTATGATCTGGATGAGGTGACAGGGATGTCTCACAGCTAGGACAGCCAGGGACAGGGTGTGGGACCAGTTCAGATACCTGTACATCAGCACGGTCCTTGCGTTACTGCAGATTTGCATGGCTCAGCTAAGGAATTTTTGGTGGATACAGGTGCTATGAATAGCTCTATTTCCTGTTCACTGGTCCCCCAGGGCAGCTCTGTCTGACCATAATAATGTTTCGGTAGGATTTTCTGGTATACCGGTTGTAAGCCCCATTTCCAAACCACTCACGTTGACTATGGGTCCTTTTACTGTGGATTTGCCATTCCTGTTGACCTCTAATTGCGGAGAGATTTTGATGAGCCAAGATTTACTAAAGAAGCTGCATGCAACAATTTATTGTTCCCCGGACGGTGTTTACATGACGATAGGTCCGAATGTGGTCCAGTCTAAGCAGTGTTTATCCAAAGATGCACCCCTCCCTGCTGAATTTAAGGATGTGCCGCCCACGTTGTGGGCAACAGGTGACACGGATGTAGGACTATTGCAGATTCCCCCGGTTTCCATTAAAATCAAGGACAATGCCATCTTGCCTCGTATTCCCCAGTACAAAATACCACAGGCGGGGGAGCGAGCTTTGTTGCGGATTATACAGGATCTGATTGAGTCGGGAGTTGTTGAGGAGACGGCAGCGAATGTGTGTAATAGCCCTATTCTTCCTGTTCTTAAGAGGGCACCTTCAGACTCCTCTGATGATCACCCAGATGTTTATCGTTTTGTGATTGACTTGCGCGCAGTTAATAAAATAGGGGTTCCTCAGTTCCCGGTGGTCCCTGACATTACTGCCCTTCTGACGATGATTCCTTCCTCTGCTAAATTCTTTTCTGTCATTGATCTGAAAAATGCATTCTTTAGTATCCTGATCCATCCCGACAGCAGGCACTTGTTCGGTTTTACCCTCGCTGGCAGAAGCTTTAGATTCTGTCGAGCTCCTCAGGGCTATACAGAGAGCCCTAATATATATAGTCAAGCCTTGAAGGCCCAATTGAATTTACTCACGCTTTCCCTAGGTAACGTATTGCTCCAATATGTAGATGATATCCTCATTGCTTCTGACACCGAAAAGGGATGCAAAGACAGTACGGTAAAGTTGTTGCTGCATTTGGCTCACCACGGACACAAAGTGTCCCTTTCTAAATTTCAATATTGTCGACAGGAGGTCACCTACTGAGGTCACCTACTGTCGAAGGAGGGTAGGAGACTGACTCCTGAGCGCATCAGCACCATTGTTAAAATGCCTATCCCTAAAACTCAGAGGGATGTGCGTGCTTTTATTGGCATCACTTCCTACTGTCGACATTGGATCCTTAATTATTAGTTACTAACGAAGCGCCTGCTTGCGTTAACCACTAAAGATGTGCATGAACCCCTGCCTTGGACGCCTGAATGTCAGCAGTCTTTTGAGCAACTAAAAGTTGCGCTTTGCTCTGCACCTGTGCTTGGTTCACCTGACTACATGAAGCCGTTCGTGCTGTATGTACACGATACGGCCGGTTGTGCGCTCTCTGTCTTAACACAGGCCTTTGGAGGTAAGCAACGGCCGGGTGCTTATTTTTCTGCTCTTCTTGACCCTGTCACAAGAGCCCTCCCGAGCTGTCTAAGAGCGGTCACAGCATTGGGCATCTCTATACGACAATCGGCTGGGCTCATACTTGATACCGACCTCACAGTCATGGTACCCCATGCTGTGGATACACTTTTGAATAAAATTAAGACACAGCACCTCACCAGTGCACGTCTGACCAGTTATGAATTGACCCTTTTTGCACCGCATGTTACAATTAAAAGATGTTCCACTCTGAACCCAGCCACGTTGCTACCCCTCCCTTCTGAGAGTAAAGAAATTGATATACATGATTGCATTTTTCGGACAGAGGAAGAAATGAAGGGACGGGTAGACCTGACTGATGTCCCCTTATCTGACCCCCAAGGGGAAGTATACGTCGATGGCTCTTGTTTTAAGTTACCAGATGGCACTACAACCCCTGCATATGCGATCACAACACTGCACCGGTAGTTGAGATGTCACGAGTTCCCTATCAGTCGGCCCAAGCGGCGGAACTCGTTGCCCTTATACGAGCCTGTTACTTGAGTGAGGGACAGACTGTCAATATTTATACTGACAGTCAGTACGCTTTCGGAGTCGCCCATAACTTTGGGCGACTCTGGGAGGAGAGGGGGTTTCTCACCTCCCATGGGTTGAGAATGCAGAATGGCCCTCTCATACATAGGCTTTAGTCTGCTCTGACACTCCCCAAGAAATTGGCGATAATCAAATGTAGCGCCAACAGGGCAGTAACTGATGATGTGGGTAGAAGGAATGCATTGGCAGATCAGACAGCTAAGGAGACAGCCCGAACAAAGATGAAAAGGATGTTTGTAGCAGGTCCAGCTAGGTGGGTGCCCGAGGTTACCATGTTTGAGGATACGTTGGTAAATGTCAAGGAGATTCAGAGAGAGGCAACGATTGAGGAGTTAGCAGTATGGCAGGAAAGCACAGTACGTTTGGATGAGGAAGGGTGTTGGACGGATAAGTCAGGGAAACAAAGGTGGATGTTACCAGATGCATACGTTCTTCCCGTAGTCACTATGGCACACGGTCCAGCCCATATCAGTGCAAAAGGTATCTGTAAGTTGTTAGATCCGGTATGGCACAATGACAATATCCCAAAGACGGCTGCCCAATTGGTCAAATATTGTATGGTGTGTATGATGCACAATCCTGGAAAGGGTACCTCTGCACCACCTGGCAATTTTGCACCCCCTACTTTCCCTTTTGAGGTCCTCCAGCTGGATTATATAGAAATGGATTGGGTCAACAATTTGAAATATGTGTTGGTGGTTCTTTGTGCATTCAGTAAATTGGTTGAGGCTTACCCCACTAAAGAAAATACAGCCATAGCGACTGCAAAGGTACTCATAAAGGAGTTCTTTCCTCGCTTCGGCTTGCCCCGTTTGATTTGGAGTGACAATGGAAGCCACTTTAATGTGAGAGTCATACAGCTGGTTTGTGAGGGACTCCATATCAAACAAAAGTTTCATGCTGCGAATCACCCCCAGTCAGCAGGTTTAGTTGAGAAGTACAACGGTACTCTCAAACTGAAATTGGCTAAGATTCAGGAGAGCACAGGGTTGCAGTGGCCAGATGCTTTACCATTAGCCCTCTTGTCCACTAGAACAACTGCTCATTCTAGAATAGGATTGTCACCCTACAAAGTCGTGTTCGGGCGCCCGGCAAATGTCTGGGGTGTCCAGCGTCCTCGGATATTCTCTGAGATTGAATACCCTTTGTTAGTGGATTATTTGTATGAGTTAACTAAAAGTCTGCGTTCTATTCACCAACAGATCCAAGACGCTCTTCCGTCAGCACCTGAGGGGCCCGGGCATAACATTTGGCCTGGAGATTTTATTCTGACGCGTAACTTTCAGAGGAAAGGAAGCTTAAAGCCGCGGTGGAAGGGGCCAGTCCAAGTGCTCCTCGCCATCTGAACGGCGGTCAAGGTTGCTGACCGAAAGAATTGGATCCACTGCCGGAAAGTGCTTCTCCCTCTGCCTTACGACCAGTGGGCCCTCAACGGCATTGGGGACTCGGAGGGGGAGCAGGTGCCTCGCTTTGTCCCCTTCTCAGATGCCCAGCTAACGTGGACCCAAACGGAGGAAGAGAATGATGCAGTGTTAAATGCGTCAGTGCCCCCTGAGTCAGGGCCATCCAGGAGCTCTACTGGCCCATCTGTGCTTGAGCCCCAGTCTATTGGCCCCTCTGTATCTGATCCCCCTGAGCCCCTTTTTCCTGACCCTACTGTGCCTGGAGTAGCTAGGTACAATCTGCGCCCCGACAGAGGAACAGTGCACCAAAGGAAAAGTCAGATTAGCAGGGATGGACTCGATAAGTCAGGCAACAGTAGCATAGGGACAGACGAGATTGGTGCATTGTTCAGACACTGGACAGGATAGACAGAACGTGCTTCCCTGGAAGGGGAGTACTTTTATCCTGAGCGCCGTGGGATTTCTTCAAGAGCTGGTCCGACAGCTCCACCGCCGGTGCTCAATAGCGCCAATGTTGATGAACAATAGGAGTCTACCAGCGAGGCTCTGACGGATGCTGGGAACATTTGCCCCTTTTGTCTTGTATGCCATCAGCATTATTGCATTTCCTTTCCTCTGATTAAAATGTACCCATTTGGTCGACCCATTACTGAGGGCCGTTTGCGGCACCGCGTTTAGAGCGGTATGGATCTGGTTGGTCTAGTTGGTCCACAAAAAGTTAAATAGTTTTTGTCACGATTGTTGTGATTTCCCTGATAATAGTTCTGAGTATAGCATGGTTCCTAGAGGAGAAATATCCAATGCATTCCCTGGTTGGTACGACGCCTGTTCCCACTGAGCATATGTTTGTCACTTCTGCACCTCACAAAGGGGAGCACTGAAAGTCTTATAAGGATAATGTGTTTATACAAATGTTGCACCAAACGCATGGTGCGTCTAACGACAAATTGTTGGGTGTGTGGACTACTCCCCTCAGTGACTCAAAAAAGTGAGAACCTGTTGTCCATGCCATTGTCTTATATGTGCAGCTGTGAGGGATGGTTTGCATTGCTTAGTATGGTACGCCCACCTCCCCAGTTTGATATGTTAGAAAGAAAAAGTATTGGTCCCCGCACTATGATACAGAATGTACGCTTCATACATAGAGTAACTCCTGGTGCCCCTACAGGTCGAGAGCCGTTTGGTAGATTGGTCTTAAGCTCTTGCATGTATGCACACAAAGGGGTGAGAAATGGAAAATTGTCAAATACAGAAATGAATGATTTCCTGGGATTCAATGCGACAGAATATTTCCAGTCCTTTCAGGCTCGTAATGTTACGGAAGACAAGCCAATACCGCTGTCAGTGGTTAACACCACAGCTCCTTTCTGTGTCCAGGGGAGTGGGAAGATGGAGTTAGGCGGGAACAGGTGCAACACCACATATAAGCTGGGAACAACAGATAGTCCGCCTCTGATACCCCCTCCTAATGTCTATTTTGTCTGTGGATCCCAAGGTTATGTTTGGCTTCCTGAGGGATGGTCGGGCAGGTGTTATCTCTCTTACCACCTGTATATATAGTTCCGTCCAGTTACCATAAGGACCATCGATTGCAGCGCAGGAGTGTATACCTGTCCTGAATAAGAAGGGTTAATAACACAGAAGATATAGATCAGACAGACACCACTTTGCAGCAGTTTACAGACGCCATGAAGGGTATTGTACCCTTTAGGGGCTTCATGTCCAATAGCCTTAACATTCGTCGGCCCACGAGAGTTGTTGAAGGGGTTATAAATACCACAGCGGGTATACTTACAAATATCACTGCTGAGCTCCAAGCCATGAGACTCGTTACTTTACAAAACAGGATGGTGTTAGACGTCATCCTTGCTGATCGGGGAGGGGCCTGTTGCGTCGTTGGCAGCAGTTGTTGTGTATTCATACCGGATCACGTCCCTAATGTATATGCTGCCATTCAGAAGCTGCATAGGCTCGCATCTGACATCCACCAAGAAAATGGTACATGGTCTCTTTCTGGATGGTTCTGGGGTCTATTCACGTCCTGGGGTTGGAAGATTCTTATCTTCCTAGTTGCAATTGCTGGTATACTCTTCGCCTGTTGCTTGTGTATACACTGTCTTCCTGCCTGCTGTACTTATTGTGTAAAAACACTGACACCCAAGCCAAGGGTCCAGTACAAGACCCTAAGACTACTGCTGTGATGATGATGAAGGACATCAATGACCTAATGTCAATAGATGAAGGCATTTTTGAATATTGATAATGTGTGTCTTAGCATGTAGCAGTAGTTTCCTAATATATCAGAGGTTATTTACTTTTAGACCGTGGCAAAATTGTTAGCAAATGCTAAAAGGAGGGTCGGTTGGAATGGAAAATGCTTTTAGCCGATTTCCCGTTGCATTGTACGATTTAAGTTAGCATTTGCGGCACCATTTTGCATTCAGCCGCCATTTTGTACCATGACCGAAACTAAGCTTCTGTCTCATTCTGTTTGCCTCATCAAAAAGCAGCCTCAATGTTTTTTTTTATTTCTCCAAGGTTGAGCTTCGCTCTACTAATGAATAGACTGTCTTATTATTGCATACCTTTCCCGTTAGATAGGCCCGCTCCCACCCTTGGAGTGGCGGGCATGGGCAGAATAACCATGGAACTAAGCTAGCATGTACCCGGTCTTAGGATTGTAGCTCATCCTTCTGTGTCTCCTTTGTTCACCAGCTACTGACTGGAATATTCCAGTCGGGCGTGTCTTTTGGGGTACTGGAAATGTATATCATGTATCTCCATGTTGGGGGGAGTCGGTCCCTCTGAAGCAATCAAAGGAGGCTAGTCAGACTGGACTCCGCTCGAGTGTATGACTAATAAATAACTTTGGTTTGTATTCTCTACTGTCTGATCGACTCTTCATTTGTTTGGAAGGCTAAGAGGTGGTCGCGAGTGACCCGGGTGACCCTATTCGGGTCACTTCCTTCAACGCCGTCAAGGTAGAGCACAAACAGCAGCTATGCAAGCTTCCCTCATCCATTGAACAGCTAGGGTGGTAACAGCATCAGTGCAAGCTTCTTTCTCCCACATGACTGGCTTAACACAGGCAGAGCAGTACAAGGTTCACTGATAAGCAGAGTAGGTAGACTACAAACAGAACAGTGCATGCCTGCTTCCCTTGCCACAGAAGAGGCTGAGGGACTGTGCAAACAGCAGCGGCAGTGCAAGAGTCCTTTACTAACGGATGAGGTGAGGTTGAATAAAAACAGCTGCAATGCATACTTCCCTTGCACACAAAACAGACACAACACAAGCAGTGCAAGCTTCTCTCACCCGTAGAATCAGTACAGCACAGGCAGCAGATGTGCAAGAATTCCTCAAATACATTGAATATGTACAGTATGAACACTTTAAGCCACTACATCTGCCATATTACAAGTGCCATTGGATATAACGCACTTGTAATGCGGCTGACAGGATAGCCATCATGTTTGTGAGAGAGTGACCCGTCCACCGAACTCTAAATCAGGCCCTTAGTCTGATGTTGGTGCTTTAAGTCCCAGTCCTTCAGTTCTGAAGTTGGTACCTTAAGGCTGAGTCCCTTAGACTGATGTTGATGCTTTAATAATGAGTTTCATAGTCTGATGTTGGTGTTTTTAGACTGGGCGCCTGATTTAAATGTTGGCAGAGAGGGTACTCGGTTGCTGTTGTGACAAAGTTCCATTCCTGTCAATATTATGCTCCACGTGCCTGATTTAGAATCTATGTTTGATGATGGCAGAGACTACTCTGTCGTGGCCAAACCCCTCCGATTGCCCCATGGATTAAGGCCATCAGAGATTTGGCTGTATGGCCACCCACCTAATTTAGATGGGGAGACATACAGCTAATTTTCAATACCTGTCACTGCCAAACTTGGCGGTATGGGGCATTGAAAAGTGCTCAATTCCCCACTTGCCATGGGAGCAAACACACATGGAGAAAGGGCCATTGTATTTTTTTTTTAATACAGCTTTGGGATTTTATATTTGAAAATAAAAAAAATATTGTAAGTTTGCCATATGCCGCCCGTCAAACTTATCACACATTGACAGGAACAGCGGTTCCTCACAATGCTACAAATGTCAGCTGAGCTGGCAGTCATTTCTGAATTTGGCCCTGACAGAGAAGCGAGCCAATCATCAAGATTTAAATCGAGCCATGAGTACCTTAGTCTGATGTTGGTGCTGTAAGACTGAGTAACTTAGTTTAATATTGATGCTTTAAGGCTAACTGAGTTCCTTAGTCCGTAAATGGCCTCCCTTCTCAGCACAGAGATTCCCGCCAAGCATGTGGGAGCTTCTCATGAGAAGTCCTCAGCCAAGGTGGTAAGGATGGTATATTGGCCGTGTAAGCTTAGATGACCCCCTTTGGTTGCAGTCCATCACAAACCATATTGGTGTTGCAGAAAGAATGGGAGAGCAGAGTCAGCGTTAGTAACATGTTCGATTGATGACTCAAAGAGGTTGAAAGAGCCAGGCTTCTGATTATTGAAGATTGATGGGACTGAGGTGGGCTCAGTCTCATATGAGGTCAAGGTTTGCACCGCGAGGTGGCTAGGAATTGCACAAGGTTAGCCACATGGCAGGTCATCGCCTCGAATTGCTGGCAGAGCTTGGATACAGTCAGTTGCATTTTAGTTGATGCCTTTGGAATGCTGGGTGTACTGGGGTGGAGTTAGTTACAAGTCAATGTCTCTGTAGGCCGGAAGGTTTACGAAAAAGTCACTAAAACATCAAATGAGTGCCTAGGAGAAAAGAGAGGTTTTATGGGTCATGCCCAGAATGTTACAACTTCCGTCTCTCTGAGGGTAGAGGGAATGGAGCGGACATTTTTCAGTAATGCTAGGGATCAATGATGATGCATGGCCTGTTCAATCCACCTCTTGGTACAGTGATCAGTTGCATGCATTTATATTTAGAATTTTTATTTTCCACTCTCTCTCGAAATGTTCTCTACATTCTGAAATCTTTAAATCTTGGATGCTGTGGTTGAGTCCCAAAAAATGCTCATTAACAGTGGCGTCCTTGTTGGGTTCCTTGAGGGTCTGTGGTGGAGATTAACTCACTTATGTAGCGTTTGCAGGTTTCTCCAACATACCAACAGCTGGCAGGTTAGACCACTTATTTTTTGCATGGCATTGTCTTTTGAGACTGGGTACGTCACGGAATTCAAGCCGGGGTATTTTGGGAAAGACTTCTCACAATTGTTAATCTTGCTGTAGAAAGGGTTCTAATTCAATGGCAATCTTTTCACTTATGGTAAAATCAGTTTGGCAAGAGAACGTTTGGAAAATATTACAATATATTGCATAGTGAGAACAAACATGGTCTCTTTATTGTATTATAGTGCTTTTCTTTTTCGACTTAACCATTAATTTTATAGCACTGTTTTCCACCTACAGCAGCTAAAGTGCTGAGCTCAGTGCAGGCAGCTCTTGGGAGAAGCTTGTAAAGTATGCCAATACTTCTTACTCCAGCATGACCCCTGGCAGCGTTAGTCTCATAAGAAGCACAGTATATATTTACCTGTAAGAACATTGGGTGCCAGACAGAAACAATAGATGTGCAATAGGTAAATATTTTGCCACAATAAAAGCACTACCTGACGTTATGTGTCCTACTGGAAAAAAGGCCCTTGGTAATTCCTATGGGATACTAGTAAGAAAGTTGGCCCACACCAGACTGCTGAAAGGGAGCCCATTGTTTATGTATCATAAAAAACCTCCAACTGGTTTTCTGTATTTTGGTTAATTAACTACGGCTCAAGAAAGTCAATTATATTGTTACATTTTATATAAATAACCATTGTTAAATTCCTCTGTGTTTCAAATGTACAAAAGTTTTGTGTCCCCCATCTATGAGGTCAAACAACACGTCTGATTTAAAAATGTATCTTTCCACATTGATTCAGTATATTAACCCGTTTGCTGCTTCGAACGTTCCGCGCCAGTGCGGAACGTTCTATTAAGCGGGCGGGGCTGCGTCGGCCAACGGACGTGCGCAGCACTACCGAGGTAGTGCTCGCGACGGCCGTTGGCCGACAGCAGCAGCAAACGGGTTAAGCACTGTTATCAAGCGAGTTTTCAGATTACTCCATATATAAGCATATCTAAATATTGTACTTTGTGGCCCCCTCGCTGGCTTCAGCCTTGGACCTTGCCCTGCCTGAGGACCTTGCGGACTGAAAAGTAAACTAAGTCCCAAGTTAAAACTTTGACTGCGGCCAACCACTGGGTGTAAAATGACCTCATTTCCATCATATAATCCCGGCCCCCTGATATACCTCCGTAAATAAATTGTTGTCTAGAGATTTTCATTTTTGATTTGTATTTTTGGATCATTAGGGAAGTAATTTAGCTTGAGTAGACGCTGCTGATTTGGGCCGAATTTTTGTGGATGACATTTTTTAAAATGTCGGATATGTCGCAGTGATGATGTAATATTTCTGGAACCATGAGACCTATATACTTCATTTTGATGTCAAAACATAGGTTTTGGGAGTCAAGTAGTCTTACAGAGAAAGAAAATAACTCCGCAGAGCAACCCTTCTGCCATTTCCCAAAATGGCCGCTATAATAGAGGAAGAAGCGACATGAATAGAATGAAACAATTAATAATAGTTTTAAATTCATTTGTATACACCAAACAACGTTTATGATCTGAATATGAAAAAAAAAAATAATGTCTATCACTCCTGTTTTTGACACATTTTTATAGTTCACTTTATTTATCTGTTTCGGCAATCTCTTGTGGTACATTTGCAGAATGTTGAACATTTGAGAAGAGCATATCGGCAGGGACATCTTTTTGTAGAACAGGTTTTGCAAGTACATGTATGTGTAACTTCTGTGGGTAGAGGCTTTAGCAATTTTGTAGGTTTTTGTACCCCATCAATATCTTCCCAACCAAATTCACATGGATCTTTCTCAACATATACACGATAAAAAACATTTACACATCTGATCAAGTAGAGCGCTCTTTTAATGTGTCCATGCACAGAATATGATGTCGGTGGAAGGTCACTTAGCGGGACTGATCTCTTGAACTCACTGATTGACAGTCAGAACTCGTTTTCCACACATACACAAGGTATTTTTCTACGTCTTTAAAGTCGCATTCTTCTTCTGTCTCAGCAAATCCTTTTAGAAACTTCAGAGGTTCAGCATTTAAAGCTCCAAGATTTGTTCCAATTTTGCTCATAGTGTCATCACCCGTAAGATTATGTGCCTTGATAAGAACACTGGGCATCTCTGGGTCAAGTTTCTTGTACAGAATATGAAGCGGGATTAAGTGTCTTTTCTCGCCTGTTCCATAACGTATCTGTAACTCTGACAATCCTTGACTTATGAACATTGCAACAAATCTAAGTAGCACAATAATATCATCTGTGTAATTTGACGGTACAATGACCCGATTGGAACCATTTTGAACAACCCACTCAACATATGGCAACAACACGAAGGCCAGCTTCCTCCAATTTGCTATTATGTTTTTGAACAATATGGCCCGCACCTTTTGAATATATCTCTGCAGCCACCAACTCCTCATTGACAATCATTCCACTTGCAATAATTGGAAATTCAGTGTTCACTGAAGCATCAGCAATGTTTTTGTGAGGTAAGATCGCCAAGTTCATCTTGTTCGTTGTTGATGAACAGAATTTATCAGGTTGCACAGGTATAGGTGTCGAATTTTTGAAGCAGGCAAGGTCAATTGTTGTAGATATTCGTCTGATTCTCTCACGTTCTTTGACAGATAGTTCTAGATAACTGTCAAAGACAATGTGCAGTTCTTGCAAGGTGCACACCGACGTTGATATCTGTAGAACGGTCTGAATGACCTCTCAGAAGTTTTGCATGGATGAAATCTTGACCATTCGCAATTGTAACATATAGTCCCCAACAACAGCAGTTTTCAATGAGGACACCTTTTAGAATTGAAATTCTTCAGGTGAAAGTTTTTTTCGAGCTCTTGTACGAGTTTGTGCTTCACTGGTTTGGTTGCAGCATCTCCATCAAATAATGCGTTTGTTGGAAGAAGATCATTCGACAGAATGTCCTTGATAAATTCACCCCTGTATTTTGCTACATCTATCTCTCTATGTTCTTGTGAAAGTTGTTTTTTTGTAACCTGTTTTATTTTGGCTGGTTGGACGAAACTCTTACTATGGCAATTATAGCGTTGAAGTTTTAGCTTTAGTGATTGTCAAACAATTTTTTCTCTTTCAATACAAATCTTTCCTGCTTCAGTTCTGCGTATAGTTTCCATCCATGTTCCAGGACATCTAGTAGACGTGTCTTTATATCGTTATCCACATATTGTTTGGTCACGAAGTTGTGTATTCGCACAGGCTCAGTCATTTCAAAGGGGTTTCCTTGCTGCTGCATAAAATGAAGAAGGCTGTCAAAATGTTTAATAAAGCATTATCCTCTCTTTCCCACAAGTTCGTGGTGAGGAACAGTTTCACGATGGACCATTAATTTTGAATTTGTCATCTCTCTGAAAACATTGCAAATAGAAAGGACTTCATGGTAAACTAGCTGCCATTGAGCAACATATTCACTTTTACGTATCTGACCAACAATTCCCTTGGAGCTTTTCTGTGATCTCTGGATCATCTGTTTTAGTTTCATATCTGGAGCCACAACATTGAACCTTCCCTCTCTGTCTTTCACCACATAATGTCTTTGGATGAATTTTCTGTAGAGGTATGTTCTTTCCACCTCTAGCTTCTTCACTTTTTCCAAATACCAGGACCCATATCTCCGGTAGTTTATGCAATCAAATTTGCGAAACACAGTAATCAGTGACTCCACAGTTTTCACGTGCAGCTTCCAATCACCTTCCCGATCAGCATGTACCAAGTTTTTCACTAGAGCTATCATGTGTTAAACATTTCCCCAGTACTTGCAAAGTTCTGATTTTTCTCCACATTCTTTAGCAAACTCTACGAACTTGGTTTTCAGGTTTTGAACTGAGTGTGTTGAACATTGCCTGGCTTTGGATTATGCATTATGAATGAAGCGCACCCTGTGCCTTGTTCACTTCTGAGATAAGATATGCAAAACCTAATTTGTCAAAGATTTCAGCCTCAATAAGTGCATTGTCTATGCCACATCCACTGTGATAACTTCCTGCGCACCGCAATGCAACGTTTGTCATGTGGAAAATGCCCATCATTGGATAAAGATCGTCAAATTCTACTGGATTGCTCATGAAAATATCAGCTACAATACGGAAAACACCTTAATTGCAGAAAATGGGCAGGATAGACTGGTCTTCAACCTGAGCACGCACATTTTGGAAATGTTTTAGAGCTGTGTATACTGTTGCGTAGTTTGTGACTGGAGACGATTTTACTGGTAAAAACCCAACCTTCTTCAGTAGGACGGTATTCTGGGAGATCAGAGCATGAATTCCAGTCCATGGAGAAACTGGCTTTTCTTCATTCCTCAGTCCGAACTGAATAAGCGACACGATAAATTCAGTTAAATCAGCTTTGCGGATCGCAGTATCGGGTAGAAGGAGATCCATGTCCTCAGCCCCTTTGACAATTTTATAAGTTTGCAGATTCGTTTGTTTATGCCTACAGCTGACACAGCTTGTTTTCCAGCAGCTACTTCATTGCTACAGGCTTGAAATGCACCCTGGCAGTACCATGTGTGATGGATGTTCCAGACAAAGAAGAGCTGTCTTCAAAAATACAATTTTCAAGAGCAGCAATTGTAAATCCTGTCCTGGTAAAGCGAAGTGGAGTGCTGTCGGAGTCACAAGATTTTACAGCATGATCTGCCAACAAGTTCCTGCTCCGCACTATGTCATTATAACTTGTTGAAACACCAGTCCTATTCGTTGAAGTGATTAGCTCCCTACTTTTGCACTTGTCATAAATTGTGTAGGCAGTCATCATGTGCAGCAGAGTTTTCTTTTTGTCGTGATGTAATTCATAAAACATGATTTGGAAAAGACAGTACATTTGCACAGCATAAACCTGTCGGCGGTTCATGGGATTGTCTTTCACTTTTTCACTTAATATCTTCAAAGCCCTCATCAATGTTGTCGGCTTCTGTTCCGAACTCAAGAACTTTAGTTTGCAACAGTTGTGCTTTGCAGATCACAAAATTTGTCATTAAGTCCAAAATCTAAATCTTTCACGCCTTTTCTTAAAATGGTTCCTTGTGTTTTTACTGCATCCTGTGATCTTATTTTGGCAGCAAGAACTTCAGGAATCAAATCAGCTGAGAACACCACAAGTGGCTCATTCTTTTTGTTAGACTGACAAAAACGAATTCTGTCGTACATTCTCACCAGAAAAATCTTAGGGCCATATGTATCAAAGTTAGGTTTTGCGATTCTCAAATAGCGAATTTTTGAGAATCGCTATTTGAGAATCGTAAAACGAGATGTATGTAGGATTTGCAAAAAAATTTGCGAATCCTACATATTTAGAGGCCCATAGGAATGAATGGGAAGACATTCTCAATTTGCAATTAGCAATTAGAGAATCACAAATTGAGAATGCAATTTCAAGTTTGCAAGGGTGTCAAAAGGACACCCTGTTGCACCCCTGAAATAAGCATGGGTGCATATGTGGCGCACATACTTCCATTAAGGGCATGTATGTGCGCCACATTGCACTTTGAAAATGCAAAAAGTGCATTTTTCTAAGAAATCAGCATATTACCACCAACTTGAAGTTGGTGGTAATTTGCGATTCTTTAAGGCCAAATTGCACTTTTTTGGTGCTTCTTACGTTGCATTTAAGGAATCGCAATTTGCAATTCATTAAATGCATTCGCAAAATAGGGAATCGCAAATTTTGCGATTCCTTATTTTGCAAGGCAGTTTTTCCTTCATACATACCACTAAGCCAAATTGCGATCACAAACGCTGAAATTCTGCGAATTTTAGCGTTTGCGATCGCAATTTTGTTTGATACATATGGCCCTTAATTTCATTATTATGGATCAATACAGTTTCATCAATGTTGACCGTTATTTCTCTGATCTCACTGAGTGTCAACCTGTAGCCAGCACTCAAGACTGGCTTTAAAACTTTTTTAAAAAGAGTGCAAACATAAGTGAAGGCTGGCGGTTACGTTGCTGCTGGGAGCTCATTGTACATTCATATTTTTGAATGTATGCACTCATGCAGTTCTTCTGGTGGGCATACAAATCTCCTGCAAATACATTCACCTCGCTGTTTAGATCAGCTACTCGGCTTTAAACTTCATCTTGGAAGAAACTAGCTGCAGATAAATACATGTAGGCCCATTGAGACTCACGTACTCTGTACTTTGTTCTTTCATCATGGATTGGGTTTGGTTGTCATCACTTTCTCAGAAGACTTGGATTCTTGTTGTGACTCACTGGTTTCTGCTATTTTTTGGCAAAATATTTTCAGGCTTTTTTCCATTGTATATGACTTGTAGCACTTGTTGTTACAATGATAAAATAATCGATCCTCTCCACCCATCAGTTTCAATCTTTTGTGAACTTCGTCTTGTCGTATTTCTGCAGCATCTCGAACTCTCTTCTGTCCAGCCACAGTTGATGTTAGCTTTTTTTCCGGATTAGTTTGGTATCTGACACATTTTTGTTGTTGAAGGAGTCCTTAGATTTTGTAGCTAGCAACACTCTGTTAGGAGGTAAAGATCCTCTGCTACCACCTGCTTCGCTCATGTTTATGAATTTGAATCAACTGAAAACCTGAATGTAACCGGGGATGTCCGGGCATTGAAAGGATAGACCTACCTGCACATCAAGAAAACACGACTACCTTCGTTTTCCCTCTCTCTTCACAGCGGCAGGACGAGTGGTTACGTACAAATGTACGGGAGGAGGACAAACAGGAGGAAAAGGGCTGCCGTTCCTTTAAGGTGGGAGACTGGGCCATAGGACACGCCCCCAGTGATGACGACGAGGAGGACTGGCCTATTAAGGAAGAGAGAACGCGGAAGCCGGTGTGTGGCATCACCGGAGGAGTCAAGGAGAAAGACCGCGGCGAGGAAAGTGCGAGTTGGACGGAAGGGAGAGAAAGGACCGAGGCGGTGCGGAGAGAAGACGACGGAGAGCCAGGAGGCCAACGGTTTCACGAGTCGCCCAGCCGCGCTCCAGGAGGAGCGTGGCTCTCTCAGGTACGAGAGCGTTTCGCGGGCTGGGTGGGTAGAAAGGAGAGACCCCATCAATAGTGATAATTACTCCTGTTTTCCCGGTAACCCCGTTCCTGAGCACTTCTCCTCACCTAAAATAGATGTGTTGAGCACTGAGTGATACTCCCTCACCTTCCTTCCCTATCACACCAGTGTTTGAGAACAACCCACTCATACAGAGTCCCTGTCTTTCTTTGTTTATATCTCCACGACCGGACGGACTCGAGCTGGAGTGGACCAAGACCAGGCGGGGCTCGACCAAGACCCGGGACACCAAGGACAAGCCACCCCTTTCACCACTACCCTATTATAGACTGGCCACACACAGACGACGCTTGCTGTCTGCAATAAAACCCTCTTTGCCACAACCACGTCTCCTGTCCCTTCCTAACCCGCTACAAGTGGTGGAGAATGCGGGCATAGACGACACCGTCGGTACCAACACGATGGATACGCTGATACAGCATCTAGTGAAGGGCCAGGAGAAGCTGGAATGGGCCGTGGAACGGCAGATGACATCCGCCCAGGCGGACAGAGACACCTTCAGAGACACCATAACCGCACAAGTAGAGGGCTTACAGAAAACGGTTACAGGACAGCCCACCTATCACCCCGCAGGTCACGGAAGCGTCTCCCCAAGACCCTCCGGGGTCTCGCTGCAGAAATATATCGCTGGCGAGGACCCCGACGCCTTCCTGCTCAATTTCGAGCGTGCCGCAAAGGCATGTGGCTGGCCCCTGGAAAAATGGCCGTTCTTCTTGGCCCCCCTCCTGACCGGGGAAGCACAGGCTGCCTACCAGGTGGCCAACGCAGCAGGTAACACCCCTATGCTGACATTAAATCCATTATTCTGGACCACCTGGGACTAGACTCGGAGGCATACAGGGTACGCTTCCGGAAGGAAAGGGGCGGCCCAGGGGAAAACCCCAAGACATTGTTCTTTCGCCTAAGAACGGCTGCGGACAAATGGCTGACTCCCTCCATGAGTACAAAAGAGGAGATAATGGATAAAATTTATCTCGAACAGTATTTGGACGCCCTCCTTATAACACCCAGAAATGGTTGCGTCAACACACTCATCTGACAGTCGAGCCGGCCGTGGAGATGGCCACCACGTACTCCCGCGCCCAGCCTAAACAAGGGGGGGGACTTGATAAACCGAACCGCCCCCTCCCTATGAGATTTGATAAGAGACCCCGGGCTGCCCCGGAAGCTACAAAACCCCGAGTACCTAAACCAGAGGTACCATCATTCAGGGGACCCCAGTGTTTTGAGTGCGGGGACTGGGACCATATCGCCCGGGTGTGCCCTCACCGTAGACCAGCCGACGAACCAATGGAGGTGGGATACATCCCTAGGTCCATTCTCTACACCACGGAGATGGGGAGCGCGTTCCATGTAAGTGTACGGGTAAATGGGAAAGTGGTAAAGGCCCTATTAGATTCCGGTTGTAGGCAGTCTGTAATACAGGGTAGGTTAGTGCTACCTAAACAGGTGATCCCCGACATCCTGGTCCACATCAGGTGTGTTCATGGAGACGTCAGGCCATATCCTATAGCAGAGGTAACCCTTGAACACACCGGTGGCAAGACCTACGTTATCCGGGTGGGAGTATTAGAGAGCCTGCCCGAAGACCTCATTATAGGAACAGACAACCCCGAGTTTTCAGAAATGTTCCTACAGACGGTACATAAGCAGATCCTAACAGACCATTCAGGACAGACAACAGACACCCCCGTACCTGCCCTGATAAGCCCCGACCCTTGGACAATAGACAGGAGCTTTAAATTCGCACAGGCCAACGACGCCACTCTGTTCAATGCCTGGGAACAAGCACACCGAACGCAGTGCGACCCCTCTCCCCCGTATCCCCGATTCAGTATACAAGAAGGCCTGTTATACCGACAGGCTTCTAGAGAAGAACCCCAGCAGCTGTTAGTGCCTTTGTCATTTAGAGAACAGGTCATGTTCTTCTCGCACTCCCATTTGACCGCTGGACACACGGGAAGCGAAAAGACAACTCAAAACGTACTGCAGCACTTCTTCTGGCCTGGGATATATAAGGACATAAAAAGCCACTGTCAGACATGCGAGATATGTCAAAAGAGGAACACCCATCGTCCGCCAGCGGTGCCTTTACAACCTCTTCCTGTCATAGGTACCCCATTTGAAAGGATTGGAATGGACCTCATAGGGCCTCTACCAAAGACAGGGAGAGGAAATCAGTATGCACTTGTGATAGTGGACTACGCCACCCGATATCCTGAGGCTTTTCCCCTGAGAGCCCCAACCACCCGCCTTATATCGGAGAAGCTTTTGGAATTGTTCTCACGAGTGGGGTTCCCTAAGGAGATCCTGACGGACCAAGGAACCCCATTCGTATCTAGGATGATGAAGGAGGTCTGTGGGCTGCTGGATCTGAGACACATTAGAACATCTGTCTATCATCCCCAAACCGATGGCCTCGTGGAGAGGTATAACGGAACACTCAAAGCAACGCTTAAAAAGATGCTTACCGTGAATGGCAGAGAGTGGGACCAATTGATGCCCCTGGCATTGTACGTCATCCGTGGACAGAAACAGAGTAGTCTCGGTTGTTCGTCATTTGAGATGTTATATGGACGACAACCCAGATCACTGCTAGAGATGACCAAGGAAGCATGGGAGAAGGAAGAGGCCAATGAAACCCGTGGTATGTTGGAATATACCCAGGCCCTGAAGTCCAGAATAGGAAAGCTGAGAGATCTGGCGTATTCCAATCTCGAGAGGAAACAAGAGAAGCAGAAAAAGTTCTACGATAGAGGGAAAAGGTGGAGGAAGTTGGAGGTCGGCGACTGGGTACTGGTACTGTTACCCTCATCCACAAAAAATTCCAGGCAGAATGGACAGGTCCATTCTGTATCACCGAGACTATCGGGAAAACCAGCTACCGAGTACAGGTCACCATTCGGAGAAGCCAGACGTACCACATAAATCTTTTGAAGAAGTGGTTGGGACCTATACCAAAGTCGGCTCACCTTACTTTACCGACACAGGCTCCCTCTCACAATACTCTGGAAGTCTTAGTGGTCAATGAAGAACTAAGGGACCCAGAAAAAGAAGAACTCCAACGGGTCCTGTCACCGTTTTCCTCCCTTTTCTCTGATAAACCCGGAAAAACGATCCTAGCTGAGCACCGTATTGAGACCCCCCCGGAAAAACCATCAAACAGCGACCATACAGGATACCCGCGGCGAAGAGGGCAGCAATACAAAAGAAGTACAAGATATGCTCCAACTCGGTGTCATAAGACCCTCGAAGAGTGAATGGTCTTCTCCCATTGTGATGGTGCCTAAGCCGGATGGGAGCACCCGATTTTGTATGGACTTCAGAGCCCTCAATAGCATCTCTTCATTTGACGCCTACCCCATCCCACGGATAGACGAGCTGATCGAAAAACTGGGTGAGGCCCGCTATATCACTACCTTGGACCTCACCAAAGGCTACTGGCAGGTGCCCTTGAGGGAAGAAGACCGGAAGAAAACAGCATTTTCCACCCCAGACGGGCTGTACGAGTTTACGGTTCTTCCCTTCGGCCTGCATGGGGCACCTGCAACCTTTCAACGCCTCATGAACACAGTGCTCCGGGAATACCAAGCATTCACCTCCGCTTACTTGGACGATATAGTGATCTTCAGTCCCTCATGGGAGAACCACCTTGATCATCTAAAAACCATACTACAAGCCCTACGACAGGCGGGTCTACATATCAATTCTCGTAAGTCCCGGGTGGGCTACCAGAAAGTGAAATATTTAGGTTATGTCTTGGGGCATGGAATGATCGAACCACAAATCGAAAAGATCAGAGCTATAGCGGAAACCCCCTTCCCCAACACGAAGAGAGACATGAGAGCCTTTCTTGGGTTGATCGGGTACTACCGTCGGTTCATCCCTCAGTTCTCAAACGTAGCTGCCCCTCTGACAGACACACTACGACAAGACGTAAAGGCCCAAAGACTCCTACACCCCACGCCACACATGTGGAAGGCATTCAACACCTTGAAACAAGCCATCACCACCAATCCGGTCTTATCTTCCCCTGACTTTTCCCGACCTTTCATCCTTCACACTGACGCATCGGATTACGGCATAGGGGCTGTCCTTTCTCAGCTATCACCGGAGGGTAGTGAGCATCCCATCCTCTATATCAGCCGTAAACTCTTCCCAAGAGAGCTCAAATACCCCACTGTAGAGAAGGAATGCCTGGCTATCAAATGGGCTGTTGATAAGTTAAGGTACTACCTTGAGGGCCACCCTTTCACCCTTTACACGGATCACGCTCCCTCCAGTGGATGAGCCGTAACATCTCGCTTAATCCTAGGGTTTTGCGTTGGTTCCTCTCCCTTCAACCTTTCTCATTTACGGTGAAACACCGGAAAGGGGCAGACAATAAGAGTGCGGATTACCTTTCCAGATATCCTCTCCCGATCGGGAGAATCCAAGGGGGTGGTGTGTAACCGGGGTGTCCGGGCATTGAAAGGATAGACCTACCTGCACATCAAGAAAACACGACTACCTTCGTTTTCCCTCTCCCTTCACAGCGGCAGGACGAGTGGTTACGTACAAATGTACGGGAGGAGGACAAACAGGAGGAAAAGGGCTGCCGTTCCTTTAAGGTGGGAGACTGGGCCATAGGACACGCCCCCAGTGATGACGACGAGGAGGACTGGCCTATTAAGGAAGAGAGAACGCGGAAGCCGGTGTGTGGCATCACCGGAGGAGTCAAGGAGAAAGACCGAGGCGAGGAAAGTGCGAGTTGGACGGAAGGGAGAGAAAGGACCGAGGCGGTCCGGAGAGAAGACGACGGAGAGCCAGGAGGCCAACGGTTTCACGAGTCGCCCAGCCGCGCTCCAGGAGGAGCGTGGCTCTCTCAGGTACGAGAGCGTTTCGCGGGCTGGGTGGGTAGAAAGGAGAGACCCCATCAATAGTGATAATTACTCCTGTTTTCCCGGTGACCCCGTTCCTGAGCACTTCTCCTCACCTAAAATAGATGTGTTGAGCACTGAGTGATACTCCCTCACCTTCCTTCCCTATCACACCCGTGTTTGAGAACAACCCACTCATACAGAGTCCCTGTCTTTCTTTGTTTATATCTCCACGACCGGACGGACTCGAGCTGGAGTGGACCAAGACCAGGCGGGGCTCGACCAAGACCCGGGACACCAAGGACAAGCCACCCCTTTCATCACTACCCTATTATAGACTGGCCACACACAGACGACGCTTGCTGTCTGCAATAAAACCCTCTTTGCCACAACCACGTCTCCTGTCCCTTCCTAACCCGCTACACTGAAACAAAAACAATATTATAATAAATTACTATGATGGCTAAAACACATCATTATAGAGCCGCCATTTAGGAAAATGGCAGAAGGGTTGCTCTGAGGAGTTATTTTCTGTCTCTATAAGACTACTTGACCCCCAAAACCTATGTTTTGACATCAAAATGAAGTATATAGGTCTCATGGTTCCTGAAACATTACATCATCACTGCATTACATCCGTCAATTAAAAAAAAAAATGTTGTCCAAAAATTTTTGCCCCAAATTAGCAATGTCTACCCAAGCTAAATTTCTTATCTAATGATACAAAAACAGTAATAAAAAATGAAGATCTCTGGACAACAGTTTTTTTCGGAGGTATATCAAGGAACCAGGACTAGTAATCAGCCTGAAAAATGTTCAGATCATGGTAAACTGAAATTATTCTTGACATTAATGCTATACATTTTCTAGGCACTTTTTGCCTTAAACCTTATAAAATACATATCTTCACCTCCCCTTATCTGACTCTGATCATGTTGGTGTCTTGTTGCTTGATAACGTTTTCTTTAATTTTCTAATTTGGTTTGGCAATTTCATTTTGCTGTTTTATATTTACTGAAAATTTTTGGTACTGCTTGAACTTATCACACTTTTATTAGGGGAATTATCTGCTGCTTGTGCTTCAACTAGCAGGGGTTGAGCAGATCTTCACTGAGAACTGTAGTGACATAACCAAGATGTAGTTATTAAGTTGGTAAAGGTCCAGCTTTGCAAACTAATAATCCTCTTTCTGAGTCTACTTAATTTGCACATTTGCAATTCCACATATGCACTTAGCGTGTGAGCAAATACTGCCCTACTTGGACTCCTGTCTCTGATCCAAATTCGGGCCTGAAAAGGAATTATCCCTTGGTTGTAATCAGTGTCTTCGAGTTGTGTTACCCTTATGGCATGTCAACGACATCACACTGACTCCCTTGTACAAAGTAGAACACGAAGAAGACACAGTGACATCCCTGAAAATGTTTGTCATCTGCAAGGCGAATGAGACGGATTATCAGGGCCAGATACAGAGGTAAAGAAACATAAAACATAGATTAAAAGAATTATCTATTCGGGTCTAGGCAGATGGACCATTTTTTCCCCTTTTTGTAAGCACAGACCCCACATGGTTTTCAACTTCTCCTGTGCTCTCAGCATCACAGGTTGCTGTCTACATCAAGAATGTGAAGATTCTAGAGAACAAAAGTCTGCTTCTGTGTGAATTGTCAGTAAACATTGGGCAAGCTTCATTTACTGATTTGTGTTCAAGTTGAAGTGCCCTGAACTGCCTGAGAACAAAAGGACAAATGGAGCGTGCGAGTTGTTACTGTTGACTGATTCTCAGAATGGTTAATGCAACATCTGGCTCATGTCTCACCATTTGCCTAATCACCTCTGGATGGCAAACGCACTCCAGACAAAAGTCTTGGTTAGGCAACAAGGAAGAGAAAGATATACCCACTGCTGTGCCAGAAGAAAATGAATAATTTTTATTGGAAGCAAGTAACACAAAAGAAAGGGTGTGTGACAAACTGTTCTTGGCAGGAACTACGTTGGCTTGCACTTCGGTCTTAGGGGAAGGGTTCTGTTCTGATATTTGCTTTCACATTGTTCAAATACACAAAAGGTAAAGTATAGCAGATAGGAAATGAGAGTCAGGGAAGCAGAGCAAAGAAGGAGCATTTCTGCCAAAAGCGTGTGTCGGATGAGTGGGCGTCTGCAAAGTTGAAAAAACCTAATGCCCGAAACATGATGACGTTTTCTTCTCTAGTCTTCAAGCTTTGGAAGCGTGCTTATGTTGCAAAGTTTAGACATCTGCAGAGGTAAGTATTGCTGTAATAAGACTCAGAAAATCAGGATCTTTGTTCAGCCTTGTCCAGAAGGAAGGGGCAATATTTCTCCATACCTCAAGATTTATAGATTACAGTGTGTCCCAACAGCAACTCATGGAGCTGGGGTATGGGGATATCAGAATGGTCCCCTCCAACCAGGTAGAGGGAAACAGAATCTGCAGGCGGTTATTGAATGTTGCACCATCTAGTCCCACCTGTATCTTGCATTCTGACCTCAATTTGGAATATGTTACAGATACTATTAAATGTACCCCCCTCCTGCTCTGGGTGAGTGCGTGGTCAAACAATAAAGCTAGTTTCAATAGAGATGTTATTTCAGACGGTCTCAGTCAGGATAAGGGTCTCTCTATTTCCTGGTTGAACTACCAGATTCTCAGAATGGTTAATGCAACATCTGGCTCATGTCTCACCATTTGCCTAATCACCTCTGGATGGCAAACGCACTCCAGACAAAAGTCTTGGTTAGGCAACAAGGAAGAGAAAGATATACCCACTGCTGTGCCAGAAGAAAATGAATAATTTTTATTGGAAGCAAGTAACACAAAAGAAAGGGTGTGTGACAAACTGTTCTTGGCAGGAACTACGTTGGCTTGCACTTCGGTCTTAGGGGAAGGGTTCTGTTCTGATATTTGCTTTCACATTGTTCAAATACACAAAAGGTAAAGAATAGCAGATAGGAAATGAGTCAGGGAAGCAGAGGTAAGTATTGCTGTAATAAGACTCAGAAAATCAGGATCTTTGTTCAGCCTTGTCCAGAAGGAAGGGGCAATATTTCTCCATACCTCAAGATTTATAGATTACAGTGTGTCCCAACAGCAACTCATGGAGCTGGGGTATGGGGATATCAGAATGGTCCCCTCCAACCAGGTAGAGGGAAACAGAATCTGCAGGCGGTTATTGAAAGTTGCACCATCTAGTCCCACCTGTATCTTGCATTCTGACCTCAATTTGGAATATGTTACAGATACTATTAAATGTACCCCCCTCCTGCTCTGGGTGAGTGCGTGGTCAAACAATAAAGCTAGTTTCAATAGAGATGTTATTTCAGACGGTCTCAGTCAGGAGAAGGGTCTCTCTATTTCCTGGTTGAACTACGTCGGTAAGTCCTTCGCTGAAATTGGTCTTTCTGAAATGTTGACCTCATCTAAGACCATTAGTAAGTCTGATAAGAAGTTTGTTAAATCCTGTTATGCAGAGTTCACCTTTTCCCAAGAAGTTTGTAGAAATTACTCTGCATGCGATTATTTTATCACATTATCTACAGGAGATTTAGCCCTTTATTTAACCTTGGAGCGTGCACGTTGGTAGAGGGACCTCCTTTGTAGATTCAGGTCAGGCGCTGTGTGGCGTTTAATGTGTTTCTCTCAGGGTGGAAAAGTATCGGATAGCAGCTTGCCTCCTTGTCCCTGTGATGGGATTGCAGAGCAGTCCTTGCTGCATTTTCTATTTTTCTGTCAATTTTATCTTACATTTTTTCAACTTTGTCTTAAGCACACTGTGAAGTCCCTGCCCTTTAAGAACTGCAGAGAGGCTCTTTTGTACCTCCAGATGTTAGGTAATCAACACATCTGTTTCAGTGTGTGCTGCGTTCTTAAAATGTCCATACGTAGCAGGAAAACCATGGAGGGATGCTGTACTTGAAGGCAGCTTAGTATTTTCCCAATGCACATTACTAGTCGCATATCTTGCACTGATTTGCTTTTTATTATGTTTTATATTGAGGTTTTAATGAGCATTTCTAACTATGATATGCTTCATGCATATGTGACGAATTGTATTTTGCACTTTGCTATGCATTGAGCTGCACGCTCAGGGTATTGAATAGATGGCGACGCTAGTCCGTGATTATGTCTTTGTGTTACAATATAGTTGTCTGTCTGTATAATTTTATCTGCTTTTATATATCTCTGTGTTGACTTTTAATATTTTTATTATGTATTTTCCTGTGTGATTTATGATCTCCATGTAAGATTGAATAAAGGTTTTTTGAAACATGAAACTTGACTCAGCAAATCCTCACTTTTATTAGTAGGAGAATTCTCTCACTGAAAAAATGTGAGAAACTTCTTTTGCACATGAAGTTTACACAACTTTGAAGACTGCAACTTTGCACATTTCTTTAAACAACAAGAAGCTTTGTAAAGGTCGTGTCTTTCTGAAGTGTAAAACAATGGCGACAAGTGTTGGCGACCATTTGTGACATCTGTAAACTGATCCCACTGCTGCAAGTGACAACTCTAGGCAACGCGGGGCTGCTGCTGATCAGCATCTATCCACCCCGTCCCTGGCCGTGAGCTCCTTACCCAGCACCAAGATTCCTGACTGGCCTGGACCACCTGGACCGCTCCATCCTGCATCCTATATAGCCACCTGGCCACATCCAGTATGCCGCCTCCGCACTGTCCCTAGCTGCCTGGTACCATGTAGCCTGACCAACTACCTTTTCCTGCTCCTAGATGTCCTGCGCATCAGTATCTCGAAGCAAGTTGGTAGATGGAACGTTTATATTCATCTTAACCACTGATCACTTGTGGCCGCATTCAAGGCCATTGTTTCTCTCCCACTATCCTAAGCTAAATGATAGACTTGGATGCGGCCCTAAGGAGTTATCAGCCACTAGGATTAAGGATTAATTCAAGCATCCCACAGTTTCCTCCGGGTATGAGTCATTGCGCAATATAAAGTGGAAATAACAGAACATCACATAACTGGTATGAGGAGACGTGGGTCTTGTGAACATTGTGCCCCAGAACTCAAGGTATACCTCACTGATGAGGTCCAACTAAGCTGAAAACACTGTTCCTGCTCAGAGAAGACCTGTCCTGGCAGTTCGAGCAGCACCGTTCCCCTTGGAGCAGGACAGAGGCTTTTTTGCTTATGGCGGTTTCCTGTCTGACGCGACATAGTGGCAAAAAAAACCAATGAACTGGAATGTGGCCGGCTCAGTCGCCAGTGGTTGAGCTGAATTCGGGCACTCCTTCCGTCACCTTGATGTTTGTTTCTGCAGGTCAGGCTGGATCGCTCCTGTTGGAACAGAGCCGCTGCTGATTTCCTAATGGCTGGCTTCTGTCTAGAGTGGCGTAGCGGGCAAATCAACGATGGACAGGGATGCGGCGCATATATTTATCAGTGGCTGAGATTAATTCAAGCATTCCACCCACCACTTTTTTGTTTTTTTCATTTATGTCTTTAAGCTGAAAACGCTCATGGGGAGGTCGAGCAACGGTTTATAAATATGGCTACCAAAGTCAGTAAAACTGAAAATTCTGGCTACTACCTTAAGATTTGAGGATTTTGCCCAACCGCACACGAGTTATATTAACACGAAGCCAGCCCTAAACCTATCAACAATGAGCAGGTGATATTTACCCTTCATCTGCTTCTACTGGTGGATCATCCTGACGACGTAGGTACGTGTGACGAGCGATGAGAATCTGAGATACTTTAGTGGCGTTAGCTACGGAGAGTATGGGTGTGTCTCACTCCTCAGCTCCCCAGCATGACCAGCAAAACTTCCAGATTTTGTCGAGGTGATTGTAAACAGTGTCAACAAAATAATAAATTGTGAGACAACTGAACGGTTTTAGTTAGTGAAGTGTTCAAGGTCCATCTCTTATCCAGATCTGCTGGGTGCGTAAACTACCCACTGAAATGGACATAACCTTATTTCACTCCTCAGCTGCTCCGGAGTCATCAAGGCTAAACTTTATTACCTCAAGGGCCAACCCTGCCCCATGTTAAATACTCAATATTTGGAAAATACACCCTGTCTCCCACTCCTCTCCACAAAGTCCCAGATCAATGCACTTGCTTTCTGTAAAATAGGCCATTCTAGAACACTCCTCCTTGGTCTACCAACCCAACAAGTTACTGCCTCTAGGAAGGCCTCACCTTTGCCCCCAACAAATTATTCACCATGCCAGGCTATTCCTCCCCATTGATGAGAAAAATGTCTGTCTCTGCACACCGCCGGCACCTATTCATGCTCGTCGCCATTCATTTATTCAATCAATATGGTATATTATGGTTAACAAGAGACAAAAAACATTACCTATAAATTTAGCATTTAACAATACAAATCTATAGAATGCAAAAAACAATTTTTCAATAAATTCTTGTCTCATCTAATATTTCATGCCAGCAATGAAAGAACGTTGTAAAGTTTAAATTGTGGGATAAAATTTCTACCAACGTATAGTTTGCGCAAAAATATATAAAAAATCCACATGGAAACTGGGAGCATTTGCTCGCAGAGAGTTTTGCTGTCAGTGAGAAACCAACAACATTTATGTCTCCAGGTGGTGAATTCCATATTCACCCGGGTTCAGCTATCACCATGTGATTGTACATTCTATAGTATAATCTGGAGAACTGTTAGGATTCTTGCATTCAGGTGTTTAGAGGGTGCACAGATATCTGGCCTGGAGAACAGGTAGTAAAATCTGAAAAATTCATGTGATTTAATAAATTGTCATTACTATTACATGAGTGAAAGGACTTAGAGGTTGGATAAGTGCATGTTTGCCTCTTTGGTTGTGATGGTTCCAGGGTGGAGTCCTTGCTGTCGGTTGGTTCATGTCTATAATCACACTTTGGTTGGGGTGTTTTTCCAGCATTTAACAAAGCTATCATACATTTCAAATCTATGGGAAAGGCATTCTCTGGCCCACATATAACAATTCTCTAAAACTAGCAATTCAACTCCCAGGAAGCGGAGGTTCGTCTCCAAATGAAGCTATTGAGGTCACCGATGATTACCTAAGATGGATGGAGGTATTCTGCGTAAACGTATCTGCAGTGTCTAAGACAGTTCACCACTGAATTCTAATCTCACTTGGCACCTGATCTTGATCTGAGCAAGGTTATGTCACTGTGGGTGGGGTGCGGGAGGGGCACGCTTTATACCACATGACAATAATATTGTATCATCTACACCGACCTTCCACTATATTAGAAGGTAAGCATATAATTATTGTTACTAATATCACTTATATTTACCTATCAAAGTAACAGTCGTGGACGGTGCAGGTAAGATGAGGGGGGAGGGGGTGAGTCGGCAGATGACGACGGGGGAAAATAAAATTTTCAAAAAAAGAAAACCACTTACCTTGCAAGCGGCGAGCTCAAGGTAAGTGGTTTTCTTTTTATTTATTTTTTATTTTCCCTCATCGTCTTCTGTCAACTCAAGCCCCACCGCTCTTACCTGCACCGGCTGCGACTGCAAGGTAAGTATGGGTGCTGTTAAGAATAGTGAAGATATATAGGTAACTTAAAATGTATGGAAAGGTCAGTGTAGATGGTGCAATAATTTTCACAGGTCTATGTTGTCAACATCAGTATAGTGATATAAAGCCCCCGGTCCCTGGCCCCATTTCATCTCCATGACTATATTCAAATCTGAAGCCGTACTCTGCACGGTACTACAGAATTCATCAGCCTCACCTTTGCTTATTAACATTTATCCGAACCTTTTAGTAAATGCCTTGGCATTATATATTTTTACATATATGCTGACAACACACGGATCTTGCTGAAAATTGGAATGTTCATGACCAGAAAATTGCTTTCCGGCATTGTCCACCCAGGGTCCCTCCAGGCAGTGAATGAAAACCGGGTAAACCAAACCCGACTATGATGTAAATGCTCTTATTGGGCAACGGCTAATTACAGATGTTTGCCCATGGACAACTGTCCAAATGGTCAGAGGCCCCGGATTGTTTGTGGCCCATCTCTTTCCCTAAAATTACATCAGTGGTGAGATAATATACTGAAATCCTTTAAAATAATCCTTCATTTTTCTTATTTTCTGGGTGAAATATTTATTTTTGCAGTGGTCACTGCTTACATAGTATCACAAACCTGCTGTCTGACTAAGCTCCAGCCAGACCAAGAAGTGGAAACTAGACCACCACCCGCCGCAACCGAATACCAAAAATGACCTAACTTTGTTTGCTTCGGCTAATGAGTTTTGTAAAACATAGACACAAGATTTCATGCACCACAAAATCCTAGATGCTCTGTGTGCATTTGTTTTGGATAATGAGTTTGGTCTGAGTCATGGTGGTTGTTCACAGACCTCTAGCTGGTTAATTCTCTTGCTGAGTTTTTATTAATACTCATAAGTTACCCTTAGAATAAAGCACAGAGGAGCACCCACTTGCCAGTTCTTCATTAATTTAACCATTCCCTCATTGAGGATTTACGATAGTCCATGCTTTTCACAACAGTCAGTTGATGTGTGCTAGTAGGTGAACTATTCCTTTTCTCATGGACACGTGGTTTTTAATTCTAGCCTTACCACAATTAGATTTTTCACTTGAGAAATGACTTCCTTTCCCTGTTCCTCTATTTTCATAGTTGGCAAAATTGTAAGTGCGTAGAAAGTTGGTAAACATTGTTACGAAGAGCGAGTAATACTAGATTACACATGGAAATTAAGGAGTAACTTTTAATGCTGTTTACTTGAATAATAATTGTATGTACCGGTGTTTTTCTAATGGGGGTCTGGGAGGGGGAGTCGTGCAGCACAGGAAGCGAGGAGGAAAGAGCCTTCCGGTTCGACAACTAGAGCTGCCATTTTTTGGGGTATGCGTGCTCTAGTGTTGCCGGGGCTTCATGCTTAAAAGCAATCAGGCTGCATGGACGCGCCCCTCGCGTGCCTAAGGCAAGCCCGTCTGCGCTAGTCAGTGTCCCAGAAGCGGTCAGCACCAGCCATGCTGCCCGTGAATTCATAGACGGTAAGAAGCGCATCAGCTACAGATCTCGTGCCGATGACCAAATACCAAATACAGCCTAGGGCCTTTTTTAATGGGGCTAAGACACACTGCCCAGAGTGTCACTTCGGCAATAAACAGTAAAATGCACCTCTCTTCAAAAAACGGCACTTCTCCAGCGCGTGCTGCATTGATAAATGCACGTTCAGTGCAAAAACACGCGTACAGCATTTATGACCATGTAGGGCAGAGGTCTTCAAACTGGGGCGCACCCCCTGGGGGCGTGGATAGGTTCGGGGGGAGCGCAAAGGCCTCTGCAAGTACATGTAATGAAGATGGCCTGGAATTGCGGCGATGTTTATTTGCTGCATTTCCAGGCTGTCTTCATTTACGTGGGGCCGGAGGTCAGTGAGTGTGCTGCTGGGGGCTTCGCTGGGCAGTGTCTGGAGTCTTATCTCCGGCACGCCCAAGTTTTTCACAGGTCTTTAAAGACCATTTGCATATTTACAAACCTTTGTAAACTGGTTTCTGAGGCTTAGTTTTTTTTCTGTTTCCGGTACCCCCTGGGCCCCCACTCTGCCTATTCCTTACATTTGTATTTTACGTTTACTGCTGTAGTGTGAAAATGCATTTAATGAAAAGGAATATAAAGTAGGGTTGCCAATAGAAAAAATGCCAGCCATGTGTGTTTAAAGAGCCTGCAAAGACCTCGTCTTGACACTAAATAGGGTTATAAACAAAAAAGTATGTATTCATGTGTAATGTGACTTTTCTGTCTGTTGCCTTTAATTATCAGTCATGAATCATTCAGGCTGCCCTAGAACACAATTAAAAGTGCTTTCTATTTATATTTGCTGTTGGAAGTACGCACAGATAAGTGCTGAAAATAGGGTTTTAGGTGACTGTTTATTTTTGTACCGTCTGCGACATCAAAATAATGAGCTGGCAACCCTAATCATAAAACTGGAAGTTTGTTGCAGGATCAGCACATTATTTATTTCCTTCACCCTCGATCCCTGATTAATGCCATAATAGCAATAGTTTAACTTATATCTGAAACCCTATACCGCCGTCAATAACATGCTGATTTAGTACAAGTGTCTGGGAATGCAACCTGCATTCAGAAAACTCACTCCTCATTCTCACCCTTCACTTTCACGCTCACCCTGCACTCACAGCGCATAGTTATGGATTTACTGCATTTGCCACATAATCCATCATCTGCTGCATAATTTGCAGATTAAAAAAAAACTTGTTTCTGGCTCAAACGGTTCAAAAGTTACTAAAAATGCAGCAACACGTTACCTCGCAGTGGACGGCCCTTTCTAAAGGTTGACTGGTCACCTTTCTGTTGCTTATTGATATATGTGGGTGTTCATGTGGTACTTATGAGGGGCGATAAAGGCTAGGGCAGTGTTAACAAGTGTAAAAATAATGCAGTAATGCTATCACAAAATATGCAGCATAATTCGCCTTTCCTTGCTGCACAATTTAGTCAACCATGCTGCATAATTTGGCCTTCTCCTGCCGCATAATTCCAATGGCCCTGTTTATAGTGCTATGAGGTCCCATCCTGTGGCAGAAAGCACAGTGAATATGCAAGTCATTATTTTAAAACAGTATTTACATACTCTAAGCTAGGCTGCTGCAAAATGATGCAGTGATTGAGATAAAACAAGTTCTTACAAAATATACTTTTTAGTAATAAGTAATCAAACTATCTAATGCAGACATTTTTGTAAGTGTCTCAACAGATCTCAGCTGATAACACCCTTACATTACATCTCAAAAAGAATAGATCTTTGCCACCATGAAGCTTTTAAGCAGAGCCACTGGAATTATTCAGCAGAAGAGGACAACAATATGTGGCAGGTTTGACTAAATTATGCAGCAAGAAAAGGTAAATTATGCGGCACAATGCGCCACATTTTGTGGTTAGCATTACTTTATTATTTTGTCATTTTAACTCAGGGTAACGCTGTCAGGGGAAATATTTCACCTCATTAGTACCAGTTTAACACCCAAATACAGCAGTAAACAACTACAAGATTACCAGTCAATCTTTGCAAAGGGCCTTCCACTGCTCCGGAACACTTTGTCATGCTTTAAGTAACTTTTGTTCCGTTTGAGCTAGAATCAAGTTTCTTTTGTTCAAATCTGCAGATTATGTACCAAATGCAGTTGATTGATAATTATGTGGCTAATGCTGCTGCTGCAGAAACTGATAATTCCGTGGCCCTGGCTTTAAGTGACTCAATCAATTAATGGCTGGTAAGAAGGCTGGTTTCTTTTTTAACTTTCTGCACTACCACCACACCCTTTGATTTCAGGCAGAGGCATCTCAAAGTCAGTATTAACCATTAAGGGCCATTGTTTAAGCTAAGTCCATGGGGTGGCAGGTAGAAGGCCAGCAGGGTTGCATTCAGATGCAGAGCCCTAATCCTCTCGATCCCTGGGGCCTCACAGTAATGGTCTAGGAGACAGAGGAAAGGAGCGAGATTCATAGATATTGTCAAAGAGAAGGCCCAGAATAGGGAGCACTGTATGGGGACTCATTTTTGTGTTTACAAATGGCCAGAGACAGCTTCTTCAGAGAGAGACCCCAAAGAAGGGGACAATATAAGTGTTTTTTTTTTCAAAGGGACATTCATTAGTGAAGCTGGTACTGCTGCCAAGTGTGTAAGTGGCCACTGCTGGTTATCATTAAGGAAGCAGATGCAGCAGGACTGGGACCCAGGGATTCGAGGGGCCCACTGCATCACAGTTATGACTGTCTACCTTTAAAAAAGGGGCATCAGACCTTATTTTCCTTTCAAGCATTAGGACCGAGGTGATGATCTGTCATGGTGGGGAACAGGTAAAAGATGCAGAGGAGATAGAATGCTACTCAGGACTGCAGTTATCATTTGTGCAGCAGGTATGGTTGCATTGGGGTCAAAGAGTGTGAGGGGCTCACAACACCCCAATTATGGGGAGCAGTTTGTTTGGGATAATATCTGTTTTTGTTTGATGCATTTGCTTTTTTATAAGTCTCATATTTAGTGCGGTTCATAAGCTATAGAAAAAGTATTCCTGAAATCATCTCATAAGCCCTGCTCCCTGCAAGCACCCATGTCCCTCCCCCAATCCTTGCCATAAAGTTGTGGAGGGGGGCCCGACTTCAAAACATTTTGCTTTGGGGGGGCTCAGAGTAAAAAAGTTTGAAGACCTCTGATGTAGGGGAAGGTAGCCTGGACTTTCTGTGTATCACAGAAACCTGGCTATCAGAAGAATCAAACCCCACTATTACTAATGCTGTTCCGAAGGGTTTTAAAATTTAGATAAAAGACAGACCAGAAGGCAGGGGAGGAGGATTAGCAATTATCCTTAGAGAAGATTGGGGTTTCTAAGACACAGGGGTGAAGGACCTGTTGGGTGCCAAAGCCATGGGCTTTTGCATCTCTTTATCTCACCAACTATCAGTAGCCGGAGTGCTAGTCTCGGACTCGGTTAAAAATCTGGGTATAACCTTTGATAATAAACTATCCTTTTGCCCAGTGGTCAAAAAGCTTGTGGGTACATGCTTTGGAATTTTGAGGGCTCGAAAGAAACTTCTGCCCCATCTCTCCTTTTCTGCTAGGAAAACAGTTATTCAGGCACTAATCACATCTAGACTGGATTACGGTAATGCTCTTTATCTGGGCATACCGGAATATCTTGTGGACAAATTGCAGTTGATCCAGAATGCGGCAGCTCGCCTTCTGCTGAATGTGCCAAAAAGGCAACACAGTAGCCCTCATTTGCGGGGACTTCACTTGCCCATTAGGGAGAAGATTAAATTTCAGGCTCTGATACTGGTACATGATGCTCTGTATCAGACGGCCCTGAATACCTTAGCGCTAGATTTAGCTTCTACAACCCAGCTAGACATTTATGCTCCACCAATAAACTGCTAGCTGTGATCCCAAAGAACCAGCGCCAAAGATCAGGAGGCAGATCACTAACTTTTTTGGTTGCCTCAGCATGGAAGCAGCTCCCGATGGAGCTGCGCTCTGTTGGTAACTCATTGCTGTTCAGGAAAAAACTGAAAACCTGGATCTTTGTGCAAATCTAACTGTCATCCGCCCGACCTGTCTGCGTCTGCGCCGGGACACTCCTGGGAGTAGCTGCGCGCATTATAAAATGCAAATCATATCATAACTCACATTGTAGCCTGTTGTAAATCACATCTACTCTTGCAAAACCCTGCCACTCGGGTCTGGATTCTCATGAATAACTCACACCTAGGCCAGGACATGACGCACCAACTCATAAGAATAGCTTTGTGAAGTACAGAGCGGGTGGACCAGAGGGGGCAGCAGAAGGATGCTCCCTGCATCCTCAGACATTAGTCACAGAGCATGTGTCTGGCCATTCCTGATATCAAACATATAACAAGCTTAACTCAGTGTTTACCCCTTGGTGGCAGCAGATCATGAGGGGATCCTGGTCTGACAGGACCCTCTGTGCTGGTTGCTGTAAGAGAAGGCAGTCCTGCCTCTGGCTTGAAATTCTAGCCTACAAGCCTGGATGCCAGATTTCCTTTGCCGTATCGCGGGGACATATAGTCCTCCCTCCGCTGGGGACAGAAGCCGCCTTCATGCACAACCTTTGCCTGAGATGAAAGCCAGAGTGACTTCACAGCTTGCCTCCCCCTTGCCAGCACTAGGGGATTTTACATGGTGTGCAATTCTGCTCCGGGGAAATGCAGCCCAAAGTGCAAATGCCACTGTTTGTTTTCTTTTTCTCCTCCTTCTCCTGGGAAAATATTTTTCTCTGTGGAGGAACTCCAGCACTTCACTGGAGTAAACCTCCTACCATGTCCTTGTTGGGGAAAACATCTCATCTCTTGCTGCAAATTACAGCAGCTGAAAAGTCGTTTTGCACCATCAATGTCAACCGTTTAATCCCTTAATTCCAACATTTACAAATCTCGATTGCAAAATGTTGACTGCGACAGTGACATTTTCTAAATGTTAATGTAACAAAATATTGATTTTAGGGACAAGTGCCAACTGTGAATTTTGGAATATTGACAATAAAAACATAGCAACAATATGGAGTCAACGTTTTCATGACGATGTTAGTGTACGTCACTTTTTTGGGTGAAATTATGAGTGGTGACTCTAGAACTTAAGATCTTATACATTAAATGCAAAGCTGGGGGCTAAGCGTGAACGTGTAATAACATTTTCACACTCAGGACCAGTATTGCACTATCATAAGTGTTTAATACGGTGGTAGAAAATATTATTTAACTGGCAGGATCTATGCTTCCCGGTTGCTTTTTTTAAATGGCTATTTTTGGCTGCTAATACCAGGCTTTCTGATTTAAACATATATTGTCCCAGTATTTTCTTTTGTTTCATTGATTAAACTATTGAAATTAAATCACGTTCAGTCAGTTCTTGCCCGACTAAAGTTCTATTTTTTCTCATTTAGACCTTTATGTATGTTTATTTATTAATATATTCAATCAAGAGAAGAGCGAGGCACAGAATATATGTTAAAGCGCTTACATTGCATCTTCACCCCTTCATCTCTGTTGATTATAATTGCAATGTTGGGAGTCAAATACAAGACATATTGACTCCACACCTTGATTCCTTACATTAGACCCCACAGCAGCTACGGCAATCACTGTGCCAACAGTGGAGGAAAGCACAAGAGTTTCTGGTACGTCAGCTGCCAACACCACCACGGCCCGTGGCGCAGACCTCACGTCCCCAAGCGCAAACCTCACGTCCACAAGTGCAAACCTCACGTCAGCTGCAGAGGGGACTACTACACACCATCCAACCACTGCAAGCAGTGTCTCAGAGGCTTCTGCCCTGGCAGGCAGTGAAGGAAACGCCACCCAGGTGACGAACGCCATGTCCTCGCCCGCCGCAACCTCGGCCGCCACGATTTCGTCCACCACGAGCAATGCCACCAGCACGGGGGCGCCATCTTCTTCCGAGTCCAGCAGGACTGAAAGTAACACCACCCTGGCCCCATCAAACTCCAGCAAAACTAGCATCGCACCCACTGTGACGGTCAGCTGGACGACGACCAACAGTTCAGGTATGATTAACAACGTGTACTGTACAGCTATTATTTGAAGATTTTTAAACTTCTTCATCCTGATGGGTGTGATACTCGTGTTGTATGCTCTTTGGCTAAGGAACTTCCCACACCCTTCCTAAAAGTCTCACAATACATTGGGAATAAATTATAGTGCACAGCATCTGAGTGGATAGCGCACACACTTTAGAGATACGTGGGCCACCTAGGGTTCACAGCTGTAAATCCTGCCAGGTTGGTCTGGGGCTTTCACACTTCCAAAATGGGTACTGACAACAATTCTTTAAGAAGCAAGAGATAATTGTGTCTCTTTTTAATGCTGTTGTCCCAATCACCATTTTCACATTTGTGTATCTGTCTCAAGATGTTCATACACAACTTTCAGTAGTATAAAGCCACATCAGATTTGTGGTTGCCCAAGTCAGTTCATAATGATAAAGTAAATCTACACATGATACTTCCTAGGTACTACTTCTGTTAGCCTATCTGTGCTCCAATGCTTAATTTGTGCCAGGGGCTGCAGGTAGTCAGCTCCAGCACTCACTTTAGTGGTCCAGGGCTTATTTTTTATCATCAGAATTTGACCAAGTGAGAGAGAGCCAGAAAAGGGAGAAAGAAAAGGTTGAAAAAGAGAGGGCGAAAGCAAGGATGAAAAAGATAGGAAAAAAGTGACGAAGGGAGAAAGCAAGGATGAAAAAGAACCTGTAGATTGAGAAAAAGAGTAAGATAGTGTAGGTTGGAAGAAAGAGGCGTGAGGTGGAATAAAGATCAGGCAGCCTCTTTGTTCATGAGATAAAGACACAGGAAGTGTAGGGTGGTGGAAGAAAAGGGCATGGGGTGAAATCAAGATTCGGCGGCCTCGTTATTCATGACATAAAGAGAGGAAGTTTAGGGGGAAGAAAGAGGCATGAGGTGGAATCAAGACCAGGCAGCCTCGGGATTCATGCGATAAAGAGACAGGAAGTGTAGGGTGGTGGAAGAAAGAGGCATGAGATGGAATCAAGACCAGACAGCCTCGGGATTCATGCGATAAAGAGACAGGAAGTGTAGGGTGGTGGAAGAAAGAGGCATGAGATGGAATCAAGTCCAGGCAGCCTCTGTATTCATGAGATAAAGAGACAGGAAGTGTAGGGTGTGGAAGAAAGAGGCATGAGATGGAATCAAGTCCAGGCAGCCTCTGTATTCATGAGATAAAGAGACAGGAAGTGTAGGGTGTGGAAGAAAGAGGCATGAGATGGAATCAAGTCCAGGCAGCCTCGGTATTAAGCAACCACGGCATTGGGTGGGCCCCTAAGAAAAACTGCGCTTTGGGACACTGCGCTTATTTATTCATTTATTTTACAAATTAAACACTGTATAAATCTATGGGTTCTGCTCAACACAAGGTGGCACCTTTGTCTGACACATCCATGCACGCCTCTGATCCATCTTTCCATGTCTTGTTCCAAATAATAGGAAACAAGTAGACACGAGTCCCAGATTGTAAATCACTGTTGTATAAAAGCCAAGGCTATGCACGGATGTTACATACGACACACAAAAATGTGGACATTTTGAGGTTTATTATGGGTGTACAATTTTTTTTCACTCAGACTGTTGCAGAGTTTTGTTTCTTTGCCCTTTTGAGAGGATTCCAGGGTACCTTCACTCAATCCGAGCTTTTCTCTGCATAGCAAAATAAGATTGTATGCACAGTAAGGTCATTTGTACTGTAATCAGACCCAGCCAAGTTGGAAAACGTAGTCTGTTTTTTTTTTCTCTGCAAGTTTCCTCTTCATGGGGTTTCTCAAGGCCTAGCGCCATTGCAGAGGAGAAGGGGGCTAATTTGTGTTCTGCAAAGTATGTCTTATGCAGAACCATACTGTTAATGTTCACTGCGGATACATGCAACATACATTGACGTAGAAGTCCTCATTCTGATGCAGATGTAACAAAACAAGAAACTGTGCAATTTTTTGCCCTGATTTTCAAGGAAGTTGCACACAAAAAACACATTTTCAAGCCCCTAATTGTAAGTTGGAAACACCAGCTTTATTGCTTTACTTGTTTAAAATGGAGTCCTAACATGACGTCATGGTGTCAAGGAGTGATGGTTTCTACATGACAGTCTTTAAGTAGAGACCTGATCACAGACATGGTTCCCTCTCTTGAGCTCATCGGTGTGACGTAGCAGACTGGCTTTTGGAGTCTGAAAGTCTGAGTGGGGCAAGTACCGCGAAACAGCCTTCCTAATCACGTGACGGCAAAATGTAGACAAACATTGGCTACAGCATGCAGGAGAGAAATTGTGTTCAGCCAAAACCCTACACAGCACCGTCCTGCGGCTCTCCAGAGAGGCTTTCACTCCAGATAGAAAAGACAAGCAGACGCTGGTTCACCTCCAAACTCTGACATCTCTCAGAAACACTCATGAATCACGGACTTAGTTTACTCTCTTGGGGTTCATGGGTGAGCTGCAACGCATCCCTGTTGACAGCAGTGATGGAATACCATAGCAGTCAAAGATATGGAGCGTAAACACGTTCATAAAACTGCACAAAGGAAAAAAAATGCAGTTCTGTGAAAATGGACTCTGCACAGCCCGTGCGGCCCTTTATCAACTGATGTCTCCTCGGAGTCAAGGCAACTTCATAAGGCATACCCATGCACACCGCGGAGCTCCGCATTTTATCTTCCAAGATGGTAAGAAGAAGCTCCCTGAAACAGAGCCCAAATGGAGACAGCTACTAAGAGCTGGTTCCACCACTGTATTACTATTATATAGTTCCATTAATTTTTGGGAAACATTGTTACAGTACATTGGTAGTTTCAGTTTCTCCAGTTCTTGGCCTCGACAACCAACTAAGTCTGAACAGAAAGTGTTAGAACGTAACACACCTACCAACATAGGCCCTGACTGCAAGTCAGGCGGAGCAGAATTTCATTTCCGGCAAAGGAAAATGTCATTTCCGGTGGAGCAGAATGTCATTTCCGGTGGAGCAGAATGTCATTTCCGGTGGAGCAGAATGTCATTTCTGGTGGAGCAGAATGTCCTTTCTGGTGGAGCAGAATGTCATTTCTGGTGGAGCAGAGTTGCTTTATAGAAATTGACTCTGCCTCTTCACGACTGGGCCGGTGACCCGCCAGTCGGTTCTCCCAGGTGCATGAAACACAGACCGAATTTTACCCGGAAGTAATTCTGGCCCGTTCCATCGCATGATGCTTTGGCTACGAGCATCCAGGCCTTGTCCATCAATCGGTGCCAACTGTTTCTTTGGCTAGGGGAAAAATCGTGCAGTACTCACACCTGCCAGTACTATTGTCTCCTTCCATCCCCTGCCCTCCCTCATTCCACAGTGAGCCAGTGCTCCCGTTTACCACCGCCTCAGAGCGGGTGGTAAACTGGAATGTTAAACTACTCAGAATAGGGAATACTGCGCAGAATTCCACATGGCAATTTGAAGTCGTCATATTTAGTTAGTTAATTTGTAGATTTATATAGCACAGCTTATCACCCGTCAGGGTATCCAGGCGCTGTCCATGGGTACGGGGAGATTACGAGATTTGCCCAGAATCACAGGATGTTGCGCCAGCGCCGAGACTCAAACCCGGATCCTCAGCTCCAGAGTCGACAGCTCTGGCCATTTCCAGTGCTGAAGAGTGTAATTCGTAATAGGTGGAAATCCATGTGTGCTGTAACAGCGACTCCGCTAGGAGTCCCGCATGGAATTCCATCCAGCTCATAGCCAGGGCCTTATGGGGGATCGCCTTGCTCACAAAAGCACTTTCCAGCAGGACAGACCAGGCACGGCCATACAGCAGAGCATATTAAACCCAAACCACTGACTAGCGGATAATGGCAGAAACGCATGCACTTCTGATGGGCAACGGGCAGACTGTCCATCCTAGAAAATGTGCAAGAGATTTGTCACTGCCCTCCAGTCTCACTAGAGAGTGAGAACATAGAGCTGTTCCTTGTTGAAGGTAACACAGTCAGTGCTTAATTTATCAAAAAAATAAGTGCCAGGGCCCGCGTCAGGAGGCCACTGCAGCTTCCACCTCCCATTGCCCCTTCCAGCGCTGCCAATGACAGTACCAACACAACTACTAGCCATCATACACCTATAGGTATGACAATTCAGACCATTGCAGGCCACCAAAGCAATAAGAATGGCTTGGGCAGTAGGTATTACTAATTTTGAATGTATATTGAATTAATAAACAACTGTGGTCATGCTCATCTCTAAATTAGACAAACAGCACCACCATGTGGCAGATTGTCATAAGTGCCAGTGTTGACATTTAAGTGCCAGTGCTGAGCACCGGAAACAGCTGGTTCAAATTAAGCACAGGTGACACTTTCACCTAACAAAAACACATACCAAGTCACACAACCAACAGCATATCACCACATGACGAATCAGGCTCCCATAGACGATGGAAACCCCAGAAACATTTGGAAAGCTATTGTAAGCACCGCCATGCCGTACGAAGAGGCAGTTGTGTGTTTTACAAATGCCTATAGCACAACACATTCCTTTTTATTCCACAATTGACTTGATACATGTGAAACCATAGGTTTCATTAGTGTAACTAATGACTTTGTATTTATCTATAGAGTGATCTGTTTTGACCACCTGCTCGCTCCTGGCACCGTCTTTTGACCCATCCTACACTCCCTCAGTTCCACTGGCTTTTTGTAACTCTCCTATCCCTGGACTAATGGCAGTGTCAATGTAAACATACTTTTAGCAACCAAAGAGAGCTCTCAGACCTCAAACATAGATGGTGTTAGAGTGATGAGGATGAGATGCTACCTGCATGCAGTACGCTGGACTACCAGCAGATGGCAGTAAAGTACCATAGAAAGCCTCGGTGCCTAGCATCGCTTGATAACTTCTACACCCTCCTTTGTTCTGCAATCAAAAAGTCTGTCGCGATTTACCAGACGTATTCAACAGCAGAATTCCATATTATTACTCAAACATTTAGAGTCTGTAACTCTTTTTTTTTTTTTCTTAATGGCTGCAGGATTTATTCTTTAAAACCTCTGTTAAACAGATGTGATCATTTATGAACAAGAAATGTGTAATGTATTGATGGTTCCCAAATCGACTTCTGTGATGTTGACTTGGTCAATATTTTGTTCCACTATTCCATGTGACACGACCTCAAGAATAGAGTCAAATGGACTTGGGTTATTTTCATCACCGGAGCACAGTTTCTGTATTATGGCCTCTGGTGTTTTTATAAGGTCACCTTCAAAGAGGCGGTAGCCATCAACTAGTCAACATTTTTATTAGACATTCCGCCAGAAAGAGACATCAGAGGGTTCGGCACTTGCAGCCAAGATCTATCTGCAAACTATACGTCACAGGTTCAGCATGCATTAGCCTCACTTTGCATATCATTATATCAATGCTTGATGGAAAGGATCCATTGAATAGGGCCCTCCCCGACAACCAAAGGAGGTTCTTGACAATGTACAATAATAAAACACAAACCTACCAGAAGGCGTGTCAGGAGGTATGTCTTACCGCTGTGGAGTTCGCTGGCACCAGGGCACAATACTCAAACCCCTGACATTGAGTCCATCCCAGAGAAGGAAAGGCTGGTGTCCTCCCAGAGTGCAAGGTTTCACATTTGTGCAGAAGGCCTTGCGCAGTGGTGCTCTAATGACGAACTACATTTCCCAGTAGTCCCTGAGCTTCCAGTTGCCTGGAGACGGCTGTGGCCATCTTGGATTAAAGGGTACATCTTTTCTCATGTTTCCTGATGTCCTTTCTAGGCAACCAATATTCAATGTTGCCGCAGCCAGGAGCGTGACACATGGATGTCCATTTGTTAAGAACCATTCTTTTCCTTGGAGTTGTTGGAAAACATTTGGGGATACAGAGAACTATCCTGAAGGTCGAGTTGTGTTGTAAAAATAAACTTGAAAACTATTTTGAACATTTACCTTGAAACATTTCAAAGTTTGTGAACATTGTTGCATTACACCTGGAGTTGGTCCTGTGATGTACCAGGAAGGGTTCCCTGAAAGCATCAGTGTCAAGGTTCTCGGCTCTTGTATGCTGTAGTTGGAGTGATAACAAGTTTCACATTAGCGCTCAGAGAGTTGGTTACATAGATGTACAGCTAAAGTATATCCATTCATTGGACTCATGCCCTTTTTATTTAGTCTCCATCACTCTGAAGAGTAGGATAACATTTCACTCCACGTTGACCACCATGTTTCCTATCCCAGCCATCTGTAGGACAATCCATTGGCTTCTGGTAACTGTAGTCTTTGCTGCTTCAATTGAACCAATTGGACTACACTCTTGATATCAATCAAAACCAAGCATTTGTAATTCAAATGTCCTGATCTGCAAACATAGTATCTTTTGGATATTGGTCGACCCTAGCCGATATGCCACCAGTGGTCAACCCTAGCCGATATGCCACCAGTGGTCAACCCTAGCCGAGATGCCACCAGTGGTCAATCCTAGCTGAGATGCCACCAGTGGTCAATCCTAGCTGAGATGCCACCAGTGGTCAATCCTAGCTGAGATGCCACCAGTGGTCAACCCTAGCCGAGATGTCACTGGTGGTCAACCCTAGCCGAGATGCCACCGATAGTCAACCCTAGCCGAGATGCCACCGGTAGTCAACCCTAGCCGAGATGCCACCGGTGGTCAACCCTAGCCGAGATGCCACCGGTGGTCAACCCTAGCCGAGATGCCACCGGTGGTCAACCCTAGCCGAGATGCCACCGGTGGTCAACCCTAGCCGAGATGCCACCGGTGGTCAACCCTAGCCGAGATGCCACCGGTGGTCAACCCTAGCCGAGATGCCACCGGTGGTCAACCCTAGCCGAGATGCCACCGGTGGTCAACCCTAGCCGAGATGCCACCGGTGGTCAACCCTAGCCGAGATGCCACCGGTGGTCAACCCTAGCCGAGATGCCACCGGTGGTCAACCCTAGCCGAGATGCCACCGGTGGTCAACCCTAGCCGAGATGCCACCGGTGGTCAACCCTAGCCGAGATGCCACCGGTGGTCAACCCTAGCCGAGATGCCACCGGTGGTCAACCCTAGCCGAGATGCCACCGGTGGTCAACCCTAGCCGAGATGCCACCGGTGGTCAACCCTAGCCGAGATGCCACCGGTAGTCAACCCTAGCCGAGATGCCACCGGTAGTCAACCCTAGCCGAGATGCCACCGGTAGTCAACCCTAGCCGAGATGCACCGGTAGTCAACCCTAGCCAAGATGCCACCGGTAGTCAACCCTAGCCAAGATGCCACCGGTAGTCAACCCTAGCCGAGATGCCACCAGAGGCGGACCCTAGCCGAGATGCCACCAGAGGCGGACCCTAGCCGAGATGCCACCAGAGGCGGACCCTAGCCGAGATGCCACCAGAGGCGGACCCTAGCCGAGATGCCACCAGAGGCGGACCCTAGCCGAGATGCCACCAGAGGCGGACCCTAGCCGAGATGCCACCAGAGGCGGACCCTAGCCGAGATGCCACCAGAGGTGGAGCCTAGCCGAGATGCCACCAGAGGTGGAGCCTAGCCGAGATTCCATTTTGATGCTGGCTGCCTGGTCCTTAACTTCCTGCTGTTGTGGCATGACTTGATCTCTCAATTTAGGGACGCCATGTCCCCTGCTCCTCTTACAAATCCAGCGAGATTTTCTTCTCGTATATTTACTTCATCATTGGCTAGTTTTATGCATTGCTCGTGCAAAGAATGCCTCGTGAAGGCCGTGCTTCCAGCTTGGCTCCCACTGTGTAAACAGAGCACTAGGCGGGTGCTGCCTCCTCCCTAGACACACACATTAACTTTCACCCTGAAAGTTTACCACGCGAGGCTCGGCACAGTGTGGCCTACGCCCAGTCAATAAGAGACGGGTGGTTACACATTTGCACTGTTGCCATGACGCACGAGCGCGCACCGCGTCATGGGCCTCCCCAAGGCATTAAACCGTGCGTCTTTTGCAAAGTATCTGAAAAATGTGCAACGTGGCAGAAGACAAGAAAAAGAAGCAGTGGGTGAAATGAAACCAAACTGGCCTTGTCGCTTCATATTTCTCGATTCTGAGCAGGCCATCAGATTTTGCCCGTTTGAGGGAATTTCCTTTGCAATTTTTCACAAAAGGCAACTTTCCGTACCTTGGGAGGTTTTTCGCTTCTGGAGATTTGTGTGAAAGTCTTAACTTTTGCTGCAATTTATGTGGCCTATAAACAAGCTTAAGGCTAAAAAAAAAAAGTTCAGTTGGACATCTACTTAGAAAAGAGTAGTCCAGATTTACAAAGCTAATCCTGTGTGTTCTTTTGTTTTACACGTGCAAACTGCCTTATTAAGAGTATAAAACAGGCTTCTCCAGCGAGTAGCTCTCCAGGTACCTGGAAGTAGCGCCCCTGTGTGCAGCACAGCATGCACAATTAGAACTTTTGTTTGGGTGAACTAATATTTGTATCCAGGCCTGTATGCATCCAAAAATTAACAGATGTGTCTTTGCAATGAAAATATGTGTTTGTAGAACTCATAAACTGACGTTTGGATTAAAATGGGTTTCGAAAATATATTTAAAGTTTATATTTGAGTGATAAATCATGCAATATTACTAATATTACACTGGTGACTGGGGTATTGCAACTATTACTGCCCAGTATTACCATGTAGAGGAATTCCAAATTCAAAAAAACTTTTCACGTTAGTGCTGTCAACTCTGCATGATGCACTGAGCTGATCACTGCTGGTAATCTTGCATGGGGTGGCCACTAACGTAATCTTATCTCACATGGTCACTATTGCAACACTAATATTATTAGTAGCTCAGAATCACTTTAATTGATCATAAGTGGCTCTAGTGACAGAAAAGGTTGTAGAGCCCGTGTATATAACCACTTTTGAATTCTTAATAGAGGATTTTGTACTTCTAAAAGGTTTTCCTTACCTGGATTTTTTTGTATGGGTACATCTACCAGAGCGGCACGCAGCCGACCTTCAATGGCGGGAATGCCCGTTGAGTCTGCGCATGCGCACAAACCTGCACTTTCTGGGGTATTGCAAGCTTCTGCCCGACCCCTGTTAACCCTTATAAAGGTTGGACATTTATGCCTGATAATAGCAGGAGTAAATCCCTTTGCAGAGTGGGAAGAGCATTGCTGCATCCCAGAATACGGGTGGAGATCAGGTGGAAAGGATTTTTTCAGCAGATAGAATTATACAAATATTATTATATTACACTAATTATATATGCAAAACTAAGGAGCCTGATTACGATCTTGGCAGACAGGGTTACTCTGTTATAAACGTGAGGATATCCCGTTTGCCAAATTACATTTCCATGATATCCTATGGAACTTGTAATACGGCAGAGGCGATATCCGTCACATTTGTGATGGAGTATTCCATCCGCCAAGATCGTAATCGGGCCCTAAATCAAGGCCGATTTGCGATAGAACCAAAATAGAAGACCGGAATAGCTGAACCTACCTGACTCGGCTCTGCATGGCAATTTCACCTTAATGCCAGAATGCTGCCCGCTGACACGCGTAGTGCTCCGCGTCTGTTTGCTGATAGTTAAGAATGATTTTACCAATGTTTATTTCAATACCTCAGGTACAGCCCAACAGCAGCCTTTGTCCCAGAGGAACCCGGGCCTGATCGTGGTGCTCTGCATCTTCGCCGCCGTCCTGGCGATTGTGTTGGCGGTGGTCATTGTGAAGGTCTGCCAGAGAGGAGGACCGCGGTTCAAGAGACTGGACGAGCTGCCCATGGTAGATATTTACCCTCACATAGGCGCGATATCATACATTTATTTGTCTCTCACATGTGGAAGCAGTAACCCCGATACTTTTTCCAAAGAGGGAGTCAGTGGTAAGATGGGGGTTGTGTGTTACAATATCGCCTGCAGAATTTTTGTGCTACAAAAATGTTGCAACAATAAAGTTGAAAAACAAAATATCCTTTTGCGGTGAATATATATTAGTAATTATAGATTTACTATTCTTAACTCCACATCTATAAACCTTGAAGATCTATCTATCTATCTATCTATCTATCTATCTATCTATCTATCTATCTATCTCTCGCTCTCTCTCGCTCTCTCTCTATCTCTCTCGCTCTCTCTATCTATCTATCTATCTCTCTATATATCTCTCTATCTCTCTCTCTCTATCTCTTTATCTCTCTCTCTCTCTCTATCTCTTTATCTCTCTCTATCTCTCTATCTCTTTATCTATCTATCTATCTCTCTATCTCTCTCTCTCTATCTCTTTATCTCTCTCTATCTCGCTATCTCTTTATCTATCTATCTCTTTATCTATCTATCTCTTTATCTATCTCTCTATCTATCTATCTCTCTATCTATCTCTTTATCTATCTCTCTATCTCTCTATCTATCTATCTCTTTATCTATCAACAAAGTACATGCAGGTCGCGTTAAGTATAGTAAAGCTATAATTACCTAGATATATTTAACTTGTAGATATTTGGGTCATCAGTTGATTCATATTTTTGTAGCACAATATTTAAAGCTGTTATTCTTCTACCATACCAGATGGGTGCCATGTCAAAGGCGCCCGCTGCAGGTTTTTGAGTTCTAAGAGCACCAAGGAAGGAGTGAAAGCAGAGGAGCCAATAGGATTGGTGACAGCCTCAAGAAGATGAATGGAGGAGATGTGTTAAGTGAGCCCAAATGTGGAAAAAAACATCAACATAGGAATGCCGTAAAGACTTTAAAGCTAAACCTCTTTTTAAAGTTCGTGAAATCTAAGCACATTTGTAAAAGAGTGAGGGCATGAATGAGTAAGTCAGAAGTTTAGTTGGTGAAATCGTTGGTGTGAACTGTGTGCTTTGGGGGAGAGTGTGACTTTTGCTGCCGGTGAGAGGAGCAGGATTTACAGATTGGTCTGAAATCTCAGAATTTGGAGTCCTGGGCATGCAGCTTAAGGTTATATCTGGGTCTGGTGGCTCAGTGGACTAATGTGTCCACTGTAGAGGCCTGTGTTCGACCTCATGGTCACAGGTTCAAATCCCGGTGGGTCACTCAGCCTTTCATCCTTCTGAGGTCGATAAAGTGGGCACCATTGAGTTGGGTAACAATAAACATCTGTTATTCAGCGCCAAGATACCCTTGGGTGAACGTGAGCTTTACAAATACACGTTATGTTATGGTATGCTATGCAGTGGGTGGAACGTCCTGTGGAATGGTCAACTTCTGTCCTGAAGCCATAAAATTGACTGCACTGGTACCACAGTCCACTCCTGACACCGTGCTTGTGTTTGTTTACAGAACAGTGTGAATGAGGAGGCCCCCTTCGCTCGGTATCCTCCGAAATAATCTGCAAACTGAAATTTGGATGGGAAGAAGACCAGTGTGGCAACATGCGCTCGAAAGCTGCCATTTTCTTTCTTTTGGGGGATTTACAGACTAACCAACCTTCCTTTGTATTTTTCAGTGTCATTTTCTTGGACCCTCCGACCGATGTTGTGATGCTCCAAATGTTACTAAAACCTCTGGAGGCCATGTTTTAATCCTTGACTCTTGCCTCTTGGGAACTCCTAGAGCTGTATCGAACAGGCACAATCGTTTTTTGCCTACAGTAAATAAATAGTGCTAACTTTCAATAGCGAATAGAATCTTTCCTAACCTGAATGTGTTTTGAGTTGGAAGTCTTTAGACTTTTTGGGGGACACCTTTCTGGAGTTATTCTGGAGTTATTTATTTATGTCCTTGGACGTTTCTTGGCCTTACAAACAAAGGCTCCTGTGTGAGCAGGTTTGATTTGCTCCTGAAGTAATCTCAAATTGTCTCGAGTAAGTCACATCCACTCATGGAAGAAATCATTTCTTAATCAAGTTTTTTGTATTTTTTGCATTCTATTGTTTCTCGGATTGGACCCATTTGCCTAGCTGTAAGTCTTTTTTTCCTGTCTCTGTAGCTCTCTTCTTTCTCTCTCTTTGTATTTCTGCTTCTCTCTCTCTCAGCATTTCTGCTTCTCTCTCTCAGCTCACTATCTCTCTCTGTTCCTCAGTCCACCCCATAGTTGTCCCAACATTGCTACAAACTTGGTTCTGGTCACATTAATGACAACGATGGAAATCTCAACCAAAAAGCACCAAACTTGTCTTCTTCTCCCTCTGCGCCCCAAATCTGCAGAGAGGAGTTTGAACTACAGCTGGAGAAATGCAGCAGCTCTGGGGTGAATAGACCTGGGGGAGCTGACATAATGGCCCATCCAAAACGTCTTTTTCTGTATCTAGTCAGTGGTGTCTGCTCGGACTACTAGTTAGTCGGGGGTCCATCGCCGGCCCACTATGGCCCGATCATCGCCACATTTTCAGGCTAACAATTGGCTAAGTAAATGACTCCCATCTACATTCCTTGCTATGAACATGCATAAAGTGATGCCCAAGTTACAGACAGAATTAGAGTTTCAAGTGTCGAAGAAACGGGGAATGGCCTAAATTCTCATGTGGCCGAAGTCCTTACAAACACTTGAGCGCTTCGGCTTAGGGGTAAGGATGTGGAAGAGCCGTCCCGTCGCCGTAATAGCAGAAGTGGGACTGAAGGAAACCTACAGCAATTGCCCTATGGTGCACCAGGATGAGGCATGGCATCATTCAGATTTTGGCGCCTTTTCTATATCATCCCTGAAGTGTCTGGGTGGCAGATATTCCCTAAGAGGAGTTTCCTGTTGATGTGTTATCCCGTTATGTTAAAAGAAGTTGAGAAATATAAGCCTTGAAGGTTATCTGGGACCAATCATGTCTTTTTGTTTGTGCCTCTAGGTGCAAGGCCACTGCAACACTCTACCTCCTCTGTGTGTGCCATAAGCCCCGGCTAATATTTTGAGGTTGTGGTCTATCATTCTTAAATGGAACTAATAGGAGATAACGCCCGTAAGGGACCGAGATCATTGTGAAACCTATTTGCGTTGTAGCTGAATATGCCTCTGCCGGGTATATATTGTCTTACAGACTATCCCTAGTGACTTCAATGGCTCATTCTGTACTTATCTGGCAAGGGGCTGTCTAGACTGTTCTTGGGCTATAAGAGAAATAGTGGCTATAAATGTTGTCAAATTACCCTACAACAGAAGGGGCTTTGAGATCTTGGATCTGAGGGTCAATTAAATGGCTTCACAGCTGCAGTTCACAGCTACACGGACTCCGGCTCCCCAGCGAAGGAATTTCTATCCCTTGAGAAGCCCCTCTGTCTAGGGCTGAGCCATTTTATTCTGTACTAAAACGCGCTTTGTTGAGAATTTGTTAAAAGATCAGGTTGGGAACACAACAGGCCTATCAAAAAGCTTTTGTGGGGCCAGGTCACAAACCTCATACAGGGCCCCTCACTGGAATTCTATTTCCATAAGCACTTGGTTGAAAACAGAAAGAATATCCAGGGACATATTTGGAGGATGCTACAGCCTGCTTTTGTGATATATACATTTATTTTGCAGACAGGGGCTGGAAGTGTGTGGGCTGGGGCAAACAGCCCGGGTTACCCCCCGTCATTGCCCTGTTTCACCACTTCAAAGAGCTGCATCTGGTATCCAAGTGTGCATGGTGGGACTAAGATGGGAGGCCCTTCGGCAGGTTCAGAAGCAGTGGAAATGTCCCAATATTGGGACATCTCAGAAGGACCCTCTTCTTAGCGTTTGGATACCTGATTTAGACGAACGGGCTTTGTTGGAACTGTTTCATATAATCAAGCAGAAATTATCTGCATCTATGCAAACAAACATGGCAACCTGCTAATGACAAACTACCACGCCCATGCAACTGAGCGGTTAGTTCTAAAGAAAATTGAAAATACAGGTCAGAAGAAGTGAAATTTAAAAGCGATGTAATAACTTTTAAAAACAATATGTATATATTTTGAAGGAAATGTGCTTGTGAATACTTTGCTGTACCGCATATATGTTTATAGAGTAATTGGATCACACATATCCAGGTTGTGTCCTCAATGCACACTACTAACAAACTGAAGCCCTTTGCCTATGGGGTTCCCATGCTGTATGACCATTCATGTTTTTGTGTTTATCTGTTGTTGTTTAAACTCAATAAAGACACATTTTAAAATTATAATCCTTGTAAATCAGTGTATTTCATGTTAGTATCCTGATAATCTGGCAGGGATCAGGCCTGCCTGGTTCCTTCTTTGCTGGAAACCTCAGTTTTTGTTAGTCGGTGGTCAGTGTTGTGGTGTTTTCTTGGGTGCCCACCTGACCTTTGCAGTCTGCTCTGAGAACACCAGCTAGTTTCAGATTGGGTACCACACAGAGCGCCGCATATTAATCAGCACCAAACTTATAGCAATTAGTATGTATTGCTCCTGAATCCTGATGTAAATCACAACAATCCTGTCCTCCCCACCCCCATTCATTTTGTCATTTGTTGTGTATATACTGAAACATACAATTCACAAAGTTATGACAAACTCGAGAAATGTACCCCAGTAAATAGGAGTAACTTACACTTGCTTAAGGGACATCCTCTTTAGAAAAGTTACAAAAAACTAGAGTAAGTGGGGGCCATAAGAGTGCACAGCTTACGTACTCTTAAGTTTTCTTTAAACTGATTATATGCTCATGCGACCCTGTCACCCACAGGCAACCAATGCCGAGATCAGCAGGCTGAAGAACTCATGACACATCGTCCCTTGTATGGTGCCCAAGGCCTGCCTCATGGACAGCTTCTTGAACTCTGCAGTCTATAGAGAGGAGACATGCGCACAGAGCATTACAGTCATCTAGGTGGCCATCAGTAGTTGTGAGCACAGGTTGTAGCAGACAGGAGGGGCATCAAAGGGTTAATTTTGTAATCTGGTGACCACTGAGCTATCCTGCGGGCTGATGACCCTTTGGCATTAAAAATACAACAAAAATGTCTTGTTAACAATCTTGCCTTATTCCCAAGTATGATGAGGTTGGCTTTGGAGTGATTTAGATGAGGAAGGTGAGCATTCAAGAACGTTTTCAGTTCCTTCGAATCCGGGTTTCTAGGGAGACCTGCAAACAGTGTTTGTGTGATTGTTGCACTGTGTAAGTTCTGGGTGCAGCCAAGTCTTATCTGTATATGGCCCGGTATCGCTGAGACCCAGCCCCTCCCAATGAAATGGCCCTGGGTCCTCTCCCCTGTGCCCCCATCATCCCCCATTGCTAAAGACAACACACAGCAACTTCTTTTTTTTAAAAACTTTTGGGTTGGGGTTGTAAACCCCCGGCCGTATTTATTATGATAACAGAAAATAGCGACATTAAAAATTGCACTCGATACCCCATAAAACCCTATTTAGTATTATTTACAATTTTGATGGATCGCTAACCTTAACATAGACTCTAATACATAGCCATTCCTAACCATATCAAGCCTTCTCACTGCGTATCCAGCATTGAGCCTATGAGTGAGATCATGTCTGGTGAACCAGTGAGGGCCCCTCCCTAAGGGGAGGGGCCCATTCCCTTGCATCCCTCCCTGGAGTAAGCTTGTGCAGGGTGCCCATCTGCCCACTAGGTTATCTACCTCGGGCACCCCCTACACTTATTATTCCCCCAAGGGCCTGTGCCTGCTTGATGCCCATGCACCTGTGCAGGGATTGGTCGTAAGGGCCTGTTGGCAGCGAACACTCCAGCAGCCTTCAGCTTCTAGCTGAGTTGCTGAAAAAAAGAGACCGCTTTACCACTCTGCTGCCCCTTCTGTGGGCGAGGCCCGGGGCAGACTGGATCGGAGATGGCCCAGAAGCACTTAAGACCGCTTCCGGGCCGGTGCACGCCTGAGGGCCAATCACCACTGCCCATATTGGCTGGTGGCGGCAGCGTCACACGCCGCACGCCGCTGCCCCCAGCCCCTCGGGCTGGTCCTGCTTGCCTGCCATAGGTGCGGCTCTCCCGATTTGTGGGCGCCTTGGGCATACACCTTCTCTGTTATAGCTACGCAGCCCAACTTGAGCTGCACTTTGTCTCCTCTCACTTTCTCTTTATTCCCCTCTAACAGGAAGTGACATCAGTGTTTGGGCTGTGAAACTGGGAGGATTATGTGCTCTAGGGCCTTAGTGTTAGCATGAAGAATGCACAGGATCTATAGGAACCCTGAGTAAAAATATATTTGTTTGCTAAGCAGGTTAAAAAAAACACATTCAACAGTGTTTCTTGGGTGGCAGGTAAAAATGTGAGGTTGCTCTGTCATGCATTTAACAAATCATTGCATTTTGTGAGTTGTAGTCTTCATTATTTTCGAATGAGCCAATTATACGAATATCGCTGATAAGAGCGATTTGGAAAACAAAAGACAAGGTACCTAATTTTCAGCTGACTCGCACTGCTTGCTATATATGTTTATGCACAGACGGCTCAGTGGTGGTTTTGATTTTGAAGAAAATTTACAATAGTAGGCGTTTCGTGGCTTGTCTCAGCAGTGCGGTCCAGAAAACCCTAAGTAACTATGGTGCGCGCTCATGCACTCGAACCTTAGTGGGTATTGGTGAAAAAGTGCAAACACATTCCCCTCTCTGTCAGCACATCTAAGTTATCCCTGAAAGATCCAAGTATAAGTGCTGCTGAAAGTGGGAAGTGCAGCATAAAAAGTGGTGCAGGAAAGAGAGAGTTTAGAAAAACAAAGTTAAAGAAATTCGAAGTTAATGCAAAAATAAATGCGGACTGTAACCTTAAGCATGCATGGTCTTCAAAATGCATAGATACACACTCGGTGTTGGAAAAACAACCATAAGTTAAATATTATGGTAAATGCATTCACTTATGCCTGCTCTATGGCATGTAAATTATGCTTCTAGGTGCCAGAAGGTTTTGAACAGATTTAAGTTGTGACCACAAGCGAGTATATGTGATAAAAAGGTACAAATTTGCTTATTTTTGTGACTCCGCCCCATGGTGCTCTCCTGACTTGTAGTGATCTGCCTGCTTTAATGGGATGACCCTTGAGGAGCAGACAGTTGTTTAGGTAAGGTAAACGCGGCCCTAGTATTGTGGAATTCTTTAAACTTTTTTTATTGCAGTCCATGCTATTGGATACGGACTGGTCAGAGAGAGATATTCAGGGCTAATGATGCATTGATGCAACTGGAAGTCGCTCTTATGTAGCTATCACAAGAGCCCAGTGGAGGGCGCCAGATTGCAACAGACGGCATGAGGATGGCCATGTTGCTATGAAAGAAGGAGCACCCGAAAGGAAAAATGAAATTGTGCCTAGTGCCCCGAACATACTTTGTTCGGAGCTGAGGAATTTCAAAGGTCCTCAGCATGCCTGTGCCTCTGGAATGGCCACCGTGCGGGGTGAGGGGAGGCAGGGTAGAGGGGCGTGGTAGAGGGGATTGGGATGGGGGTCACAGTCCATTGCCGTTGAACTTTAGTGTAGTCATTTACCTGCAAGGCCAGTTAAGCAGTTTGTGGTGGTCTGTTGCAAGCCACGCACTGGCTGCTCAGATACTAGGGAATGACGCTTCTCCGATTGATATGAGTAGAGAATCAAGATTTCATTAAAGACATGGAGGCGAACATTTCAACATCAACAAAAATTAGCTAAGTACTATTAATGAAGTCAACTTATCGCTCTCAGGTGCAGCATTTAAAGGAAGAGAATCATTCTATGTGGAGAGGACTTATGGGTTTATGGAGTTCCAGTTCTGGGTTGTTGTAGTGTTCAAGTAGTTTAAAGGCGCCGCAGCAGTAGCAATTAAAAGATATAATGTATAATGATAGTCCCCGGTCTTGTAATGAAGTCAGACTGTTAGCAGAACACCCAGAGCCGCATAATTACCGTAATATTTGTCAAAGCTGTGTAACTGAAAACATACATATGTACTATTTGGAGAACTGTAGTGTGCTATTCATTTTTTTACTGACTGAAAATAATATACTAACCTTGACATTACGGACCGGCAGCCCAGTTGGCTAACACTCTTTTGTGCACTAATAACACACTGCTTCGTTCTGTGGCTGGCTTATCTTATTTGCTTTTCCTTTGGAACCATCCATGTGAAATGTTGTATTAGGCCAGCCAAGGGCATGTGTTTGCTTTCATAATCTGAACGTTCTGCTTGTCAGGCTTAATTGAGGAAATTCTGTTCTCCTTTCTGAGACTGTCGCAACCTTTTTTGGAAGATTAGCCGGTGAGCTGATGTGTGCCTGTCTACAGCTCAGCGGGTAATGCTCGTGCTGTGAAGATCAGTGTCTGCTCTGAAGGTCACAGGTTTGAAACCCAGAAGGGGAGTCAAGTTCTTACACTTCTGATGTTGGTAAATTTTGTATAATGGGCTTGAAAATATTCCAGAATTCGATGTTGTTCATTAGTAAACTATCGTGTGATTGGGCCCAGAAAATCGTGTAAAAAACTAAGTTGTTTTAAAAATAAATAAATTGGACGTCGCTCATGAACGGAGTCATTGTCGCCTCAGGATGACGTTAAGCCTACCATGGCGCACCTTATGACAGAGAGTTTGAGATTCTAATTTCATGAGAACGTTTGTTATTTGAAGCGCCACAAAGCTGCAAGTAAAGGGCTTGCGAGCGCTGTGCATAAAAATGAAATTATATTTTTACCCTAAGGAACATACGAAAACACTGGTTATACTTGGATGATTCTCTCAAAGGTTCGTTGAAGGAGCTTTCGAGGAGCTCAGCAGGTTGCTTGCACCAGCAGAACAGCTGAGGGGGCTTCAGCAATTGACAGACAAGAGCCCCCCAACACGTGTACCCCATTTCTGGGTCGTGGCTTGGGTTTATATCCACTGAAGGGTGTGCTCATGGGTGGAGATGTGGCCTAGTGGCTGCATTGTGGGTTGTGGAACCAAGAGACCAGTAGGAAAGTTCTACTCTCTGGTTCCCCACTTGCCCGCACTGTGTGATCCTGGACGATTTGTCATATGTGCATGCATCTGTTCCTTTGCCACAATTCTCTTTCAACAGACCAGCTCTTTTAACAACATTCGCAGCAGAATAACTTCTAATGGGAAGAGAAAGTTTATTACCCTCAAGAAACCGCGTCACCTAGATCCTTCCTCTGACAGGAATCCGCTGTCAGAATAAGTGGTCGAAGTGGGGGGAAAAAAGTAGGGGAACTGTGGGCGGAGAATCAGAGGGCAGAAATAATCTGAGGATTGGGTCAGTGGGCGGAGTCAGAGGTGTGGCAGAAAGAGCAAAATATCCCAATTTTTTGTATTTGTTTCCCATTTCACTAACCGGTTACAGCTTATTACGTTATTTAATTTAACCTATGGATACATGTTTATTTAAGGTTTAATATGAGTTATTGACATTAAAATACATTCACAAAGTGGGATACGTTTCCAATCATAGAATGTCGTAAATATCCTTAAAAGTGGAATCGCAAGCCATTTGTCTCCCAGCCATGGAGTTTCTGTCATCAGCACTTCTCCTCCCTTTTTCCACAAGAGCAGTTCAAACATGAATGGCAAAATATCCTAGTTTGCAAATGTTTTCCACATAATTATGGCTCTGCCATATTTGCCACATAATACATCTGCTGCATAATCTGATGATTTTAACTAATAAATTGTTTATAGCTCAAACGGATCAAAAGTTACTAAAAAAATGTGACTTGTGCTGCTGTGAAGTGGAGGGCCCTTTGCAAAGGTTCACTGGTCACCTTTCTCACTGCTGCAGTTGTATGTTCCACTGGTACTAATAAGGAAAAATCTTTGCAGAGACTGTTAGCATGTGAAAAAATGTCAAAATAATAAAGTATCAGAAAATTTACAGCACCACTAATATCAGTGTAGGGTGTCAGAGCACTTTACATCACACATATTACACAGAGACAATCAATCATATGTGTGTAAATCACTGTATAGGGAATGTTACATAAGACAAAGGACTACAAGGTGTAGGAGTCACATGACAACCATACTAGTAGGCAGCATAGTTTAATAGTGATTGGTCTGGAGAAACAAACTCAGAATTTAAAACGTAATGCCATGGTTGTGGGTTCTCTTTAATAATCAGAATTGATTTCTACCCAAATGAGCCCTTTTTTGCAACATTAGGATAATCAAAGGCTGGGGAAAAAACCATAACGCTCTAATTTATACCTTGCAGTTTGCATGCAGCTCTTAGATGACAGTTAATAGCTCACTGTTCTATGTTAGTATTTTTACTTATTATCTGCAAGTAACAATAGGGTCTCTCTGACAAAAGCATAACCCACTGACCTATTTACATTATATGCACTTTGTGATCTGCATGGTACCTGTTCTTAGCAGCAGGCACATTAACCCTCTGCGCTTCCTTTCCATGAGTCAAAACGTCCACTAGACAAAACACCATCTCTCTCTACTAAGAACATGAAGCACTGGAGTTATCATGACACTTTTATTGTTGCCGAAAATTGTTGGAGGCCAGGAAGGAGGCAGCAAGTGCTTTTAAAACCATATTATACTTGCAAACACGACACCCCCAACTGAAGTCAGCGCCAGCCGCGGTCCGTGCAGGTAACAGCGGTGGGGCGGTGGGACCGGTTAAGGGGGGATTTCGAGGGACAATGCTGAGGGAAAATTTATTATTTATTTAATTTTCTCTCTGCATCGGCCCTCGAAATCCCCCCTTACCTGGCCCCTCTGCTGTTACCTCCACGGACCGTGGCTGGTCAGCGCCTGGTGCGGTCGCACTGCCCTAGAGCCACCCTGCTCAAGGGTCCTGTGAACTCAGTGACAGAGTCACTGTCACTCTATGGTGTGCTGCTTCCAGGCGGGCAACTAGAGCCAAATTTCGGGGGGCTGAAAAGATTTCAGGGGGGGGCTAATTCTTCCAGCCATAGGCAGAGTGGCTCTAAGAAGGGGTGAAAACACAACAAAAGCCTCATTAACAAGTAAATGGTCTTTAAAAGACCTGTGAAGTACTCGGGTGCGGCTGCAATTAGACAGTCGCCAGCCGCGAAGCTGTCTCAGCCCGGGCTGACGCAGACGACGGGGGGGGCTGAAGCCCGGTGAGCCCAATGGGTGTTGCGCGCCTGGCTGCTTCTTAGGCCAGCCTGCAAGACTGGAGGTGTACTTCAGAATGAATTGTGGCGGACATGCCTTCAAGGTTAACCCACACTTGCCACTGCTAGGGTCCACCTGCTGGTGCTAAGACACCAGGGCTTTTAAGATCTTGCGGGGCCTTCTAAGGTCTAGCATGGGAATGTGCTCCCTCAAGGGGAGTGGTCTGGTGGACGTGTCATGAAGGCTGAACCTGGTTTCCAGTTCCAAATTCAGCAGCTCTGACCATAGTGCCACATCCTCTCCCCCACTGAACACCATACTGCCCCACTGAGAGAAACTTGCACTGTTTTGACCCGCTATAAACACCTGGATGTGACTGAATTCACATTACGCACTAGACAAGAGCAATATCCGGCCTAAAAAAAAATTAGCAACATCTTAGATAAAGCAAACACTCATAGGGAATGCAAGATTAAGTAAAGCATGTGAGATGTAAGCAGGAACTTATACAAATGGTGCAAGTGCGTGCACAACCAAATGTTTATTCCCCTGATGAAAGCAAGGTGTCCCGAGCCTCCTGGGTGTCACTCCCTGAACCCGAGTGAATTAAATGAGGATTGGCTGCATCCCCACTGATGTGGGGTATGTCCCCAAGGCACTGGTATTATGTCCTCTTGATGAGGTTAATCCGTTAAATCTCAAAATATAAATCAAAACGAGTTTTCAATGAAAATGAATTTATTTGTTCTGGGTATTGTTGCTTCTCAATATGAGTTCATTTGTTGGTAGTTTAAGAACTACATATCCCAACATGCATTGTCAAACATTTCACTGGTCCCAATGCATTTCGGCCTTCCAGGCCTTCATCTGGGGACAATCTGAAAATGATAATAAGAGCCACCGCTCAATATACTAGATGAAAACTACCTCTAGAAACCACATTTTATAACGGAAACAAAGTGCTACTACACCGTTCTCTTAGAGTGATGAAACGAGAAAAATGTGTCGAATAGAACGTGGGGGTAATCTAGCGTGCTCCACCAACTAAAAAGCCGAGCTAGGTTGAAAACGTATTTAGATCAAGAGGTTTTCAAAACTGTATTACATTTTGTAAACGTTTCCCCATTATACGTAGTGGCTGAAGAAAACGGTGTCTAACGGTTCGTTAATGCGTGAGCATGCCGTTATCCCATTTACCATCGGCGCATAACAAACACGGTAAATGGGATAACGGCATGCTCACGCATTAACGAACCGTTTTCAACCTAGCTCGGCTTTTTAGTTGGTGGAGCGCGCTAGATTACCCCCACGTTCTATTCGACACATTTTTCTCATGTAAGCAGGAACAACTTGGTTACCTTTTTTTTTACACTCATTATTCAGAAATTAGTGAGTGCTTTTGCCTGAAAAGTTAAGGCCATGACTACAGGGCCCAGAAGGGACCCGTTTCAATGCCCATTGCTTATATCCTTACAAAACGTAAGCAGTATGGTTTAAAAAGACCGCATTCGTGAACACACAGCCGCTGTACACATTTTGTTTTCCAATTCACCCATCAAGCGGGTATTTCAGTACCTCCAGGAATGGTGCACTTTCCCACCCAGGGAAAACAATGTTGTTCAAAGAGAGACGAGAAAACAAAAGTAGCGCTTCACTGGCAAACACTGTTAAGTGGCGCTAATGTGTTTAGGTGTGAATAAATCAATCTGGCCACCGTGCAACCACTCTGTCTTGCTTTAGTTAGTTATTTTTCACATTTTTTATGTTTTATTTCTCTCCACCCCAAGGCTGTACTTAGAAATTGAAAAATGTCAGAAAAAGAGGACGCTTCCAGCAAAAGTGTTTTTCTTTTTTGGATCCATTTCACAGGGGAGCAAATAAACGAAAGGAGGAAAGAGAAGGTAATACCTGTTTCTTGAAGTCTCGGTTTCACTAAATGAGGAGGAGCGAGACAGAAAGAGAGGGAAGAGGGGGAACAAAGAGAGGGGGGGGGGCAGCTGCCAGCGGCAGGAGAACTGGACACTGTCCTTGTCTTCTCTGGGCACGAAGGAAAAGACAGACTGGCACATGCATCAACAATGCCATTTGCGATTCCTTATTAGCGAAAAATAAGGATTCGCTAATAAGGAATAGCAAAAGGCTATGCATGTAGAAATCGCTTTAAAAATAGCCATTTCTAAACATTCCTTAATTGCGACTCGCAAATTGCGAGTCGCAATTAAGGAATACCTCCCCCTTCATTCCTATGGGCCTAAAGGCCCATAGGAATGAATGGGAAGACATTCTCAATTTGCGATTCTCAATTAGAGAATCGCAAATTGAGAATGCATTTCAAGTGCCAGGGTGTCAAATAGACACCCTGTTGCACCCTGAAATCTGCATATGAGTACATTTGCACACACACATGCCCCAAGGGCATGTGTGTGTGTAAATGGAACTTTGAAAAATGCACTTTAGTGCATTTTACAAACTTTTGCAAATTACCATGAAGTTCAACTTCATGGTAATTTGCTCTCCCTATTAGCGAAATCGCTAGTTTTTTACTTTAATGCATTGCATTTAAGGAATCTCAATTTGCGATTCCTTAAATGCAATGGCAATTTAAGTAATCGCAATTTAGAGATTACTTAAATTGCGATTTTTGCATTTGGGATGATGCATCCCAAATGCAAAATACCTGATCGCAAAGGGCAGATTCTGAGAATCTGCCCGTTTGCGACCGGTTTTGGCTTTGATGCATGTGGGCCCGAGTCCTTTTCCTTCTCTGCCCGTCCCCAAAAGCCGAGCCTTAACTTTCGGCCTTGGCGATTTCTGCCGTCCGGGAGGCATGTTTAAAATAAGAAAGTAGGGGAACGGACTCTGTGAAATTAAAGTAGTAAGGGCACGCCGTGCCCTGCCGATCCCGCCCACTTCGACCACTGGTCAGAATCCGGAAGAGTTGGAGGCTCTCAGGGGAGTGGAACTTTCCACTCCAACATTGTATAGGGGGAATCGTTGGAGAAAAGGAATATACCAATTGGGAAGAATGAAAGGACACAGGGGAAACTGACAAATATTTGATTGCAAAGAAATCTAAGCAACTTATAAGACATTTCTAAAAACAACGAGATCGTGGCTGAGATAAGTTGACATATATATGTGGGCGTGCCCTTATGCAAATGAGGGAATGCCTCTGTGATTGAACCGTCGCTAAATGTGCAATGGTGGACCGGGTTGTGAGTTAACTTTTGACTGCCCCTTGTGTAATGCAGATCAAAAAGGCCCATTGGCGCAGTGTAAACTTGAGCACTGAGCAGCTCTTAGTAACTCTATCCTTACTTGCATATTCCAGTATTTGATGGTGGGTGAATGACTTTGTCATGTGTTGCTTGTTTTTTTTTCCCAAACAATTTTTTTGAAATTTTAAGCATAATAAAAATTTGCACGGTGCAAGTCGACATGGGGTAGCAAAAACTTGTCAGGACAAACCCCATACAGCGTTAAATTTACTGGTAAATTCCTTATACGAACTGGAGTAGACACAAATCAAAGGTGAGGAAGAACCGGTGTGCGGGAGCATAGAACGACAGTAGAAGCATCCTATGATATATAATGCAAACTCCCCCCAGGGGTAATTTAATATAATGTCCCCAACGAAATGCACCTCCATGCCCAGGTAGAAAAGAGAAAGACAGAGACCTACAGCATGCAGAACCAAGGTATAGAAAAGCGACAGTATGACGTGGGAAGGGACAGCCCGTAATGATGCACTTAAGGCAGGATCAGTAATGGCAGATCTGAAATAAACACCATCAGAGTGAGGCTGCTTGGGTTAACTACACGCAGGGCTTTAAGTGGGCCGGGTCCTGCCAGTGCTCAGCACCGGCAGTTCTGAAAAGCAGGTGCCGAGACAGGTCCCTATCGGGCTCTCCATTTTCGTCCTCACTCTCAGAATGGAAAAAAAAAACTTAACTCTGCAGCAGTTCACTGTTTTTGATGTCACTTTTTCTTTTTTTGCAGTTCTATATTGCAAAACTCGAAGTGCTTTACATGAGCACCTACAAGGACATCTTCATTTATTTTTTGGTAGGCACGGTTGATTAAGTGATTTGCCCAGAAACGCCGGATGTTGAGCCGACGCTGAGACTCAAACCTTCTACCACAGCTCCAAAGTTGGCAGCTCTAGCCATTACGCCACAGCCTCTTTCGATGAACTAAAGCATTTTCAATATTATATACAACGAAGCCATAGTTGTATGTTTGCATGTAGTATATTTATCTTATCCAACTAACAACCTTTGGCAAAGCCAATAGTCCTGGCTTGTTGTAGGTGTAATGTTATTTGTTGTATTATGTATCTGGATGCAATAACAGAAGCAGTAAAATACCAGTCGGGCGGCACATTATGCTAAGCACATATTTTTTGCATAAAAGTTTTAAGCCACGCCCTTAATTATATCGGCCACGCCCCTTTAAGAGAACCCCAGTTTTTTCATCCCACTCAAAGGCCTGACTGCACATTCTGGGCGGTTATACAGTGTTCATGGGGGGTTGGCTTTTTGCAGATATTTGTCAAAGGAGTCCCAAGTCGTCTGGCGCTGGATGTATTGTGAAGCTTTCTGTACATTATATTATCTGCGCTTCCGGTGGAGCATAGCGCATTCCACTCTGCGGAAGTCGACTTCCACTCTAATAGTATCTTTTTGACATCCAACATCAACATCAGGCAGTGCTTGAAATGGAAAAATAGAAGTGCAGGGACTCTGTAATAGAGTACCTGCTTGTTTCTGAGAAGTGCCGGTACTATCCCTCTCAAAATAAAAAAGTGCCGGTACTCAGTACCTGCCCATTTAAAGCACTGACATCAGGTCAAAAAATAATGTGTTGCTTGTTTTTACAATCCACGGAAAATGACTGTGCGATAAAATGAGCCTTTGTGATTTAATATGTAATGGCCCTGCAATATCCGAAATGGCCACTAGATGGTGCCAAGACACACGGTATCCTATCATTATTATATCAATGGGCTCCTTTCGAGAAGTGCCGCAAGGCGAGAAAGGAAACCTGCTCAGCAGTAAATATGTTTCTCAGAGACACAGAGATAAATTTCAGCTGGGCAGCAAAGCGACAATTCCATGTTTAATAACTTTTCAAAAAGGTATCGCCAGCTAATTTCAGATGGAAGTGATAAGATATTTATTCCCTTTACTCACAAAACCACCTGGGAGGGGTCTCACCTTGCAAGCAAGAGATATGACAGTCTTGAACTCGCTGTTCCAAACTCATCAAAGTGTGTTTCTTTTATAATCTGTATACTGCTGTATCGGTGGCTTAGCTATATGGCCTTGGGCCCTAGAACAAGCAAGGAAAATGGGCCCCCTAACTTCTGAATGGGCAGGTAAATACTGCAATGATCAGTGCTCGGTGGCCCCACAAGCCTCTAGGCTGCGGTGCCAGTGCACCTGCTGAACCATTGATAACTAAGTCCCTGTGTTACATTTTCAGGCCTCTTAAGATCACGCCCATTTTTCAGCGTCGCCTTCCTTCCCAGCTGAGTTCGCTCTATATAAAACCTTTACATATATGAGACACGCCTTCGAACATAAAACGTTTTCACGCCCTGTTGCACCCTAAAGTTAGAAAACACACACACACACAGGTACTCGCTCTCTCTTGCACTAGGTGCATTAACCCACCAAACTGTTGCTTGACATTGGAGCCCTTGACTTGCATGCAGCAGACACATCTCACTTCAGCAGATAATCAACCCACTTCAGCAGATACCCAACCTCCTGAGCTGTCTCTGAGAATGTAACTTGCAGGCTGCTTGGCTTCCATTTTATGACCTCAAATTTTCAGTGTTTTTTACCAGCATTTCTTGGGCGTTCTTTTGTACAACCCAGAGAAAAATCAATTGTTAGGTTATATTTTAGGGGCTATAAGAATGTTATTTACTTTTTATAATATTATCCTTCCTCTTGCTGGCTGTAACACCTCCAACTCCCTACCAACTCAGCATACTTCGCCAGGCCTCTCCTTTCACCCCCCAGTCGCTCCGGACCCATTGTACCAGTGTTGTCTTTTTCAGTTGGGTACACCGCGGTGAACCCTGGGAAGTCAGACTGCAAACCCCAGAGCCCACTCCCTCATGTCTCACAGACTAAGATAGGCCCCTGCAAGCCCAAGCCTGCTTACCACTGTTTGAGAAAAAAGTAGGGCTGGCTGATAGTCACCCTGCTGGCATGGGGCCAGTAAAGACACCAATGGGTCCCTAAATTGTGGGTTGTTTTCAGAACCTTTTCAAATAACTGCTCTGCTTAGCTGTGACCTGAGCCTAACCTTCCATACCACCTCCAGCTTCAGACATAAGCAAGCACTGGCAAAGACAATAGGGTTCGCTTTAATCTGGCAACACGTGCAAATACAGGCATGCACAAATACTGTTTGCAACGCGCAACATTCACTACTGCTACAAAAGTCAGAGCCATTGGTTTTTGCTAATACTGAGAAAGTAGCAAAACAAGATGGCTTTCTGTATGGCGTGGAGAAACATAATGTGCAAAACAGTGCGACTATTGAGTATACTTTTCAGCTATAAAATAGTCCCTCATGCATTCTAATGGAAGCTCCTCCTGTAAGCCAATCTCTTGAGGTGAGAGGGGAATACTCCTCTGGGCAGAGCCAAAATCAACTCTTTGTCTAATTTTGAAGCATTGGTAACAACAAATCCCGCATATAGCTACTCTTTTAAGCCAGACCCACCCAAAAAACTCTTCTCGCGTGGTAAGAACTTCCCATAAGAGAGTTCCATTCTAATAGAGGCAAAATCAATTTTCCATTTCCACCCATGCCCCTTTTCACTGACGATCCACATAAGAAGGAGCTTTTCGGGGCATTCACAGGGTGCTGATGGTTGCACCTCACATGGCTCGAGAAAAGGGCCACCTGTGGTGTGTGCCTGGTGAAATGGCCCTTTTCAATGGATCTGTTTTATCTAAGTGGCCCCTGTTCCTAGCTCGTGGCACCTGTCACCAGCAGCTGCAGAAAGTGCAGTAATAACCATTGGCCCCAGTAACCTCACTTCACTTCCGATCAGGACAGGGATAACCACCTTTCAGGCTTTGATGGATGATAAACACGATTACTGATGGGAGAGAATGTGTTTAAACAAACAGAATAAAAGGATATTGGTTCCGCAGTGACCTGCACTTCAGGCGATCCAAGGTTTTTAATGGTACAATAAAAATCTGCCAACACAAATATGAGTCTGGATTACCTGCCCAGGTGTCCTCATGTCACAAAGGATGGTTTGTTTCTCAATTAGATTGCAAGTATTGTATTTGTAAACATACAATTTTGCACCAGCATATGCATTGAGCGACCGGTGCAAAATGACATTTGAAGTCACCGATTAAAAACCAAGGAAAACATCTGCATTGACTAAAATGACAATTCGTTTTAGTTCGTAAGCGCAAATATTTGGGAAAAGAATTGTTCAGTCACTGGTGCAATGCATGTAGTCTGGCTCCAGGTGAGCAGATGATTACCATCACTGCAAGTATCTGATTGGGACCAAATAAGTAGTATCTGATAGGAATATGATTGCTCATAACTAGGACATGATGGAGACATGATCACTGGTATCTTACTGTGTGTATTTGACGGAGACATGATTGCAGTTATCTGCTGGTCTCATCATTAGTGGTATGTGAGGGGGATAGGTTTATTGGGTCTGGTGAGGACACTGTCACTTGTATCTGAGGGGAAATGATTACAGCAGGGGTGGCTAGTAACATAAAACTTTGAATGCCCAAAAACTCTCCAAGATGGTGATGCAGCCATCACTGGTGACGGCACTCCGATCTGTGGATCTCCTCTCCCAGATAGATAAAAGGGAAGGAAGGTGGTTGACTTCCTGTACAAATCCAACCAATCCTGGAGCTGCTGTCATGCTGACAGCAGCTCCAGGATTGGTTTTAGCCGGCTACCCCAGCGCTCATTTTGAGGCTGTGGGCCTGTGCATGCAATCCCCCAGCTGCTTTACAGTGCTGCGATTGTAGTATCTAAAGTGCACATGTCGGATAGGCCGGCTGTCTGCAGCCAGCCAATCTGACATGCGCACTGGCAGGGGCAGCAGTCATCCTGCAATCTGCAGAAAGCTGCCCCTCCCACACCCTCACATTGGTGTCTGAGCAGCACGGGCCAGTGGCACACAGAATCATAAAATGGTAATGGCCATTTTATTATTCTGTGTGTACTGCTGGGCTCGCAGGAGGCGGGGCGACGCTCCTCTGCTCGCGAAGAGGAACTGCTGCTGGATTACAGGTATCTTACTATGAGTATCTGACAGGGGTATAATTACTGCTGTCTTCCTACGAGTATATGATGAGTACATGATTACTGGTATCTTACTACAAGCATGTGTTGGGGACATGATTACTGGTATCTTAATACAAGTATGTGGTGGGGACAAGATTACTGGTATCTTACTACGAGCTTGTGATGGGGACATGATTACTGGTATCTTACTATGAGTGTGTGATGGAGACATGATTACTGGTATCTTACTATGAGTGTGTGATGGGGACATGATTACTGGTATCTTACTACGAGTGTGTGATGGGGACAAGATTACTGGTATCTTACTACGAGTGTGTGATGGGGACATGATTACTGGTATCTTACTATGAGTGTGTGATGGGGACATGATTACTGCTATCTTACTGAGTGTGTGATGGGGACATGATTACTGGTATCTTACGAGTATGCAATGGGGACATGATTACTTGTATCTTACTATGAGCGTGTGATGGGACATGATTACAGGTATCTTATTACGAGTATGTGGTGGGGACAAGATTACTGGTATCTTACTATGAGCGTGTGGTGGGGACAAGATTACTGGTCTCTTACTATGAGTGTGTGATGGGGACATGATTACTGGTATCTTACTACCAGCCTGTGATAGGGACATGATTACTGGTATTTTACTATGAGCGTGTGAAGGGGGCGCGATTACTGGTATCTTACAAAAAGCATGTGATAGGGACATGATTACTGGTATCTTACTATGAGTGTGTGATGGGAACATGATTACTGGTATCTTACTACAAGCGTGTGACGGGGACATGATTACTGGTATCTTACAATGAGTGTGTGATGAGAACAAGATTACTGGTATCTTACTATGAGTGTGTGATGGGGACATGATTACTGGTATCTTACAATGAGTATGTGATGGGGACATGATTACTGGTATCTTACTATGAGCGTGTGATGGGACATGATTACAGGTATCTTATTACGAGTATGTGGTGGGGACAAGATTACTGGTATCTTACTATGAGCGTGTGATGGGAACAAGATTACTGGTATCTTACTACGAGTGTGTGATGGGAACAAGATAACTGGTATCTTACTACGAGCGTGTGATGGGAACAAGATTACTGGTATCTTACTACGAGTGTGTGATGGGGACATGATTACTGGTATCTTACTATGAGTGTGTGATGGGGACATGATTACTGGTATCTTACTATGAGTGTGAGATGGGAACATGATTACTGGTATCTTACTATGAGCGTGTGATGGGGGCGCGATTACTGGTATCTTACTATGAGTGTGTAATGGGACATGATTACTGGTGTCTTACTATGAGTGTGTGATGGGAACATGATTACTGGTATCTTACTACGAGCGTGTGACGGGGGCGCGATTACTGGTATCTTACTATGAGTGTGTGATGGAGACATGATTACTGGTATCTTACCATGAGTGTGTGATGGGAACATGATTACTGGTATCTTACTACGAGTGTGTGATGGGGACAAGATTACTGGTATCTTACTATGAGTGTGTGATGGGGACATGATTACTGGTATCTTACTATGAGTGTGTGATGGGGACATGATTACGGGTATCTTACTATGAGTGTGTGATGGGGACATGATTACTGGTATCTTACAATGAGTATGTGATGGGGACATGATTACTGGTATCTTACTATGAGTGTGTGATGGGACATGATTACAGGTATCTTATTACGAGTATGTGGTGGGGACAAGATTACTGGTATCTTACTATGAGCGTGTGATGGGGACAAGATAACTGGTCTCTTACTATGAGTGTGTGATGGGGACATGATTACTGGTCTCTTACTATGAGTGTGTGATGGGGACATGATTACTGGTATCTTACTAACAGCCTGTGATAGGGACATGATTACTGGTATTTTACTATGAGCGTGTGACGGGGGCGCGATTACTGGTATCTTACTACAAGCCTGTGATAGGGACATGATTACTGGTATCTTACTACAAGCGTGTGACGGGGACATGATTACTGGTATCTTACAATGAGTATGTGATTGGGACATGATTACTGGTATCTTACTATGAGCGTGTGATGGGACATGATTACAGGTATCTTATTACGAGTATGTGGTGGGGACAAGATTACTGGTATCTTACAATGAGTATGTGATGGGGACATGATTACTGGTATCTTACTATGAGCGTGTGATGGGGACATGATTACTGGTATCTTACTACGAGCTTGTGATGGGGGCGCGATTACTGGTATCTTACTATGAGTGTGTAATGGGACATGATTACTGGTATCTTACTATGAGTGTGTGATGGGAACATGATTACTGGTATCTTACTACGAGCGTGTGATGGGGGCGCGATTACTGGTATCTTACTATGAGTGTGTGATGGAGACATGATTACTGGTATCTTACTATGAGTGTGTGATGGGGACATGATTACTGGTATCTTACTACGAGTGTGTGATGGGGACAAGATTACTGGTATCTTACAATGAGTATGTGATGGGGACATGATTACTGGTATCTTACAATGAGTATGTGATGGGGACATGATTACTGGTATCTTACTATGAGCATGTGATGGGGACATGATTAGTGGTATCTTACTATGAGCGTGTGATGGGACATGATTACAGGTATCTTATTACGAGTATGTGGTGGGGACAAGATTACTGGTATCTTACTATGAGCGTGTGATGGGGACAAGATTACTGGTCTCTTACTATGAGTGTGTGATGGGGACATGATTACTGGTCTCTTACTATGAGTGTGTGATGGGGACATGATTACTGGTATCTTACTACCAGCCTGTGATAGGGACATGATTACTGGTATTTTACTATGAGCGTGTGACGGGGGCGCGATTACTGGTATCTTACTACAAGCCTGTGATAGGGACATGATTACTGGTATCTTACTACAAGCGTGTGACTGGGACATGATTACTCGTATCTTACAATGAGTATGTGATGGGGACATGATTACTGGTATCTTACTATGAGCGTGTGATGGGACATGATTACAGGTATCTTATTACGAGTATGTGGTGGGGACAAGATTACTGGTATCTTACAATGAGTATGTGATGGGGACATGATTACTGGTATCTTACAATGAGTATGTGATGGGGACATGATTACTGGTATCTTACTATGAGCATGTGATGGGGACATGATTAGTGGTATCTTACTATGAGCGTGTGATGGGGACATGATTACTGGTATCTTACTACCAGCATGTGATGGGGACATGATTACTGGTCTCTTACTATGAGTGTGTGATGGGGACATGATTACTAGTATCTTACAATGAGTATGTGATGGGGACAGGATTACTGGTATCTTACTATGAGCATGTGATGGGGACATGATTACAGGTATCTTATTACGAGTATGTGGTGGGGACAAGATTACTGGTATCTTACTACAAGCATGTGTTGGGGACATGATTACTGGTATCATAATACGAGTGTGTGATGGGGACAAGATTACTGGTATGTTACTATGAGTATGTGATGGGGACATGATTACTGGTATCTTTATACAAGCATGTGATGGGAACAAGATTACTGGTATGTTACTATGAGTGTGTGATGGGGCCATGATTACTGGTATCTTACTACGAGCGTGTGATGGGAACAAGATTACTGGTATCTTACTACGAGTGAGTGATGGGAACAAGATTACTGGTATCTTACTACGAGCGTGTGACGGGGACATGATTACTGGTATGTTACTACGAGTGTGTGATGGGGACATGATTACTGGTATCTTACTATGAGTGTGTGATGGGGACATGATTACTGGTATCTTACTATGAGCATGGGATGGGGACATGATTACTGGTATCTTACTACGAGCGTGTGATGGGGACATGATTACTGGTATTTTACTATTAGTGTATGATGGGGACATGATTACTGGTATCTTACTATGAGTTTGGGATGGGGACATGATTACCGGTATCTTACTATGAGTGTGTGATGGGGACATGATTACTGGTATCTTACTATGAGCGTGTGATGGGGACATGATTACTGGTATCTTACAATGAGTATGTGATGGGTACATGATTACTGGTACCTTACTACGAGTATGTGGTGGGGACAAGATTACTGGTATCTTACTACAAGCGTGTGACGGGGGACATGATTACTGGTATCTTACTACGAGTGAGTGATGGGGACATAATTACTGGTATCTTACTATGAGCGTGGGATGGGGACATGTTTACTGGTATCTTACTATGTGTGTGTGATGGGGACATGATTACTGGTATCTTACTATGAGTGTGTGATGGGAACATGATTACTGGTATCTTACTACGAGTGTGTGATGGGAACAAGATTACTGGTATCTAACTATGAGCGTGTGATGGGGACATAATTACTGGTATCTTACTATGAGTGTGTGATGTGGCCATGATTACTGGTATCTTACTATGAGCGTGGGATGGGGACATGTTTACTGGTATCTTACTATGTGTGTGTGATGGGGACATGATTACTGGTATTTTACTATGAGTGTGTGATGGGGAGAAGATTACTAGTATCTTACTACAAGCGTGTGACGGTGACATGATTACTGGTATCTTACTATGAGTGTATGACGGGGACATGATTACTGGTATCTTACTACGAGTCAGTGATGGGGACATGATTACTGGTATCTTACTATGAGCGTGGGATGGGGACATGTTTACTGGTATCTCACTATGAGTGTGTGATGGGGACATGATTACTGGTATCTTACTATGAGTGTGTGATGGGAACATGATTACTGGTATCTTACTACGAGTGTTTGATAGGGACAAGATTACTGGTATCTTACTACGAGTGTGTGATGGGGACATGTTTGCTGGTATCTTACTATGAGTATGTGATGGAAACATGATTGCTGGTATCTTACTACAAACATGTGATGGGGACATGATTACTGGTATCTTACTACCAGCCGGTTATAGGGACAAGATTACTGGTATCTTACTGCGAGTGTGTGATGGAAACATGATTGCTGGTATCTTACTACAAGATTGTGATGGGGACATGATTACTGGTATCTTCCTACTAGCGTGTGATGGGGACATGATTACTGGTATCTTACTACGAACGTGTGATGGGGACATGATTACTGGTGTCACTACATGTGTGTGATGGGGACACCATAACAGGTATCTTACTACGAGCGTGTGATGGGGATATGATTACTGGTATCTTACTACGAGCGTGTTATGGGGACATGATTACTGGTATCTTACTACAAGCGTGTGATGGGGACATGATTACTGGTATCTTCCTACTAGCGTGTGATGGGGACATGATTACTGATATCTTACTACGAATGTGTGATGGGGACATGATTTCTGGTGTCACTACATGTGTGTGATGGGGTCACCATAACAGGTATCTAACTACTAGCGTGTGATGGGGACATTATTACTGGTATCTTACTACGAGCGTGTGACGTGGGCGCGATTACTGGTATCTTACTATGAGTGTGTGATGGAGACATGATTACTGGTATCTTACTATGAGTGTGTGATGGGGACATGATTACTGGTATCTTACTACGAGTGTGTGATGGGACAAGATTACTGGTATCTTACTATGAGTGTGTGATGGGGACATGATTACTGGTATCTTACTATGAGTGTGATGGGGACATGATTACTGGTATCTTACTATGAGTGTGTGATGGGGACATGATTACTGGTATCTTACAATGAGAATGTGATAGGGACATGATTACTGGTATCTTACTATGAGCGTGTGATGGGACATGATTACAGGTATCTTATTACGAGTATGTGGTGGGGACAAGATTACTGGTATCTTACTACAAGCGTGTGACGGGGACATGATTACTGGTATCTTACAATGAGTGTGTGATGAGAACAAGATTACTGGTATCTTACTATGAGTGTGTGATGGGGACATGATTACTGGTATCTTACAATGCGTATGTGATAGGGACATGATTACTGGTATCTTACTATGAGCGTGTGATGGGACATGATTACAGGTATCTTATTACGAGTATGTCGTGGGGACAAGATTACTGGTATCTTTATACAAGCGTGTGATGGGACATGATTACTGGTATCTTACTATGAGCGTGTGATGGGGACATGATTACTGGTATCTTACTATGAGTGTGTGATGGGAACATGATTACTGGTATCTTACTAAGAGTGTGGGATGGGGACAAGATTACTGGTATCTTACTACGAGTCAGTGATGGGGACATGATTACTGGTATCTTACTATGAGCGTGGGATGGGGACATGTTTACTGGTATCTCACTATGAGTGTGTGATGGGGACATGATTACTGGTATCTTACTATGAGTGTGTGATGGGAACATGATTACTGGTATCTTACTACGAGTGTTTGATAGGGACAAGATTACTGGTATCTTACTACGAGTGTGTGATGGGGACATGTTTGCTGGTATCTTACTATGAGTATGTGATGGAAACATGATTGCTGGTATCTTACTACAAGCATGTGATGGGGACATGATTACTGGTATCTTACTACCAGCCGGTTATAGGGACAAGATTACTGGTATCTTACTGCGAGTGTGTGATGGAAACATGATTGCTGGTATCTTACTACAAGATTGTGATGGGGACATGATTACTGGTATCTTCCTACTAGCGTGTGATGGGGACATGATTACTGGTATCTTACTACGAACGTGTGATGGGGACATGATTACTGGTGTCACTACATGTGTGTGATGGGGACACCATAACAGGTATCTTACTACGAGCGTGTGATGGGGATATGATTACTGGTATCTTACTACGAGCGTGTTATGGGGACATGATTACTGGTATCTTACTACAAGCGTGTGATGGGGACATGATTACTGGTATCTTCCTACTAGCGTGTGATGGGGACATGATTACTGATATCTTACTACGAATGTGTGATGGGGACATGATTTCTGGTGTCACTACATGTGTGTGATGGGGTCACCATAACAGGTATCTAACTACTAGCGTGTGATGGGGACATTATTACTGGTATCTTACTACGAGCGTGTGACGGGGGCGCGATTACTGGTATCTTACTATGAGTGTGTGATGGAGACATGATTACTGGTATCTTACTATGAGTGTGTGATGGGGACATGATTACTGGTATCTTACTACGAGTGTGTGATGGGACAAGATTACTGGTATCTTACTATGAGTGTGTGATGGGGACATGATTACTGGTATCTTACTATGAGTGTGATGGGGACATGATTACTGGTATCTTACTATGAGTGTGTGATGCGGACATGATTACTGGTATCTTACAATGAGAATGTGATAGGGACATGATTACTGGTATCTTACTATGAGCGTGTGATGGGACATGATTACAGGTATCTTATTACGAGTATGTGGTGGGGACAAGATTACTGGTATCTTACTACAAGCGTGTGACGGGGACATGATTACTGGTATCTTACAATGAGTGTGTGATGAGAACAAGATTACTGGTATCTTACTATGAGTGTGTGATGGGGACATGATTACTGGTATCTTACAATGCGTATGTGATAGGGACATGATTACTGGTATCTTACTATGAGCGTGTGATGGGACATGATTACAGGTATCTTATTACGAGTATGTCGTGGGGACAAGATTACTGGTATCTTTATACAAGCGTGTGATGGGACATGATTACTGGTATCTTACTATGAGCGTGTGATGGGGACATGATTACTGGTATCTTACTATGAGTGTGTGATGGGAACATGATTACTGGTATCTTACTACGAGTGTGGGATGGGGACAAGATTACTGGTATCTTACTACGAGTCAGTGATGGGGACATGATTACTGGTATCTTACTATGAGCGTGGGATGGGGACATGTTTACTGGTATCTCACTATGAGTGTGTGATGGGGACATGATTACTGGTATCTTACTATGAGTGTGTGATGGGGACATGATTACTGGTATCTTACTATGAGCGTGTGATGGGGACATGATTACTGGTATCTTACTATGAGTGTGTGATGGGAACATGATTACTGGTATCTTACTACGAGTGTGTGATGGGGACAAGATTACTGGTATCTTACTACGAGTCAGTGATGGGGACATGATTACTGGTATCTTACTATGAGCGTGGGATGGGGACATGTTTACTGGTATCTCACTATGAGTGTGTGATGGGGACATGATTACTGGTATCTTACTACGAGCGTGTGATGGGAACAAGATTACTGGTATCTTACTATGAGCGTGTGATGGGGACATGATTACTGGTATCTTACTATGAGCGTGTGATGGGAACAAGATAACTGGTATCTTACGAGCGTGTGATGGGAACAAGATTACTGGTATCTTACTACGAGTGTGTGATGGAGACATGATTACTGGTATCTTACTATGAGTGTGTGATGGGGACATGATTACTGGTATCTTACTATGAGTGTGTGATGGGGACATGATTACTGGTATCTTACTATGAGTGTGAGATGGGAACATGATTACTGGTATCTTACTACGAGCGTGTGATGGGGGCGCGATTACTGGTATCTTACTATGAGTGTGTAATGGGACATGATTACTGGTATCTTACTATGAGTGTGTGATGGGAACATGATTACTGGTATCTTACTACGAGCGTGTGACGGGGGCGCGATTACTGGTATCTTACTATGAGTGTGTGATGGAGACATGATTACTGGTATCTTACTATGAGTGTGTGATGGGGACATGATTACTGGTATCTTACTACGAGTGTGTGATGGGGACAAGATTACTGGTATCTTACAATGAGTATGTGATGGGGACATGATTACTGGTATCTTACTATGAGCGTGTGATGGGACATGATTACAGGTATCTTATTACGAGTATGTGGTGGGGACAAGATTACTGGTATCTTACTATGAGCGTGTGATGGGGACAAGATTACTGGTCTCTTACTATGAGTGTGTGATGGGGACATGATTACTGGTCTCTTACTATGAGTGTGTGATGGGGACATGATTACTGGTATCTTACTACCAGCCTGTGATAGGAACATGATTACTGGTATCTTACTATGAGCGTGTGACGGGGGCGCGATTACTGGTATCTTACTACAAGCCTGTGATGGGGACATGATTACTGGTATCTTACTACAAGCGTGTGACTGGGACATGATTACTCGTATCTTACAATGAGTATGTGATGGGGACATGATTACTGGTATCTTACTATGAGCGTGTGATGGGACATGATTACAGGTATCTTATTACGAGTATGTGGTGGGGAGAAGATTACTAGTATCTTACTACAAGCGTGTGACGGTGACATGATTACTGGTATCTTACTATGAGTGTATGACGGGGACATGATTACTGGTATCTTACTACGAGTCAGTGATGGGGACATGATTACTGGTATCTTACTATGAGCGTGGGATGGGGACATGTTTACTGGTATCTCACTATGAGTGTGTGATGGGGACATGATTACTGGTATCTTACTATGAGTGTGTGATGGGAACATGATTACTGGTATCTTACTACGAGTGTTTGATAGGGACAAGATTACTGGTATCTTACTAAGAGTGTGTGATGGGGACATGTTTGCTGGTATCTTACTATGAGTATGTGATGGAAACATGATTGCTGGTATCTTACTACAAGCATGTGATGGGGACATGATTACTGGTATCTTACTACCAGCCGGTTATAGGGACAAGATTACTGGTATCTTACTGCGAGTGTGTGATGGAAACATGATTGCTGGTATCTTACTACAAGATTGTGATGGGGACATGATTACTGGTATCTTCCTACTAGCGTGTGATGGGGACATGATTACTGGTATCTTACTACGAACGTGTGATGGGGACATGATTACTGGTGTCACTACATGTGTGTGATGGGGACACCATAACAGGTATCTTACTACGAGCGTGTGATGGGGATATGATTACTGGTATCTTACTACGAGCGTGTTATGGGGACATGATTACTGGTATCTTACTACAAGCGTGTGATGGGGACATGATTACTGGTATCTTCCTACTAGCGTGTGATGGGGACATGATTACTGATATCTTACTACGAATGTGTGATGGGGACATGATTTCTGGTGTCACTACATGTGTGTGATGGGGTCACCATAACAGGTATCTAACTACTAGCGTGTGATGGGGACATTATTACTGGTATCTTACTACGAGCGTGTGACGGGGGCGCGATTACTGGTATCTTACTATGAGTGTGTGATGGAGACATGATTACTGGTATCTTACTATGAGTGTGTGATGGGGACATGATTACTGGTATCTTACTACGAGTGTGTGATGGGACAAGATTACTGGTATCTTACTATGAGTGTGATGGGGACATGATTACTGGTATCTTACTATGAGTGTGTGATGGGGACATGATTACTGGTATCTTACAATGAGAATGTGATAGGGACATGATTACTGGTATCTTACTATGAGCGTGTGATGGGACATGATTACAGGTATCTTATTACGAGTATGTGGTGGGGACAAGATTACTGGTATCTTACTACAAGCGTGTGACGGGGACATGATTACTGGTATCTTACAATGAGTGTGTGATGAGAACAAGATTACTGGTATCTTACTATGAGTGTGTGATGGGGACATGATTACTGGTATCTTACAATGCGTATGTCATAGGGACATGATTACTGGTATCTTACTATGAGCGTGTGATGGGACATGATTACAGGTATCTTATTACGAGTATGTCGTGGGGACAAGATTACTGGTATCTTTATACAAGCGTGTGATGGGACATGATTACTGGTATCTTACTATGAGCGTGTGATGGGGACATGATTACTGGTATCTTACTATGAGTGTGTGATGGGAACATGATTACTGGTATCTTACTACGAGTGTGGGATGGGGACAAGATTACTGGTATCTTACTACGAGTCAGTGATGGGGACATGATTACTGGTATCTTACTATGAGCGTGGGATGGGGACATGTTTACTGGTATCTCACTATGAGTGTTTGATGGGGACATGATTACTGGTATCTTACTCTGAGTGTGTGATGGGGACATGATTACTGGTATCTTACTATGAGCGTGTGATGGGGACATGATTACTGGTATCTTACTATGAGTGTGTGATGGGAACATGATTACTGGTATCTTACTACGAGTGTGTGATGGGGACAAGATTACTGGTATCTTACTACGAGTCAGTGATGGGGACATGATTACTGGTATCTTACTATGAGCGTGGGATGGGGACATGTTTACTGGTATCTCACTATGAGTGTGTGATGGGGACATGATTACTGGTATCTTACTACGAGCGTGTGATGGGAACAAGATTACTGGTATCTTACTATGAGCGTGTGATGGGGACATGATTACTGGTATCTTACTATGAGCGTGTGATGGGAACAAGATAACTGGTATCTTACTACGAGCGTGTGATGGGAACAAGATTACTGGTATCTTACTACGAGTGTGTGATGGAGACATGATTACTGGTATCTTACTATGAGTGTGTGATGGGGACATGATTACTGGTATCTTACTATGAGTGTGTGATGGGGACATGATTACTGGTATCTTACTATGAGTGTGAGATGGGAACATGATTACTGGTATCTTACTACGAGCGTGTGATGGGGGCGCGATTACTGGTATCTTACTATGAGTGTGTAATGGGACATGATTACTGGTATCTTACTATGAGTGTGTGATGGGGACATGATTACTGGTATCTTACTATGAGCGTGTGACGGGGGCGCGATTACTGGTATCTTACTATGAGTGTGTGATGGAGACATGATTACTGGTATCTTACTATGAGTGTGTGATGGGGACATGATTACTGGTATCTTACTACGAGTGTGTGATGGGGACAAGATTACTGGTATCTTACAATGAGTATGTGATGGGGACATGATTACTGGTATCTTACTATGAGCGTGTGATGGGACATGATTACAGGTATCTTATTACGAGTATGTGGTGGGGACAAGATTACTGGTATCTTACTATGAGCGTGTGATGGGGACAAGATTACTGGTCTCTTACTATGAGTGTGTGATGGGGACATGATTACTGGTCTCTTACTATGAGTGTGTGATGGGGACATGATTACTGGTATCTTACTACCAGCCTGTGATAGGGACATGATTACTGGTATCTTACTATGAGCGTGTGACGGGGCGCGATTACTGGTATCTTACTACAAGCCTGTGATGGGGACATGATTACTGGTATCTTACTACAAGCGTGTGACTGGGACATGATTACTCGTATCTTACAATGAGTATGTGATGGGGACATGATTACTGGTATCTTACTATGAGCGTGTGATGGGACATGATTACAGGTATCTTATTACGAGTATGTGGTGGGGACAAGATTACTGGTATCTTACAATGAGTATGTGATGGGGACATGATTACTGGTATCTTACAATGAGTATGTGATGGGGACATGATTACTGGTATCTTACTATGAGCATGTGATGGGGACATGATTAGTGGTATCTTACTATGAGCGTGTGATGGGGACATGATTACTGGTATCTTACTACCAGCATGTGATGGGGACATGATTACTGGTCTCTTACTATGAGTGTGTGATGGGGACATGATTACTGGTATCTTACAATGAGTATGTGATGGGGACATGATTACTGGTATCTTACTATGAGCATGTGATGGGGACATGATTACAGGTATCTTATTACGAGTATGTGGTGGGGACAAGATTACTGGTATCTTACTACAAGCATGTGTTGGGGACATGATTACTGGTATCTTACTACAAGCGTGTGACTGGGACATGATTACTCGTATCTTACAATGAGTATGTGTTGGGGACATGATTACTGGTATCATAATACAAGTGTGTGATGGGGACAAGATTACTGGTATGTTACTATGAGTATGTGATGGGGACATGATTACTGGTATCTTTATACAAGCATGTGATGGGAACAAGATTACTGGTATGTTACTATGAGTGTGTGATGGGGCCATGATTACTGGTATCTTACTACGAGCGTGTGATGGGAACAAGATTACTGGTATCTTACTACGAGTGAGTGATGGGAACAAGATTACTGGTATCTTACTACGAGCGTGTGACGGGGACATGATTACTGGTATGTTACTACGAGTGTGTGATGGGGACATGATTACTGGTATCTTACAATGAGTATGTGATGGGGACATGATTACTGGTATCTTACTACAAGCGTGTGACTGGGACATGATTACTCGTATCTTACAATGAGTATGTGTTGGGGACATGATTACTGGTATCATAATACGAGTGTGTGATGGGGACAAGATTACTGGTATGTTACTATGAGTATGTGATGGGGACATGATTACTGGTATCTTTATACAAGCATGTGATGGGAACAAGATTACTGGTATGTTACTATGAGTGTGTGATGGGGCCATGATTACTGGTATCTTACTACGAGCGTGTGATGGGAACAAGATTACTGGTATCTTACTACGAGTGAGTGATGGGAACAAGATTACTGGTATCTTACTACGAGCGTGTGACGGGGACATGATTACTGGTATGTTACTACGAGTGTGTGATGGGGACATGATTACTGGTATCTTACTATGAGTGTGTGATGGGGACATGATTACTGGTATCTTACTATGAGCATGGGATGGGGACATGATTACTGGTATCTTACTACGAGCGTGTGATGGGGACATGATTACTGGTATCTTACTATGAGTGTGTGATGGGGACATGATTACTGGTATCTTACTATGAGCATGGGATGGGGACATGATTACTGGTATCTTACTACGAGCGTTTGATGGGGACATGATTACTGGTATTTTACTATTAGTGTATGATGGGGACATGATTACTGGTATCTTACTATGAGTTTGGGATGGGGACATGATTACCGGTATCTTACTATGAGTGTGTGATGGGGACATGATTACTGGTATCTTACTATGAGCGTGTGATGGGGACATGATTACTGGTATCTTACAATGAGTATGTGATGGGTACATGATTACTGGTACCTTACTACGAGTATGTGGTGGGGACAAGATTACTGGTATCTTACTACAAGCGTGTGACGGGGACATGATTACTGGTATCTTACTACGAGTGAGTGATGGGGACATGATTACTGGTATCTTACTATGAGCGTGGGATGGGGACATGTTTACTGGTATCTTACTATGTGTGTGTGATGGGGACATGATTACTGGTATCTTACTATGAGTGTGTGATGGGAACATGATTACTGGTATCTTACTACGAGTGTGTGATGGGAACAAGATTACTGGTATCTAACTATGAGCGTGTGATGGGGACATAATTACTGGTATCTTACTATGAGTGTGTGATGTGGACATGATTACTGGTATCTTACTATGAGCGTGGGATGGGGACATGATTACTGGTATCTTACTATGAGTGTGTGATGGGGACATGATTACTGGTATTTTACTATGAGTGTGTGATGGGGACATGATTACTGGTATCTTACTATGAGTGTGTGATGGGGACATGATTACTGGTATTTTACTGTGAGCGTGTGATGGGTACATGATTACTGGTACCTTACTACGAGTATGTGGTGGGGAGAAGATTACTAGTATCTTACTACAAGCGTGTGACGGTGACATGATTACTGGTATCTTACTATGAGCGTATGATGGGGACATGATTACTGGTATCTTACTACGAGTCAGTGATGGGGACATGATTACTGGTATCTTACTATGAGCGTGGGATGGGGACATGTTTACTGGTATCTCACTATGAGTGTGTGATGAGGACATGATTACTCGTATCTTACAATGAGTATGTGATGGGGACATGATTACTGGTATCTTACTATGAGCGTGTGATGGGACATGATTACAGGTATCTTATTACGAGTATGTGGTGGGGACAAGATTACTGGTATCTTACAATGAGTATGTGATGGGGACATGATTACTGGTATCTTACAATGAGTATGTGATGGGGACATGATTACTGGTATCTTACTATGAGCATGTGATGGGGACATGATTAGTGGTATCTTACTATGAGCGTGTGATGGGGACATGATTACTGGTATCTTACTACCAGCATGTGATGGGGACATGATTACTGGTCTCTTACTATGAGTGTGTGATGGGGACATGATTACTGGTATCTTACAATGAGTATGTGATGGGGACATGATTACTGGTATCTTACTATGAGCATGTGATGGGGACATGATTACAGGTATCTTATTACGAGTATGTGGTGGGGACAAGATTACTGGTATCTTACTACAAGCATGTGTTGGGGACATGATTACTGGTATCTTACTACAAGCGTGTGACTGGGACATGATTACTCGTATCTTACAATGAGTATGTGTTGGGGACATGATTACTGGTATCATAATACGAGTGTGTGATGGGGACAAGATTACTGGTATGTTACTATGAGTATGTGATGGGGACATGATTACTGGTATCTTTATACAAGCATGTGATGGGAACAAGATTACTGGTATGTTACTATGAGTGTGTGATGGGGCCATGATTACTGGTATCTTACTACGAGCGTGTGATGGGAACAAGATTACTGGTATCTTACTACGAGTGAGTGATGGGAACAAGATTACTGGTATCTTACTACGAGCGTGTTGACGGGGACATGATTACTGGTATGTTACTACGAGTGTGTGATGGGGACATGATTACTGGTATCTTACAATGAGTATGTGATGGGGACATGATTACTGGTATCTTACTACAAGCGTGTGACTGGGACATGATTACTCGTATCTTACAATGAGTATGTGTTGGGGACATGATTACTGGTATCATAATACGAGTGTGTGATGGGGACAAGATTACTGGTATGTTACTATGAGTATGTGATGGGGACATGATTACTGGTATCTTTATACAAGCATGTGATGGGAACAAGATTACTGGTATGTTACTATGAGTGTGTGATGGGGCCATGATTACTGGTATCTTACTACGAGCGTGTGATGGGAACAAGATTACTGGTATCTTACTACGAGTGAGTGATGGGAACAAGATTACTGGTATCTTACTACGAGCGTGTGACGGGGACATGATTACTGGTATGTTACTACGAGTGTGTGATGGGGACATGATTACTGGTATCTTACTATGAGTGTGTGATGGGGACATGATTACTGGTATCTTACTATGAGCATGGGATGGGGACATGATTACTGGTATCTTACTACGAGCGTGTGATGGGGACATGATTACTGGTATCTTACTATGAGTGTGTGATGGGGACATGATTACTGGTATCTTACTATGAGCATGGGATGGGGACATGATTACTGGTATCTTACTACGAGCGTGTGATGGGGACATGATTACTGGTATTTTACTATTAGTGTATGATGGGGACATGATTACTGGTATCTTACTATGAGTTTGGGATGGGGACATGATTACCGGTATCTTACTATGAGTGTGTGATGGGGACATGATTACTGGTATCTTACTATGAGCGTGTGATGGGGACATGATTACTGGTATCTTACAATGAGTATGTGATGGGTACATGATTACTGGTACCTTACTACGAGTATGTGGTGGGGACAAGATTACTGGTATCTTACTACAAGCGTGTGACGGGGACATGATTACTGGTATCTTACTACGAGTGAGTGATGGGGACATGATTACTGGTATCTTACTATGAGCGTGGGATGGGGACATGTTTACTGGTATCTTACTATGTGTGTGTGATGGGGACATGATTACTGGTATCTTACTATGAGTGTGTGATGGGAACATGATTACTGGTATCTTACTACGAGTGTGTGATGGGAACAAGATTACTGGTATCTAACTATGAGCGTGTGATGGGGACATAATTACTGGTATCTTACTATGAGTGTGTGATGTGGACATGATTACTGGTATCTTACTATGAGCGTGGGATGGGGACATGATTACTGGTATCTTACTATGAGTGTGTGATGGGGACATGATTACTGGTATTTTACTATGAGTGTGTGATGGGGACATGATTACTGGTATCTTACTATGAGTGTGTGATGGGGACATGATTACTGGTATTTTACTGTGAGCGTGTGATGGGTACATGATTACTGGTACCTTACTACGAGTATGTGGTGGGGAGAAGATTACTAGTATCTTACTACAAGCGTGTGACGGTGACATGATTACTGGTATCTTACTATGAGCGTATGATGGGGACATGATTACTGGTATCTTACTACGAGTCAGTGATGGGGACATGATTACTGGTATCTTACTATGAGCGTGGGATGGGGACATGTTTACTGGTATCTCACTATGAGTGTGTGATGGGGACATGATTACTGGTATCTTACTATGAGTGTGTGATGGGAACATGATTACTGGTATCTTACTACGAGTGTTTGATAGGGACAAGATTACTGGTATCTTACTACGAGTGTGTGATGGGGACATGTTTGCTGGTATCTTACTATGAGAATGTGATGGAAACATGATTGCTGGTATCTTACTACAAGCATGTGATGGGGACATGATTACTGGTATCTTACTACCAGCCGGTTATAGGGACAAGATTACTGGTATCTTACTGCGAGTGTGTGATGGAAACATGATTGCTGGTATCTTACTACAAGATTGTGATGGGGACATGATTACTGGTATCTTCCTACTAGCGTGTGATGGGGACATGATTACTGGTATCTTACTACGAACGTGTGATGGGGACATGATTACTGGTGTCACTACATGTGTGTGATGGGGACACCATAACAGGTATCTTACTACGAGCGTGTGATGGGGATATGATTACTGGTATCTTACTACGAGCGTGTTATGGGGACATGATTACTGGTATCTTACTACAAGCGTGTGATGGGGACATGATTACTGGTATCTTCCTACTAGCGTGTGATGGGGACATGATTACTGATATCTTACTACGAATGTGTGATGGGGACATGATTTCTGGTGTCACTACATGTGTGTGATGGGGTCACCATAACAGGTATCTAACTACTAGCGTGTGATGGGGACATTATTACTGGTATCTTACTACGAGCGTGTTATGGGGACATGATTACTGGTATCTTACTACAAGCGTGTTATGGGGACATGATTACTGGTGTCACTACAAGTGTGTGATGATGACCTGATTCCCTGTATCTGAAGGTGGTACAATTTACAATTATCTGATGGTCACATGATTTCTGGTATCATATGGGCACATGACATAGAAGAAAACATAATTATTGCTATGTACTGTAGATTTGTTGAGTCACTTGGCACCCGTGAGGGTATCCAGGCACTTGAGCAGGTGTGTAGGTCGAGGGAGAGTAGGTGTTGATCATCTGATGGAGATCCGTGGGGTTAGTTGAAGAGCCGGGTCTTCAGATTTTTCCGGAATTCAAACAGTGAAGAAGAGGTCCTGACATGTTGGGGGAGGTTGTTCCAGGTCTTGGCTGCGATGTAGGAAAAAGGGCGACTCTAGCTCTGCTTCTGTGGATGCGTGGGATGTGTGCGAGAGAGAGAGGTAGATCACAGTTGTCCGGTGGGTTGTTAGTAGTGAAGGCGATGGTTGAGGTAAGCAGGTCCAGTGTTGTGGAGGGCCTTGACTGCGTGTCTGAGTAGCTTGAATTGGCAGTGCTCCTGGATGGGGGGCCAGTGGCGTTCTCTGAGGTGAGGTAAGATGTGCATGCGGCGGGGGAGGTCGAGGATGAGTCTGGCGGCGGCGTTCTGAAGGGTCTGTAGTCTCTGCATGAGGTGGGTAGTTCGAGATAAGATCAAGTGGCAAAGTTGTTGAGGTGGATTCTGGAGACCTTGCTTCTAATCTCGGCAGTGGCACTTGGACGACAAATTGTGTGATCCTCTGCCAATAAATAAAGCTTTTTGTGCCTCATATTTGAAATATATGGAATGTAAATATTCAGAAACCAAATGTGCTCTCCAATATTAGCCCAAATATGTTGGACCCTCCTCACCAACACATCTTAATTTCTGTGTCCCATCTCACCACAGTGTGTTAAGTATATATAGCGCTTCATCTACGAGGAGCTTCAGCTGCAAGAAACATTTGTTCTGTTAGTGCACTGCTTCTTCTTGGAGCTACATCTGCGCTGTGTAAAATAAACTAAAATCATGACGTCACACCCAGTACAAGATTACTTTCTAAGTACTCTGTGGAGGGGCCATGATGATACTAACCTATTTCTCCATTAAGGGCTTGACATTTTGCAATACAACTTGCACATTATTATTAAGTAGAATTCTCTGTTACTTCCATACCCACTTCATCTCTTAGCAACAAAGTGATGTTTGCAGGACAGGGTGGCTTTCACAGCTGGACTACAGCTATCCTAATATCGGATTTGTCGTGTCTTGTTTGGAAAGAACAGATGTGGTGAAAGCTGCGGCTGAGGGTTCATGTTTTGAGGACTAGAGCATCAACATGACCAAAAGATAAACATGGCCCCTCCCACAGGCAGTAGGAAGGGGAGCATTTGTTCTTCACAGGAAGAGATTTTACTAAAGTCAATATGATAAGCAGATGATGAGTGAAGGTTCACCCCTGTTGCTCACAGGACTGTGCAATAGCTGCAACCTGCCGTCTGCATGCTAGATTATGGGTGGGCAGAATGGAATGGGGCATCTGGCTTCCCTATAGGTGGCATTCTGCCCCGAAGAGGCACACGAATATGGAAGGGTAGAGCCCCACTGGAAAGCAGTGAAAGACAAAGGTGCCCCGTGCTGCCCCCTTCTGCCCTGATACTCAAAGCCAGCAAAGGAAGGCTGGATTTTATATCAGCCAATTAGATGAACCATGACATTTGGTCTGGCCAATCAGCTTGGCTGATCTTCTGAAGTTCTTCCTGTAACACCTCTGCAGGTAGGATGTCTCGGACCCAAGTCTGGGTGATGTCTAAGCCTAGGTCACTTTTTGTGGGCTGGTGAACAGGTGCACAGGGGCGGCCCCAAGACCAACTACCTGCAAGAGGAGCTGTAGGTCACTGTCAAACTCTATGGCCAGGTACTGCCTACACCCCCTCCTCCCTTATCTTACCCGACAGATAGATAGCTGAGAAGAGTTTTGGATGAGGGGTCGTAAACCCCCGGCCGTATTTATTAACATAAAATTACCACATAATTAATATACATATTTACAAAATTTACGCAGAAAATACTTAATGACATTGATTACATTGATACTTACAGATGTCACATGCCGAACCTTAACATATCTCTAATACAAAGGTATTCCTATCCGAATCTAAGTTCTCAACATCAATACATCTCATACAATTAAATTTTCTGCGTAACAAAAAATTTGAGCCTACAGCAAGGTCAATAACTGGTGTCAGATCCTTATCAAATAATGCCACGCCCTCCTACTGGAGAGCGCATGCGCAGAGGGCCCGTTCACCGTGAGGGTACTCCCCCCCCCCCCCTGGTTACCCTCGTACGTTCTGTATAATATCTCCATAAGGGGCCCTTGCAGTTCTGCGCCGTTTACTGGTGCCATTGTCCACGTGCGGGGTGGCCCACTAGCCTAGGGAAAGCGTTACTCCCCCCTCCCCCGCACCCATCCAGCCACCGACTGTACCTGCCCCTGGAGTTCTAAGAGAGACCACTTGTCCCTTCCCCTTGGGCGAGCCCATTCAAAAATGGCGCCGCCCTCGAAGGACCTTAAATTTACTGCTCACCAATAATGACCTTACCGCCACAGGCCAGCATAGTTGACCGACTATCTGGCCCCCCCCACTTGCTCACTAGTAGGTCATATCCTGTTTCTAATACCACCCAACCATGCCAGCAGATTTTCCAGGAGGATTTCGTTCCCTACTTTTGACAAATGGACCCCGTCCCTCACGTAGCACGGCTCCCCCCTAATACATCCATGGGCGATTGTTTGCAACTGTTGAGCCCTGAACAGCCTCTCTATTTTATTATTGACCCTCCTTACCGAGTGGTTCAGTGCTTTCACTGACTCCCCCTCCCCCCCTCCATTGGAGCCTGGGCACCATCTGTGACCATGCGATGATGCACCCCTTGCATATCCGGGATAACCACCCCACTTCAGTGATTATAGTTTCCACCAGTCCCCGTATACCCAGATTTGCCAAGTCGTTCCCTCCCAGGTGCAGTATGATAATACTGGGGAGGGCGTCCCCCCGCTTCAAAAGTTCCTCTACAAAGACCCTGAACTGGCTAAAACGGAGACCCCCTTTTCCATGAAATAAAACCTGAAAACCTGCCTGCGCCGCTCTGCACCTGTAATTGCCTGTAAGAAAAAAGTTATTTAACCGCTGTACATACGAATGACCCATAACCCAAACGATATGGAGTCCAGATTTCTGTGCGGGTGCTTGTCCTTGCGTTGCTTGATGCCATTGTCGTGTCATCTGCAGTTCCCCCCCCCTGCGTGACAGGTTTAAGAAACTGCAAGGTAAACAGAGAAAGGAACATGCATCAGTATCGGGTGACCGACCCACTCACAACATATGCAGCCGCACATAACGTCTATAACAATTGGAGGACCATCTCCCAATCCTTTGAACATTGCCAGTGTGAAAACCTCTGGCTGTTGCCTCAGTGGCTGCCCCTATTCTGAAGGAATGAGTCCCGAAACTACCCGGATCCAAGCCTGCTTTCAGTATTGTCATATCCATGACTCTCTTAAACTGGAACCTTGTCAGTGGAGTACTATCAGCATGGATCAATAATGGTCCCCCCTCCTTACTAGGTCGGTGCCGCAGGAAAGACTCTAGATGAGCGACAGGGCAGCAGGGATTACCCTGCGCCCGGTGCAATACTATTCCTACCCCACGAGCCTCCTGGTCGGTGTTGGACTTCCGGAGTGATATCAATAACGTGTCCCCCTGAACCTTCACGCGGTCCCACTGTAGACCACCCTCTTGGTCCTGCTTGCTTTGCGCCACCAGCTCCCCTACCCTAAACGCCCCGTAAAAGGCCAGTGAAAATGCAGCGCTGAACAGCAAGGCTTCTTCTGTGGTGTTGCAGATGATGTAGAGGAACCCCAGCAATGACGTTAGTAGCTCGACCCCTATCGGACGCCTTGTGTCTGGTGCTGACCCTTGCATACGCTGCCACCCCTTCAACGCCTTTTTGACTGTGAAACTGTTGGTTGGGTCCCCTCTGTCTCTTGTTTGCGCAAAGAATGAGATTGCCGCTACATGCCGCCTAGCCGCTGACCGTCCCTCCTTTTTTAGAGCCCCTAAGTAGGCCAGCAGTGCCCCCGTGTCCGGCCACTTCTCAGACCAGTCACTCCCCAAAAAGGTACAGTATGCCCAAAACGCCCCTTCGTATGCTTTCCTGGTCCTGGGAGCTAGGCTAGCTGCCACGAGGTCCGGTAGTTGGGGGCACCAATCTGCCAAAGCCAGTCTGGGAAGGGTGTGGGAGTCGCCGCTGCAGCCGGGAGATGTGCCCTGAACACCTGCATCTTGAAGCGAGAAAGAGCGTCAGCCGCATGATTCAAGACCCCTGGCACGTGTTTAGCTTTGAATTGCATGCTCAATCTCATGCATAATAACACTATCTCCTTCAACAACTGGAGAATCATCTTACACCGTGCAGTTTGATTATTAATGCATTCAACAACCGTCATGTTATCAGACCAGAACACCACTGATTGATTACGCAATAAATCTGGCCACACTGTTAGTGCCACCCAAATGGGGAACAACTCCAAAAAACCGATGTTACTCGTCAGCCCAGATTCCACCCACCAAGCCGGCCACCGCTGCGCCACCCACTCAGTACTGAGTATGGCACCAAATCCCTCACTCCCCGCAGCGTCAGTCATTAAACCTAACTCTGCAGATGCAGTGGGTGGACTGGGCCACACTACCCTGCCGTTGAAGTCACGCAGGAATGCCATCCAAATCTGCATGTCCTGCCTAACCTCAGCCGACAGTCTGGTGTGATGGTGCTTCTCCTTGAGACCAGACATGGCTTGTGTGATGGACCTGGAAAATGGTCTCGCCATAGGGATGACCCTTAGGGCAAAGTTCAACTGCCCTACCGTCTGCTGCAGCTGTTGTAGGGTGACCCTCCTTTTTGCCAAGCATTCCTGCAAAGATCTCTTGAAGTTGGCAATCTTATCTGCGGGCAAACGGAAGCACCCTTGCACTAAGTCTAGCTCAATCCCCAAGAATTCAATCGTTGTTGCTGGCCCGACTGTCTTACTCGGTGCCAGCGGAACCCCAAAAGACTGCATGAGCGTGCAGAACTCTTGCAGCGCCCACTCACACTCCCGGGTGCCCGCTGACCCCAAAACAAGGAAGTCATCCAGGTAATGCATGACAAACCGGTGCCCTGTCACCTGTCTAAAGACCCATTCCAAGAATTAACTGAATTGTTCAAAATAGGCACAGGAGACCGAGCAGCCCATAGGCATACACATATGAAAACAGATTAACAGCCTCCTAGCGAGGCTGGTGTGGGAAGCTGGAGGAGCGGGGGGCAACAGAGGCCGACTCTCCCGCTCCCCAGCCTTTTAATCCTTCTTTGGGCCAAGCCGGTTCTGACCGGCTTGGCCCTTGCCCAAGGCGTGACCCGGAAGTGATTATAATCACTTCCGGGTCACCCCCTGACCCTTGACCAATTGCTGGCGAGGCGGGCCCGTCGCGTCACTCCGGGCGCGACAGGGCCCGCCTCTTTGGTCATTCGGGGCCGGCACGACCGCCATACCTTCGGCGTGGCCGATGCCAGCCCCGCCTTTCTCTTCTTGATGTACAGGCCACACCTGCATAGGCACGCGATCCTACCCCAGGTCGTGTCTTCATAGCCAGAACGTGTGCATGCCCTTCATTCACACGCAAAGCATAGGTTGCAGCTTAGTTTACACAAGTGCAAACAATGTTGACACACTCATAATGTGCCTTTCTGGGCCTTGTGCACACTCCGCCATGCAATTATTGAGGGAAAACTCCGGTGGAGCGTGTAGTAAAACTTCAAAACTAAACCTATGAGAACCGGTTACTACGCAACAGAAGCGTAACCTGGGAACATGGTCCGCGCTCGCAATCTGATGCATATCTGGGCATCTGGAAAATTACTTTAGTGCACAGAAGTTTCCAGAAATGAGGGCAGGTCTTTCCCACAGTTATCCAAGGGATAACGACAAAACACAAATGAGATGCGAGGTTCTCAGCGATTGTATATGGACTCAGGTTAGAGGTCACAGCATGGTTTAGGAGGGCGAAGGCAACCACCAGACTTTGGCCCTCCAAGGAGAACATCTGATTTTCCCATTTACAGGACACTGTAAGGAGCTCACGTAAGTAGTAGATTAGGTTTTGAGGCTTTGCTGTTTCCACTGCAAGTATTTTGAGAGAGCAGCGTAATCCCCTCTTCTAGGGTCAATAGGTACTCAATGAATGCCCCATCAAATGCCCTTTCAGTGTTATTCAGGAAGGCTACTCTAAAACAATTTATCTGAGCCTTTATTTCTCAAACCATCAAAACTGTGATTCAGTTTCCAACTGAGGTGTAACATTAGCGAAACTGTACAACCAAAACAATGTGTAGATATACTAACAGTGTAGATCTTTGAATACACCTAGTATATAGGTATGTTCAGGGCACGAGTCGGGGGTCCACGCGGGTGGACGGCGTCCCCCCACTTCTTTCACAGGGTGGATGCCGTCCACCCTGCCAAGAAGTTGGGCCCCACTAAAAAAGATGCTGAATTCGTCCCGGTGTAATTTCCAAACACCGGGACACATTCAGCAGCGCCTGCACGTTGTTGTCTGCTTTCGATCACAACAACGTGCAGGAGGGGACGGGGCTCTCTTATTTCTGACTCCTGCTGGGATACTCGGCCATAACAAAGGCTGAGTCTCAGGGGTCATCAAGCCTCCTTTTGTTGGAGTTTCCTGGCTGGCAGCAGTCAGGAGCCTCACACCTGATGCAAATGCAGCAGAGGGGAAACAAAGGCTCGCACCTTGTTAGCACTTCACACATACTTGAGAGGCGGCTTTTCACTTTGTTCAGGCTCTGTTTAGGAGATAAGCATGCACTGTAAGAATGTCAGATGTGTTAGTCTTTCCCAGTATTTACACAAAATAAATTACATTTATATACGCTTATTACCCTTGAGGAGGCGTTGTAATAATTTAAATATCACTATTTCTTTTAAAGCACTATGGCTATAGAAAGCTGAACGCTGACAAAAGGTAACATTGCTTTATATGTAGCGTACAAAAGTGTGAATCTTCTGCCTAAATCAGGAGGGTTTGCAAGTATACTCGAAATGTGCTCAAATGTACTCATGATAGACCTGCTAAACATATATGTGAGGGCTTAAGATCTGATATCACTTCTTGTGATGCCAGTTCCTGTGATGTCATGCGCTGTGATGTCACGCGCCGTGATGTCACACGCTGCGATGCCACGCGCTGTGATGCCACTTGCATACTGATTAACTAGGTTAGTCCCCCCACTTCTTTTTTTAGGACTTGTGCCCTGGGTATGTTTACTTTGTAGTCATTTGTCCAGACTGTCCTACAACTGCACTAACAACGTAACTGCAGGAAGTAACAATCCTAGGTACTGAGACAAACTAAGTAACAATCCAGCCTTTGCAACTGTGTTACTTTGCTATATTCAGGCCGGTAAGGAGACATTAGGGGATACACACAGCCAGAGCAATCCTATAGCTGTGTTACTCTACCTTTTATGTATGTGTGATCTGTGGCACAGACGAGGATGATTGGACATTACAGAGTGTTGAAAAGATTGTGAGCTGAGTACCTTTAGAGAGACGCTAGCTATGCAGCCGAATAACTGAACTATGAGCCATTCTGTAGAACCATACCAGGTGGCCATGTGAAAGGCAGCGAGTCTTCTAAGACCCTCAATGCTGCCCGGTGCAGGGTTCCACCTCTAATTCACTTTGGGTTCGCTATCAAAATAATGAGGCAAGGCGCTGGAAACTGGAAGACAAGAAATAGGTTTTTATTTCTCATGAGGAGATCACGTCAACTGAGACACCGGGATGTCTGAGGGAGGTGTTCTGCTGACAACTCCCTTGGCTCTTCCTTTTATACAGGTTTGACACAATGCATTTGTTTGATCAGCATGGTTACACAAGCTTGGGGTCCCCGCCCCGGGCAGGTTGTCACACAAGCCCAACAGTAATTCTCTTCCCACCCAGGTCAAACAGACAATCTTATCTTGCAGCTGGACCTTGCTTCAGGGTCTAAAACATGTGAGACCGGCCAGATCTAAGAGTCCGTTCTGTTGATAAAAACAGGTCCCATTGTTGGTAACAACAAGTCTTGCTGTTTGCAGGGCAATAACTCATTTTGCAAGAGTCTTTTTGGTGTTTGGAACCTGTTTGTGTAACTAGGTGTAGTGAAGGGTAGAGCGTCCAAAGGCTTGTCTGAAAACAGGGATGAGAGGAAAAACGAGTTTGTGGCAGCAAGTGGCGCTGAGGTTTGTTGTGGCAATAGAGTTTATAGCCCACAGCACAGAACCAGGTCGGTCAGAGGGATGCTAGTAAGGGCAGGGTGAAACAAAGGTGACCAACAGAGTACAAAATGGCTGTGATAGATTGAAATGACTGTAACTTATGTGCACATAGAATTTCACCAGACAAGATGGCGCAGGTAATGTTCATAATTGTCATTTTGCTTTTAACAGTGGCCCCTTTGAACATAACTAGCCAGCTTGTCAGTCTATTTCGATCTCCATAATGTCCTGTATCTCTTGATCATACATTACTCTCATTTTTGTTAGCTGAGTGTCCATAGTCTTAGGGTGCAAGGTAGTTATGCAAACATAACACAAAGGTGGTATACAGTGTATACCCAAACAACAACCACATATTGTCAACACTGGGACCAAGAGAATCATTGATATTTTCCAACCCCACTCCTTCAAGATGCCGCAAAGCCAACTTCCAATTGTCCAAGTCTCTGATCCTTGATGAATTTCTGAAGATAGTCTATGGAGATGTTCGATTGCTTCATAGACAGAAGGTGAATTATCAGGCTGCGTCGAGGAACTGTGATGAGGCAGAGTCTGTTTGATCAATGTCTTTAGAACGCTTTTCTCGATGATGCTCTGCAGGGGCTGTGTAGGTTGGTGGCAGAACAAAGGCGATGTAGCACGTGCCCCCAGTTTCCTGGGAGCCAGGTGTAGGCTTTGGTTCCACAAACAAAGTACATATTGGGTGATGCAACAAGCGCTGGGGGGTTGGCAGTGTTCAAAGTCCCCACAATGCTACAGGTGCTGTGACCCACATTCTCAGTCCCACGGCCTTCAATGCATACAAGGCCAGAGACGTTCACCACAGATAGGGCCACAGTCAGTGTTGCAGCAGTTCTTTTCTTCAGGTAGGAAAATGTGGCTCTGTTAGGATTATTGAACACTTGCATTTCCACTCGTTCTTTGGAGGGGACATTAATCTGGAATGTCGCATTGAAGGTGTGAGGGCAGAAGGGGGCGGCTGTCCTTCCTGTTTTGTTTCGCCAGAACTCGTTGTAGAACTGGGCGATTGTTCCGTCGGAAGTGGCATTGTCTTTGTAACTTTCTTGTAGGAGGGCTGACTGACCTCTAACAAAGGTCTGGTCCAAAACAATTACAATCAAACAATCTAGAGAAAACAGGCATGACGTATTTATCGGTCAAAATGAATATCTCAATCAATCAATTTAGACAAAAAGTCTGCACTACCTGTCCTTCGCTGCCTGCAAAGAGAGAGAATATTCCTATTCTTTGTTGTTTGCAAGCAGGGAAATTTCGCAAATAACTCAATATCAAAAAGAATACTAGTATTTCAATCAAACTATTCAATCAATCAATCAATCAATTTAAGTCGGTTTTTTCACGACCTTACCCGGACCGTATGGACAGTTCTTAGTCTTCCCCTTCCAGCGCCTGGTTGTCCTCTCACTCCAACAATCAATGCGGCGTTCCTCTAAGGTCCCAGTCAGGACCGCAGGTCACTCGAGAGAGGTCCGTTCAGAACTGGTGAAGTTCAGTCGATCGGCAGCCAGACAAGGGTCTTCTCAGGCAGGTATACCCCAATCGTTTAGTCGTTCACTCCGTCGTTAGGACCTCTCTACCGGACCCACGCGTCGCTGATGGGCCCCACGTTGGGCGCCAATTTGTGAAAGGCAGCGAGTCTTCTAAGACCCTCAATGCTGCCCGGTGCAGGGTTCCACCTCTAATTCACTTTGGGTTCGCTATCAAAATAATGAGGCAAGGCGCTGGAAACTGGAAGACAAGAAAAAGGTTTTTATTTCTCATGAGGAGATCACGTCAACTGAGACACCGGGATGTCTGAGGGAGGTGTTCTGCTGACAACTCCCTTGGCTCTTCCTTTTATACAGGTTTGACACAATGCATTTGTTTGATCAGCATGGTTACACAAGCTTGGGGTCCCCGCCCCGGGCAGGTTGTCACACAAGCCCAACAGTAATTCTCTTCCCACCCAGGTCAAACAGACAATCTTATCTTGCAGCTGGACCTTGCTTCAGGGTCTAAAACATGTGAGACCGGCCAGATCTAAGAGTCCGTTCTGTTGATAAAAACAGGTCCCATTGTTGGTAACAACAAGTCTTGCTGTTTGCAGGGCAATAACTCATTTTGCAAGAGTCTTTTTGGTGTTTGGAACCTGTTTGTGTAACTAGGTGTAGTGAAGGGTAGAGCGTCCAAAGGCTTGTCTGAAAACAGGGATGAGAGGAAAAACGAGTTTGTGGCAGCAAGTGGCGCTGAGGTTTGTTGTGGCAATAGAGTTTATAGCCCCCAGCACAGAACCAGGTCGGTCAGAGGGATGCTAGTAAGGGCAGGGTGAAACAAAGGTGACCAACAGAGTACAAAATGGCTGTGATAGATTGAAATGACTGTAACTTATGTGCACATAGAATTTCACCAGACAAGATGGCGCAGGTAATGTTCATAATTGTCATTTTGCTTTTAACAGTGGCCCCTTTGAACATAACTAGCCAGCTTGTCAGTCTATTTCGATCTCCATAATGTCCTGTATCTCTTGATCATACATTACTCTCATTTTTGTTAGCTGAGTGTCCATAGTCTTAGGGTGCAAGGTAGTTATGCAAACATAACACAAAGGTGGTATACAGTGTATACCCAAACAACAACCACATATTGTCAACACTGGGACCAAGAGAATCATTGATATTTTCCAACCCCACTCCTTCAAGATGCCGCAAAGCCAACTTCCAATTGTCCAAGTCTCTGATCCTTGATGAGTTTCTGAAGATAGTCTATCGAGATGTTCGATTGCTTCATAGACAGAAGGTGAATTATCAGGCTGCGTCGAGGAACTGTGATGAGGCAGAGTCTGTTTGATCAATGTCTTTAGAACGCTTTTCTCGATGATGCTCTGCAGGGGCTGTGTAGGTTGGTGGCAGAACAAAGGCGATGTAGCACGTGCCCCCCAGTTTCCTGGGAGCCAGGTGTAGGCTTTGGTTCCACAAACAAAGTACATATTGGGTGATGCAACAAGCGCTGGGGGTTGGCAGTGTTCAAAGTCCCCACAATGCTACAGGTGCTGTGACCCACATTCTCAGTCCCACGGCCTTCAATGCATACAAGGCCAGAGACGTTCACCACAGATAGGGCCACAGTCAGTGTTGCAGCAGTTCTTTTCTTCAGGTAGGAAAATGTGGCTCTGTTAGGATTATTGAACACTTGCATTTCCACTCGTTCTTTGGAGGGGACATTAATCTGGAATGTCGCATTGAAGGTGTGAGGGCAGAAGGGGGCGGCTGTCCTTCCTGTTTTGTTTCGCCAGAACTCGTTGTAGAACTGGGCGATTGTTCCGTCGGAAGTGGCATTGTCTTTGTAACTTTCTTGTAGGAGGGCTGACTGACCTCTAACAAAGGTCTGGTCCAAAACAATTACAATCAAACAATCTAGAGAAAACAGGCATGACGTATTTATCGGTCAAAATGAATATCTCAATCAATCAATTTAGACAAAAAGTCTGCACTACCTGTCCTTCGCTGCCTGCAAAGAGAGAGAATACTCCTATTCTTTGTTGTTTGCAAGCAGGGAAATTTCGCAAATAACTCAATATCAAAAAAGGAATACTAGTATTTCAATCAAACTATTCAATCAATCAATCAATCAATTTAAGTCGTTTTTTTCACGACCTTACCCGGACCGTATGGACAGTTCTTAGTCTTCCCCTTCCAGCGCCTGGTTGTCCTCTCACTCCAACAATCAATGCGGCGTTCCTCTAAGGTCCCAGTCAGGACCGCAGGTCACTCGAGAGAGGTCCGTTCGGAACTGGTGAAGTTCAGTCGATCGGCAGCCAGACAAGGGTCTTCTCAGGCAGGTATACCCCAATCGTTTAGTCGTTCACTCCGTCGTTAGGACCTCTCTACCGGACCCACGCGTCGCTGATGGGCCCCACGTTGGGCGCCAATTTGTGAAAGGCAGCGAGTCTTCTAAGACCCTCAATGCTGCCCGGTGCAGGGTTCCACCTCTAATTCACTTTGGGTTCGCTATCAAAATAATGAGGCAAGGCGCTGGAAACTGGAAGACAAGAAAAAGGTTTTTATTTCTCATGAGGAGATCACGTCAACTGAGACACCGGGATGTCTGAGGAGGTGTTCTGCTGACAACTCCCTTGGCTCTTCCTTTTATACAGGTTTGACACAATGCATTTGTTTGATCAGCATGGTTACACAAGCTTGGGGTCCCCGCCCCGGGCAGGTTGTCACAAAAGCCCAACAGTAATTCTCTTCCCACCCAGGTCAAACAGACAATCTTATCTTGCAGCTGGACCTTGCTTCAGGGTCTAAAACATGTGAGACCGGCCAGATCTAAGAGTCCGTTCTGTTGATAAAAACAGGTCCCATTGTTGGTAACAACAAGTCTTGCTGTTTGCAGGGCAATAAATCATTTTGCAAGAGTCTTTTTGGTGTTTGGAACCTGTTTGTGTAACTAGGTGTAGTGAAGGGTAGAGCGTCCAAAGGCTTGTCTGAAAACAGGGATGAGAGGAAAAGCGAGTTTGTGGCAGCAAGTGGCGCTGAGGTTTGTTGTGGCAATAGAGTTTATAGCCCCCAGCACAGAACCAGGTCGGTCAGAGGGATGCTAGTAAGGGCAGGGTGAAACAAAGGTGACCAACAGAGTACAAAATGGCTGTGATAGATTGAAATGACTGTAACTTATGTGCACATAGAATTTCACCAGACAAGATGGCGCAGGTAATGTTCATAATTGTCATTTTGCTTTTAACAGCCATGTGTCAAGTAACCTTTGAACTATAGTGGAGCTGCGGGTGCTATTACCATTGTTGACAGATTTGTAGTGCATGAGTGTGTGAGGTAATGCTGTTTTATAAACTTACACTTTTAAAGGTTGTATAATTTGATGTACACAAGTTTCTACTTAATGTTTTTAAGGTCTCAGGTTGGCTTATTTGTTAAGTACTCATAGGCGTGATTTGTTTTATCTTCACAGCTGGAATTATTCTGTGTTTGTGCTGAGTTCCAAGTGAATGAAAGCAGGAATTAAAAGATAAGTGTCATGTTGTAAAAATCAGTATTAAAATGTGAGAAATGGTGCAGCCACGATAACCGAGTCACTGGCTCTGTTCATGCTATGTAGGTCTGTGACTATGTGCATTTCAACTGCATTGTTATGCAAACTTTGCAGCTTAGTGACTGTGTGACAACAGAATATCCTCACATGTTGTATCCAAGTGTAACCATACACTGTAAGTGTCTCGGCTGTAGTCGCCACAACTTCACATTAGGTTTTCCTTAACTCCTGGGCCTGCTCAGTGTGAGTTTACAGTAGTGTTCGGGAGAGCATGACCCTGTCTAAAGGACCCAGTGCTTCTTTTGAGCCGGTGGTTTCCGGTGCTCAGCACTTAATCATCAGCACCGGCGCTTTTCAAGAGCACCAGCTAAGAACACATTCATTTATGGTAAGCACTGGGAGATTAAGTGATTTGCCCAGAATCACAGGATGTTGAGCCGACGCCGAGACTCCAACCTGGTTCCCCAGCTCCGAAGTCGCCCGCTCTGGCCATTACGCCTTATCCTCTCCTCACTTTCATGGTTAGTAGTTGGTTCTGTTTTAGGCGGCGCTAACAGGAGAAATGGGCTTGTGCAAGCTGCCTCCTGATGAAAGCCCGGGCACTTATTATTTTTTTTTTTTTTACAAATTAACCACTGAGAGGACCTCTGGCTCGGAGGGTGTAAATGTACTGGGAGTGTGGGCATGTGGAATGCTTCCTGTTCAGCCTCTGGCACTGCCATCGGCTGTGTGCCACACATCACATCTTTTGTCACACAACAGATTTCCCAGTCACAGGCTGTGCAGGAAAGTCATCTATGAGAACCACCATAATGGCATCGCCTTTCTATTCCTCTGGCTGTGTGGTGTGATTGACTGTTTGCAGCCTTAGTTCTTGCCAGAGCCTGTTTCAAGTGTAAGGACTGTTGATTACAGAGACAGACGGAGGGGGCGGGTGGAGGAAGAGGGGTGGATGAATCATAGGAGACAGTGTGAGAACCTGGGGTCAAGAACTAGTGTTGGGAAACACAACTTAGCACCACGGTCATGTACCTGGCTTCGGGGACAAATCCAACTGTGCAATACACCACAATCTAATAACAACAGCACACAGGGCACCCACTCCCTCATTCACACAGCACAACAACCGAGACACATAGGGTCCGATTTAGAGTTTGGCGGACGGGTTACTCCATCACAAAAGTGGTGCATATCCCATGCGCCCTTCCGAGTGCAGTACAGGAGACGGGATATCCAATGTGCTTTAATTAGGCTCGTAGTTTGGATAGATGTATGCACAGAGGCACATATGTGGTGCACTTTCTCAATAAACGTCTTGGCCAACCTAACAACACAACTCAACACAATCCCACCAAGGAAAAAACAACCTGTAGAACCGACAGACACAGCAAAGTACTGCAGTTTGCTTCACATACTCAAATAATAGGTCCACCTTTTACACAAGTAGGAATAGTCACTGAGCAGTACACAAAAGATCTGTTACACAGACCAGTCACAAAAATAACGTCTGGTGACCCCAGTCGTGGTGATAACCAAGAACAGGGCTTAAAAGGACCATTTCAATTGCCCAGAGTGCTGCGATGGTATAATGACAACAGGAAAGCACTACGCAAATGTTGCTATCATAACATAGGGCAACTTGAGACATCTGGGCTTCCCAGCATGCACCAGTGTGTCAGTAGTTAACTTCTTATTTCGAGGATTGCAATTGGCTGCGGTCTGCGTGGTTACCCCAGGTAACCTCCGTTCGCTGGCTCCTCCCCTTTAGCCTTTTCACAATACAAGAGAGAAAGCCCAGCGTGATCCAATGGGATTAAGAGCTGAACGCTGTCGAAGTCGCGCAGTGATACAGCGCATATTAATTAGTTTAGGCTTACTGGCTGATCTGGAAATCGCAGCACTCGCCGTCCTCTTCCGCGCGCCAAAAAATGTCAACCTGCGCAGATTTCTGACATTTGAAGCGTATTTATGTCCTCGGGCCCAGCTTTAGGCATTTAAGCACATTTTCCATGACTAAGCTCTATTTTAGGAAACAGGCTGAAGCAAAAGGGAGCTGCATGAAGGAAAACAATTTAGTTTGCATTTAGTGGATCAAGAGGCCATGAGGACGCGGAAGTGTCAATCATAAAACATTTATTGCTGATAAATTGATTATCCCCTGTGTTTTGGATAATGCTGCCCTCCCATCCTATGGCCACTTTAGAGAACTTTGGAACATCAGTATTTCGGCGCATAATGTAAATTCTGCGCAGTGTAAAGTTTAAAAAATTTATAATTTGTGCAGTTTAGAATTTTGTAAACTTTGCACCACTTCTACTATTTGTGAATGCCTGGTAAAAATGTAAAACAGAATATTCAGACATTTTTGCGAGAGTTTTCCAACAGAAACTGATATCTCAATTTTCTCAAAAAATACTGTTATTGATTTTTTTTCATTTTGTTTTTAATTTGCCCAACTCTGTGAAGTACTTTCATGGCCTCATTGGAAATGCTGTAGTAACTTTTCTTTCAGGTGCAGACAGTGCTTGTGTGCGTTGCACACACATTATTCATGCACCTAGGGGATTTGTAAACACTATTTTGTGTAGAAAATACTGGAAGAATTTCTAAGACCCTTATATATCACCACATTTCCCAGTAGACATAGAATGGGTAAGTACAGATTACCGGTCTAACACCACATCTACTTACTTTAATGATGTTTCAGAGTCAATACTGTTGCAGATCAATATTTTAGAACTAGGTAGGTAGAACATGGTGACAAAGTTTTTTCTGCAAATTATTCCATCATTTACAATGTTTACAATGGGAAAATTTGGGACCAGTCGCAAAGACATGCCCAGGCACATTACGATACAGCGTGGTAACATTATTTTCTCTAAGGAGAATTTAGTTCCTGATTCTGCACACTTAAAATGAGTTTGCAAAGTTAAAAAAAACCCTTACAAAACTTTTTTAAAATATGTTACACAAAGGGATAACAGCTGTGTATAATACAAGACTTCCAGATGTCTGGGGGATCAACAGGTTTCGACTCACTGCTGAGACATTCTGATGGTCTTCATCTTGGAGTTCTTGAGCCATGAGTCTTTTTTCATATTTTGGGGCAAAAATTAAACAATAAATAAACCTAAAGGCATCTTTAGAGCTTGACACAACACTAAATATAGGTGCGTGCAGCTTTTACACAATGTATAACACTGCACTAATTAGTCGGTAAGTGATATTTGCGTTTACTGAGATTCTGTGATCAGTGTTACCACCATTTCTTTTAGCTGGTGGTAACATTCAGCTGAAAAAAGGCAGCTATATGCACACAATTTTCCTATTCTTGTGCTTCTCTGGAAAATGAGAACAAACACTTAGAAGAGACTTGGAGCAATTGTAACTTCTGGACCACCTCCAGAAAGAGGCATCGTACTCGACTCCTCCCTCTCCATGAACAGACAGGTTAACACTGTCGCTTCTAGCTGCTTCAACACCCTCCGCATCCTCCGTAAGACGTTCAAATGGGTCCCCTCTGAGTCAAGGAGGACAGTTACCCACGCACTCATAACCAGCAGGCTAGACTACGGAAACGCCCTCTACGCCGGCATAAACAAATCTCTACTCCACAAGCTCCAAACAATACAGAACACCGCCGCCAGACTCGTTTTCAGTATCCCTCGACATGAACACATCAGCTAACACCTAAGGAATTTCCACTGGCTCCCCATCGAGAAAAGAGTTACTTTTCAAGATACTCGCCCACGCCTACAAATGTCTCCACAACACCGGACCCCAATACCTTCCACGTACCCAAAAGAGACTTCTGATCCGCCAACCTCTTCCTCGCCGAAACCCCACGCATCCGCAGAGCCAAAGCAGGGGGAAGAGCCTTCTCCTACTTCGCGGCCAAGACCTGGAACAAGCTCCCGATCGACATCAGACACGCACCCACCCTGAACACCGTCAGGAAGGCTCTCAAGACCTGGCTTTTCGACTGAACGGAACTGCGGACCCCCACCCCAGCGCCTTGAGACCCTCACGGGTGAGTAGCGTGCTTACAATCTCCCTGATTGATTGATTGATTGATTGATTGTGCAAGGCTCTTAGAGACCACTTTCATGTCTGTACACTTCATTTAAGTCACACCACTTCTGGCATGATCTAATTTGGTTGTTTGAACATTACATAGAGCTTTCTAAAATATTTGCACTCATGGGCATTATCAGAAAACTGGCCTGGAAAACGCAAACACAAGTGGTTACCAACCAAGTTGCAGCTTTGGGTACCGCTCCCAAATGAACTAGAAGTCAATGGTGCACATAGTGCATAACCTGCTCCAATCAGTGCATGACAATGAGGGTGTGTGAGGGAGGATGCGCAGAATCTAATTATGAAATAAAGAAAGGAAAATCAATTTCCCTAACCATAGAAGTGTGTGTCGATGTACAGATTATGTACTTCTAGAGTTGAGAAAACAGGTGTAAATTTACTATGTGAATACCAATGTGTTACACGCCCAGGCTATGACAAACGTAAATTTATATATTGGTCTAAAGAAAATGCCTGCAAATAGCAAAACAGCTGTAAATTATGCACAAGCTTGTTGTAATTTACTATGGTAAATTGAGCCCTGGAAAGAAAGCCGGAGAACTGGTCGGATCAACTTGATTACTTTGTTTGCTACATTACTTAGTATTTGTACAGGGTTTTTCATCATTGATAGTGTCTCGTTGCTAGTTCTTAACTTGTAAGAATTTTAAGTACCCTGGCCCAAAATAATTCTTGGGAGTCCACTGCTCCTGCCACTGTTGCGAAATGCCAAACAGCAGTAATTATCTGCTAGTTTTAAAAAAAAATATATGACATTGCTAATAAGGAATTGTGCTACAAAACAAAATAGATGCACAGCGCCACCATGTGGTGGATTAATATGTGCCAGTGTTAAAGAAAAAGTAGTGGTGCCGAGAACTGGCAAACATTGCCACAAATTAAGCCCTGCTCGTTGCACCCATGTATACAAACATATATCAGTAATACTGAGCATGATTAATTGTGTGCTAGCGTGGCATAAAGAAGCCACCAGAATATGGAGTATCCTTCAACACCAGTTTAACCTGAGCAGTTGCGAATATATTCTGCTTAATCAAGTAACCTTCCCTTTCATGTTTGGGGTTATTCCACTCCTATTTGCACCCTTGATGTGGATTTACTCCTGCTCTTGACAGGAGTAAATCTCCAACCTTTTCCAGGATGGGGGAACGTTAGCGGGAAGTTTTTGAATCCCCACAAACTTGCATGCGTGCAGCAAACACCCACTGCCTGCATCTCACCGTAGATTTGCTCACAAGGCAGGGCATGTGGAACTATATCAACTATGAGGTGGGCCACCCCTCTTCGACTGTAGCCCATCAGCCTTCGCCTTTCTGTCCAGGAGCAGCCATCAATACCAGACCCACCATCTATAGAACTGAGTCATCACTGCTCTTTGAAAAAATTAATTCAGAAAAGAATCCGTCAGGACTAGAACAATCCATGCCTGATCCACAACACAGATATATAGGGTCATGAATTCTGTATATCAAAGCCGACAGAAGCTGAAAAAATGCAAGAAGTCTTCTATTGGTAAAGCGAGCATCCCACATACCGACCAAATGGCCCTTTATTGAGAGTGGAGCCTTTTGCCACGCCTGGCTCTTCAGCTAACAGTGATATGCATTGAGTGACTTGTAGTTTAGCGTTTAACATTGTTAATATGGGCTCTAGCGTGCCAGTAGCAATCGAAGCTTCAAAGCATATGTCTTGCTTAAGAGCTGCTGTGGAGCTTCAGACAATGTTCGCTTTTTTAGGGGCTACAGACCTGCTTCAGACCTTATTTTCTTGGGGAGGTGATGAAGGGAAGGGGATGATCATTGGACTGATTGCTGATAGGAAGTTTCAACATTTTAATCCTGTTTTGGAAACCTACATCAAAAAACACTTCAGTGCTACTTTAGCCTATACGAAACTGACCAAAGTGTTGAGAAACTATGTGGATAGTTCTGAGAAACCTGGTATGACAGAGCAAATTTTCAAAGCTATGAAAGCTTTGGAGTATATCTTCAAGTTCATTGTGAGGTCTAGGATCCTTTTCATACAACTTTATGAAAATAAAGGTGAAGCTGAATTCATGGAGTCCTTATTGCAACTTTTTAAGTCCATCAATACCATGGCGAGTAGTGTATCTGATCAAACGCTGGCAGTTAAGGGAGCAGCTCTTAAATATTTACCAACTATTGTAAATGATGTGAAGCTGGTGTTTGATCCTAAAGAGCTTAACAAACTCTTCACGGATTTTATCCTACATGTTCCAGTGGGCCAACTGATGCGGCAGAAGCTCCACTGCTTAATCGAAATAGTGCACAGCGACCTCTTCACACAGCATGACTGCAGAGAGATTTTGCTGCCAATGATGACAGATCAGCTAAAGTATCATCTGGAAAGGCAGGAAGAACTAGAAGCCTGCTGCCAATTGCTAAGTGACGTCCTGGAAGTGCTTTATCGGAAAGATGTGATGAATACCCAATAACTGACAACACAGCTGACAACACAGAGCTGACCTGTTGAGCCTGTTCCAAGCCTTTTTTCCAATGCTCCTCCACCGACTGCTGCGCAGCCCCTGCCTGTCCGGACATCATTGCTGCGTCACTTTCACCCTCTACTGAAGCATGGATTCAGGTGCGATTCGGCGTCCTTGGCGCTCCTTCTGCTTTTGCCCTGAGATTTCCCCCCTTGGAGGGCCTGCGCTCCTATACACGCTCCTCCGCCGTTACTGCCATCACGGAAGTAGTCCCTAGATAGTGGGCTGAAGGGACGGCTGGTCTATTCTTTACAGCTCCATTTCCTTACCTCTGGCACCTGGTCTCAACTCCCTAATGTGAAGCCCGGTTTCCCTGTGGTTCGTTATTACTGAAACCGTCCTGCTTCCTTTCTATAACATGGCGGTGACCCCCCTGAACTCGCCCCACAAGATGGCGCACGCAGCAGCCTGGACCTGAAGGCCCGCCGTGCATCTCCCCGAATTTGCATGGACCGTGACCGTGGAGACCTAGCCTTTTGACCGACGCCTGGTGGAGCTACCTGATGGCTAAAGAGGAGATGGGCTGTGGACTTCCCCCTCGGCCGTCACCTACCCAGCCGGACTTTGGGCAGACTTTCCTTCGTCTCTCCGTCGCATTCACCCTCCTACCCCTTTACCCTACCCCCTTTCCCCCCCTATGCTCCATTTATCTTGGGGCAGACTCTCCTTCGTCTCTCCATCCTATTTCCCTCCTACCCCTTTACCCTACACCCTTTCCCTCCTAAACTCCACTTGTCTCGTCTTCTACGTTCCTGAAATGGTTTTCTAGTAACTGATGTAACTTATGTAATTTTCTAACTTTGTGGAACCTTATGTAAAGCGCTCTGATACCTCCGGGTCTAGCTCTCTAGATCTATGACGATGCCCCCTGGGCGGATACGAATACTGTTTGTTCCTACCGCGGAGCCCGAGCAACCTTGGCTGATGTCCGGTGGAGCTGTCCTATGCAGCTATAGAGGAGTCTGGCTCTGGTTCACCCCCTTGGCCGTCACCTACCCAGCCGGTCATCTGACATTGTTTTCCTTGTCTCCCCGTTTGTTTCCTTCCCCCCCCCTCCTCCTCCCTCTGTGATTCTTTTATTTAACTGATGCAACTATGTTACCTGTAACTCGCTGATCCTAATGTGATTCTTTGATTCAACTGATGTAACTATGTAACTCGCTCATCCTAATGTAAAGCGCTCTGATACCTACGGGTCTAGCCAGCGCTATATAAAACTTTGCAAATAAAAATAAAAAATAAAAAGAAGGGGTGCGCTACACCTTCAGACCATGTTTGCGTGGTTATGAGTCGCACACTTGTTTTTAACAATGCTTCGCTGCTAACGCGGTGGTCTTTTTCAGCATACCGTGGTTTGTTGCTGGTGGAGTGAGGGACACCTGCAGACCATGTTTGCTCACTCAGTGGGTGCACTTCTGTTTTAGACATTGATTCACTGCAAAAAAGGTAGAGTACAGAATCATACCATGTTTCAGTGCTTAATTTGAAAAAAAAAATAAGTGCCAGGGCCTTCGTCAGGAGGCCACTTTCGCTTGTACCGCATATTGCCACTGTCAGCGATGCCAATTACAGTAACAACACAACTACTAACTATCATACTGCTGCAATTGTGACCATTCTGACTATTCCAGGCCACCAAAGATATCAGAATTTGCTGGTAGTAGGTATTAATCATTTTTTATGTATATTGACTTAATAAACATCTGTTGTTGTGCTCATCTATAAAAAGATAAACAGCGCCGCCTTGTGGCAGACTGTGATAAGTGCTGGTGTTGACAATAAAGTGCCGGTGCCTAGCCCCGGAAACCACTGGCTCAAATTAAACACTGCATGATGTCTCACTTTAGCTTCAAGGGCAAAATGGCTTTTCTATGCAAAAGTTCATCAGCGTGTGAAAGGCAGCGAGTCTTCTAAGACCCTCAATGCTGCCCGGTGCAGGGTTCCACCTCTAATTCACTTTGGGTTCGCTATCAAAATAATGAGGCAAGCGCTGGAAACTGGAAGAGAAGAAAATGGTTTATTTCTCATGAGGAGATCACATCAACTGAGACACCGGGATGTCTGAGGGAAGTGTTCTGCTGACAACTCCCTTGGCTCTTCCTTTTATACAGGTTTGACACAATGCATTTGTTTGATCAACATGGTTACAAAAGCTTGGGGTCCCCGCCCCGGGCAGGTTGTCACACAAGCCCAACAGTAATTCTCTTCCCACCCAGGTCAAACAGACAATCTTATCTTGCAGCTGGACCTTGCTTCAGGGTCTAAAACATGTGAGACCGGTCAGATCTAAGAGTCCGTTCTGTTGATAAAAACAGGTCCCATTGTTGGTAATAACAAGTCTTGCTGTTTGCAGTGCAATAAATCATTTTGCAAGAGTCTTTTTGGTGTTTGGAACCTGTTTGTGTAACTAGGTGTAGTGAAGGGTAGAGCGTCCAAAGGCTTGTCTGAAAACAGGGATGAGAGGAAAAACGAGTTTGTGGCAGCAAGTGGCGCTGAGGTTTGTTGTGGCAATAGAGTTTATAGCCCCCAGCACACATACCAGGTCGGTCAGAGGGTCAGAGGGATGCTAGTAAGGGCAGGGTGAAACAAAGGTGACCAACAGAGTACAAAATGGCTGTGATAGATTAAAATGACTGCAACTTATGTGCACATAGAATTCCACCAGACAAGATGGCGCAGGTAATGTTCATGATTATTGTTTTGCTTTTAACAGTGGCCCCTTTGAACATAACTAGCCAGCTTGTCAGTCTATTTCGATCTCCATAATGTCCCGTATCTCTTGATCATACATTACTCTCATTTTTGTTAGCTGAGTGTCCATAGTCTTAGGGTGCAAGGTAGTTATGCAAAGAGAACACAAAGGTGGTATACAGTGTATACCCAAACAACAACCACATATTGTCAATACTGGGACCAAGAGAATCATTGATATTTTCCAACCCCACTCCTTCAGGATGCCCCAAAGCCAACTTCCAACTGTCCAAGTCTCTGATCCTTGATGAATTTCTGAAGATAGTCTATGGAGATGTTCGATTGCTTCATAGACAGAAGGTGAATTATCAGGAATGTATACACAGCAGCTGGCACCGATGATGCGGCATGCTCCTCCACGGTCCGCTAGTACTACGTCCAGGACCATGCGATTTTGCAGGGTAACCAGACGGACCGCTTGCAGCTCAGCAGTGTTGTTGGTGAGGATGCCAGCAGTGACGTTCAGGGCGGTCTCTACCGCTTGGGACAGATGTCTGATGGCTCGGCTGTTTGCCATCGGACCCCATAGCGGGACGAGCCCTTTTGCTGCATCGAGGAACTGTGATGAGGCAGAGTCTGCTTGATCAATGTCTTTAGAACGCTTTTCTCGATGATGCTCTGCAGGGGCTGTGTAGGTTGGTGGCAAAACAAAGGCGATGTAGCATGTGCCCCCCAGTTTCTTGGGAGCCAGGTGTAGGCTTTGGTTCCACAAACAAAGTACATATTGGGTGATGCAACAAGCGCTGGGGGGTTGGCAGTGTTCAAAGTCCTTACAATGCTACAGGTGCTGTGACCCACATTCTTAGTCCCACGGCCTTCAATGCATACAAGGCCAGAGACGTTCACCACAGATAGGGCCACAGTCAGTGTTGCAGCAGTTCTTTTCTTCAGGTAGGAAAAGGTGGCTCTGTTAGGATTATTGAACACTTGCATTTCCACTCGTTCTTTGGCGGGGACATCAATCTGGAATGTCGCATTGAAGGTGTGAGGGCAGAAGGGGGCGGCTGTCGTTCCTGTTTTGTTTCGCCAGAACTCGTTGTAGAACTGGGCGATTGTTCCGTCGGAAGTGGCATTGTCTTTGTAACTTTCTTGTAGGAGCATCATCCAGGCAAGGCAAGATCCGTGAATAGAAAAGGGCGAAGGGATGAAAGGGATGGAATGTTCAGTGGCATGTGGTAACAGCCCACAGACCCAACAGTTGGTAGCATTGGTGGCAAGATTGTGTTGGTGCAACATCTGCACGAAAGAATTATTCCAGAATTCTTTGCGTCGTTCTCGGAGATGTGGCGGTAGTGATACCAGGTGGTGTTCTTTCTTGGTGGTTGGTTGCATGGTGGGTGACAATGTTCTGTATGCAGGTGCATTCTCTTCAATGATCCAGAGTGCGACCATTAGCAGGAGACAGGTGAGAAATGCGGCTACAAGTGCAATTGTCTTTGTGCTGTGCAGGTTAGCAGTCTTGGTGTCTTTGCGGTGGTTTTGCAGGTGTTCAGTTTCTTCCATCATCTTCGAGGAGCTCAACAACTGTTAGGACCACAGACTTTTGTCTGGCGCTTTCCTGGTAGCGTTGTTTGACTGTGCTACCGATCTGAGACCTTGACTCAGTTAGTGGCCTGGTCGTTGGAGCTCCCTCCTTTCGTCGATCTTAGGTTGTACCCTTTCCTGGATGGCACCGTGGGGTCGGGAAATTCTGATAGTTCGAGGGTGTCTTCTTGTGGGTAGCAACTCAGAGCTGGTCGGTCTCTCGCGAGTACTTCCTCTTGCACCTCCACCCCTTCACAGGTTGCCAGGGTTGGAGGGACTCGTTTGCAGTGATGGGCATGCAGCCAGTTTCGTTTTCCTTGCACTCGGAGGGCAGTTCGGGTGGTGATCAGGACTTGCCAGGGGCCCGTCCACCTAGGCTCCAGATTCTTCGTTCTTTGGAAGTTGCGAATTAATATATGGTCGCCTGGCTTTATTTCATGTCCCGGGCCCCTGGATACGTCAGGCAAGGCTTGCTGCACCTGTTGGTGGATAATTGTTAGCTCGTTTGTCAATTTATGCAAGTAATCCGACATTAATATGTTCGGGACATCGTTAATGGAGGTGGGTCTTGGTGCCGCCCAAATGCTCATAGGCCTGCCGAAGACCACCTCATACGGGGTCAGTCGGTGTTTGGTTGGGGTGGAGCGCATCGATAACAATGCCAATGGGAGGGCGTCGGGCCATTTCAACCCGGTCGTGGCAACTATTTTGGCTAGTTTTAGTTTCAACGTTGCATTGTGTCTCTCTACCAGGCCCGCTGATTGGGGGTGGAAGACGGCATGGAACTTTTGTTTTACCCCCAACCCTCTCAGTATGTTCTGTATCACCTCGGCTACGAAGTGGGGGCCGTTGTCGCTCCATAAAATTCTGCAAAGGCCGTATCGGGGGAAGAATTCTTTCAGCAATACTTTTGCAGTGGCTAAGGCGGTATTGTCGCGGGTGGGATAGGCCTCCACCCATTTGCTAAAAGCGCACACAACCACCAGGACATATTTTAGACCAAGGCATCTCTCTAGTTGAATGTAATCCATTTGAAGGATTTCAAAGGGGTGGTCAGGGACTCCAAACCCTCCCCGTGGTACTACTGTCCCCTTCCCTGGGTTGTGTTGTAGGCAGACTATACATTGTTGTACTAGGCGTTTTGCAGATTCTGCTATCTTGACGTTATGCCATACTCTGGTGATTAGTTCAATCATGGGGGTGGAGCCTATGTGTGCTGGTAAATGTGCCATGGTCAATATGGGGATGAGGTAGGCATTGGGTAACAGCCATTTATTTCCGTCTTTAGTTCTCCAGCAATCTTCCTCATCTTTTAGTCCCACCTTTTCCCACTCGGTCAATTTGTCTTGTGTGCCTGTAGTCTGTATGTCCCTTACAGTGGTCCTAGCGTCAGTCCATCGTTCAGCTTGTGACCTGGTCACATACATTCGTGTCGTAGTTCTGTCTCCTGCCGTGGCTCGGGCAGTAACGTCTGCTAGTGCATTTCCCTGTCCAATGAGATCAGTCACTTTCCTATGTGCTTGGCATTTTATCACTGCTAACTTCTTGGGGAGGAGGACTGCTTGCGTCAAGGCGGAGACTAAATCTCCATGCAGGATGGGTGTACCGTGTGAAGTCAGGAACCCTCTTTCTTTCCATAAGATCCCAAAATGGTGAACCACCCCGAAGGCATATTGGCTGTCGGTGTATATGTTAACTGTTGTGTCAGTCGCTAAGATACATGCTCGTGCGAGGGCAATGAGTTCTGCAGCCTGGGCTGAACGTTGGGGAATACGGGCTGTTTCCAGAACGGTTCGGGCTGTGGTGACAGCGTATGCAGCTGAGGTGGTGCCGTCGGGGAGTTTGATGCACGAACCATCCACCCATAGTTCTCCATCTGGTTCTAGAAAGGCGGTGTCTCTGAGATCTATTCTACTCTTTGTTTGTTCATCGGTTAGTGTCACACAGTCGTGTAGTGGAGTCACGCTAGGATCATTTTCGGGTAGGGGTAACAGTGTGGCTGGATTGAGGGTGGTGCATCGCTTTAGGGTAATGTGCGGTGCTAGCAGGGTCAACTCATATCCTGTCAGTCGGGCGCTAGTCAAGTGTTGGGTTTTGGTCTGGTTTAGTAGTGTGTCGACTGCATGGGGTACTAAAACAGTGACTGGATTGGAGAGTACTATTCCTTCGCTCTGGCGTATCGATACTGCTGCAGCTGCCACGGCGCGCAGGCACGCTGGCAGTGCTCTGGCTACTGGATCGAGGGTGGCAGAGAAATATGCACAAGGGCGTTGTATTTGACCAATTGATTGTGTTAGGACAGACAATGCACATCCTTCCCTCTCGTGCGTGTAGAGGAAGAATGGTTTGGAGTAATCCGGGGTTCCTAGGACAGGTGCTGAACAAAGGGCATTGCGTAGTTCTTTAAAGGCTGACTGGCATTCGGGGGTCCAGGGGAGAGGTGAGGGGATGTCTTTAGCTAGGAGGGAGAGAAGGGGTTTGACAATGAGGCTAAAGTTCGGTAACCACTGTCGGCAAAATGAGGTGAGACCTATCAAAGAGCGGACTTGTTTCTGATCTTTGGGGACAGGGGTGTCTAGAATTGTCTGGATCCTGTCAGGCGTGAGTTTCCTCCCTTCTTTGGATAAAAGGTGACCCAAATAGGTCACTTGTGATTTACAGAACTGCAATTTCTTTCGGGAGACCTTGTGACCATTCTCAGCAAGAAAATGGAGTAGTTTGATGGTGGCTGTGACGGCTATTGGTATGGTGTCCGCTGCTAGAAGGATGTCGTCTACATATTGTATTAGTGCCACTCCATCTGGCAATTGTATGGCGTCCAACTGTCTTTTAAGCGCCTGGCTATAGATGCTTGGGCTCTCAGTGTACCCCTGAGGTGCTCTGCAAAATCTGTACGAACGGGAGTTTAGGGTGAATCCAAATAGATAGCGGCTGTCCTTGTGTATAGGTATGGAAAAGAATGCGTTTTTGAGGTCAATTACAGTGAAGGTGGTGGCAGTGGAGGGGATTAAGGTCAAAATTGTCGTGATGTCGGAAACTACTGGGTATTGTGGCACTACGATTTTGTTTATCTCCCGCAGGTCAATGATGAAGCGGTAGGCTTTTCCGTCTCCCTCTCCCTGTCTCTTTACAATCGGTAGTATGGGACTATTACAAACGTTGCTCACTACTTCCTCTACCACCCTTGCCTCTACCAAAGAGTGTATGATCTCTGTCAGTGCCTTCTCACCCTCTGGCGATATTTTGTACTGCGGTACTTTCGGTAGGGTTGCGTCCTGTCGTATTGTTACGTGTACTGGGTCAATCATCATTCGTCCTACGTCTGAATCAGCCCTAGCCCATAAGTGTGATGGCAAAGTGTCCAGTAGGGATGCGTCAGTCTCGGAGATGGGAAACATGTGCTGAGAAGGGTTCTCTCTATGGCGCTGGGGGTTGTCATACAGGACGACACGCACTCCGTCTGGTGAGCATCTGATAGTCGCATGGAAGTGTTTCAAAAGGTCGAGACCCATAATGGCGTCTGGGGTGTTGGAAGAGAGGAGGAATGTCGCTTCGACGCTATTGTTGTCAAGGTTAAAAGGGATCGGTCGGGACAAAGGGTTGGTGGAGGGCGTACCGTCAAATCCTATTGAGGTCACATGTGAGCCTGACAAGGGTGCCCTTGGAATCAGTCGTTTGGATAGTGCACTACGTGTTGCTCCCGTGTCTACCAGAAATGGCGACTTTGTGCCCAGGACCTCAGCGGTAACATAAGGGCCTTGCTGATCAACATAGAGCTCGACTGGATCCCTCCCTTGCCTCTGGCTGTCCTATGCAAAGTCGTACGCATTGTCATAATCTGTCTGTTGGTACTGATTCTGTTTGGGATGGTCAAATGTGTTCACTCTTCCTGGCCTTTCCTCGCTTGCTTCACTCGCGTACCCTCTCCCACGTCCTCTTCCTCTCTGTCCACTTGCTATTTCCCTCGCCCCTCTGCCCCTACCAGCTCCTAACAAAGCCGGGCATTGGGTTTTCCAGTGTCCATATTCTTTGCAAAATGCACATTGATCCTGTCCTAGGTCTTGGCGTCCGACATATGATGTCGATGAATTGTTTCTAGGTGGCTGTACTCTAGGGGTATTCTGCTGGTATCCTCCCCTATATTGCTCCCTTCCTGTATTCGCCCCCTGGAGTTGTGCTACCATTACCCTTTCCTTCAAGTCCTTCTTTTTCCTTTCTGTAGCCCTGTCATTTTCGTTTCTCTGATGCTCATAGTACTGGGCCATTTGGAGAATGGCCGCCGGTTTAGATGCTGCCCAACTACTTTCGCTGGCTTGTAATTTCTGGGATACATCTGGCAGTAGTCCTTTGACATAGTTCTGCACAAATAAGTGGTGTCCGGTTGCGGTGGACATGTCTTGTCCACTGTAATCGGAGAACACCGTTTCAAATCTGGAGAAATACTCTGAGACATCCTCTTGTGGTTTCTGGCGGCACGCGGTTACTATGGACCAGTCTATCTTTTTCTCTGGGATCAGCGTTTTCACTTTCTGCACTATTTTGTCAGGGAGGTCCAATATTGCTTTAACCGGTTTTTGACCAGGGTTCCGCTGTTTATCTAGTGTGTTGAGTTGTTCCCAGGTATGACCAAGCAGTTCGGTATGGTCTATTTTCCTAATCTGTTTCCACACATCTGCTGGCAAACATAACCCGAAGAACAAGTCTATGTCGGCAAGTGTCATTATTGTTGATCCCAGAGCGGTACCTAGCTCGGTGTAAAAGGCGGTGGGGTTCTTTCGTAAATCCGGTAAAGATTTACGGAACGTCAAAATGTCCTGTCTGTCCCATGGTTGATACACCCAATTGTAGACCACCCTTCCTCTAGCGTCTTGATGGTTCATATCGTCATGAGTCCCTTGTCCTCTAGGAGGTACCCAATAAGGGGCAGCTTCTTTTATCGGCATCATGCTATCTGGTTTTTCCACCGGGGGTCCTGCTATCTTAGATGTCCTGTCCTTATCTATCCGTCCTTGTTCCACGAGGTGACGGAATACCTCCAGTGTGGATGAAAAGAGTTCTGTAACATCATTGTCGCCTTCATCTCCGGTGTCTACCTTCCTATAGAGAGCCACTAGTCGCTCGGGCCCTACATCTTGGTACTTCTCTTCATATGCAGTAAGAGTGTGGTAACAGAGACGTACAATAAAGTATCGTTTGCGGTTTTCAACATAGGAGTTGCATATGTCAGTTACATGCTCTTCTGTCTCCTTCCTATCTATGAGGGATTTAACTACTTTATCAATGCCTGCTCGCTCATTTTTACTTAATCGCGGGACCCTGGGCGCTCCTGTTTCTTTTGATCCTACCTCTACTACTGTATCCTTTGATGAGGCATTTGGTGTGGGTGACTCGGTGGGAGCAGAGGCGGTGGAGACTGAGGCGATCGTGCCATCTCCGGCTATACTTTGGTGGTCCTGTCGTTGTACTACGGGATGAGTAGGGGCGTAAGGGGGTGGCATGTATATGATTGGGGGACCTAACAATAAATCATCATCTACCCTTTGTTTTGCTGGTAACTTGGGGTAAAGAGTCGAGGGCGTTCTAACAGGGCATTGATCTGATATTTTTGATTCCTGTTCCTTTTTATCGATTTCCTTTTCTTTAGTTTTTCTTCTAATCTTTTACAGGCTTGGTAAGCTGATTTTCGCGTTTCTTTATCTTGTCTAGCTTCGTCCCTTTTCTTTCTTTGAGCTGCCTCTTTTCGCCATAAGCCAAAACTGTCAAACATGGCTGGTCTAGTTTTCTTTTTGTGGAGAGCTAATTCTAACGTTTCTATTTTAGCGGGATCGAAAGATCCCGTCAGTGGCCACTGATTTACCCGGTCCTTCCTAGTGTATTTATGCCATAGTTTGCTATAAGCTACGCTGGCTAATCCATACTTTACGTACATGTCCTTGTTAGGGGTGCCTTCCGGCGGTGCCGGCTGACTGACCTCTAACGAACGGTCTGGTCCAAAACAATTACAATCAAACAATCTAGAGAAAACAGGCATGACGTATTTATCGGTCAAAATGAATATCTCAATCAATCAATTTAGACAAAAAGTCTGCACTACCTGTCCTTCGCTGCCTGCAAAGAGAGAGAATATTCCTATTCTTTGTTGTTTGCAAGCAGGGAAATGTCGCAAATAACTCAATATCAAAAAAAGGAATACTAGTATTTCAATCAAACTATTCAATCAATTAATCAATTTAAGTCGTTTTTTCACGACCTTACCCGGACCGTATGGACAGTTCTTCGTCTTCCCCTTCCAGCGCCTGGTTGTCCTCTCACTCCAACAATCAATGCGGCGTTCCTCTAAGGTCCCAGTCAGGACCGCAGGTCACTCGAGAGAGGTCCGTTCGGAACCGGTGAAGTTCAGTCGATCGGCAGCCAGACAAGGGTCTTCTCAGGCAGGTATACCCCAATCGTTTAGTTGTTCACTCCGTCGTTAGGACCTCTCTACCGGACCCACGCGTCGCTGATGGGCCCCTACGCTTGGGCGCCAATTTGTGAAAGGCAGCGAGTCTTCTAAGACCCTCAATGCTGCCCGGTGCAGGGTTCCACCTCTAATTCACTTTGGGTTCGCTATCAAAATAATGAGGCAAGCGCTGGAAACTGGAAGAGAAGAAAATGGTTTATTTCTCATGAGGAGATCACGTCAACTGAGACACCGGGATGTCTGAGGGAAGTGTTCTGCTGACAACTCCCTTGGCTCTTCCTTTTATACAGGTTTGACACAATGCATTTGTTTGATCAACATGGTTACAAAAGCTTGGGGTCCCCGCCCCGGGCAGGTTGTCACACAAGCCCAACAGTAATTCTCTTCCCACCCAGGTCAAACAGACAATCTTATCTTGCAGCTGGACCTTGCTTCAGGGTCTAAAACATGTGAGACCGGTCAGATCTAAGAGTCCGTTCTGTTGATAAAAACAGGTCCCATTGTTGGTAACAACAAGTCTTGCTGTTTGCAGTGCAATAAATCATTTTGCAAGAGTCTTTTTGGTGTTTGGAACCTGTTTGTGTAACTAGGTGTAGTGAAGGGTAGAGCGTCCAAAGGCTTGTCTGAAAACAGGGATGAGAGGAAAAACGAGTTTGTGGCAGCAAGTGGCGCTGAGGTTTGTTGTGGCAATAGAGTTTATAGCCCCCAGCACACATACCAGGTCGGTCAGAGGGTCAGAGGGATGCTAGTAAGGGCAGGGTGAAACAAAGGTGACCAACAGAGTACAAAATGGCTGTGATAGATTAAAATGACTGCAACTTATGTGCACATAGAATTCCACCAGACAAGATGGCGCAGGTAATGTTCATGATTATTGTTTTGCTTTTAACAAGCGTGCCCAGTCTTTAAAGTCTATTTTTTTTTGGTCAGACTTTTTGGGGTGGTGAGCACTGCAAGTTGGTTCACTTGAAGCTTCAGTATACTAAGACAGTGCAGGATGTGTTGAACATCAGAGCCTGATGTTTTGGAAAAATTATAAAATGTTCTTTTCAGTCGCATGCCATGCTCATATAATCAAGAAGTTTAAAAAGGCAGAAATGGTAAACAGTCTCCCACTGCATGTTTTTCAATCAGATAAACATATCTTGCTGGAATATAGAGGGGAGTGTTCTTTGGCTGTAGCCTTTTTTCATCTCAGATTCTCAAACAAGATAAGCTTTTTAGTTTGCATTTTTCCAAAGTTCATTTCTCTGACATCAAGATGAAAGGAATGATTATGCCTGTGCCATTCTGAGGAAGATTCAGTTAACTCAATAAATGATGTCCTGGAAAAGAGTTCTGTAGTAACTTGTAGCAGTAACATGTTCAGTTGAAGACATTTTACATTTTCAGTATGCTTGTTCCAAAATTTAACTAAGTTACTTAAAGCATTTCAGGTTGATCAGTCCTTAGTCTGTATCGGCTCTTGATATGAATGACATTTTTTAATTCATACAACCACATTGCAAAACCTGCGGAAAATTAAGACATCCGTTCGCAGCATCTTAGGGAACGTTCAAAAAGCATTTCAAAGCTGCACAAAACCTCATTTCATTTTGGAGTCAGACTTCCATCCTGGCCCTAACAATGAGATACGGTTTTCCATAGTTATATCTTTGCCAAACACAAGCAATTAATTTTAATAAACTAAATTAATACAATGGCACATTTGGGGTGGACAAAACATGCAAAGACAGTTCATAATGATGTCGATCTTACATCTAGGACCTGCGTTTGAAACACTAATAATATTCATTTTATGTGATTTAAGATTGGTAAAATATGATTTAAATAGGATTTACCTTAAAATATCAGTAACAGTTGGCAGTGCCACCCAAGAAAGTAAGGACGAGACAGTGGAGCCGATACACGGCATGATATTGTTTATGAATTTGGCCATGTGTTGAAGGCTAAAATATATTTAATGCTTTGAAAATTACACACAATGCCATATTATACACCGTTCCAATATAACGACGATAAGTAACTTCAAAAATTAGTCCATCATCTATGTTTTTGAACATACCACGTGATAACGCTTTTTGTATGTATATAAAAAAAATACTGTTTCGTTCGGCGTGCGAAAACTAAAAACATCGATAAAGGCACCGGCCAAAACGCGTCTGTTTTGCTCTTAATAAAACAGATTCTGACATCACCCCCGTGAGTGCTCTTCCTTGGAACATAGGAGTGGGGAAAAAGGAGCTTGCATATTTTCGCGGTACATCGCCGCGATCACAGCACCCGTCCGTGGGTGCACCAGCAACGGTGTATTGGAGCGGAGATTTAATACATGGTGGCACCAACGGAGGCATATTGCCGGTTTCGAGGAACGGCAACAAGTGGGTCAGTGGACGCACCGATACAATGAAGCCGGTAAGCGGTACAATTGTGTATTGCGTCTTTGACATTTCCGACAGGACGAGGGAGTAGAAACGAAGGGTCCAAGTAATTTTAACCGTGAGAAGCACAGGCTCACGGTCATAGAGCAACACAATGTTCGACGAATCGGCACGCCGAGAAGCTGCATTAGATGTGTTCAAAAAGAATCCTGCGCCTGCACAAACATCCAAAACAAAAAATCTGGCAGGAATTACTAACCTGGTATCCAAATTCACCAGTCTTGAAAGGCTCTACGAACGGGAGATGAGGAAGTGGTGGGAGGCAACTTCCCTCCAGAGCTATGTGGACGTAAATCGAGTCCAGAGGGGACTAAGAATATATACCATTTCCGCCTACGAGAACCCTGACCCACTGTTGCTGGATGAATGGGCAGAGCACTCAGCCCAATCAAGCAAAGGGATGCTTATAATTTTGATAAAATTCGCTTGGAGTGACAGGGACAAGGCGCTACAAGAAATTGACAAGATGGAAATGGAAATAGCAAAGGAAGAAGACAAGACCAAGATGGAGGAACTAAGGGTTCAAATGAAGAAACGCCTATTCAAATATGAACTAAAAATCAAGCAAAGGAAACAGGAAAAGTTCGAAAGAGACGAGCGAGATTACGCTCAAGGCCGCATACTAACTTTTGCGAAAAAGTACGATGGACCAAGAAAGGAACTAATCGCCAAACAAGTTGCACCTAATGCTGAACGAGTAGAAGCATCGAAATCAGACATAACACCAAATGAATCCTCAGGAGAGGAAGGGGCCAGCACATCAACAGATTGTCGAATGAAGACCCCTTTTCAGGAGGAAATTCGACTCATGCGTCAAACATGGATGAGAGGTGGAGGAAGCAAACCACCGGAAAGAGCCGCAAAAAAACAAGGAGGGGCGGCTGGAGTCAGAGAAACAAATATATCTCCACGGGTGACACGCAGCAAAAGGGGCAATGTACGCAAGTAGAAAATCTTACCATTATCAATCTCACTTGCAAGGATACTAACGAGTGATGAAGAATCAGTACTAAGGTTAGGTCTGACGTTCTGTCCATCTAACAGGTTGGTATACACTTAAACACGTATCGACCTGTTTAAGTTAACCAGAAAACTTAAGCTTCACAAGTATTTTAAATTGAAACCCATAGTCGCCAAACCTACAAAAGCACAAAACAAAACAAGTGCAACTGACGCTCTAACCTGTGATGACTTACTCGCATTGGAAGCTATGGAGGCACTGCGCACCGAGGAAGGGGAGGATGATACCAGCACCATGGATATGGCGGAACGGGCTAGCAGACTGGGAATTGATCAAGAAAGTGAAGGCAGTCCCTTCAAGCCCACATCGCAATTTTTGCCTCAATTACCTACCGATGCAATTGACATCTTTGCGGAGTCGATGAATAAAGATTTACTCAAATTAAGAACCAATATGAGCAATCAAATGAGATATAACATCACCAGGAAACAACATCGGGCATTGACCAACTTAAGCAAGGATGAGTCTATAATATGCAAGCCTTCAGACAAAGGCGGCAACATTGTCATACAGACCAGGGAACAATACTATGATGAAGCACCAAGACAACTTTCGGACACCCACTGTTATGAAAAAATAACTAAAGATGACTATCATGCAAGTATAACACAATACCATCTATTAATTAAATCATGGTATGATAAAACCATGCTTGAAACAGATGAATACTTGTTTCTTCGTTGTTTGAACCCGATTATACCAACTTTTTACCACATTCCCAAGATCCACAAAGATAAAGATCGTCCCCCTGGTAGACCGATTGTATCTTCACAGGGCAGTTTGACTGAGCACCTGTCTACATTTATTGATCATTTTTTATTCAAATTTGTGACTGAGTTATCTTATGTACAAGATACCAAAGATTTTTTATGTCACATGGAAACATTACAGTGGGACTCTAATTACAAATTGATTGTTCTGGACATTACAAGTCTTTATACTTGCATAGAACACAAACTAGGCCTTCATGCTGTTAAGTATTTCTTATCCAAACGACCATTGAAGTTTGCTGAGCATAACAAAATGTTGTTGGAATTTACGGAATTTTGTTTAACACACAACATTTTTTTATTTGAAGAAGATTACTATAGGCAGATTTCCGGGACATCGATGGGCACCTGCTTCACCCCCAGCTACGCGAATCTTTTCGTGGGCTGGTGGGAGAAGCAGGTGGCCTGGTCGCAAGAAAATAAAAAATGGATGGACAATGTAGTAGCATGGCATCGCTATATCGATGATTTGTTTATAGTTTGGAATGGCCCTACAGACTTAGCAAATGCATTTATTGCACATTTGAATAACAACAGTGTAAATTTGCAATTTACTGGGCAAGTTGATTCCATAACCGTTAACTTTTTAGATCTGAAGGTCAGTGTAGCGGACAATCAACTTAACATGTCCCTTTACCGCAAGCCAACTGCGGGCAATTCTACCCTGCACGCGGCGAGCAATAACCCACCCCAATTGATCAAAAGTATCCCCTATGGGGAATTTTTAAGATTAAAAAGGAACTGCTCCAGGGAGGATGACTTTAAGTTAGCAGAAAAGGAAAGTTGTGATAGATTCAAAATGCGAGGATACAGTACAGAACTGTTAGAGACCACATTGAATAAGGTAATCCAGATGCCTAGACAGGAATTGTTTAAAAAGAAAACCAAGACACCATTAAATGAGGAAACGGTAACCAAGTTTAGATTAATCACTACATTCTCAGAAGATGCCAATCAACTGAGAAAGATAATGAGAAATAACTGGCACATCCTTAAAACGGATGCAGCCATTGGTCCAGACTTACCTGTTGCTCCCCAAATAACTTTCAAAAAAGCTAGATCAATTAGAGATCATTTAGCCCAGAGTCACTTACAAAAAATAACGAACACCAAGGGAACCCTGAAGGAAATGAAGGGTTTTTTCCCGTGTGGGAAATTCAAAGCCTGTGTAAATAGTAAGAGAATATTGTCATATGACATACCAGGAACAAATAAGAAGAAATCAATCAATAAGTTCCTAACTTGTAATACTACCTATGCAGTATACGGTCTCTTATGTCCGTGTGGACTTGGATACATAGGGAGTACCATTCACCCCACAAAAATCAGGATATTGGAGCATATGCGTGCCATAGCAAAAAATGATGCCACGTATCCTGTTGCCAGACACTTTGCTGAGAAACATCAGACCAACAGGGATCTGTTGTATTATTTTGGTATAGACTCGGTACCTTTAAGCAAAAGAGGGAGCGACAGAATTACAAAGCTTAGAAGGTTAGAGTCAAGATATATTATAGACCTTCAAACGAAAATGCCCAATGGAATGAATAGCGGGGAAGAGCTGGCCTACACCTTGGAGATTAAAAAAGGTTAAAAAAGGTTCAAAAGACCAAAAAGTCTAAAAAATTGAAGTAACAACACAAGGTGACTCTGAACCTATTTGATATGAAGGTGAGCGTTAGAGGGAGGTTAAAATATGAACGTTCTGTATTGATACAATGTATATACTTGTTTTTGTGCATGAGCAGGATTAACCGAGTAAGAATTATTTGACATACACGTGACATGAACGAAGATAAGGCCGATATACGGCAGAATAAGTTCTAAACGAGAGTTCGAGAATGTGTTTTGATGATGGTCTCTTTAATGAATTTAAATAGCAATGTTGGATCACCACAGCCGCCTTTCAGGAGGCACATCTTGGTAAAAAGCTGATACACTGCAAGATATTTAAATAGGATTTACCTTAAAATATCAGTAACAGTTGGCAGTGCCACCCAAGAAAGTAAGGACGAGACAGTGGAGCCGATACACGGCATGATATTGTTTATGAATTTGGCCATGTGTTGAAGGCTAAAATATATTTAATGCTTTGAAAATTACACATAATGTCATATTATACACTGTTTCAATATGGCGACGATAAGTAACTTCAAAAATGAGTCCATCATCTGTGTTTTTGAACATACCACGTGATAACGCTTTTTGTATGTATATAAAAAAATACTGTTTCGTTTGGCGTGCGAAAACTAAAAACATCGATAAAGGCACCAGTCGAAACGCGTCTGTTTTGCTCTTAATAAAACAGATTCTGACATCACCCCCGTGAGTGCTCTTCCTTGGAACATAGATTGGGGAAGAAGGAGCTTGCATATTTTCGCGGTACATCGCCGCGATCACAGCACCCTTCTGTGGGTGCACCAGCAACGGTGTATTGGAGCGGAGATATATATATATATATATATATATATATATATATATATATATATATATATATGACGATTCCTCGCTCACATCTGCTGTTCCAAACAAACGAGAGTGGACCCAGGTATTGTGCATATTTCAGTTTTATTCACGCACAAACAGCCTCGCCATTATGCGTTTCGGCAGTTACCTGCCTTGATCACATGACAGCGTTAGGAAGTCTGATCGCCATTTTTAAAGTGACAGTGTATACCAGTTAATTAATAGAAATGGAAAAAATATATATATGCTTAAATGCTTCAATTACTATACGATCATTGGTGAAACATTTGTTGGCCTAAATGCATTTTGTAAATTTCTAAAATGTGCTTATAAATTTCATTAAATACAAAATATAAACACAACTAACCAGGTTTAGTATTAATACAAATTATTAAAATTTCATTGGCTCAAATGCTACTCTGGACCATCACCAATACTTCACTTATTTCCAAATCTCATCACATAACTGATTGAAATAATATAAAAGTGTATATCCTTATAAATACCCTAAAAGAAGTACTAAAAACCTATAAATTGTACTAGTGCTAAAACTAATAAAAACCCCAATTTTCCAATTATATGTATCCACATATGTCAGAGGCAGCATGTATTGACATAGTGTCTTTTTGCGTACTACTAAGCATGCCCTGGCAAAAGATTTCTAGTGCAAAACACGACATGTGCAAACTAAGCAAGTATATACGAGGGAATTGGTTAAACCAGATAATCATCATTTCATATGCAATTGATTCCCACAGTTGTAAACATAGACATAAAATATGTAGTTAAATAAATAAATAAATACATATAAATATCAATAAATATACAACTCAAATGCTAAAACTCAATTCCATTTTGCCCCTACTATATAAAATTCCTTAGTTAGTGATCTATGTAAGTATATTGCAGATTGCAGTTCGATGGACAATCATTTAAACACCAATTTTAAGAATAATATGAAATACAATAAAATCAATTGAATAAACAAACACATTCAGTTTGGGTTCGAGATCCTATTACTGCTGGACTTATAGAAATAAGGGGATTTATTGTAGAGGTTTCATAAAAATGTGTAAAGGTCCTCCCTTGTATTAAGACCCCCCGGATGCTTGGTGTCCAACTCTAAAATATATTGAGTTTCCAGGCGTCTAAGTTTTGCTTCCCTGTTTCCCCCTCTCTTTTCTATGGGAATAGCATCTAATACATAATATCTTAGATGCTTGAGATTACTTTCATGTTGCTCTTTAAAGTGTCTCGCCACAGGGTAGCTAGGGTCATTGTTGGTGATTGCCCTTGTATGTTGTAGGATCCTTTTATGTACTGCCAATTTTGTACTTCCAATATATTTTAAATCACAGCTACATTCTAAAACATAGACCGCATACTCTGTTCTGCAGGTCAAATATCGATTGATAGTCCGAGGACTATCATTAAAAGCTGTGCAGTAAAAAGATTTATTGACTCCAAACTGGCATGCCTTACAACTTGTACATTTGAAAAATCCCTTTCTAGATGTGAGCCATGATCCTATCTCTTGGTCTTCAGGGTTATTTCTCACTAGGGCATTTCCCATAGATGCCGTTTTTCTATAGGTAATGGCTGGTTTCCTGGGGAGTGACTGTCCAATTATAGGATCATCCAATATAATGGGCCAACTGCGTCTCACAATCCCCCTAATCTGTTTCTCCTGCCTAGAGAATGACAGAATAAGTCTTGTGGGTTCATTAGGTGCATTCAAGGTATTAATGGTTGCTCCATCCAGCCTATTTCTATATGTCAGTAAATCATCCCTGGGTTTCTGCCTAGATTTTGCCATGGCTTTATCAATGGTTGTATTTCTGTATCCCCTCTCTAGAAATCATACCTTACTCTCATTTTGTTTGTTTTCACAATCTTTCTCATTGCTGCAAATCCTCCTTATTCGCAGCATCTCCCCGTAGGGGATGCTTTCTATCAGGTGAGGAGGGTGTGCGCTAGAAGCATGTAATAGCGCATTGCCCGCAGTCTCTTTTCGGTACAGTGTTGTAGACATGACATTATTTACTATAGTGATTTGTACATCTAAAAAGGTTACACTTTCCTTACTAATGCAGGATGTGAACTTTAAATTGATGTCATTGATGTTGAGCTGCGCTATGAATTCATTAGCACTATGTTCCGTACCTTGCCATACTATAAACAAATCATCTATATATCTAAGCCAACAGATTATTTTTTCATGGCAAATGTGGTCATATTTCCTCTTGAGGACCAGCTCCTCCCACCAGCCCATGAACAAACATGCATAACTGGGGGAGAAGCTGGCCCCCATCGCTACTCCCTGTACCTGTTGGTATACCTGGTTCTTAAAAAGGAACAGATTGTTATTCAGACAGAAGGTTAACAAATCAATTATCATCTTGTTATGCTGAACAAATTGTATCGGTCTACTGGATAAAAAATGCTCTGTTGCCCTTATTCCATCACAATTTCGTATACATGTATACAAGGACGATACATCAAGTGCCATTAGCTGGTACCCACTCCGCCATTGTATGTTTTTAATTTTCCGATTAAAGTCACTAGTGTCTTGCACATAAGAGTCTAATTTGCGGACATGGTCTTGCAAGAAAAAATCGATGTAACGTGACATATTTTCAAATGGTCCGTCACATGCCGAAATGATCGGTCTTCCTGGTGGCTTATATCTGTCCTTATGCACTTTAGGGATGAAATATATCTTAGGGATGGTAGGATGCTCTTTTTTGAGATATTTATATTCATCGGTGTTCAGCATAGCCAAATTCTTCCAAGCCAACAGCTTTGTTAAAAAACAATCATGTGTGCTTTTAAATTTTTGGAAAGAACTTTTTCTGTAACACTCCAAATGGTTTACCTGTCCCATTGCCTCAGTCATATACTCTTTTAAGGGCCACAAGACAATGTTTCCTCCCTTATCCGAGTTCCTGACGACAACCTCTTTTTCCTTTCTTAGTTTCTCAATGAGTTGGCCATATCTTCTCTCTTGATCCGAAATTTTCCTTTTGGTTCTATTGATGTTAAGCTTTTTAATTTGTGCTACAATTTGCTCATTGAAAACATCCAAGGAATCCCTCGACATAATGGGAGTGAATTTGGATTTTTCCTTGAAATGAGTGATATATACATATACAAGAAGCATCAGAGAAATCTGGGTAGTTCCCAATCTTGGGTGGAGAGCAGCTCCTGTATAGCACACCCTACAACACCTGCGACACTGAATCTGCTCATCTCAAATATTTTAAGCATGAGATTAACACTGTGCCATCCACACCAAGCTAGAAAGGAAGAAAGTATTTTGCCATTTCTACAGCAAAGTCTCTAAGCATAGAATTAGCACAGTGCCATCTACGCCGAGCTGTAAAATGACAAAAGCCTTTTACCACTCCAGGCCAGTATTACAGCTTTGGATTGGTAAAATACCATCCAAGCCAACCTGGAATGAGTAAAAGCAACCACTGACACGTGTTTCGCTATCATTATAGCCCAGCAGAGAGGTTTAGCTTTCTCCATACACAAGGGAGCACCCAGTATAAGTCAAAACAATACCCTTTCAGGCTTAGAGTGACACGTAAATTATACAAAAAGAAGCAGAGAACTCTGGGTATTTCTCAAGTTTAGGTGAAAATCAGCTTCTGTATAGAGCACTCTCAACACCAGCGACACTCTGAATCTGCTCACCTCAAATGTCTGTCTCTCTAACAAAGTTTTTAAGCATAGAATCAGCACAGTGCCATCCACTCAGTCCTAGGTATTTTTGGATTCCGCAGAATGTTAGAAAACTACTTTAGAGGCAGCAATTAACCAACAATGAACTGATTTCTGACCTTTTAAAGTCAGCTTTTAAATCTTCCCCTTAATGAACATTCGTCTGACCAGTATTCTGGATCTAATCTGTATTTTCTATTAACCTGACTTATTTCCATTAAATCTCCTGATAAATTCTATTTTTCCCCAATGTAAATAATAAAATTAAAATTAAGTTTATGGAATGTTTTTAAAGAGGCTGCAGGTCATCTTGAAATCCTGTCCACGATCGCACAAGCAGTGAGAAGCAGAGGTTGGCCCCAGACCTACATTCCCTTGTGTTTGCTGAGCACTTCACTTACAGTGGGTAACACAGGCTCATAGGTTGGAGGCGGTTTGCGAATAGTGGGTGGGAACATTTCTCCAGCCCTAACAATCTAAGCGATGATGGATTGATAGTCACAGGCTGTCTCTTACTGCCACTTGGGTGTGTGAATAATAAATTCAAAAGTGAAATACACTATGCTGAAAATGTTTGCAAGCTAGAACACTTGAAATGTAATTCACCCTCAGGCAACATGGACTGTGGGAACGCTGGGTAAAAAATAGCTTTATTTTCAGGAGCGCCACCCTTTAACAAAGCGCATCTTACAAAACTGCAGCCTAGGAAGGTGGTATCAGCAGAACCACTGGAATTGGCCAGCAGGGTCAGACTAAATTATGCTGCATTTTTGCCTAAATTATACAGCAACAAAAGACAAATTATCCAGAGTAATGTGGCACATTTTGTGAGAGTATTACTTCATTATTTTGTCATTTTTACACATGTTAACACTGTCTGGGCAGATGTTTTACCTCATTATTACCAGCGTAATAGCCAAATACAGCAGTAAGCAACAGAAAGGAGACCAGTTAACCTTTGCAAAGAGCCTTCTTCTGTGTGGCAACACGTGATGCTGCTTTTTTAGTAACTTTTGATCCATTTGTGCTGGAAACTAATTTTTCTGTTAAAATCTTCAAGTTATGCAGTAGCGGAATTGTTATTGGGCTGCATGTTATGGAGCAGCATTGTGTTTCCGTCTCTTGATACTGTGATGTCATTATAGTGGTTTGATACGTTATTATAAACTTTTGTCTTGTTATTAGAACAAATTGTGAAATTATAGAACCCTGATGTGATGTCATTACAAACTATTGTGATTGAATTGAGTCAAACTGTGGTGTCACACAGTTGACCGTGATGTCATCACAACCAAACGTGATGTGATTGAGGAACATTTGCAAGAAATGTAGCTATATTTTGATATTGTCGAGATGCCTGTTGATGTCACTGAGTTACGCTGTGCACCCGGAGCAGCATTTTTATGTCATCACACCGTATTGAGGCACAGTGTGGCGTGATTCTGCCATTTTAGAATGTCATGTTGGTCTTTCCTAGTTTGTCATCACTCAGACATCCACAGCGAATGTCGCTTTAGATTATAAGCAATGTTTTAAACTTGATAACTCCTGGAATTGTACAATTCAAGAGCTTGAGGGCAAAACCATGTGCTTGTGTGGCTTAATTATACAAGTTATTAAGGCTTGCAAATATACCTCTTTTCTCATAAGCGAGGTTTCATCAGACCGGGAATAAAGGCAGTTTTTAATTTTATTTTATTGGACTATCTCTGGTAATTTCAAGATGTAGCGGTAATTATTATGGCTTCTTTTTCAAATACTTCCCTTTGTCAAAGGGGCGGTAAATAACTGGTTGTGAGCTGCTCTTGAAAGTCCCATCAGGAGATCAACATCACAGGAAAAACCTTTGGGATGCATTAATTATTTAGCAGAATTAAATTGTTGGCCTTCTGAAGTAAATATTGCAACCTCGATTGTTACTCAGTTGAGTACTCTTCGGGTTGTTAAACTCAGCCGCTGGCCCCACCCGGCCTTTCCTGATTCCCCGTCATTTACATTTGTGAGTGAGCCATAAGAATTTATGAATGGCAAGCCTGATGTGTGACCTCATCTCCACTCTTTTGTGACATCATCAAGGGATGGGTGCCTGCAGGGCTCACACGACAGTCAGAGGTTTCTGGGGTGGATCCCTAAGTTTTGGAGTATATTACATATATGCTCCCACATCTGTTACACGGTGTAGTTACTGTTCAGGACAACTTGATAGTGAAAAGGTATTTTTTAATTGCCTACAATTCTGGTCCACGTAGGGCGATCTGCATAATAGTACTGTTGCAATAATGAATTCACGTAAATACTCCAATGTTACACTTTGCTTTGCTCTTAAAGATGCCTCCTGGAAAACAGCACTAAGCTAGTTTTCAACAAAAGCATAATTTGTATTTTCAGAGAAAATTGAGTGTGGTCTGGTAGTTGAAATATAGGATAGGACAATCTTTGATGTAGAATTCTATGTCAATTGATGTTCTGGGATTGGGTTGGCCATCACTCGCGCCATTGTGAAAACTCCATGAGAAGTTCTTGTTGGTTAGCCGTATAGTTCGGCTACTCACAATCTACTGGAAAATTCTTTCTTGCACTCCAAGGCAAAGGCAACCGGTAGAAATGGAGTCATCCTGACCTGCCTGTAAATCAAACAGGTGAAACAGGGTGCAGCAGGCGGAACACTCTGTAATTAATGAGTTGGGAAAGTAGTGCCCTGGGGAATCCATCAAGCACAATAAAAAGTCATATATTAAACCAACAAGTAAATGTAACAGAGTTCACACGTAATGGAAAATCCATTTAGCCTGAGAGGTGACCAACCATGCAGGATTGAAGGGACATTCCTCAACATTTTACCATTAAAAGGTATGACTTGTGCCATTAAATGTCCGTGATTATCAACTGCTTTGAGTATCCAGGCACCTTCTTAGGCAGTTGGATGTTAAAATACTAAATTGTGATGGTCCATTTTTACCATAGGCAAAATATCGACCACAAAAATATTGTATTGTTAGTATAAGTCATGCATTTTAGCATAATGACATCTGCAATTATGTAATATAAGAATATACACAATTCAGATGTTGCGGTTATACCACAGTAAGTCTCAGAAAAGTTCCTGCAGTCTGTTTTTCTTTGTGTTTTTTTCATTTCTTAGCTTTCATTGGTGAAAGAAAGGACTGAATCTCATTCTGAATTATTATTATTACAATCTGTCTCGTGCCGCAAACAGGAATGGCGCTTCCGGAATAGTGGTTTGGGTCCGGAAGTTAGTCGAAGCCATTTAAAAGGGGCACAGGAAGAGTGACGTCAACAAGGTGTAATTGGACAGGCTTGAGGGTGAGAGAAACCAAGCTCAACTCCTCGAGCAGTGCACGTCTCAAGGGTGTAGAAGGAGAACTTGGTGACATACTGAGGAGACCCGAAGTACACTAACTTTTCCCGCTCTCTATAATAAAACACAGAAGAACCCGTGCACTATCCACATTTGAAGTGCGCGAAGAGGCAAGAGTTTTCCTCTATAAATTCATGGGGTTTTATTTAAGTTTTGCAATTTTTTGGTGAACTTTATGAAGCTTGTGAAGTAAAATAGCAAATTGAAAGACTGCTAACATGAGGTTTGCAGGAGTAACAAGCACTGGCAAAGCCAATAGGTTTGTGTTGGCTGCCAGCCTTTTGTCGTTGTCAATGCTTGTTATGTTTAGCGCTGATTTTATTGTTGTGGAAGCTGCTTGGCCTTCTCCAATATAAGAAAATAAGCATGGGCTAAAGGCAAAAATACTTTTTTTTATCAAAAAGCACACAGTGCCATAGAAGTCCATGGCACTGAATGGAACTACAGTGTGTGCGAATACGCTCCTTTTGAAAGGGAAGAATGCTGTCACTCACAGTGAAGTTAACCAATGACTGAAGTGGGCTGAACCATTGCCCCACGCTCTGTGCTGTAATGAGTGGAAGAAAAATATGAATGACACAGACGGACCAATAGATGAAGAGAGACACCTGAAAGCCCCTATAAGTAAGTACATTATACATATATTTGTAGTAAAATCAAAGGCTAACATCAGGCCTAAAAACCAGCAAGGAATTATTTTTACAAACATTTGTTGGACACAGTTGGTAGGCTGTGCACAAAATGCAACCTTCCAGCTACTAGAAGTGTGGAGTGACCAGTATTAACCAGCTTTGAGTGTTACCAATGAAACTTTTTTTTCAAATTTTGCCTCTCTAAATGTCTAAAAGTGCCATGTAACTGTATATAAGATCTAATTTACTGTGGGCTCTGGCAATATTGTGCATAAATTAAGGGTGCGCATAATCGAAAAGTTGTTTGACTTCAAATATAAACTTTGTGAGTTTTACATAATGCAAAGTCACAAAATTTAATAAACAACAAAAGGAAGCCGCTCCATTGACCCGTTGCATCAGCGGGATATGTTCCTTCTACCAAGAGGGGTGGTGTTAGGTAACAGGTGGGGGTCTGGCGCTGATTGGCCGCCACCCCTGTGCCCTCATCTAACTCTCTCCCTCTACTACAGTATCAAAGCCCGAGTCTCTGCATTCCACCCCTACAGGTCTTGTTGGTCAGAAGTCCTTAGCCGCACATGGCCCCCTTGTGGATGACACATCCCTCTCAGTCTTCAGCCCTGGTCCCCTAAACTCCTTCACTTACCTAGAACCGATAAATGCCAACATTTGTCAAATAAGGCACTAATTTTCTAATGGCCCAGTTTCTTCAACAAAGCAAACAAAACAAGTCAAGAAGGAGCGAATACGTCAGCCATCTTGAAATCAGGTAAAGCTACCTATGATTGGCCAACACAGTCTCACAAGATTAGAGAAGCCAATTAGAAAGCAGGCAATTTCATGGCAAGGAAAGCACAGTAGTGACAATGATGAAGTCATGCTTACACACAAGCCTGGACACAAACCAATAAATTAGCAAATTACAACCGCTTATACCTGACACATAATTTCTCACCTGCGAGACGACAAATACATGATCAGGGTGCAAGAGAACAAGGAAATGTGGTCAAAACACATAAAGATGGACACAACTTCAGTAGCCATGTTGAACTGGGCTAACATTAAAAAGAGGAGAAGCCATGTTGAGAGCTTTGTGGCCATCTTGGATTGAGAAGCCATTGAGGAACATAAATAAACAAAGCATAAAAGACAAGAGGAAAAAAATAACATAGCAGCTAAACGCTGTTCCTGGTAATCCGTCTGGGTTCATAGAGCTAACTACCCAGGCAGCGCCCCTTAATGTGGCGAGATACTGAAGCAAACTGGTGCAATGCCATCCAAATAAGTCACAAGTAGAAAGTCACAAACAAGGAAAGGAAAAACTAACTAAAAAAAAAGGTATGAAGTGCGGCAGCCATTTTAGAATGGGTCGACTTTGATTAGAAATGTGTAAAAATTAAGAATTGCAGTTGAAATGACCACAAAAGGAGTGGAGAAGAGGGATCAGGAATGAAATGACTCCAAGGAGAAGACCACTGTTGCCAATGAAGGCTTGGTAGGTGAAGCTATGCACAAGCACAGAAAGAACAGCAACGAATAAAAGATCAATGTGCAGACACAACACCAAGGCAACGAATTACCCATTTACAAGTTCACAGAATACAAAAATGTCTGGGGCACCAAAAAAAAAAGGTGCGAAAACCATTACCGGTGCTTTTCCATTCTCAGCAGGTACCAATATTGATAAAGAGTGGGGGGACAGCAGAAGTATAAAGTTTAAAGGAAATGTACAGCACTTGATTTTGGCAGGATTTAAGAGACTGCAAGGGGGTGTCCCAGAGCACATATAGATGTACGGATAAAGGAAGTCTGAGTAAGAGTTAACATATACCCCAGCCAGACGGCGGGAGAGTCAACATATAAAACAAAACACACACACACACAGCATGAAACATAATTAAAGAACGTTACAAGTAAAGCCATCATGCCTGCAGAGAGAGGGTCGCGAAATGCAACCCCACGCTTAGAGGTGCCACCCCCAGTCCACAAAGAGCTTGGGGCAGAGACAGAAGAAATGACGTGAGTCGTTGGATGACGCATTGGTGACGAGACCTGCATACTGCAGTTACTCATTGTGGAGGTCCCACCACGAGTGCGGGGCCGCCGCTATGAGTGCGGGCCCCTTGCCATGACTATGGGGCCTCAGCCACGAGTGCGGAGGCGCTTTGTGAATCAGCCCCTGTGCGTTCAACATAGTCACAACTAAGGACGCCATTTGACTGCAGATCCTTGAGGGCTGCCTCTCATAAAGCACATGATACAAACTCCTCAAAAACCACTCTCAAAAGAAATCCTCAAAAGAGCAAGAGCCAATGACAGGCCAAAGCATCATTCATTAATGTAAGAACTGAGGAGAAGAAAGAAGACATACCGACACCAGAAGAAGACAGCGCAGCAGAACCTTAACCAGCCAGGGGCCAGAACCATCACAGAAATACCAATGATTCATATGTCCTTTGAGGCAACCAGCCTCACAGGCGCCTCACAGGAAGTGCCAGGCAGAGGCACCTTCCATGAAAGTGACATGGAGGAGAGAGCAAACGGCAACCTGCAACAGATCACTTAATGTACCCACACCCAGGAAAAACACTAACACATGGAAGAAAGGCAACAGAGCAAAGAGAGAGCCACCAGTTAATGTCATTGGAGAACAATGCAGACAAGGCTCAAACAAACACTGCGGAGAAGAATCAAGAAGCAGACATTCAAGACATCAACGACAGACATTAGAATGGGATGAGAATGGACATGAGTTAGCCAAACTCAAGCAGAAGGGACCCATACCAAGCATAGCACAGGGTGAAAAGGCATGTGAGTGGAGTTGAGGTGTGTCGGCCACAAAATTACACAAAGACTCCTGGAACTTTTCATCATGTTCTCCTGACCTGACTGAATCAGAGTTAGAGAAGAGAGCATGTGTGAGAAGTTGGCCTGGTATATGCTGTCCACTAATTAAAGTGGGCACCCTGTACCAGTCCAAACGTCCCTTATGGTGATTTAAGAGGTCAAAGATAACCTTAGAAGGCTATCCAAGTGGTAGCTGTGGAGAGCAGCCTTCAGGCTTAGTCTTGAAGGAATGTTAAGCAGCTTGTTTTACCAGAATGTAACCT